>JAPJYX010000009.1:19482500-20732500 GCA_030503985.1 Himalopsyche tibetana | reverse complement strand
TTACAATAGCAACAATTATTACAATTAAAATTATTATTAAAAGTATTCCGGCTCCAACAGCGAAGGTCAAAATGTATTCAAAAGGAAATGTGACAACAATTACAATTGGGTCCTCTTTAACAATAACTCTTATGGTGAAATTAGTGTGACTTTTCCCTGCAGGATTCTCCGCTACACAGGCAAAAGTCCCATTGTCTTCACTGTTTGTATTGTATATAAAAAGTTCGCTTCGTTTTTCAACAGTTCCTTCTTCTATATAATAATACAGATGAATTCCAGGTGCAACCATTGAATCGTTTTGTAATACTTGTCCTTGAAACCACCATGAAACTTTGGCTTCAGGTACAGCAGACACTTGGCATAAGAGCGAAACGTTTTTACCTTCGCTTATTTCTAAGAAAAATGTTGTTGGAGATACTTCAGGCAAGCACGCAAGGTCATTTTCTGTCAGAGATTTTATTGTCTGACCGGAGAGACGAGAAGGAGAACTGCATTTAGGTTCAACTGAATGTGGTATATTAAAATTTAGTAACCAAGTATAAAGATCTTGAGAATTACAATCACACTGCCATTTGTTGTTATGAAGATCTACACCATGTAAAGATTCCGGTAAAATATGAGAACCTTTCATAGTGTATAACTTATTTCCGTCTAATTTGAGCCATTCTAAGTGACCTAAGCCTATAAACGCTTCATCTTCGATCAGATTGATATCGCATTTACTCAATTCTAATGTGGTTAGAAATGTCAGATGTTGAAAGCCGTTACTTTTTAGTGTCATTATCGGATTTTCACTCAGCGTTAGTCTCATAAGAGATGGAAAATCAGAAAATATTGGTGAAGGTACCTGTAAGAGTGAGTTCTGAGATAGATCCAACTCAACTAAATTTGAGAGTCCTTTAAAAGAATCATCATCTATTCTTGATATCTTACATCGTGATAAAAATATTTTTTGCAAATTTATCAAGCCCAATTTTTTAAAACGTTCTTTTGGAAGAACTTGTAGATTATTTCCCGAGAACTCTAGCACTTGAGTGCCGTGATCAAGTCCCATTGGAATGACTGTTAAATCTTTGTCATGACATTCAATGGACTGTTTTCCATTCTTCCATTTACACGTGCACGGCTCTGGACATGCCCATGTCTCAGCCAAACAATGCATAAACAGTAGCAATAAGCAAAAAGCATAGTGGTGTATCCATATTCGGTGAGACGCCATTGTTGAAGTACAGCTCACAGTTTTTCTTATAACCTTTACCTTGCAAATACTAGGTTTTTAGAGAATCCGTTTTTATAACACATTTTAAGTTCAATTGCAACATTATATGAATAATAAACTTCACTTTTAAAAATATTATTTTCTATCGCGGTTAAAATACGTTAGTTTATCTTAGACACATTGTTGTTGAAGAAAATGTGTTGAAGTTTTGTTTTTTCCAGTTTCTGGTATCCAGCGGGATAAAATGTTGCCGCATATCTGCAAAAAAAAAATATAATAGTTCATTAGCAATTTTTTATAATAATTTTTGTTTTATACATGCTTTGTTATCATAATGATATTATCAAAACGTGTTTTTTAC
Organism: Himalopsyche tibetana; assembly: GCA_030503985.1. NCBI lineage: Eukaryota > Metazoa > Arthropoda > Insecta > Trichoptera > Rhyacophilidae > Himalopsyche > Himalopsyche tibetana. The sequence goes on along the minus strand of JAPJYX010000009.1, from coordinate 20,730,920 downwards.
TAGTTCAATAATGTATATATAAAAACAGAATCTCGGAAATTTTCATTTGGCATGTGAAAATTAAAGCTTATTTCAGATATTTTATTAAATCAGGAAAGGTTTTGATTAGCAACCAAAATTTAAAATTATCACTCGCCGATCAAAACTGTTTCGTGATGCCAAATTAAAAATTAAAAATGATGTATGTTTCTAATATTTTTGACATGACTTGGACTTGGTAGCAGCTCCAAGGTGTATGAGAATTTCAAAAGCATATATTTCTACCAATTCATAAACACAATTAATAATGAATATGGGAAACCCGAATGAATAAAAATTAAATTTGGGCAATAAAAAGCTTCAATTCAACAATTTTTTCACAGGGAAAACTATTGCAATGTTTTATTTCATATAAATTTATGAATCTTTATGTATGTAATAAAACCAGCATGGAATAAACTTTAAAAATGTAAGCCTCCGTATAGAGGTCTGTTGTTTTTTTTTTTAATTATCTACCAATATTTTATTTTTTTACTTAAAATTCATTTGATATTTATTTTCAATCCCTTATGATTATGGCGTAATCATTGCAGTACATTGATTGTTTTATCATTTTTAAGACTTTACATATATTAAAGCCACTATTTTAGCAGGTCACTCCACTCTTGATCTTTCAAGATGCGACCTCTAACCACAAAGATTAGTTAAGGATATAAATTTAAAAGAACTTTACCATGACCAAGTTATTTTAATACGTGAAATAACAGTTCTTTGATTTTTTTTACGTACCCACAAGATAAAAAAAAATATAACGAATGAATCCATTTGAGTATTTTTTAGCTCATCAGACCCCAAAGCTTCAATGAACAATAACAACAGTATTTTCTATCAAAAACAAACAACATTACCTCTTCATATAAAAACCCAACGTCATCTGACCAGGACGAAAAGCTTCATTTTATCAAAAGCTTTACAGTTACAAAACGACCGTAAGAATTGTTCTGAAGTATAATGAGCCTTCCCCGAATTTCAAGATACAATTTGTATACATCATTGTTTTCAGATTGTCACTGGTTTTTTAGAATGTAACAGGCGAGCATAGCTATTTGCTTGGTAAACACTCATTTATATTTTTGCCCGAAGGAAAATACTACAGTGGAATAGACAAAATACCAAATAACCCCTTTAACTTTACTCGTAAAAATACATTCGCAAGAACATAACCAACAGTCCTACGGCAAATATAAATCACAGGTAAATCGAGCATTATTTGTGTTTGGCGGGAATAAAAAAGAAACCCACCCAAGCTTATGTGCCTCGGTAAAACATAGGACCTACGATTTTCGGATCGTGTTATATTACCAACGAAGAGAAAAAACATTTTTGATTGAAAACAAACATGCGAGTTTTGAGGAAGACTTTGAATGTAATTGAAAAGTAAAACTTTTCAATGATAATGGTACTTTTATATTTTATTATGCTTTTAAGTTGATTATGTAGATAATATGGCCAAGAAGTCTAAGAAGAATTATTTGCTTTTTGATCAAAATAGTTTAAGTTTGATTCTTGGCTTATCTGCACATACACACATACAACGGTTGCTGAAAAGTGTACGTGTTTTTATCCTAGGTTTTTTTATTTATCTCGCATCTTATCAGTTATTTGATGGTTACTACTATTATTTTCGTAAATTAAGCGATTATAATAATTTTCGAGTGATTTAAATGGGATATATTTAAGATATTGAATACCGGCCTTGATCATAAAGTAAATGTTGAATTCCAATAACAGATTAATTACTGACTTACTATTTCATCTTAAAATGAATAAGTTCGAAAATGGTGAGCTTCTTGCTTTATTTAATAATAATGGTTTTTACGGTGGCAAAACAAGTGTTATAGTTTGTTGCACAAAATTTGTAGAAACAAAGTTATCAAATTAAATTGTGTATTAGAAATCAACTTCCACAAAGCTACTGCCTAATCCATCAAAAAATCATTTTTATAATTTGGATTTACAGTGGATATCTTTCTATTTACAATGATTCATAGTGACTTACCAAATAATTATGTCATTTCACTAATATTATACTAAGTGTAAATGCAATGACTTTAATAACGTTACAGATCCCGCCAAATGAATTCTTTTATTCTCTGAGAGTTTGCGTCTGACACTTTAATCTATCTCAGCAAAGAAACCCGCTTATAAACAAACCTTTCTTATGATAGATTAAACGGTTTAGTTGTATTTCATACAGTGTGTAATATATTTAATGTGTCCCGTGGTTATAACCAATTTAATCTTCACGCATCGCTGTAGCATTAACGTACATTTTATTTATCAACCTCACGTTCCACTGATTCGTGGCAATTTATTTATGATGTTTATTTCCCGCTGTGATCATTGCTTATAGTAATTAGACGCAGGGCTGACGAATTTCTTTTCAGCCACAAGATATAAAAACACAAAAAATACTAAAAAAAGTTAATTCATTATTGTCTCAACGGTTTTTATCACTATGCCAACTATTTTTTATGTAAATCACAATATTTAATCATTCATCCTACATTAGATAATTGGCTTTTTTATTTATTTTTTAATGTATCTAGAATTAAAACTAACGCTTACACGCGAATTATTTTGAAGATAAAAGGTCACATGAAATACTTCACTTGATATTAACTCAATGCTTATTGATATTATAAATACTTACGTCTTAGACTTAAAAAAAGTGAAATAATCAAAATTTTAACATTGACCTTACTGGGAATCGAGTCCAGACCCACATAGTTGGTAGAGACATGCTCTTACTAACTTAACCACAGCATTAAGCATATTTTATCCAGCCTTTCAATTACCCAGGCCAAAACCTCTTGTCACGGTAATACTTTTGTTATTAGTAGGAGTTTCCCGAGGAGTAACAACGTAATGTCTTTGTTCAGATTTTGTGCTAATACTATTTTCGGGAGATTTAGTTATTCAAGACTCGGTAGTTTGCAATTTAGTTTATCCAATCCTAAAAAGTAGTTCTAAGAGAAAAACATATATTGGGATAAACTCCATTAGAGGTCCATATGCTCTACTTTATAAGTAAATATGTGATGTAAAAACTGGTCTTAATCTTTAATAAAAAATATGAAGTTAGAACGATGAAATGGTTTTCTTTAACAGGGTAAAACTAATATGTTGTTTTTAGTATTTTAACTGATTCAATAAATGTGCACATTTTAAACAAGTGCATCTAAAAACAAACGCTGTCTATCCCTGATTAGTGAAACAGAAGAGCTTCGTTCTAGGATAGTTAGGCACTAGCTCTAGGACGAAGCTTACGACGCCAGGTGGCGTAAAGACTTAAGTAGTTTCTTAAGCTGTATCCAGCAATCCTAAGCCTCAAGAATTAAGAAAATTCCTTTCTGACGTAATCGAGCCGTGATTACGCTGACTTTATTTGTTCATAAAAGTTTTCACTGATTGTCTTGGAAGTTAAATTTTCGCTTTTTATGGACACGCATAAATTTTTACACGCCTGAAAAATAATGATACTACGAATTAAATTCGCGGGGCTTTTAATTAAGTATTTCGACTGAGGGTGCTTGATGGAATTTCAATATCAAATTTGAATTGTTTGAATTTTGTACCTTTTCCATGAGTTTTGTCGCTAACGACCCGGGCTTCGCCTTTCGGCATCTTCAGGCGTTCCAAGTGCACGGATGTACTTGAACTGACTCAAAGGCTTAAAAACAAATCAACTCATTAATAATAGGTCGGATAAAACCCTAGATTTATTTTAAACATTCCTATGTTATTATCTGGTCATTAATATTTTCAAAAATCCCTATAATTATAACAAACCCACATAATTCATTAAAAATTGTATACATTCAATTTTCGCTAATTTACATTTTAATAGCCTTTTAACTTAGTGATCTACTTATATTTTTGTATATAAACGATACAAACTACGCTTCAGTGCAAGTACATCCGTGCACTTGGAATGCCTGAAGAAGCCGAAAGGCGAAACCCGGGTCGTTAGCGACAAAACTCATGGAAAAGTACAATATTCAAAAAATTCAAATTTGCGGGGCTTTTAATAAAGATCCATACGCTTATTAATCCGAGCAATCCATGTAAACTAATAAACTTTATGTGACTTCAAACCATACACAAAACTTCAGTTGATATATTATGGAAATAGACAAAATATATCTAACAATCCTCTTAAACCGATACTGAAAACAGTTTTTGTAATTTTGTTTAGTTTGAATATTTTTAACCATATTTAAATTATAAACATACAATATTTGCTTATTTTTTTAATTTGTGTAGTTATTTTTTAGTCTCACTTGAACCATGTTCATATTTTGAAAGGTGTTTCTATCTACGCATGCTTAAACATCAATTGATTTGGCATTAAATTTAAAGTGTTTTATTAAAATAAATAACAAAAAGCTAAATATTTAGCTTATAGCTGTTTGACTTCAAATAGTAATCAATGCGTCATCATGGGAATACTTTTTACAAAAATCATTTTTTCGGGTCCTGTGGAACAGCGTTTAGCGTTGTAGGCTTCCATTCCAGATCTTTTGGTTTTGAATCCCAGTACGAACAGCATTTTTTTTAATGTCGAAAAACTCTTTCCCGCTCTTCCGATCCTTCAATTACTAGGCGGTAGCGAGAGCAATTAGTTAACCACTAGTACTGTCCTAGGCTTATTCTTCTATCTCTATTACTCTATTTGGACAATAGAGATTGAGCGATTGAGTAATAAACAGTTCTCGTAGAAAATTTCCGTTGAGATACTTCCATAAGGAGGCCATATGCTTAACATTGGAAGCAAACATAGATAAAAAAAAGTAAATTTGAATCGTTCAAACTATGCACATTCTCACAAATTTTGTCATTAACGACCCGAGTTTCGCCTTTCGGCATCTTCAGGCATTCAAGTGCACGGATGAACTTGAACTGACAGTTCAAGTTCATCCGTGCACTTGAATGCCTGAAGATGCCGAAAGGCGAAACCCGGGTCGTTAATGACAAAATTTGTGAGAATGTACATAGTTTGAACGATTCAAATTTAATATTGAAATTCCACCAAGCACCTTCAGTCGAAATCTTAAATTATAAAAAAAAGTAATCAAAAATATTTTTTAAAAGGTTACGTCAAAGTCAAAAGATCATTGAAATAAATATTCGTAACGTTGGAAGGATAAATGATGAATTCACTCTTAGATTTGGAAGTAAAAAATGTTAGTTCAACATTACAAAAAACGTTTTTGATTTTTTCAAAACGGTTTGAACGGAAAATATATAATACATATCTTATTAAATTCCTGCTTAAAATAATGAATTTATGTTTTTTTTCTTATGAAAATGAGAAAAATGAAAATTTCTTCTTTGATAAACTCTCATGCCATTAAAAACAAATTTTATTTATATCGGCAACGATAATCGAGCACTTTTTTTACCAAGAACAAAGATTTAAGCTGCCGCGCGATTTTCAAAAGAATTACCATCTGACGCCAATGAGTCAGCGCAAACTTTGAGAGAAAAAAACACAATGAAGGCCCTGGATACATTTTCTTATACGTTTCCTTAGGTCTCCTTCCTGTTTTTTGTTCGGCAATACTGCCAGTGAAATATAGCTTCTAGCAGAGGCTTTCATTATTTCATTCGGTGTTTTATTTACCATTGCTTTGTTTCTTCGCTCATGAAACGTGTCACCAATGAAATGGAAACCAAATGAATTTGAAAAAACATAATTTTACTTCATATTTCTTACAGAGACATATACTATACATATTTGCAAAATATCGTTTCTACATATTTTGAAATATTTTTTAAAATATATTTAATTTTAAAACAAATATTCATAAAGATAATATTGTATATTTTCAGTATAATACCTATCAAATATGGCTTGTTTTTTTTAGTTCCTTCAATAAAGGTTTTTCAGCATGAATTAAGTTGCACCGAACGCAGCGTTTGCGTGTAGTCAAATATATGAATCTTTAATATTATATATTAATATTGTGCCAGTCACAGGCCATCTCTTCCTACATCAACGTTACCAGCTACCACGCTTACTACTGCCAATTGAGATCACTTAGCAATCTATTATTTTTTAATATCAAGAGACTGTAGAAATTTATCATAAGTAGACTTTATCATAAAATATATTTTTATTCACATATTAAAAGTTAATATTCTCATAAATGATTTTTTCTCAAGTCAGACTGGTAGAAGCGAGATTTTTTATTTGTATATGGTTGATGAAAAGAAATCTGTTTCAGTGTGGAGCATACAAGATTCTTACAGAACATCTCAGTATCGAGAATTTATATCTCTTCAAAGCGAATAATGATAGACCAATTGAATAAGAAAATGACAGATAATCGCCTTACAAACGCCCATTTTATCAGAATCGTAAATAATTCGATAAAAAAAGAATGTATAGGAAAGTATCTGAATTTGGAACATATGGCTTTGTAATGAAGGTATTTGAACAGACATTTTTCTACGAAAATTGTGTGTTACTTAATTTCTCAACCTCTCTGTTTCGAAAATAGTAGGGATAGAAAAAAAAGGATTAGAACTAGACTAGTGGATAGCTTATCACTCTCGTTATGTCTCATTATTTTAGGATTGCAGGGGTGAGACGGAATTTTCAGACATTAGAAACATCCAAAAAAAATTTTTTCATATGTTATTACATCCCTTGAAATTTGTCACGGAAGTCATCGATGTTGACCACTGCGTTTCAAGCCCGAAATTTTACAGATATTAAATTATTTTGAAAACGATCTATCAAAGTCAAATATAAAAAGGAGTTGATGATTTTATTAATAACAATTGAATGCAAGATCAAAAAAAATCTCGGTTATTATGTGAAATTTTCAAGCCCCTGTTTCACTGAAATATTTTAAAATAACAGCGTAAATAAACCGTGTTACATTCAACTCTTAGTCACAAATTGATAAAATATTCTTATATTGGAGATGTATCTGAGAATAAAAAGTTTGAACTTCGTCATAAATGGATAAGAAAATCTAGTAACACAAGTCAATTCGAACATTTTATATAATATTGCCGACAGCGAACTGATTTTCAAATTCTCGTATCAATAATTTCTTTGGTAACTTTAACTAAATCTTTTCATCGTGACTAAGGAAAACATTTTTATTGCCACAACTTATACAAATAAGTTTTTTGGCCCTATCATGTTATCAACAAATGCGTCAATATATTATACATACTATACCAGAAAGAATACAAACGTCATTTTCAAACAAATTGATTGATTAAAAATCTGCTGAATAAATGTGCTATAAATATATTTTTTTCAATCCATGTCCGATCCCAATGTAAAACGTATAGTTTCCCAATAAATGTATCTCAAACATATTATTTTCTTCGAGAACTGCTTGTTACACAATAGTTCAACCTCTCTTTACCGAATAGATTATTTCAAATAAATTGGTAGATTAAAAATCTGCTTAATGAATTTATTATGCATATATATATATTTATTCGTGTCCGCCCTTAATGTGTAGTGTCTAAGCATTGGTTTTTTTACGATAACTGCTTGTTATTTAGTTCTACAATCTCCTTTTTTAGAAAAAGGTATAGAAAGATATAAATAGCTAGGATAGGACAATTGGTAACTGATAACTGTACGCTCTCACTAAGCCCCATTTATTTTAGGGTTGAAATTATGGAAAGGGAATTCACACACATCATAAACACTCGTATCTTTATTTAGAAATCAATAAATCGATTAGTAAAATCGTGTCCGTATTGGGACTTGTACCCTTGAGATCCCTCACGGAAGTCAACGAGGTTGACCACTTCGCCACGGACGCCAAGGACACGGGCAGTATAAAGATTAATTCTTGATGGTAATACAAATATTTCTAAGAACAATTTTAAGGTATGATAGAGTTTTGTTTCACTGAGTAAAAACTTTATCGCATATTGCTGAGAAAAGCCACTCCTGGCCGTGAGAAAAAACTGCAAAATAAGTACAAAAATTTGTGAAACATAAAATATTATCAAATCCCGATAAGGGTGGGGGTAGAAGAATTCGGGTCGCGTTTATTCCAATCAAGGAATGAAAACTTTATTATCGGACCTACAAATAAATTTAACGAAGAAAATTGTGTAAAAGGAATAAAAGATTTTTTTAATTAATTAAAGTTTTGTAAAATTTTTAATCGAAAGAATTGAATTATTAAAATTTTTGAAGACTATGACTAAAGTTCAAGAAAAAAAATTGGCCGTTTGCTTCAAGCATTGTTATAAATCCCTTCATTCATTTTAAATCAGAATATCTGTTACTCATAGCGTTTAATACAAAAACATTTTTGTGATATTTAGAAATATTGTAGAATAATAATTACAGTACAAATACGTTATTTTTTAGTTTAACTACCAGTATCTTTCTGCTACTTAAATTTTTAAATGAAATAAAAATAGATTTTGTTATTCCAATGGATTTTTCACCCGGTAAAACACGTGACCTATTCAGAATAATTACCTATATCAAAACATTTTTTCATTAATTTATACGAAAAATAATATATTTAAAAATGAACTGGTACAAAAATATAAAACTGGTAGCCTCAAAACGCACCACTTGTCATTGAACAGGAATTGGGCGTTTCTAATTTTACCCCTGTTGGATTAATTAATCAAATATTTGGATAGTAAATTCAGGACATCTCGTTTCAATATCCATTAAGTTTATTTAAACCAAGGATAAGTGAAGAGCATTTTTTTTAAATTTTCTGTAAATAAACAATTTTATTTGCTTGTCTCTTTATCAAATGCGATTGCAAATTAGCATGTCATAATAAATTAAAATCCACATTTAATATATCAAAACGGTCGGCAATTAGTCGTCTAATACAGAAAATAAAATAGAAATAGTGATTTAAAAATTCTAAAGACGTTTTATCAAACATTTTAATTTTGAAAAATAGAATCAATAACTGCAAATAAAGCAGATAAAAAGCAAAAAAAAAACTCGCACATACAAAAATAATATTCGTTTGCAAAAGTTGAAACCAGTGGTCTTCTAGAAATTTTATTAATTTACAACAAAGGTTCTTAACCGGTCTATTGCGAAGCAAAATTTAGTCGATGCCAATTACAATTTATTGAGTTAACGATTAACTGTTGGAAGGTTTTTTATTCTTTCTTGCTTTTTCGTATCACTAAAGAAATATAAACATTTATTTGCGTCTATAAAATATTTAATAAAATGAATAAAGAAACAACGAAAATACTTATAAGATTTATATTTGAAGTTAATCGCCGTAGATTTAAAAATGCTCTCAACGTCAAAATAGTTGGGTACGATTGATTTGTAGTTTAATTAAAATACAGTTATAGATAGAATATTACATTAAAGCGTTCATTTATTTTACAAATACTATTAAAAAAAAACAAATATGTTCACGATAAAATGTTTAAAAAAATGGTTTTATTGTCAGTAAAAAACTTTTTTTGAATCCTTGAAATTATTTATTTTTCTTTATCATAAAGTTCTACATACCATCTGTCACGAGTAGTTTGCGCCGTGCCTGTCTGTTTTTCATTCACAATATCTTTAGCCACATTGCTCCAGCAAAAAAAAAATCATAGAGGCACAGTTTAGAAAAGATAAAAAAATCCGTTGTCCTATTACTTTTACTCAGTCTCCCGAGGGATGCAAGATAAAAAAAGATAACTAGCATCAGAAAGATACCTTAGGTTAGGTTTTTAGTATGAACGAATTTGCACATTTCACGGATTGCTGTTTTGGTGCGCTCACATTTTTTTTAATTACGGTATTCTTCATTTTACCATTTAAAAGCACAACACGTTGTCTATTTCAATTTTGATTTACTTATTAATTTTTTGCCAATGAACGCACGAAGATTAATTATTTTAACACAAGAATTCGGCTTCATAAATCATATTATCAAATACAAATTTGGTCACTCTTAAGGTTTTCACTATCAATACTTGGTGGAAACTGAGGTATCCAATCCCGAAGCTTTTTTCCGATCCCGGGATTTTGGGATTAATTGTTTTTCAATCCCGGATTCCCGGGATCCCGGGATTGGGATTTTCTCACCGAGGAATTTGAAATCCCCAATTCGCTATACCTTTTCCCCGGATTTTGTCCAATCCTCGTTTTTTTTTTAGCTCACCGAGGGAATTGAAATCCTCGATTTGGTATACTTCTTTCCCGATTGTCACAGAACTCCGTTTCTTTTTTTAGCCTACCGAGGAATATGAAATTCTCGATTTGCCAATTTCGTGTCATTTTTCGGGATTTTCTCAAAATTCCTCAATCCCGAAATCCCGGGATCGCAGCCGTATCAATTCCGGAATTTCGGGATCAGAAAATTGAACGGGATCCCGAATCCCGGGATTGGATGCCCTAGTGGAAACGCATTCAAAAAATAAATCTGTTTGTACTTATTTCATTTTTATTTCATATTACTATAATCTGTTTCGCTCATGACGAGCATTATCAACTGATAAGAGAATAAAATATTACAATGATATTTATTCAATGTTGTGATTTCTAAAAATTCTCTCCCACACTTTCGATCCTTCTATAACTGGACGCAGCGATAGCGATTAGTTAATAACTAGTCCTCTTTTTGTCTTCCTATCCTACAACACTCATTGAAAAAAGAAGATTGAACGACTGAGTAACAAACAGTTTTTGTAGAAAAACTTATGTTGAGATATCTCTATTTGGAGACCATATGATCCACATTGGGACCGGACATGGATAAAAAACAATATAAAAAACAAAATAAAATTACCAAGGTGTAACAAACAATAACAATCAATCAATCATCAAATCATAACCGATTTTTTACCATTAAAACTTAACTATTATGATATTTGGTATTTGAAAAAATAAATACATATTATAGAGAATTTTACCCAAACATATTTTGTTCATTAGTTTATAGCTTTTTTAAGCCAAGCAGCGGAATTTTGAAGGAACTAATTATGGCTGAAATAAGTTGGAAATAATGCATTTATTTTAAATCCTACAATAATGAAATCTTGTTTTCCGCTCCATGAAACGGACATAATACTGCTGTTAGGATTTTCAATCTTAATTTCCAAAGTTTCAACGTATTAACGGCTTATTTAGGAAGTTGTATTGGAAAGTCAAGATCGCCTTACGCAAAAACGTTAGAACGTAAATCTTTCTTACAGTAAAGCTGTCCCATTGAAAGATTAAGTGTTTGCCGAGAAATCGAGGATAAGATATTATTAAATCCGCCTTTAGATTCGTCCTTCAAGCATTTAAGATTCATCGGCCGAAGCGCTCACATATTATTGACTTGTGATCAACCTATAAATTTAACCAAAGAGGCCGTGGATTTATCGAATTCTGTCAAATTAAGATTAACTCTACAAGTCCTACGGCTTTAAATTTTATTCGTTGCATTTTGAAAACATACCGGAATAATTGTAACTTATGATCTTCGTATTTGGTTGCATTATAAGTAGGATACAAATCAATCACGGACATTTTAATAAATTTATTTTTCTACTAAACTCATGGTTGACGTTAAAATTAAAAATTTGTCTCCTTTACTTAATTCTATCAACCAGGCCTAACAAAGGCGAATTGTTAACAACACTCTTTCATTTTTACCGCCGCATACAATCTTTTAATAAAATAAATCGTTGTTCAATTCAATAACAAGCACTTTTTTTAAAATTTCTATTGAGATTCTTCATTGATAGTGCATAATATATAAGCTTTATTTTATAATATGGTTGACCATGGTAAGATTAAGATTTTGACTATAATCTTTGCAATACATTCTTGAATTGTTTATGATTTAAGTAATACTTCTCAAACCAAAATCATTTGAAACAAGAATTACCAACGGTTTTTTCTAGAACGAAAAGACAATATGTTTATGTTAATGTAGTGAAATAAACGGTTTTTTGTCACAAAAACCGTTCCGAGGGTGCAGTTCCTTATAAGCATAATTTTTCAAAGTGTGTCTGTGGTAGAAAACTTTTATTTCCCTTTTGCGTAGTCTGGTTTGGGATAGAGCATTTACTGCCGCCATTTGCGTAGACATAGCTGGATTTGTTTTTCCCCATTGTAGGCGTGTGTCGGCAGCGGGTATGTGACGTAGATAGTACGCTGTTTTTGTCGCTCTACGCAAGAACATTTTATTCGTAGAAAATAACTTTACCATTTACGTGACAATATCATACAAATAGCTGTAGGATATCTCTTAAAATAGTTTTATTTTAGTGAAATGAAACCTGTACATAATTCCCAATTTTAACGATTTCGTTAGTTGATAAATTAATAAATCCTTTTTTCATAAATACGATAAAATACTCATATTAATACATAATTAAAACTGGTATTAAAGTATAAAAAAATCCTTCAGTAAGATGATTTTTAGTAACAAAAAAACAGTGTTTTAATTTCCAAGTAATTTAGAACATGTGTCTACGTCTTTCAACAAATTATTAGATTTAGTTGAAATGTAAAAAAGAGTGTTATTTTAATTTCTAGCGTGATAAATTTTGCATTGCATATGAGGTTTATTTATAACAATTTTATTCGAATTCAAATAAATAAATCTAGTTTTTATTATTGTTATTTTTGTTACCTTTACTTGTAAATTATACATAATAGATACAAACTAATTTATATCGTTCATTGAATAAGAAGAAAAACATTTTCTTCATATGTCATATGATCTATATGTCTACTTTTGTTTGATGATAAAAATACAACAGTTCTTTGGAATTACTATTCAAAATTACAGCTTCGTTTATTCATAGTTAAACTATAAACCCTTTATGAATATTCACAACGTTTAAAGCTGGAAAACACCGCAGTTATTTCAAATAACATTAAATAAATATACTTTTCACTTTTAATTTTTCTACACTATAAAAAACACATTCAATTTAAGACTTTAATTTTAAAAATGTATAACTTTAGTAGAGATTGAAAATCAATTTAGCGAATTATACAAAATTTTGATTTACTATTTAAAATTTTCTTGTAGTCTTTTCGTTTTATTTTTACATGAAAATTTCGTCATAAATTAATTAGTTTTTAAGACATTAACACAAAACTGTGGCATTAAGCTCGAGTACTTAAATTACGAAATAATTATGGTTTTTGTCGTTAATGGCTTTAATGTAACCTAAGAAGATTAAATTTAAAATAAAACCACCTGAGGTTTTTGAAATACCTACTCTCTTAAGAAACTAGACGTTGGAAAATTGTACACTCGGAATGGTTCCATATATTTTAAGTTTCTGCCTCTTAAATGTTTCTTGTAAAGCTTTTCGAGAAAATGTTTTTTTGTGTTGAATAAGTAATAAAATTTACTGTTAATGCTCCAAAAAATGGAATATTTTTCGTTATTTTTTAACTGTTAGCTTTTCTAACGAACAGCTTTATATCTAGACTTTTATATACTAAATATAAAGCAAAGGCTTTGTTGTATCATATTTTTTTATAATCTACACTAGTGTGTATAAACTTTCTTTTTCATATATTTCACATAAAAAAAGACTGATTGTTTGCCGATAACTTTAAAGTCAATCATTTAACTTTACCAATGCTACTATACGGTAATGAATCAGGACACCTGTCACTGACTTGAAAGATGCTGATGCCAGGTATTAATAGGAATGTGTTAGATTATATAAGGATATTGGGGGTAAGCAAACATTATAGTCAGTATTATTGGAAAGACGAGGTAACTAGCATGGTCACGTGCTGCGGATGCTTCCAGTAAGCCTAAGTCAAGCTTGTTTATTCCTTCGACTTGTGGTGTTCCGTCTTTCGTATCCATAGGTTGGACTAAGCCGAGCTATGATAAAAAGCAAAGAAAGAGACATTGAACCTAATAGGTGCCATGGTATAACCATATGCCCTACATACGGAACTAATATGATCCATAACAAAGCTAGACAATATTTCTAAGCCGGTATTTTTCATGAACTTGGCGGTAAAAATTATATTTTTCAATATAAATAAGTTTGTTGTTCCATTTATTGTGCTACAAATAGTGATATTTTTTTTTTGCATTCCTCTCTATCCAGCGATGGATTGCCAATAAGTTAACAAGGGGCTCGCTTAATCTCAAATCAACCTTATACAAGTCAACACGATAATTTTTTAGGCAATCGAATGTTACTTAATATACAAATATTATCTGACAAAATGCAAAGTACCGTACAATTATTAATATCAAGGGCTGAAAGTATATAACTTACAAGTTAATCCATCGTACACTGTATATGTCAGAAATTGCAATTAAATACTGATTGGATTTGGGAATATTGTTTTTTCTCACTTTAACAATGGGCTCGAAGGCTGGAGTCAAATTTAACAAGGGGCTCTATCCAAACTCACATTTGCAAATTACCATAGCAAAAGTATGATAAATAAAAATTTAAATTTTCTCTAAATGAAAATTGAAAAAAAAAACCAAAATCCTTCCCATCGAAAAAAATAATATTATTTTATACGTTGCCTCACGAAATAGAAAAATGTTTTGATTTATTAAAAATATCATAGGTAATATTTTTATCAGAATAAAATTGAATTAATAAAAAACCTCTTTCCACAATCAGATTTTTAAAAAAAATACGATTCGTCATAAATTCGCTTCCACTCGTTAATTCATGAAATCTTATTGAAATATCAAAAACATCATATTATATTTTCATTGAAAAAGTCTGTAAAAAGTGGATACAAATTGTTCATTGAAGCACACATAAATTGGTAATCTTTGTCAAAAAAAACTAGATCTAGGTTAAGAGATATAAGAACTCCTTTGAATCTCTGAAGGTCACAAAAATATATAAAAAAATGTTTTCAATATATTTGTACGATTCAAGGTTATGAGAAGCAAACGAAAATATGATTCATATAATGTACGGAAAAACATATTTTTCGTTATTCAATATCTGAACTTGAATACTGACCAATCATAAAACCAACTTTAAATATTGAATGACCGTTACTTTTATACTCAATTCAAGAGAAAAAGTTTAAAAAATACATACTTATGTATGCGCATACTAATACGTACTTAATATATGCGCAAGCGTTTTTTTGCGACCATTTTACGCAACGCAATGTAATCAAGAAACAAAACAAATTTACTCATGATGATATTGGCCCGATACAGAGACGCGTGGGACTGAATTTCAAAAAAAAATCATTTCTACTCGCATTGTGGAGCATATGACATTCTAATGGAGGTATTTTATCATAAGTTTTTCTATGATTACAACTTGTAACTTAGTTGCTCAACCTTTATTTTTTCGAAAAAAATATGGATAGAAAGAATAGTGTTGAAACAAGACTAGTGGTAAGCCAATCGTTCACGCTACGCCCCGCTTTTTTAATATTAGAAAAGTGGGAGGAAACTTTAGACATCACAAACATGCCGCTTGTGTGATCGAGTAGTCAACGCTGTTGGCTTCGGCTACGGAGGGCTCAGGTTCAAATCCCGGTACGGACAGTTTTATAAATTGATTTTTCAATCGATTTATGAATTTCTGTTCAAAGGCATGGATGGATGTGATGTCTTGAATTCCCCCCTCTCACCCATCCTATCATATGAATGGGGCGTATCGAGAGCGATTAGTTTACCACTAATTCTGTCCTAGCCCTATCCTTCTATCCCTACTATCCTTGGAAAAAGAGAGGTTGAGAAACTGAGTAACAAGCAGTTCTCGTAGAAACACTTCTGTTGAGATAAACTCCATTAGGAGTCCATATGCTCCACATTGGGAGCGGACATGGTTTAAAAAAAAACATCCAAGCTTTCGAGCAGAAATCGATACATCGATTGAAAAAACGCTGTTCGTGCTGGAAATCGAACCCCTAAGATCCATCATGGAAGTTAACGATTTTGACAGACGCGCTACAGACTCGTCACTACAATGCTTAAAATAAAGAAAAAATATATTTTTAAATTAAATCGTAACTTTTTCAACAACTACACATTCTCGAGTATAATAACAAAGGTTTATTTGCTGAACAGCTCAGTAATAGTGATATCGATGGCATTTTTGAGTACAGAGCAGATCGCTTTATTTAAAGCAGCAAAGTACCGTGGTGTATTTTTGGATTTTCCATTAACAAACGACATCTAAATCTTGAGGTTTATCCAAAAGCCAGGCAATGTATGTATTTAATAAGCCAGTTCGCAAGATCGTATGGTCCAGAAGTGGGGAAACTGCTGCCTTTTGACTGTCCTGAGAACTCTGCAAATTATTTTAAATTCGTGAATTGCTGAGATTTTGGATGTCAAAATCCTCGGAGGACCTAAAAAAGGTCCCACGCTGGTAATTTTGGTGAATTTGCAAATTTCTGGGCTTTACAAATTGGCATTAAATTGTTTTTAGCCAAAGATTCCCTAGTCAATTCCCTGTCAATGTTTACTGCGGCCTTATGTTAAATAAGATAAATCAATGTGGCCTTTAGAGAGAAAAGGTTCCTCACCTCTGGTCTGGTCAACCAATCAAACACAACATTGATATGATTCTTCGATCATTTAAAAATGATAGCTTTACAAAAGTATAACGATTTGAGATTTTCAAATTCCTCGGTGAGCTAAAAAAAATAAAAAAAACGACTCGCAAAAAATTGGCTCAAATTCTACATAATTTAAAATTGAGTGCCAAACCCCGGGATTGAAAATTAATTAATTTCGAAATCCCGGGATCACAAAAAGGCTCCGGGATTAAATACTCTAGTATCTATACTATAAAGTTCAGAAACTTTGATTTGTATTACTTTAATAAATAATAAATTTATGATTTTTTGCCAATGTTGACAAGTTGTAGTTGTATAAAGGCTTAGTTCGATAGTGTTACAACTAGAAATTGGTAGTTTTGAGATACGAAATGACTGACTAAAGTATTTACGCACCTTAACTGAGTTGCTAAAAAGTGATAATTATTATTTGTCTCAACTTTTAAGTTAATCATTTAGTCATTTATCTCAATTCAATTAAAATTTATTGCAATGATGACAGAACTGTAAAATAATATTTCAAATTTTATAAACATAAATGAAATAGACCGAAGGATTATTATATTTATTTTTTTACAACACGCAAACACCTAATAGGAGAAAACTAATAAGTTTTTCTGGTTGTACTTTTGTGAAGCTATAAAAGAGCGGTATTTGAAAATAGTGGGTAATATAACTCAAACCATACAATTTTGACTTATCGTTCTATTATTATATGTTATTACTGGTGGTTATAGCAAAGGTTCATTCGAGGATTCGCGTAAGTAATTAGTATTTTTAGAAAAAAAATGTGTTACATTCGTGACAATTAATTTCCATTGTATTGAACTATACCCATCAACCATAATCTCAAAATATTTTATTTAGTCAATTATTTAAATAAATTTGTAAACGATGATGAATAAAAATGGATTTGAATATATTTTGGGTGACGCCGTGTAATTAACAAATAGAAATTTGTAACAAAGCTTCACGTTATTTAACAGCTCTGGCAAAATTATTGTGTTCACAAAATTTTGATATAATGACATTATACAAACAAACCTATTAAATAGGTTTTATCCTTGTAATGCTGCCACTCCAAATAGTATATACCAATAACTTTTACAATATTTAAGACAGCTAGACATCAAATGTCTACTATAGAATTAATTAAAAACATATGGCAAATAGGGAATCCAATCCTGGACCCTTTTTGTAATCCGGAGATTTCGGGATTCATATTTTTTCAATCCCGGGATTGAAAATTAACCCTTAAATCGTGGAAAAATTCGGATTTCAAAATTGTTTGGTGGTCGATATTGAAATTCTGGGAATTCACGGATTGCCTGAAATGAATTTTTTTTAGACCATAATTTTTATATAGGTGTTTTGCAGATTTCAAACATTTTCTCTGCATGCTCGTTTTAAAAAAATATAAATTTACGGATTTTCGAAAATTGGGACCTTCTTTTTATGTCTCACGTGGATTTCTAAAATTTTGTCTGATTGCCTGTTTTTGCAAACTTTTCGAGAATTTTTCACTCCTTATCCTCAATCCCGAAATCCCGGGATTAGTACTGTTACAATTTCAGGGTCTCAAAATTGGACGGAATCCCGGGATTGAACGCTCTATTATAAATGTAAAAGATTTTGGACTATTTATCTCTTATTTATTAATAACCACGCAAAAAACCAACAACATAATGAAAAAGAAATATATCTTTATAAATAATAATAAATGAATAATCATTATACGTATATATTTATATTATTTGTTCAAAATGTTTGATTTTTTTGTATTTGATTATTTAACCAACTAATTACAAATAATAAAAATAGCACGTGGACATTCTTTATTCAGTAAATAATTGCAGTCACGTTTACGAAGGGTGCTAATGATTGAAAGCTGAAACCTCATTATATACATTTGTATTTGGGGCCCTCTATTTTCGGTTGCTAAACGTTAATGTTTGTTGGGATCCCACAAAGCATGGTGGCCTATAGATTGATTTAACAGAAGTGATTGATAAAAACGGTGTAAAAAACATTATATTAACATTCACGCAAATTGTAAGATATAATTAAAATCATTTTCGGTTTTAATTGCAACGCGAAAAGCCATCAACAATTTGCAAACAGACAAATTTTTACAATATTATCATAGCTATGTCACCGGTTATTGGAATTCTTTATTTTCCAATCGTATGAAATGCCACAGATAATTTTTTAGCTTTAACTTTTCACTAACGTTTCTTCACGAAAAATACAGCGTGCATTTGTATAAAATAGTAACACTACTGCAAAAAAATATCACTTAAGAAAAATGACTAATAAAACTAAGCGCTTGGCTTACACTTTAGTGCTAGTATTTTGTACATATTATTTAATTATTCTTAAAATATGTTGTGATGTAGTTGATAATAAAACGTTACTGTATTGTTCGGGCTGATTAAATTTGAAGTCCTTGAAAAGACAATAACAATTTTGGACTTTTTCTATCATGGGTGTTTGTGACGTGTCTCTTCTTCTAAAGTTGTTTAAAAATATTTATAAAAAAATCTCATCAAGCTTGTCATTTACATGAAAAAATTGTGATGGATTAGCTTTACCTGTAATACCAAATGTTATTTTTTAATGAAAAAAATGTATGCAGTTAAAAAGAAAACTTGTGGAATCGAATTTAAAGGAATTAATGGTTGAAAATGCAGCGTTATCAAATAACCTTTCAACTTTATAACGTTATTCTAGTGCAACCAATATCTATAATTCAATAAATCTGATTGATACAATAATAAGTGATTCACGTAAAAAGGGTTTAAACTTATTTGTAGCACTTGAGTGTTGAGACTCACAGAAATCTATACATAATTATTTTTGAAACATTTATCCCATTTTACATGTTGTAAATATATATTTTTTTTTTAGTAAAACGCATCTAAATGTATCTAGTTAAAAGCTCAACTTTATGGAACAGCTTTTCGTTTACAACGGTGTTCCATACTCAACATGGCATTGCAATTCCCTAGAGGAGAATTCCAAATATATTTATGGAGCCTTCAAAGGCGACCCGTGCAGAATACAGAACGTTGCAAGTACAATTAGGAGTATCTGAAAATTCACGTATACCGGCATCCTGTTTGTAGGAGATTTACGTACAGTGGGCAAAAGCTCGTGGACCGTCGATTACTGAAATAAGCGCTCCGTTAATTTAATTTTGTTTAGAACCTAAATGTTGCCTATGTAGTGAGCGTACCTGCAATTTACATTACTGAAGGCAAAGTCTGGAATTTGTTACTGGCAATACAAAAGGTAAGGCGCTTAATTTTACTAACTTGATTGACGATGCTCATGTTAAAACTAAGTTCAGGTGTAAAAAGTTAAGGTATTTTAGTTAAATTTTATTTACACTAGCTGTTAATAAGTATAAGTTATAATTCAGATGACATCATTAAGATAAATATATCTAAGCGTATTTTGAATAATTAAACTTTGACAGTACACCTTACTAAAAGTACTTACTTTATTTTATTAGTATTGTTAGCTTATTTACGACTACATAATATAATAATATGTATGAACAGTTATGTGCTGCTATGGGTTCACACCGACTCTTTCGAGAACGGGTTTTTTTTTAATTATCTTAATTCTGAGATTGTCTTCCACACCATTTGTTAAATCATGGCTCAGAAATCACACTCACACAGCAGATAATAGACGAATAAGACCCCGTCTCGGTTAAAGTTTCGAATGAAAATCAAAACAATATTTTGAATAAATTTATGTAATTTATATTTATGTAAATAAATAATTTCTTTATATATAATAATTTTAACCAAGGTATGAGCTGGTTTATGGAATTTTAGCAGCACATCGCTTTGTATAAACCATTATTAAACACACTTAAAGCTATTTATATTGACGGTTTTACAAATTATTTTGTTTTACGCTATGTAGTTTTGAAAAAATGCCAATAATCTGACGTAACTTATAAATTTTAAGTGTAAATTTTCAAGCAAAACTTCAAACATGAATATCAACAAAAAAAGCACAAAATTTAAATAACTGCGGGCAAAAAGACGGGTGAGCAAAATCTGTTTAATTTTCCTCAGAGTTAGGAGTAGCTGCTTTTTTATTTTATTAACATACCACCTCTGAGCATCGTTGAAGACCATAATGAAATTTTTTCAACATTGCTCTTGCCTCATTTGTCTTGAAAGGTACGGGTTATTTAAAACGTTATTAAATACAAAACTGCTGAATGTATTTCTTTTTTTTTAAAGAGTATTTTGATAATATAAAAAAACAATAATATTTTCTTGTTCTTGAAATCAAGATGGCGTTTGTTTATTGTATCAGTATTTTAGTTAAATGGTTTTATCTTTTATTTACTTGATTTCAGAATAATTTTATTTGTGTCATTACTCTCAATATGAAAATCTAGGTTTTTGTCAGATGCTACTCCTAACAGAATCAACGGACATTACTGCGCCTATCAGATATTTTTTTATAATAAAATTTGAGAGGACATCGATAACCGATCGACATAATATTTAAAAATTCATATTTTTTCTCTTAACTGTCAGCTTAACTTGTTCGTTCACAAATAACCTCAGCTGACATGCATAACAACGCAAACTTTGCCGGACCAAAATATAAAATAAATCTCACAAATTAATCAAATAGGGCTTATATAATAATATTTTCATTAGAATTTCTATGACAATGTCACATTTTTCAATTACACTTTTACATTTTATGATTTTTAGTTATTTTAATGTAGATCGCTTTTATCGTGTTCACTGTATACTCTGGTAAAAAGGATGTTATAGAATATCCTTCTTTTACAATTGTATTATTAATTTGAAAATTCATTAACTCGATAATAAATCTCAAAAGCCCACTAGACAAATTTGAATTAACTGAATGAACAAAAACATTTTTCGTCGTTGCCGTGTGATTACATATTTTTTCTTACCAATTATTATTTTCTTAAATCATTTCAGATATCTATTGGCTACTTGAAACCGAAAAAAAATCTTCACTTTCATTTTATTTTCGAGCTTTTAAGAATCACTCTTAATTACATTTGTTATGATACATTCACTTTTTTGGAAATTATTTGAGTGGCTTTCAATTTTTTTATTATTTAAAAATTGATAAAAAATATTTTAAGACTCTTTATATTTTTCTTTTTTTGTTGATGTTTGTTCCAAATTAATTTTTGATTACAGATTAAGACTTACTGATTTATGAGAGGTCCTCAAAATTTTAATTGAAGAAAAGACATATTTTTTATTGTTTTATTATTCTGTGTAAATTCTTGTCATATTTCTTATTATTGTTTATATATTTTGTCATTAATCATATTTATTTTCATAAAAATATAAAAATTTGGTTTGGTTTTATTTCTTATATGTTGATAATAGTTGCGAGAGTGAAATTGGTCTGGAACTTTATCAAAAATGTGATGCCTGTACGAAGTTCTCCTGTGATATAAATCCTCCTCTGGCTATTTTCATATGACGCTACGTGCGACAATTCTAAATGTTTTCATAATGTTACACAATAATACGATTATGCCACATTTATTTACATACTACATATTACATTACAAAATAAAAAAATTCTTGGTATTCTTTCAATTTCTATATGGTTTCAACTTAACAACATTGGGATATTTTAGATTGAAAAAAATGTATTTTTAAGCTCTCATTGCAAGGTAAAATTTTGTGAAAGTTAAAACAGTAAAACGGAAATGTTTTTGTAGCATTTTGAGTAATTCTCCCTACTTTTTAAAAAGAAGTATGAATCAACGTCACTTGCGGGTAGTGAAATTCTCCAAGGGCGTCCGCTCGCAGCGCAACAGAACAGCTAACAAAAAAAAAGATAAATTCACGAGGGAAAATGAAACAAAAAAAGGAAACGAGATTCTTTCTCTATTTACCAATGAAAGCAAAATGTATTCAAGGGTAGACACCGCCCTCACCCCTCGACACTGGACTTCCCCTATCTAACTCCAGCAGATTCATTGCTTTTTTACCAAAATCTTTTATTTCGTAACGGTAAAAAAAATCATCACAGTCTCGCAAATTTTGTACAAACGCAAACAGTACAGAGGAAACTATCAGGCACTAAAAGTGGAATTCTTTTCAAAGTTTTTTTTTACTTTTGCATAGCAATAATGCTTCACATTTGCGAAACGAATGAAAAGTTTTTGCATTTTTGCTGCTTTTGGAAGAAGCAGGGTGATTTTTTGCTTCGTTCTATTTGGCAATAAAAGTTATTTACTCTTTCGATTATTATAAAAACATTTTTTTATTCGCTCACCTGAAACATTCTCTTTCCAACTATACAAGCGTCCAGATGAGTTATTTATCTATATGCTCATCGGTCTTTGGAAGAATAATTGAATGATTTATACTTATTCTAATAAAATAAATTTCACCAACAATTTTTCCAAATTATTTTGCTCCCTGAGAAACAAAAAAGCCAAAGTGGTTGAATTGCTCTCGAATAAAACGACGACATTACAATAATAATATGTGCAAAGGTTTTTTGTCTTTAGATACTTTTAACAATTTTATGATGAGCTGACTATTTTCGTGTTTTTTAATATATTATAGTATAAAATATTTTTCATTCCTAACCAACCAAGGTGAAATGCTTATTTTTTGGCATCCATAATGCAGGGTTTTTATTTAAAAATACATAACTTTAGGTATCGTTTGTGTTGGCAATATAACAATTATGTTTTCAGTTCCAAAATGTTGAAACAATTTGATTCAAATGAATATGTTTATTATGACTTAAGATATTTTTAATACAGACAGCTAGCTTCCTTTTTTAAAATGTTAGTTTATGTGTAGCACATTTATTTTCATAACAGAGCTTTAATAGTATAAACACCACTCAATGCATTTTCGTTGTTCAAATTTATTAATTTTAAAATAAAAATCCTGTATATTTGCCTTGCTATATTCTGCCATTCAAACATTACAAAGAAATCATTTAATCAAAATTAACTTTAAAAATTTATTATAAAACTAATTTTGGGGTTTCAAAAAATTAAAAAAATCAAAATCAGTTGTCTTGCTTAGATTTCTAAATTAGAATGTTAATTATACATAGTCGTTTGTGTCTTTTATTATGTTTTAATTTTGATATCACTTTTAAAAATTCATATGGAACGAGCTTTTTACACTTATATAATGTCCATTGCGACCCTAAATTTCACAAAGCTTCCTTGCATTAATTAACGTTCGTACCTCTCAACAATCGTTGGCTACTGTTATGTAGGCTTTACACCTGTGGTTGTATAAAGCGTTCAGTTTACCCGGTTTTCACAAGCGTTGACATCACAGCAAACTCTGCTTAGAAGTGTATTTTCAGCTCTCAATCTCAAAGATAGGTTGAGAAATAATGACAGTGTCATCAATTAACTAGCGGAGAGTAGTTCACTAGTATTAACTGTGTTTTTTTTTAAATAAACGATGCTCCTTAACATTTAATTTGATAATAATGACATCATGATTGTTATTATCGTTTGATCCAATATAAACGGTGCGCAACGTTTTGTACATAAAAATAACATTTATTCATTCGTTTTCTTGTAATAAAGATTAACTTTTCTGATTATTTTCCCATCAGATATTTCCAGTTTGACATTGTAAAACGATTTTCTTTTCCTACAGTTACTCTGAATTAAGGTTTCATAACAGGTTATTTATTTTATTGTTTTCTAGTAAGTGTCAAGCTAATCACTTATACGCTCATTTACGTATTCTTCCATCCTTCTATCTTAATAAAAAAGGTACAGTTATATGAAAATTTTGTTGAACTATTTCTGTTGAGATGTATCGTTAGAAATTTGTATGCTTAACATTGGGAGCGGGTGTAGCTAGAAAATAAAGTAAGATATCAATTTAACAAGGTCAGTTATTGGTTTAAAAGCTTTGTATTTAAAAAATATTTAACACTTTTTGTACTAAATACATAATAAGTACAAATGTTTAAGATCGATTTCACTAGGCATCAGTTGATAATACTCACGATTAAAGGAACCGTTCCTAACCCTTGTTTTCAAATACAAAGTTGTAAATGTTCGAAACGGAAGCAAAATCGGTTTATCTTACCTTTTTGTCATTAGATTTAATATTTTAATTTTAATTAAATAACATTTTTCAATAAACTTTTATTAGTGCCGTTGTCTTATTAAATCTGCCGGAGTTAATTGAAAAATGTAACAATAAGAAATAAATGAGTCGTCTGGTATCAAAAGCAGAACTATCCCACATATGTCGAAACTAAACTAATGCTGTCACACTATTTTGCTGGTTATAGTTTATGGCTAGAAATTAAAAAAATGTTTAAAAATCTAATAAATGTGGTACAAAAACGCAAAAGAAAATGATGCTTGGTATCAAAAGCAGAACTGTCCACGACGTTGGAAACAAAAGTAGAATAGTTTGGTAAATCAGGATTTCGACCAATCACAGAGGTACTTTAATTGATGTCCCATACAAATTTTAAGTTGCGCTCGTTGATGAGTTATGTTTAAAATTGAGTTTAAATTGATAAAAGTCAAAAACGCCAACAATACGTTTTTCGTGTTTTTCTCGCAACTTCGAAAAATGGATAGTTCTACTTTTGATACTATACGACTCAAGTAATAAATAGCCTTATTCTCTATTAAAATCTATATGTATGTATTTGCATTAAATGAAATGTTCAAAAATTGATGCACGCTGATTTTCTCTGAAAAAGCACAAAGCAAAAAATACAAAAGGACAAAAAAACACACTTAACTAGATATAACACTTAACGAGGAAAAAAATATGATATTTTATTTTTAATTAGTAACAAAAAAAATATAATGGTGATGCCATTAAATAGTATTATGTTGTATACTATATAAAGATTAATGCTTAAACGAGAATTATGACTCATCTGAGTAATAGCACATCAATACAATTAAATATACTTTATAGAAAATTATGTGGGTTTTTAGTTCGAATTAATTGGAACAAACTCTTGTTATATAACCTTATAGTAAAGATTAAATTTAATGAAATATATTCCATTCGATCAAGACTTCTGCATGGTAAGTTATTTGGGCTAAGCTGCAAATTCAATCCGGAAGTTCGCCCTCCTTCAAAATGGCAGCCTAGCGTAAGAGCCTTACATAAATACGTCGAGTTTTTCACCATACACAAAGGATTTATTTCTTAAACGCGTGACAGGCTGTGTAGGTAGGTTGTGTGGGAGTCTACATTCACGCAAATGAAGCGGCATTTATTCAATTTACTAAAGGACAAAGAAGGCTTGATTTTCTCTTTTTTCAGTTGATTAGGCAGTATTTTATTCAAATACTCATTTTTATATTATTATACTTTTCTTAAAAAGACAAACTGGCTATATTTTATATATCTTCAATGACTTATGGAAGTATTTTTAGGTTTTTCTTTATTTTCAAACAAATGGATTGTATATGTAGAAACAAAAAAAAATCAATAAGTACTGATTGTTAAAAATTTACTATTTTTAAGAAGATGCTGATTATATGACAAATGAGTCAAATCACAAAAATTATTGTACAAATTAATCTCTCGAACACTTTTTCAGATTCTAATAGAGTATAAGTGGGAAGGGATTTCAAACTTAGATCTGCATCTATCAATTCGTATATAACATATATCTTATGTTTTCAGGGTGTGGATTAAGATAATAAAGACATTATACTGCCGGAGTTGCTCGTTTTTTTTAAATACGTGTCGGCTCCTAGTGTGGAGAATATGACCTCCTAGAAAAAATAGTCTAAACAGATACTTTTCAACGAGAAAGGCTTGTTACCCAGTTGCTCAACCTCGATTTTGCCAAAAGAGTAGGGATAGAAAGGATAGAGCTGAACAGGAAAATTGGTTAGCTTATCGTTCTCGCAACGCCTTGCTGTTTTAGAATAAGAAGGGTAAGAGTAAATTTTCTAGACATCATATACACCTGCACAATTTTTTCCACCACCTGCTTTGGCCATACATATGTGTTCAACAGACGTTTCCCGTGCCCTTACAAACGTTATGCGCAGTGGCGGATTAAGCACTTTGGGGGCCCTAGGCGCAAGAAATTTTGAAGGCTCTGTTTTTCGAATAACATAAAAGTGATGTAAAACTTTTAGTAGAATAATAATGAATATTGAAAAGTGAAACTAAAATATAAGGATTTATATAACTTACGCTATTTTTGAGGCCCCTAAAATTTGGATGCCCCAAGCGCGCGCCTCTAGCGCTTATGGGATAATCCACCACTGGTTATGCGTTGTTCAGTTTTGTTATATAATTGTCCAGGGGACAATTGACCAAGACTTGGCGGCTTGAACTTAAGTGTGCTAAAAATGCATCATAAAAATGTCTGGAGGTACTTGATATCTACTTTTTTTTATATGGCGCCGCAAATTTAGTCTATGCTAAGTAGTTTGCCTCAGTAGCTAACAAGTTGGCGTGGCCTGTGGGTTAAAAAGCTGGTCGGACACTTATGCATTCGAACAGAATTCGATATATCGATTGGTAAAAAAGTGTTGTTTCTACTGATATTTAATCCCGTGAGATCCACCACGAAAGCAAACGTCGTTGACCACTTCATGAAAATGAGCTATTTAAACTTTTTTTCCGTCGTCTACTTATCCGTTTTGATCATTCATTAGTATTGATTGATTATTGCAACCAAAATCAATCAAAACATATCCACTCCCAATGTAAAGCACATGAACTCCGTATTAAGCTGATCTTAACAAAGGTTGTTTAATATATTTACTCAGTTATTCATTTTTTTTTGAAAAGGATAGATATAAAGAATAGGTTTGAGTGAGTAGAATATAAATTTTAAGCGATTAGGACCACCAAACAGAAATCCATAAAAATATTTAAAAATCAATGTACTGACACAATCAACCATTCGTACTGAAATTGAGTCAATTTCCATTGTAAGTCAATTTCCATTATAAATGAGCACTTGAGAGGTGAAATGGGCCAACTAGTACAATTACATAATTTTTTTCTTGGACTTCTAAATACAATCACGTCTTTAATTACTGTTTTGGTGGATTGCATATTTATTTTACTTGATAACACAATTGCTGTGTGTATAAACTGAGGCTACTTTGCTTTTACGATACTTTTAGACGAGTAAAATATCAAAACGCTCTATTTTTTGTTTAAAATACCTGGTCACTTCACCTCTAATGAGCTCATATATATTCAAAATAGTTATTTTTGAAACATGTATACAGAGGTAAATCGATATATTTTTAACGCTGATTCGTTTATTAACATTGTTATTTCATTAGTGATAAACTAAAATTACTCTTGGCAAATACTTTGTTTATGTTAAATGCTGCCAAAGAAAAATATAAAACAGTATATACGCTCTATATTATAGTATCTTGTAATCTGTAAAAAAACTTTTCATAACTGCAGCAGATATAAAATTATCATTGACTTTGTTATCAAATCTACTTTTATAAATTATGATTTTCACATTTTTGCTACAATTATATATGCTGATTTATTTAGCAAATAATCATCTATAAGTGAAGTTTTACAATACTTATAGGTAACAAGACATAAAAATAATTTCCGTTTGTTATTTACATATTTAGAATAGGCAGCTAATGAATGTATTCTTTGATAATTATGCTGGTTAATTATTATTCACATAACATCCATGCCTTTGAACAGAAATTCATAAATCGATTGAATTCCCCCCTCTCACCCATCCTATCCTATGAACGGGGCGTATCGAGAGCGATTAGCTTACCACTAATCTTGTCCTAGCCCTATCCTTCTATCCCTACTCTCTTTGGAAAAAGAGAGGTTGAGCAACTGAGTAACAAGCAGTTCTCGTAGAAACACTTCTGTTGAGATAAACTCCATTAGGAGTCCATATGCTCCACATTGGGAGCGGACATGGTTAAAAAAAATAAAAAAAAATATTATTACATGTGTCATTTGTCCACAACAAAGAACAAAGAATTTATTCCATAAATCGATAGTAAGGTAAAAATAGCAACGCATTTAGTTCAACAGTTTTTTATATTTATTAGTTGATAGCTATTTCGGCTTTCTATAAAATAATATTAAAACTGTACAACTAAATACGTTGCTATTTTTACCCTAGTATAGTGGAGTTATACCAAGTAAATGCCAAGTCAATAAATAAATCGATAGTTTGGTTTCATCCTGAGCATCTTGAAAATTGATAGTTTATTTTATGCACGAATCTGGAAAAAAGACAACATGAGGACTTTTTCAGACAGTCCAGAATTCAAACAAGTACTTTTTTTATACCTTTCTCCAATAACTGTATTTTCGATCTTTCAAAAAGGACAAACGAGTTTTTATAAAGCATGTTTAATAAGCGAAACCATAGAAAAAATAGTAACTGATCAGTTTATATCAATTTCAAATAATGATACTGACGACAAAACAACTAAATTCATTTTTTTTTAAATAAAAAGAGAGGTATTTGATATAAATACAAATATTTTGTGACAATTGCCAACGCACCGCGCTTTTTGTTAATTTTAATCAGTGGCAACTATATGATCTGTAAATAAAAAATATCGTTAGTTTATTAAAAATTCAAGTATTTAAATACTTCATCTAATAAATAATTAAATGCTGAGAATGACCAACCTAAAGTTTTTAGAAATCAAACGTTATTAAATATGTTGGCGACTCACCATTGTTCAATTATTTTCTTCTGGGGCTTACTCATTCTCATATAATAATTGATTTGTAATCATAACCAGTTAGGGTATCCAATCCCGAAGCCTTTTTCCAATCCCGGGATTTCGGGATTGATTTATTTTGAATCCCGGATCCCGGGATCCCGGGATTGAGATTTTCTCACCGAGGAATTTGAAATCTTCAATTTGCCAATTTCGTGTAAATTTCGAGAATTTGCTCAAAATTTCTCAATCCCGAAATTCCGGAATCGCGGCCATCTCAATCCCGGAATTTCGGGATCAGAAAATTGAACGGGATTGGATGCCCTATAACCAGTGTCCAGTATAAAATAAAAAAACCTTTAACTTTGTTTTGTAATTTAAAATTCAAAAAAAGGAACCAATTTTTTGGTTGTTCGTAAGCATAGTTTGTCCAAAAATTCTTCTAAAACAGGTGTCACAAATGGTTATACAACAAAAATATCAATTATATTTTTATTCTAAGCTAAACAAAATTTTAACTTATTGCGCTTATGTTTAATCAGTGACCTGAATCATGCCAGGCCTTGTGTGAAAATTTAATTCAAAGTCTCTCTACCTTATATACCCACTGAGAATGTTCATGTATTGTATATTATAATATCATTCAACCAAAAACTAACATAACACAATATTTTACTTTTGTATTGTGGTGTATTTTGCGCTTTGTACGGTTTTGCAAATAAAACAAGATTTATAAACTCATAACATTTTAAAATGAGAAAATGTTACACACGTCATGTGACTTTAATATTATTCATTTGCTGTTGTGGGTGCGTATTTACATCGTGCATAATATCATTGCGCATTTCGTTTTAAACTTTCAAGCTTATTGCGGCTAAGGGATTTGGCCTCAGGAAAATCTTTCTTGCCGGGCATTCATTATAGTTTTGTTTACAAAGTGAGACATTCTCTTTTAAGGTACACAAGGCAGCAGAACAAGACGGGGACTAATGCGACCCATTTGTTTGAGTCCCATAGGACCCTGGCCGGGGGCGCTCTTCGGCGGTCGATGGTGGACTAAGCTCCAACTATCTCGCCGGAGCGGGATTCCCTCTCCACACAAAATAGCGGAAACTTTGTAGACTCTTAATACTTTCCATGTAGCTTGTCTGTTTGTAAATAGAAAATGTTATTAAGATAAACATGGATTTATTTTATATCGATACGAGTATAAGATATTGGTCTACCTATTTAGTATGTGAATATAACAAGTCAATTTACAATCTTTGTCGTACTGTAAAAATTAAACAAACCAACTGTGGAAAGTTGTGATGAAATCATTGACTATGTTTTTATTGTATAAATTATAACCTTTAAGTTATACTGAATTTTCATATTTATGTTACTCACCTTTAAATTGGAAAAACATAGGTTAATGCCTTGCATCATTCTTATAAAATAATAAAAAATATATTTTTTTTTAAAAATATGAGCTTTAAAGCTTTTTATCTTTTTACTCGATGGAACTAGACGGTTCTGGCATTTTTTGTGAGAGAGCAGTGTAATTGACAAGTGACAGGAGATGCCTCTCGAATGTAATATACTTCGTATAGAGTCTGATGAAAATAAATAAATGATTATAAATTAAATCAAGTATAAAGGCTTAACCTATTGCAATAGTAACAATTGAAATAATCTTCTTATGACTAGTAAAGTACTATAAAATTAAACCTTATTAATATTTCTTTTAAATCATCAAAATTAAAACGTCCTTATATTTGAATATAACGAATACTTGCTTGGCATCACTAAATGAAATGAAAATTTTGATATTTATGACATTTGAATTCACGTTAATTAAAACAGCTCAAAATCTCATTCAAATTATGATCCTCATTCAGGTCTAATATTAGAAGGGCAAAATATATTTTTGTTTTGATAAGAAAAGGTGGCACATTCAAATACCTGTAAATTTTTATATTATTTTATTTATTTAAAATTAACAGTTTGTATTTGTTCTATATACTTGTCATTTAAAATAAAATGTTCAACGAATATTATGACGTTACAAGAGTTTTAAGCTTGTTTTTTTATAGAAAATATAAAAGAACATTTCTAAGAACAAAAAATAAGATTTAAACAGTACTATTCACTGCGGAGTCACTGAATAATACAATCACCTGTTTATCAAAAATAACCGTAAAATCAGGTTTTTATTTTCATTGGTTAACTATTTAAAATAAGTTTAGTTCATTTTATTTCAAATAAACATGTTTAGGTTCAAATAAGATGTTGAATGGCATTGATTTATAATTCTTTTGTGTTATTTGAGTGAATACATCATACGTTCTACGTTACTTATCTATGAATGTATCTGTGTCACCATGAATACCTATCTATGGCTTCTTATTCAATACAAAAGTAACGTGGGCAAATGAAAGCTTTTAACATGTAGCTTTATCGATGTTCAATGAAGACGGACTATCATGTAAAACATGTTTATGTCACAAATGAGAAGTTTCTATAGAAAGCCAATAAATTTAGAGGAAATGAGATCGTATATATAACATAAATTTCGTCATTTAAGGAATTGTTTAATGCAGCATGAATAGTGGTAGAAAGGAATATTCTTAGCTACAAAAGATGTGTTATAACTTCAGTCTCCAAAGCATTGGTTGTCTTGTATGGTTCGTGAAAGAGAGACATAACACAGCAAATTTTTACTTAGAACGTTTTTACTGTCAGTACTTGGTTAAAATTCACTATATGAAAAAAATATACAACATTTTTGTAGTTGTTAATTAAGTGCCAAAATATAATATGTATTCATATTTAAAATCCATTTTCGCTCGCAGTGTTGAGCATATGGCCACTTAATAAAGTTTAGACAAGAGTTAACGTTTTTCTACAGCAACTTTTTGTTACTCAGTTGCTCATCTTCTTTTTTTCGAAGAGATTTGTAGGGAAATAAGAATAGGGCTACTACTGGACTAGTGGTTAACTAATCGCTCTCGCTCTATGTCATATTATTTTAAATTGGAAGGGTAGGAGAAAATTGTTAACCATCACAAACACCCATGCCTTTGAATAAAAGTTAATAAATGTATTGAATAAATTGCTGTTTGTACTGGGACTCGAACCCGCGAGATCCATCACGTCAACTTATAACGTTGACCGCAGTGCCACGGACACAACAAATATACAAAAAAAATGCTCACGTATAAAGATTTATTTAAAAAATAATGAATAATTATTGTAAAAATTTCCGAAAAATAAATTCAATCAATCCCTATTTCTAGGCCGTGTTAGAGAGAACATAAACTTCTGTGACCCAAATCTTTTGTTTCGTTTCCTTAATCACTATCTCCGAATGAAAAAATAATTAAATTATCTATACATTTCTGAACGGCGCTGTATAGAGCTTAAGTATTCGCAAACTAATGAACATATAAACATATCAAAGAAAACAACGCTCAAGAAAATTTCGCAAAGGTCGACACACAATCCAAAACGTTTCTGTATACACGAATAGAATAAGCAAAAAGCAAATAACTGAAGGGATTTATAGGAGTGATTTAGATTATGTAAACGAAAGTAATCGTAAAAAGCCGCGGCGTTTCGTTTGAATATCTACTTTATCCCTCGCGAGAAAGTGGAGATAGTTTTTTTTACTACGCATATATTCAGGCAAACACCTTCTGCAAAGTACTTAGGGTTTGTGAGGTGATAAACAGGTAGAGAGCTGTAGCACATGGAATCTTCACAGCGTAGTGGTCTCTCTCCAGCTTTTAAATAATCGTGTAGTACTGCGGAAAAGGTAAATTTAAAATTCAAATAAAGCCATTATTTATATAGTTCTGTTTTGTGAATTAGTGTTTTGTTTTTAATACGATTCGACTTGTCAAGCTTTTTTTCGTTCGGTTGTTGAATAAATTGTCTATTCTGTTGATTTATCGATTTTTTAAAGATACCTATGTATGTACATATAATATGTTTTATTTTAATTTCTGTCAATAAGGAATGCTTTCCATCCAAACTCGACAAAGAAGCCCTTATAAAGCGACTAGTTTAACTATTTTCCGTTTCAAACTATAACCAAAAGTTGTATTAAAATGCTGTATTACAAATTGACGTACTCCACACTTTTAAAAATCTAGTTAAAAAAACATTTTTTTAAATAAACATTTCCAACGTATCCCTTGAGAACCTGAGTCAATCAACATGAATTATTTAATTTGAAGTTCACCTACGTTGTCATAACAGTTTACTATACCTTATTAAAAAAAAGACTATTTAATTTGAAGAAAAAAAAACAAACTTATTTGGCAAATACATATTTTTATAATGTGTTGTGAAATTGTGTTGATTTTCTTACAGTTTTGGAAAAAGAACTACATTTAGTTATTTATAAAGCTAAATATTTAGCTCTGCAAAAAGTTTTTACCAAAGTGAATAGCTTGTTTAGCATTATGCAATCGTCATAACATTGCTTTTAAATATTTTTAATTGAAATGATTCGGAAAGAAAAAAAAAATGCATCAAAGTAGTTCTGACTATGGCGTTGTATAATTAATGTTAAAGATTATATGAATACGACATTAATATATATATATATTAAAGTAAAAAAAGCTACAACTAGCTGTTTTAATATATATAAAAGTCTTAAAAAATAAAACACATATTTGTACTAATTTCACTTTTAAATTATAAAAGTAGAAGACGTGGAAGTATTAAAGTAAAATTAGTACCAACTTATAAGTATTTTATTTTTTTGAATATAATGCCTGTCTACCAAACACTTACAGTGAACACATTAAAAGTGATATATGTGTTTAATTTTCTATAAATTCTTCTCCTACTTATCGTTTCAAATATTTTATAAATCGTATATTTTATTTAATTAAACAATTCTTGTTGAATTAATTTTCTTTTATTAAAAAATGCTTGCAAGTAAGTAAACCTGTTCTTAGTTGAGCAACAAATTAATCATTGATATAATTCGTAGAAGAATATGTCTTTCTTCCAATCCCATTATTAGAAAAGAATTTATGTTTGTATTTTGCTTTGTATGTACGATATTAATATAACGTTCCACTATGTTCGGTAGAAATGACGTTACTTTCAAAGTTAAATATTGTAATGCTGGCTTATAATCTTCAAATAACTTAAGCTCAGAACAATCTAAATCTAACCCATACTCGACTCTACTGCCAAAGCTTGAAATTCTCAGTAGATACTGGAAGAACTAGAAAAGCTTCATCTGAGAATCTTGAATCTTCATCTGAAAAGACTTGACTAATCTCCCTCAATTCATACATTTAGATTAAAAAAAAAATATTTAAAATTATACATGTTTTAAGCATTATGATTTTTTATTAAAACTACATAGTTCTGATTAACTTAACCTGGACGTTGTTTTACGAATTATTTATCAAAAATTCCGAAAGAAAAATTCTACCTGCGTTGAAGGTGTTATAAGCAGGGCTGTGAAGTTGGACTGTATAAACCGGAATCGGGAATTGAAAAAAACTTTTATCTTCTAGAGTCAAAAGTGGCGCCACCACATGCTACTAATTAATTAATTGATTTGGCATTTACTTGGTAGAACTCCATTATCAGAGGGTAAAAATATCAAAGTATTTTAGTTCTACAGTTTTTAATAATTTTTATGCGTTGATAGCTATTTCTGACGATGGCGAAAGCCGAAATAGCTATCAACCCATAAAAAAATATTTAAAACTGTAGAACTAAAATACTTTGATATTTTTACCCTCTGACATGCTACTAAGCCTATAAAAAATTAAAATTGTGTTTTCAGCTAAGATCGAAGTCGAAGCTAACGTCATGTTATTTCTTGACGACTCTACAAGCCTGGCTATATGACGTGATAAAACAAGCATAATCTAATGAGATATGCAGTTTGTACTTAAATTTAAGTAACGAGAAAGCAGTTTAAAGGGTTAAAGGCAAAATTCTTATCCTCATTATATGATAAGATTTTAAAACGTTTTATTTGCAGTAAAGTTCATTTTTTTGGCAAAGAACAAATCGTCCCAAAATAAGAACGTTTGTCAATAAGATGCGCATGTTTTGTAAAATTTGTGAATATCACCAAAACTATACAAAAACAACTCTCGTACATAAAATTGAATCATTTTTTTCTATCGTATAAGAAAATTTCCATGGGAAATGAATAATAGATTCTTTCAATCGTTCATTATGATTTTCAGCAAACTGTTATTTTGTTGTCCTAGATGAGAACTTTTTTCCAACTTGTTTCAATATGTACATTCCCGTTATTACCGTAGATATTTTCCAGACGAATGCAAAAGAGCAGCATTCTAAAAATCTACATCTCTGACATGATTGAATAATTTTTCGACCGAGACAATCAATTTAATATTCCAGAACATAGCGCATTTTATATACCTTAACTCATGTTAATTGACCTCTGATTTATAATTTCATTTATATTCAAAAAATATTTTTGAAAATGAGAAAAATGTTATTTACTTAACCTTAACTATGAGACGATAAATATAAGATAAAACTGTACCACTATTTTAACGTATCAATAATATTTATATATCGTTTTTATTTAACTATGAAATATTTTTTTTCGTTAATCCTGTATAATTAACCCACATCCCACAATTTCTTTGTTAAACGATACGGGACATGTTTCATTTACGATAGATACCAAAAAATAACATCATTAAATTAGTAAAACTTATTTATTAAAACTATTGGAAAAGGTAATAATAAAATACACAGTTTATCAATTTCATAATGGAATACACAATATGTGACATATTTGAGAACAATATTGGATCAGTTTTTTCATTATCTTGTGGTTGAATTTGCTCATATCCATCTAGATATTCTTCAAATAATAAAACAGCACTATTTTACAACATTTTTTTACCATTTTTATTTTTGAAAGAAATTAATTTTAAAATAATAATTATATAATATATATTTATGAAATATCGTATCTCACTTTTCAAGAAAAAGAATAGTATGTGCGTGAAATTTGTACAGGCTCATAGAAAAAATCGTATACTGCCATCATTAGAATAAGACAAAGTAGTCAAATATTATATATTTCATAGTTTGTCTACTTACGTTAAGGATAAAAATTTAAGAAGCCAAAATAAGTTTAGTCATCCGACTAATCATCATGTTATATCAACCCGTCTTTACTATATTCGATATGAGACATTATTCTTCCAAATCTACAAATAAAATTAAGAATCTTCTCTAGACTTTCCATATTTTGACGTATTTTAGATCTCACATAAACGACTATAGTGTTATATACATATCACATAATTTATCAAAAAAGTGACACTTAAAAAGAAGTCATCTTATTATAGAC
This sequence comes from Himalopsyche tibetana, assembly GCA_030503985.1. Classification (NCBI taxonomy): domain Eukaryota; kingdom Metazoa; phylum Arthropoda; class Insecta; order Trichoptera; family Rhyacophilidae; genus Himalopsyche; species Himalopsyche tibetana. The sequence goes on along the minus strand of JAPJYX010000009.1, from coordinate 20,694,323 downwards.
ATTACATCAGCTTTATTTGACTAAGCTAAAGTGGTAATTTTTATGTGTAACGAAATAAATGACAATTCAAAATTAGCATATCGAATGATCTTCAATATTTTATTGTTTAAAATTTAGGTAAACATCACTCAGCTACTTTGGGGTATTCTATGAAATGCACTTGTTCCATTCTTTCATGAATATGCATGCCTTTATTATTGAATAATTTCCATTCTTCGAGACATTCAATAACGGCGAAAGCTTTTGCGGTATGAAGCGTTTTATTTTTGGAAGGCAACAGTGAAGCCAAATTTATTTATTCAAATGAAAGCATCATTTTGCGTTGCTGGCGGAAAATTTAAATCACGTGTTGGACAAATTTTTAAAGTGATCACTGCACATTGCAATTGATGTCTAGTAAATTTTAAAGAACAATTTTATTTTATAACCATCATACATTACCGACTTCAAAATTTTGATCAATTAAATATTGGAAATTATTTTTATAATTTTTTTTGAACAAAAAGTTATGAAGTCTCATATATTAGACACTGAAAAGATATCCGCTAAATAGACTTGACATAAGTAAAAAAAAATATTTAAGTATTATGTTTGAAATTACATTTGATCCTGATTGTCATCTATATTGTATTAAATCCTAGTTGAAATTAGGGCTTCTAATTCCAAGATTCCGTACCCCGAAATCCCGAAATTTTGGGATTGAAGACAAGAAGACGACAGACAAAATGTTTGAAATCCTTGCGAGAGTTAAAAAAAAGGTTATGCTTAGTTTCATTTTTGGAATTCCATAAATTCCTGGGTTTTTGAAGTTGGCCAGTGACAATATTTTTTTTAGCTGAAAAAAAAGGTCTCTCATTTTGGAAATCCGCAAATTCCCAGGATTTCAAAATCGTCAAACATAATTTCTCAACCCTGAATTTCTACACGATTTTATGGTAAAAGACCAATCCCAAGGATTGGAAAAATAAACAATTCCGAAATCCCCTACTGGTTGGATTGGATGCCCCAACTACAATTTTATTTTATAACTATGAAAAAACAGTATTTTTTTAATTGTAATTAAAGGATACATAAATAGAAGATACATAATCATTTCAGTTTTTATAGATATTTTTTTTTCGAGAATATTTCATTATTAAGTTCTGCAGGGTCGTAGGAGAGAGGTCAGCATCATTTCGTATTTAAATCTAATGACAGGTTTGTTTTTTATGTTTTTAATTTACTACAGACATTTATTTCCGTAAAAAAATCTACCCATCCGGAACGAGAACGATAAGCTTACCACCAGCTTTTTCTTAACCTCATTTTTTTATTTTCTTTCTACGAAGAAAAAAGTTGAGTAACTGAGAAATAGCCAGATCTCAAACTACTATTTCTGATCAACACAATTAAGCTTAATCTGTCTCCGAATGAAAAGCTTTGATTTTGCTTATATTAATCGGCTACACAGCGTTACTCTATCAATATGCAATTGGCATTAGACTTTATTTTTTTTCAATAACGCCCAATACATGTAACACGCTGGCAGAGCTGTGGATTTAATGTCAGATTCGGAGTCGAAATTATGAAGTCATGATTACTTCAATGGAGTTGGCGTGATAAAGAATTATCAATTCAACCACATTTTTAAATTAAATTAAAATACAAAAATTAATGCATATCAAGAATAAAAAATAATTTACATATTTTTTAAATCGGCGACAGACCTTTTGTTAATAACGGAGTAGGAATATTAGTTGCGGTATAATATTATGGACTCAAACTGACGTAGTCAAGCCATTTTTATTAAAATCGTTTTTTTGCATACTTAACCTTTTGGCTGTCATAGAAAAAAGTACGTGTGTAGTCCTTAGCACGCCGGCATTAATTTTCAATTATTAAATTAATTATTTATTTACGAGATAATTCGTCTCTAGTGTGTTGAGCACGAACAATTTGACGAGATATCTCGTCTGTAGCAGCACCCAGAGATTAATGTTATTTAAAATTATTATAAATGCGTGTTAATGAAACACATTTCTAAATTATTGACACAAAGACGACTTTTTTTTAGAACTTTAATTTATTAGGAAGCTACAAAAAAGTAAGAGAATTCAAAAGTTCTTATTATTTTTCATTAAACGAAATTTATTTTTAAAAAAAATCTACCACGCTGTCAAAGCGGTAGCTTTGAATTAGCAAATACTTTAGAGCTGAATGTAAAAAAATGTTATCATATGGTAGTATTAAAAAATATATTTTATCCGCTCTGGGCTTATTACGCATACTGTAAATCTCGAAACACGTGTTTCAACTTATCGCAATCAGCACATAGCTCATTAAAAATATATGAGCCTTTTAGCGTGTCATGACCTAGTGACAAGCTTCCATCACAAAAGAGGCAAGCGACACGTCGACGCTCCAAGCAAAGACATCTAATTAAAACGTAAAATTGAACAGAAAGTTTTCCCGCAGAAACATGCGCCCTAGAGTGCATCTTCGTTTAGCGCGTTCACGATCCATTTAACAGGCTAACTTAGGCGTGTATTGGATAAGAGTTTTTGGAGCTTTAATTCAAACGAAAGCTCTTCCTCTTCTCCCGCAAGCTTTTTAGCGTTATTTATTTAGAGAAACGGATAAACTTCGACGTAAAGAGATTTAGAGAGAGCTGAAATGTTTGTGAAATTTTAATTAGTTTGCTAAATAGAAATTTAGAACAAAATTTAACGGACAATATTTTCGGCCCATTCAACAACGGAAACGTTTCATCTAACTAAACTTTATGTTTAAGTTTATCTTAAAAATAAATAGCGGTAACTTCGAAATTCTTAGGAATTTCAACTTGAGTCGTCGTAGTACATTTTCCTGTCATATCCAATCTGTATACGTTTTGCGATAAGAACGATTGTTTTATCAGTTTTGTGTATTTTTTCTAATGAAATCTTACGCTTAAACGAGAGCTTGAATTGACAATTTAAAAATTGTGGGAATGTTTTAACTGTAAATTTTTTGGACGGCTTTGACACCCTTGAGACAAAATTTTTGATATCTAAAATAGTAGAGTTCATATTTTTTGTATTCAGAAATTCTGTCAAATATTTCAATGAAAAAAATCAGAGCCAATAAAACTTGTTATAACCATTCGTTCAAATTGTAGGATTTTTATAAATATTAATCTACTATAAAACTAAATATAAAGTGTATGTCAAATTAAAAGACATTTATGTAATGCAAAGAAGATACTCCTGTTTTAAATTACAGAAGCTAATTGAAAACGTACTATTAAATCAAATCTGTGGACTCATTTAAAACATGACTTCAACTCAAATTTTCTCTCAATCTGAATCCGAATCCAGCTGCAAATTTTTAAAATGTCAAATTAAACTTTCTCCATTTATTTCATACAATTCTGGATGCTTAAGTCTTCACATTATTAAAAAATACTTTTACAGTTTAAATAGGCATAAATGATACTTTGAGTTTTCCCAAAGAATCTAGATAATAACACATTCAGTTTTCATACGATGCACAAAAAATATTTTTATTTATTCTAATTTATTAAACAATGACTTTTCGTATTTCTACGACTCTGCCTCTACGGCCTTGTTTCATACATGAATAGTGTATGATGGTACGACATGATTATTTAATTTGGCGATGTCATATTCGATACAGCTCATTTTATGTCAGTTCTACCACTATTTGGCAGGGTATTTCCCATATGTTTTGATTGAGTACCAGAATAAAAAGTATCCAGCAGCGAATATGTTCGTAATTAATCATTTTTACCCACGGATTTCTAGTGTAGGCGATATTTTGTTGGCATCCTAATAATTTTATATTTATTTCCATACATATGAGAAAATACGCATAGTAAATTTGAATCGTTCAAACTATGTACATTCTCACAGATTTTGTCACTAACGACCCGGGTTTCGCCTTTCGGCATCTTCAAGCATTCAAGTGCACGGATGAACTTGAACTGACAAGTTCATCCGTGCACTTGAAGATGCCGAAAGACGAAACCCGGGTCGTTAGTGACAAAATCTGTGAGAATGTACATAGTTTGAACGATTCAAATTTAATGTTGAAATTCCACCAAGCACCTTCAGTCGAAATCATAAATTATACGCATAGTAAATTTCTAACATAAGTAGACCCACATAAAAATAATTAGATATATTTTTAGCTTAAAGCAGTTGAAAAAATATGGAAGTTTATTCAACAAAATGATCTTGTTGATTTTTCAAGAGGCTGTTCATTAATATAAATGTTAAATATTATTCAATATGTGTAATTACAGATAACATGCATATTTGGTATGGTTTGATACATTATCACTCTTAGTGTTTTCTAAATACAATGAAGAAATCTTACAGCTATTTCTTAAATTCGATTGAAATCTTAAAAATGAAATGAAAAATATGTTCAAAATTTTTAATATATGTATAAAATATTCATTATCGCTGAACTCCATAATAAAATATGTATCAAAATAATTTCCACAAACGAATTTCAAAATAAATGACAATCACGCAATCAAAAATTATTCATTATATTATCTTAATAAATTATTTTTTGAGCGCAAAGTTTGAGGAAGCATTTACAAATTCATTATTTTACAGCCAACCACCAATTTTATCATCATTTAATTGCTTTACGACACCCTCTATCCATTTCTTTAGAGCTGTTAATTATTTGTGAATTGAGAAGTAACAAATTAAATCTTAAATTAAGCATATTTTCCTTTTATAATAACAACCTATGACAAAATATATCAGTAAATAAAGTTATATCAGTAAATAAATGGATGTATGTGATGTCTTGAATTCCCCCCTCTCACCCATCCTATCCTATGAACGAGGCGTATCGAGAGCGATTAGCTTACCACTAATCCTGTCCTAGCCCTATCCTTCTATCCTTACTCTCTTTGGAAAAAGAGAGGTTGAGCAACTGAGTAACAAGCAGTTCTCGTAGAAACACTTCTGTTGAGATAAACTCCATTAGGAGTCCATATGCTCCACATTGGGAGCGGACATGGTTTAAAAAAAAATAAAGTTCCATTTTTTTTGTAACTTATAACCTTGGTATGTCTATAGTATATATTATATTATATACTCTGACTGACGAATAAACAATATATGAAGTAAAAAAAATAGTCTATTTTGTTGTAGTTTTGAAGTTTCATCAATCGATAGCATTTAAGTTAATCCAGTTCTTTCTTTCTTATTTGAACTGTACCTTCAAAAACTTCAACTTCGAATGTTAGTATTTTTTAAATAAGAACATTTAAATAATATAATAACACTGATAATTTAAATTTACGACTTTATTGTTCTTAATAATCTAGAATTTACTGAATAAACACATTAGTTTTAGTCTTACACCCTTAATTTTAGTTTATTTACCTCGTACGAGTAAGTCTTAATGAATTATTAGTGGCTGCGAAAAGAATTTCAAATGAAACGTGTTCGAAAATACAAATTATTTGACAGATGTAGTAGTAAAAACAAAAATAAATATTTTATTTCACCGAAGATATTAAGGTGACATAGGTAGTAAGTAATCGAAATTATGCATTTCAAAAATTGAATCCAATTTTGTTAATTGTATGAATTTTTTAATCCAATTTTCTCAGAAAAAAACGAGTTTCTGTGGGAATCTGGGAAAAAGTATACCGAATCGGGGATTTCAAATTCCTTGGTGAGCTAAAAAAAAAACGAGTTTCTGTGAGAATCTGGGAAAAAGTTTAGCGAATTGAGGATTCCAAATTTCTCGGTGAGAAAATCTCAATCCCGGGATTGGAAAAAGGCTCCGGGATTGGATACCCTAATACGTATGTATGCAGGGCAATTAAAATCTTGAAAATATTCTCATTTAAAGACTCGCAAGTCTACTTTCTCTACTTTGCTATTTGAGGCACACATACACAAAATTACTCTTAAACTAAGTCTCTGTGTAAACTCACACGAGTGTGGTATCAGTCTGTGGTGTTTGATTCCGAGATAAAATAATATTATTACACACACTAGTTAGACTAATGTTATTGTAAGTGAGTGTGTACTTATAATTGCTCAGCAATGCCGTGCTTTTTACTGCATACTAAATTATAATAATTTTCGTGGAGATAACGTTGGTTTATTTTGAATTATCATAAGCCGATTTGATATTTGGCCATGAAAATAAAATTGAAAATTAAATTATGGAGTGTGATGAAATTCAATATAAATTTAAATAACATGGTTGGTTAATTTTTCTTGAAAATATTCTCATACCGCTATTTCAAAAAATAACACTTGATTTTTGTTTCTCATTGTGTTCATTTTCTATAATCATTAAATAGTAAACAGCTTTTAAAATTAGTTAAGATATACAACACCGGAATATAATATGACTCTTTTTTTCGCATAAAATATTTCCAAATAAGAATTTTTGATTCACTTAAACTATCATTTATATAACATATACAAGAGTATGTTTATTTTAAAGAAGTATTTTTATATTTTAAATGTTCATATATTTTGGGAAAAGTTTTTGTTTTCGTCAGAGTGCATTTTTAAGACTGATTCGTTTATAAAAAACCAGGGTTTTTTTATGTCATTTAACAATATAAAATATAACACTCAGCTATACTTTATTTTGCAATATAACTTATTATTTTACTTATTTAAATATTGTGCATGTTCCAGTATTATATTTAAAAAAAACCATTTATTTTGTAATTGTTTTAATTTAATATTTATTTGAAAGTATAATTTAACGAAAAAAACTTTAGGTAGATTTTTTTATTTCTCATCGTCCATCGATTTATATATCTTAAATCTCGATGGTAATTTTCACACCTCACTTTTATTTTCAATTATTATCATGACATTCAACATTGGATGGGGAGAATATCTTGATAATTAACGTCATTTTTGTCCTATGATATAGCAGGCATATCCTTATTTATTTTTTTGACGCCACTGATAGTCCTCTTTATCAAGTGTTTGATACAATTAACAGTTGGAAGGATCCCAATTCATACTTGGTGCTAATTCGTCTGAAGTACGCTTGTCCATATCACCATAAGCAGAATCACAATTGTCTTAATACTCTATACAAATGTTTGCAGACATTAGTTGGGATCACCGCAAGGCAGCTTATGCCCCATAATCTGCAAATAACAGAACGATTACCAAACTTAACTCACTGTTCCTAACTGGGTGTATGACACAAACAGCGTTATAAATTAAAAACAAACGCTCTTAGTTTAAATAAGTTAATTACTCCGTTAAATATTTTGCTACGTTTATTACTAATATGGCTGAGGACTTGCGAAAACAATTTAAAGTGCGTTGTATTATAAAACATCTACAAAATATAAGCACTAAGTTGATTTTGATAACAATGAAAGTTAACTCTTCTGGCTAATTTATGCTGCTATTTTTTTAATAAACTTAATAAAACCTTTTACTTTTTGTTATTCAATATAGTGCTTTCATAAAAGCTTGTAAGATTATTCATAGCTTTGATTTCACGTATACTTATTAAACGGCTTACCGTATTAAAACGAATTTACAAATATAGTACAATTTTTCACGGCAATTAACGTTACTTTTCATATATGCGGCGTATTTATTTATTGACGTATTCAGATATTAAGGTTTAATTGAAAAAAATTATAAATAAAATGTATATAGCACAAATAATTTTGATTGATTGATAATGAAATTAAAATTTAACGGAATACTTTATTTTTGGATTGCTGTTTTGAAAATAACCAAGTACCCTTTATCAAACATTCCTGTATTTTTTATAAATCCTTAATTTTGTTTTATAAAACAAAATATTTTTCATATACTAAAGATATTACAAGAAAAATTATTTCACATTTAAGGAAGTGTGACACGTTAACAAATAAAGCACTATTTCAAAATTATTTTATTTTGTTTTACCGCCTTTTTATAATAAATTTGCAGTTAAAAATGAGTATTTATAACTTATAAAAAGTTTACCAAAAACCTTGTTTTTGCATCTAAGAATCATTATTCTTTAATATTTATGACCAAGTATGGGGCTTTCTTAACTTTTGCTTGATTAAAACTTTTCATCCGACGGCTGCACTTGAAATATGGAGCTTACACGAGAATTAATTATCTTTAGCTTTTTAATTAGACTGAGTAAGTTTATGTCAACTTGCTTGCATACGCTAAGCAAAAGACTAAAATATGTATAGAATTTTAAAAAACTTTGTTGCAGGCAAAGCTTTAATCTAGTTTTAATTACCGCAGTTTTTCAGTCATAATAGAACATCAGTAATAATAGTATTCAGTAATTTTAATTTAATTTTCCATAAACTAAATATAATACTTGTATTAGGTCTCGAATATTTATAATAATTTAAAACGTATGGTACAACTATTTATTTATTGGATCTCATTGACGAGGTTATTGGGTTTTTTATGGATAGTTTGCTTTTAAATATTTCTTAATTTAAAGTTCATTGTGATTTATGACTGCTTGAGTGTCAAAGAAACTCATATTTAGTCAAAATTTTCAAACAACTGTTATTAAAATATTCAGGATATTTTAAAAAATATTTTTTATTAAGAAATAATGTGCACAATTTAATGTCTGTAAAGTAAGAATTAAAATTAGTTAACTTACCAAGGTCGTTAAAATAAAAAATCTTAAACTTTTGGGTGATAAATCAAAATCAAGATAAATCATAAAAAAAGTTCACAAATATTTGAAAGTCAACAGCTTACAAAAGTTCGATAAAGTTGAACAATTTTGTGAAATACATTTTCTTAATTATTGAGAAAAATTTTATACGCAATATAAAAGTTTTTGTAATTTAAAGTAGGGGTTGCTACTTCGTTATTATTTTATTACATAATTGCCAAAAATATTAAGTAAAGTTTGCCGAATAACGACATCCTATAACGATTGCAATCGTCGAACACTTGAATGTGCCTAGAGCTTTAGTAGAGAAACTTTTGCAGAAAGCTGCCAAATGTGAAATCTTATCATTTAAGTCGTAATACAAGCCTTGTAGGAGTAAATAAGTTTTGCCGCTGTAAAAACTTCGGCCGTCTCGACTGAAGCTCAGCTTGAGTTGGACATTGTGATCGTCAGAACGAAAGGGAATGGACGGTTTATCGGTGGTAAAAAAAAACATTGAAACTTTCCAAAGTGTAACAAATAATATAACAATGTTTCTTAGTATGGAATGTTGTGTAATTAAAGAAAACGTCCTAGAAATCATTACAACTGGAAGTAAATGTTGAAGTATGAACTAGTTTCTGATGTGATGTATTTAATTTTTTTCTAACGTTTGTTCATTATACACAAAAAAATACATAGGTAATCATTTCAAGCAAAAAATCTTTTTTAAACAACTGAACTTCACGAAATAAAAAAATGACATCCTATAAATAAACTAAAATACACATTTTAAATAAATCGGGTACCCTTTCTATTCAAAACATGAGGCCACCACGTCATTCATCCAAGTTTCATAATCCCCCGCCAGTTTTTTTACTTCTTCTTATGTTATTTTGGCGTCCAGTAGCTTCACCAAGTACATCCTATGGATGTTCATCAGTAACCTTCTACGGCGACGTGATAAATCCGGTTGGTAAAAAATACAGACAATTTTCAGCAAAAAAATACAGCATCAGCAGTTATTGTCTCAGCCAGGTTTATCAATGATCTTTTAATTTGAACGCAATAATAGTCTGGCCATTTTGCTGTCTTATCTCCGTGTTCCTGACAGACCACCATGCACTTAGTATTTACAGCAGGCATCTCTTTTCAATTTACGATTACATACTCTGTGTTTTTTATATCTTTATTCAATATTTTTGCCTATTTTAATAGATATACGTTAAAAGTGAAAACGCAAACATTCCGTATAGTATGTGATAATGTATCTAATTTGAAATGATCTTAGTGCATACAACAGTCGATAATTTTACGGAAGTAAAAATATTTTGCTCATTCAAAAGTTTTTTCTTTTCGCTTACACGTTTCAGTGATCTTCATGTTAATATGTATGTATATAAATGTCTAAGATCTTTGATAGTCAAATTAAATAAAAAGATAATCATATATAAATTCAATAAGTCTATCATACAAAGCATCTTATACCGCGTTATTTAAAACAGGTAAAATATGGGATAAAAAAAGATCAGTGATTTTAAATGTACAAGCAAGACTTGTGATTAGGGTATGTGTTTAAATAAATATTGGTAACGACTTATGAATCAGTCAGTATCTGATAACATTGGTCTTAATTAAAATAATGTTACATTTTCGTGTAATTATAGTCGCAAAATTACTCGGAGATAGCTCCGTAACTTATCAAACATTTATTAGGAGAGTTTCTATTGTCTGCTGTACTACTCAGTTCTCGAATTATTATTTCTGCTACTCAAAGTTGTCAGGCAGCAAGATGGTCAAGTATAAATTGGCGCAGCCGGTCGCAGTATCATGTAATAAACACAAGATTTGAATTCCAAAGCCAGCGTCCCAGTGTACAATTACCAAATACCAGTCAATGTCGCTCTTCGAGTGTAAGTTAGGGGGGTAATAGAGTTGAAACTTTGTTCATCTGAAAAGTTGTCTCGTGGAAGCCCCCGGGGCTCTATCTTGTCCACTCAGCAATGGTTCCTCGTGTGGATGCTAATGTGCTAATAAATTATACTGCCAACTAGTTATCTTGCACGGATCATTTCTGCCCACGCTTAATTTGTGCGGTAAGTACGGTATTAATGTAGGAAAATATTATCCTTAACGAGTTCTCGAGCAATTTTTTTTTATTCAAATTTCGGAAATCTTCAGTAAAGTTTTCATTTCATTCAAAAGCAGTTTTTATTTTTTGCATTAAAAAAATGTTGGCACTTTACAACGATATTCAATTTTATTTCTCTGATTCTCTGATTTCAATTCTCAAGCGAAGCCGGTTCTGCAACTAAAATTAATATTTCGAAAAATATCTTTAACGATGTCCAATGTCGATTGTATGTAATGATGTATTCTGTTAATAGGATAAAACATTTTTTTGCATTAATTATTTATGCTTAATTTATTAAAAATTAGAATCGAATCACGAGAATTAACGTGGTGCACGTGATGAGCAAAACTAGTTTTGATCTCTGTTTCAAAATGGTGAAACTTGTGCAAAAAAATGTTTTTTTTTAACAATGTGAAATATATTCCTCATATTAAGCCATTACTTTTTTTATTAAAAAATAAAATAATGCATATGTTCTTTACATTGATAAGTTTTTTTTTAATCTATGTCCGCTCCCAATGTGAAGTATGTGCCCTTCTAATGGAGCAGTGGCGGTTCCTGACCTGAAATCTTGGGTGGGCTAGAGAAAAGCATAGCATTGTATACTATTTACGAAATTTTTCATGCTTCCACTTCATCTTATACATTAATCTACAAGCAAATTAACAAATACTACGACACTACTGCAAAGCATAAATTACTATATAATACAATCAATGCTAATGTAAGTAAGAAATAATAATACGTGACCTTAAATTTGTCTCTTTCAAAGTGAAATAACAAGTAAAAAAAGCAATACAGAACTGTCACTGAGATTCGATACCTGTCACTTTCATAGAATACAAAGATATTGGTATGTTTGTATGGGCCATGGACTAATTCCAATTTAGCCCCCGATGAATGACAGAAGCCAGTAAATTTGAAATACAGTCCTGTGTGTTTGATGACGTTTCCGTACATACAAATACAAACAAAATCGAATCGTGCTAGATTGCGTTCCAGTGTAAAGAAATATTGTCTATGGTTTTGGGCTAGAAAGCGGTAGCCCCTGACCAATAGCATGTACATAGGTGTTGCCAGACTGACGTCACGTTGAAGGTTCTCTATGAATTATTTATAGGGTTATTGTTTTTTTTATGCCGGCTCAGCTTAAAATTGTAATAAAAAACAATCGAGAATATTATTATAGGTAGACATGCCATTGTCTTATATTGATAGAGGAAAATTTAAACAAAGATATTATATTCATTTGGGGAAGGTTAGTGACGCTTATAAATGTATTTATTTTGTTCAGCGGCCGAATTGCTGTTCATTTTTATTCAGCCATCTAAAGTTTTGGGTGAAAAATGCAGGTCGGGCTTAGCCCACCTAGCCCAGTACCTAGAACCGCCACTGTAATGGAGGTATCTTAACAGAAGTTTTTCTAAGAGAACTGTTTGTTACTCAGTCGCTCAACCTTTCTTTTCCAAAGAGAGTAGTAGGGATAGAAGGAACAGGTTAGGACAGGACTAGTGATCAATTGGTCGCTCTCGCTACGCCCAGTTATCAAAGGATCGGAAAGGTGAGAGGGCATATTTAGACATTACAAACACCCATGCCTATGAACATAAATTAATAAATCGATTGAAATGATGCTGTTTGTACTGGGACTCGAAACCGTGAGGTCCGGCACGGAAGAAAACAACGCTAACCGCTGCGTTAGAACCAATTACAATGAATCAACCGCAATTTTATTTTAACATTTACACTATCGCAAGATCTTACTGCAAATAATAATAGCATATTAAGTAATAGTAACATTTGCATTATCGCATCCATTAAGTATTTTTGAGGCGTTTCAATTACTGGTCCCCGTTTAAAAGATTATTATAAAGCAGGGAGAAGAGGGACCTCTTTAAGCTACATAAATTTATATGTCTTTCGTTAAAATAGTGGAAAGATACAAATTTAAAAGCTACAATAAATATTGTTCCTCAATTTTTCAGGCATTTTTATTTAGAACATTGACTTTTTATTATACCATTAAATTAAGTTAAAATTCATATCTAGTAACAAGTAAAATGTTTTTTACTCTCTCTAGTCAAAACCAATTTAAACAATCGTTGTGCCATTATAAAACAGAGTAAGTGGTGTGTCTAATTTTTTTTTATTATTTAATTATATTATTTAGAAATTATATATTATGTATGATGTAATCAAAACTTTACTTCAGTATACTAATAAATTTTGTATCCACGTTCGCTACCAATGTGGAGCATATGGCCTCCTAATGAATTTATCTCAACAACAAAAAAATCTACTAGAACTGTTTGTTACTCAGTCGCTCAACCTCACTTTTTTCAAAGTGAGTAATAGAGAAAGAATGATAAAGCTAGAACAGGACTAGTGGTTGACTAATCACTATTGCTACACCTAGTAAATAAAGGATCAGAAGGTTGGGAGGAGAGGAAATATTGTGAATTGACATCACAAACACACAGTCTTCGATCACAAATTTGAATTGAATAATTCTCAAATTCACTGTGATCTGATCGGGAATTGAGCCCAGGCCTGCGTGATCGGTAGAGCAAGCTCTAACCAACTGGGTCACAGCAGGCGACAATAGATTTTACATCAAGCAAATCAAGACTGCTTTATATTTTTTTATTATTTTTATCAGTTAATAAAATGTAGTAAATAATGTATTTATAACTCACTGCAAGAATTTTGGATATCGTGTTAAAAACCAGCTTAACTCTAAGTTTATTATGATTGTAATAAACGAATATGTTAAATATCTCTGTAATAATAAAATAATAGAAGTTTTCAATTTCAATTGCGTAAGGAATACTCCCTGAAGCAAAGAGACGTCGTGAGATTGCCATCATAGCACTTCCGAGATATATATCTTACCGTGACATGATAACCGCTTGACACGACTGAAGCAATTAGCTATACAAACATTTGACATTGCATATTATTCGTAGTTTATGTCGTTGGGATACAAAACGAGAAGCAACAGCATATAATGATTATTTGACTGATATATGATATACCTCGTTAAAATGATATACTGAAAATAAATTAAAAAACATTTTTATTTTAAAAACTTGATTGATGGTAGTGCAATACCAAAAATTTTAGAACACGATTTGTTCAAAAAGACCATCAAATCATCAGCGGAATTCGATTGAATTCTTTGTTATATCTATTGGCTTCCGTAAAGTGTAATAAAACAATAGTAATTTATGAATTATTAGAAAAGGAAATCTTCTGCATAGATTATTTAGCGCTATTAATTTTAAGTTTCCATAATTTTTAAGTTTTTTGTTTTAACTTTTCTGAACATTAGCTCTTCCTTAGCCCATAATTTAAATTGTGTTTTTTTTAGTATATCACATATATATGATAAAACTACAAACACAAACTTGTTTGTATATTTCATTTCAAATTGTCGATCATCAATTGATTGCACATTTAATATGCTTATATAAAAGATATATGCAATACAGCTATAGTTATATACATAACGATGATATATGAATTGATCATGTTCTAGATCAGTATTTCTCATTTTTTTTGTGCCGGTGGCTCCTTTTGAGTGTCTTATTTTTCTGTGGCCTCCATACCTGTTTTTTACCATTGAAGTATAAGTGTTATAACAAATTTTGGGATCCAAAACAAACGCTATTACTCCCCTTTTTTTAAGTTCTTCTCAGACATTCCAATTTCTAAAACACAACAATTTACGAATTTCGAAAAATTTGCCCGTGGCCCCCTAAGCTGTACTGTGGCTTCCCTACAAAAATAAATTCTCTGTAGCCCCCCGTTGAGAAACTCTGTCTTAGATAATGCAAACAATCGTAGTGTCTCATCACCAAAGCATAAGTAATAAATTCAGTCATTCATTCAAAAACTATTGCTGAATTTGATGATATTATTCAAGCACTAATAGGCACTTGTTCATTTAAATCTGCTTAGACACAAAGCGTTGTCTGCGTCTTGCCATTCGTTAATAATGAGTAATCAAAGTGATTTGGTTAACAAAGAAAAACTAGTTTCACACAAAACAGTTCAGAAATTTATTAACATCAATACATTATTGCAAAATTATCCACCGTCGTACAGGAAATATTTTATTCAAATAATATCAAGAGAAAAAAAATATCATGTTAAAGTTGGTAATAGAATATTATTAAGCCTCGAAATACTATCAGTCAATTAAGAGAATATTTTTAAAGAACATATTATGATTATAATTTAACGTCAATCTGAAGCAGAGAGTATAACGATTCCAATATGCTCAGTTAAAATTCAAATATTTTATTTATATGATTATTAGAACCATTGTATAAATAATTTGTCGAATTCTTGTCGCCTGTAAATTTGTTACGTTTCTTGTTTTTCGAGCGTTTATTTGTTTGCGCATTTGTGAGTGTTTTCCTGTTTCTGTTGATCTCTGGACTTTAACGGCCGTCCATTGAGCGTTTCTCTATTTTACGCTCTAGTCGCCAGCCTATATTACAACGTTCTGGAATACTAGGAGAACAGTTAAAAGGAATGGCACCATCACTTGTGAAGCTTCCAAAGACAAGACTGTGCGACTTTTATTGCCGTAAGCTGTGCAGCGCTTCTAAAAACATTATTACAAAAAAATCCTGCTCATTTTTTATATACCATTGAAGCATATCTGTTCCTAGTTTGGAGTATCTTAATATATTTTTCTTTTAATATATACCTTCTCATTGTTATTTAATAGTTCAGAATATATATAAAAGGTGAGTTTAGGTTAGGTAAGAATATAGTTAATATATAAGTAAAATATTTTTTCTCGCCATAATTGTTCTTTATAATTAAAAAACAGAGACTTAAAGATAGCACATACACCCATGTATGTAAATAAAAACCCATACTTTAATTTAAAAAATAATTTATAAAATTGTAAGGACTGGGTTATCAAATCGTAAACAGTGTAACTGAAATATTACCATTAAGCCTTCTTCTACCACCATTAAAAAATCATCGGTTCGAAGGGTTTATTATCAATTAAATGGGTTTCAAATATGTAAGCAGTACATCATATTATGTTGTATAATCGTTTCAGCAAAAATAAAAACATTCATCACCTCTGGTCAGATGACTGTGTGAATTTTAGCACTATATGTGTAAAATTTATTTTCATATGAGCAGTTAGTTCTTCCTATAGTTCTTGATGACACTAAATAAAAAATCAATTCGGATTTTATAATATCTCATATGAGTGATCGGAAACACCAAACGTATTTATGATAATGTGACACATTTACAATAAGTAACGTTATTAAATATTTGTTTATTTTGAACTATTTTTAGGTAGCAAATGATGATGAGATTTTTTCAAGCAAAAGGCAACAAAACTTATTTTCAGTTGTAGTTTTTACGTACCATTATTAAAAATGGATTCTTCTAAATATTTGATCACTTTTAGAATGTTCACTGTCATTACTTGGTAGAAACGCATTATATAATAAATATATATACATATATATATACTATATTTATTCCTTTGCACTTATTTCTACTTTTATTTAGCAAGATCAGAACCGGTTTCGCTAATGACAAAAATTTTATAACGCGTCAGTCGATAGTGCTCGTCATGAGCGAAATCGGTCCTGATCTTGCTAAATAAATGTGAAAATAAGTATAAAGGAATATATTCTTTTTTTAACGTATTATTGAATTATTCTTAATGTTTTTACATTCATATAATACTCAACCTTTTCTTGTTAATCACTTTTCATGTGTTCGTTGTCAATAAATACTTGGTTGTAGGGCATTTAAAATAAGCACAATTTTGTGCTTATGTCAAAATTGTCAGTTAAATGGCAGTCTTGATTATATTAAATAAATTTGAAATTATCACATGTTTTTTTTATATATTTTCATGTAGAATTATGTTTAGTGCTATTTTTTTCTCAATCCGAGAGAACTTCTTTTTTTTATTCACATTGTCATTTAAAATTTGTAAGTGTAAGAAATCCCAATCTATAAAACAATATTCATCTATCATTCAAAACATAAAGTTGAAAGTAAATTTATTTTCAAGTGTGTGAATATTCATTTTTTTTTGTTTTGGATATGCATCAAATTTACCCGTTTTGAAAAATAGCAAATAAATTTAGCAGAAAAAATTATATGTTTACAGGTACTCAATACCAAATACTGGACTCGAGTATGACATTTTATAATATTTTTTACGTCATTGTTTTTTCCAGCGCATATCTCAATTTCATTTTGTTCTCTTTTATGGCAGCTTGAATTTATTTTTCTGTTTTAAAATCAGGTCTTGATAGCAAATCGATATGGAAAGAAAGAAAATGAAGTAAAAAAAAGTTGCCAATCATCAATTTCACATTTTCACGTGCGCTGGCACATTGATTCAGCTTTTTTTGCGATAGAATTAGAAGGCGGTGAGGGTTTGCGGGGGAAAGGGTTAGCTTGGCGATAAAAATCGCCATTAAACTCTAAATTAGTGTTTTACGGCTTGTGTCGCGCGCCTCCAGATAAGCTTTGACATTTTTTGGAAGATAAACTTTTAGGTTTTCTTTTTAATTCGGCCTATCTGGCGAGATTGGGACTTGGGTTTGATCACTTTCGGATTTTGCAACTAATAGATGCGTTCAAGAAAATCTCTAAGGATTATAAGCAATTCACACAAGTCATAAAACCTTATCAAAAAATCGTTTCTAGTTTGGTTATAATTCCAGTAAAAATATTTTTTGTTGTACCCATAAAAAAATCTATTTTAACGTCACGATCTTCGAAGTTCTCCGAGATTTCAATATGTTGCGTCTTTTCATTTCTCATGTTGGATTTCCAGCAAATAAATTCTTGTCCAATTAATATAATAAACATACCTGAATAATTTCAATAAACAATAGTTTCTAATCATTTACTGAAGCTGTACTAGAAATACTGTGTACGTTTGATTAAAAATTGAGTATAAAATAACAACGCTATATTTAGGATCAGTTCTTTTTTTAACTGAGATAAATTTATTTCAATAATACAGAACTGAGGTGTATTTTATATTTATTTATGAGTCGAGAAAAAGTATGGTATGTTTCGAAATATTCTTTGGATAACTATTAATTTTTATCAAGTTGTCACTCTGGTACGAATTCTATGACAACTCTTTGATTGATGAGTAAAGTTTACTTTCAAAGAAAGTTTTTATTTGCAAAACAAACAATACGGAGAATTCTAATATCCTTGACATTATACTAACCAAGTTCTTTCTGCTATAATGATAGAATAATTTTTGTACTAAATTTACGATTGGAACATTTTGACAGACAATTCTCGCCTCTTAAACACCGCTGTATCTAACAAATTTAACAATTGTAATGTCTTATAAGCATTTTTTTTTATTTCGCGATAATTGAATTTTAAAAACTTTATGTTTGAAACGTCATTCTTTAAAAAAGATTTATAATGTCATGATTTTTTTCTTACTTTGAAAAAAAAACTAGTCTTTATACAAATTATAATCTTAAACAATTATCATAAGGTTTTCGTAGGCTAAAATTAAATGTCTATGATGGATTCGGCGGGTTTTGTGTATAAATTCGTTTTTAATATAAAAAGTTCAAATTGATAACGTTTTTTAATTCATTGGTTCTGTTCTTAATATTGATATGTGTTCTGCTTCTTTAAAAATCATCTTTAGAAAAACCGATCATAATGTTTTTTTTAAGCAAAAATTATGGGACAATCAGTAATGCAATCAGTGGAATAACAAAATTCTTAATTTTTTAAATGTGAAAAATAATGAAACACTTAGTCAAATTTTACTGTGCATGTTCCGAGGAATTGAAAGCGTTTTGGAAGCAACTGAAAACTATTATGACATTTGTGGTAGAGATACCTGAATACGAAGTGTCATAAATGGCTTGACCAGTTGCATTATTGAGCTTTTATTATATATCAATGATAATGATGGTAAATTTATAAGTGTCAATTGGACTTTATTATCATTTAAGGGTAATGAAAATTGCTGAAAATCTATTAAGATTTATTAAAACATTTTAATATCATCTTAATTCATCATATTCATATATTTCATAATAATTTAATCTGATTTCATCCTTTGTTGATTTTTTTCTCTCCTTATAGTAAATAATTAATTTACGTGTGGACATCATCTCTTTGGATGATATTATTTGTTCCAGTACGTTTCGATTAATAGTAAATTTTTCCTCGCTACTCTGGGTAAAAGTTTTTTTCTCAATGCTTTGCGTATATAAGTTTAGTACACAAAAATCTGCAGATAGGTACGATATATTCTTGTTTATTTTATATTATCTATAAACAATATTATATAGTATTTTAAAATATTGAAAAAAAAGTCTTTTGCTCTTAACAAAGACTTTAATGCTATTAATTTATCAATGTGAAATATATGTTTACTAGTTGTTAAACGTTATTTTATTTTATAAAAAAAAATAAAGAAAAGGTTAATGTTATCAGAAATTTAAACCTGTATAAACGATTACATCATTCGCTTTTTTAGACAACCATCATCGTCAACTGTTATAAAAGAAACTCCTTTGAAGCATACTTAAGTCGTATTTAAATGCTGTCTTCTACCATCATAAATATTTATTTCATTGATTTTCCAAAAAATAAAAGCTTTCCTACATTGAAGCCGTAACGGGGTGTTCTTTTTTCCCACGAGTAACAAAGAGGCAGTAATTCGAAGGAATCTGCTTTGGTGTCACACTTAAGATCTCGTTTTCTCGATAACCAAAATGTTCCTCGGCGTCTCACGATTTATTGAAGTTATTTGTTTGGTAGATAAAAGAAAATTGACGCACAAAACACAGCCCCTTAGATAGCAAAACATTCTTTAGTAGCACATGCATGATATTTATAACGCCATAAAAATTAATTGTTTTCCTTTCTCTTTATTATTTTTGTATTAAGTGTACTTTAATTCATTCATGACATTTACATCATATTTATCACAATTTTCACTCTACAGGTTTAACTGTTTGAATAAGAAAAACAAGATACAATTTTACTTGATAACTTTGCAACACTTCTAGTTTTTCAAATTAGTAGGAGTTTAAAGATATTCTTATTACTTTCACTTGAACTTATTAGTTTTTTATAATAATTTCTTATACACAGACTCATTTTTAATAAACGTTAGTAGCCGTTGTTTAATGATTTAATATACACAAAAACAATAATTTTATCCACATTGTATGAAAATTTGGATCAGTATTAATATTTTTTTCCTGAAAAAATAAAAAACATTCTATTTGAAAGTACAGCACTTGACACCGGAAAAATTTCATTATCAAACTTCGCAAATTATTTTTTTCCGCAGTATTTTCAAAATTGCTTTTATCTTCAAAGTATTTTGCATAAACACCTGATGATTTATTACAAGATCTTACAACGCACAAAAACTATAAAATATAAATTTAGTTAAAGAAAATTTGAAATTTTTCGCAAATCAGTTTATAAATAATCATTTTTTTTCAAAACAAAGATTTTTAACTTTGATAAGCAATATATATATGTATGTATTTATAGCATTTCATAATATAAATGCAATTTAAAATGAGAGAAAAATTAAAAATTTGGAGACAGTGACAAGATACTATTTTTGGAATAGATACCTTTAAAAACAATTTATATTTAACAAAAAATTTAAAAACAGGCAGTTGATACAGGTAAACTGTAAAAAATATTACTGTTTTTTAATTTTATCCATTTTCGTAAACAAAATCATGTTGATCAATGCAATTGATCAAACGTCCTTTATTTTTCAACTATGTAAATACATATTTATTTTTTCACAATTAAGTAAAATAACGATTATATGACGTTTGCCATTTGGGCTTCAAAATCCTCAATAAGTTAATAAATTATGTCTTTTTAACCATTTTGTTTTCAATTAACATTGTCTTTTAATTTATTAAAACTTTTTTTTAATATTAAAATATTATTGCTTTTGAAAATTTATAAAAGATATACTCTAAATTTAGTAACATTCCATCCATCATTAATAATTTCCATGGGCTATTTATTCAAATGGTTCAATGGAAAAATCATTTATCTGTGAAGAATCAGCATTTCTTTAACACCAATGCTCTACTATTTGGAAATCAACAAGTAAATTTGCCATGCTGATGTACACATATTTTATTCTCTCGCAAACAGTTATAAAGTTTTTGATAGCAAAATCAATCGATTTGAAACATTTAATGTACAAAAGAGTCATTTTAAGGAAATAGTCGAACGATTCAATTCGATTAATAATTTGTTACTGAATGAGTGAATTTTAGAATTTTTTACATTAATAATGTGAAACGTATAAGACCAGCTACTATGTTTAACTTTGAAGAAAGTGTTGCAATAGTTTCGGCTTTCTCAACCTAATTGTAGATTTATTTGAAATTCAAAAGTTTTTCAGGAAAAATCCTGATTCGAAAAGTATTACATGTTAATAAAAGCCTAAGAAGGTCTTTGGTTATGCTGAATAGGTTTTTCTAAAAAAACATTTTTGTTTTTTTTTACTTATCTGTACTAAGAATCATCTTAAAAGTTCGAAAATATTTTTTATTCTACAGCGGAAGTATTTTAAATGTATCTTAGCAAATCAATTTATTTTAGTTTTAAACTTATTTATTAAGCATATACGTTTCCGGCATCGGTTTATTTTTTCAAAGAGGAAAAGCACATATAGACAAAGTGATGAAAAAAAGTGCAGTAGGCAATTTATATGATTTCATAAGTGATAAGGTGTTTTTGAAGATACGCATAACAAAGTAATTGGCTTATTTAACAATTAAAATACGAATCTTGGCAGTGCAGCCCAAAAGCTAAAGCATAAAATAACCATACTAACAAAACTTAGCCTAGAAACATTGTTTTGTCAATTGATCTTGTTAGCAGACTACCATTTTGAATTCCACGAGATATATTTAAAATTTAATAGTGTCGCCCGGAAATACTTTGGCAACATTGACAACGAAGGCTAAGTGTCGCGCTGTGGTAAAATTGACTACACATAGTTGAAGAAGCAGTAAGCAAAAGCATTTATAAATTGTAAACTATCAGGCGACAGACCAAGTTTGTGCACGTTGGTAATAAATCTTAATTAAACGACAAAACAAAAATTGTTCCCCTCTCCAAGCGAAACAATGGAAAAGTTGTATTATCTGTTCGCTGTTTTGGTGTTATAAAAAAAACATTTGTCGCCTTTTGTGTAATGAAAAATTCTTTTTTTATTAACCGTCTGACTTTTTTGTGCACTTTAAATTTGTATATAAAAAGTAAAAGATTAATCAAATATTCTGTTAAATTGTGGGCAGAATTATTTTTTTATTTCAAGCATTCTATTTTGGTACGGAAAAATATTTTGTTTTGATTTGAATTATGTACAATGGCAAATAGTTTCACTGTTCAGTATCAATTCCTAATATAAGTAAACACTTTTTTTCAAGATTTTTTCTCAGGTCAAATTAAACGAATCTCTTAAACGATGTGTTATAAAAATCAATATAAATATTTACATGCTAAATACAAGTTTACATGAGTTTTAATGACCAACCCCGTTTATGGTTGAAAGAAAGAAATATTTTTTAAAAAATTACCTAAACGGTTGCCTTTTTCATTTGAGTGATGGACTGTATAATTTAGACCCACAATTTCTGAGTAAAATATGAAAATTATATTTTTATTTCAATGTCACTTCTTGTAACATACATAAATTATTTATAACGGTAACTTTTTTTCGTTATAATGTACAAAATCCACAAAGTTTTTAAAAAAATATAGAAAAATAAATAAAATAATAATATTGTTGATTTTTAAGGTGCCCAATGTCAAAAATGGTAGAAAGTCATTATACTCAACAAAAAAAACACTAATATTTACTATTTTCACCATTATTTTATTTGATCAGTACCTGTTTCGCTCATGATTAGGATTATCAACTGACATAATATTAAAGTGCCATGTATACATACCAAAATGAAATTAGTACGGTGTAACAAACAGTTTCTGCAATTATAAATTTGTTTTAATTTATTTGTTTTGAGAATCGATTGTATGAATAGCAAGTATAGAAATATTTGTTTATACAAATTACTACAGTACTACGGTTTCAAACCAGCTTTTTCCGGGAAATGACAATTGGATATTTCGTGTCCCGGGACTCGAAAATAGGCGTGATTTCACAATCTCTTGTAACTAGTAATCGATGAAAATATTGCGAAAAATATTTATTTAGTATTGTGAAAGATTCATAGTTAAATTTAAAAATAATCTTAAGAAAAAGTCGAATCTAGGATGAGAATCATCAACAGCACAACCAAGTGGAGCAAAGTCTAACATCATTTCATTTTATTCATGATATAATTCTGTGTTATTCTTTTAATATCATATGCATACAACAGTCATTTATCAACGTTAGTGATGAAAATTGAAACTCATTTACCCTTTAGACGTGCACAAAGTAAACATCAAAGGGCGAACTAAGAAAATTGAATCCTTGTAAAGGCGCGCCCCACCTGGCCCGAGAAATATGGAAAAGCGAACGGGCCACTTTGAAGTCAAGAATTTATTTTCATGAATAATTAATTCGGTGGCTTTTAAAATTGGCAACATGGCGATTATGTGGGGAAATTGGAGATGACGAGGCAAAAGAATGTCGGCCGTGACGCTCGTAAAGAAAACTCAGAAAGTAAGTGTGCTGTTATTCTTATGTCTAAGAGGTTTCCACTTCCAACTATGGGATTTTCTTTGTAAAGCCTCAAAAGGAGACTAAATTCTCTTTTATCCACTTAATACTTTTCAAAACGCTTTTCATTTTCATTCTATTCTCTCGTTTCTTAACTTTAACAAAGTACAATATATAACAACAAAAAAAAATGAAAACAATATTACAATTTATTGAAAAAAAAATATTAATAAAAATATGATTAATTTAAACAATACTTTTAACATAAAAAAGTCGATACGTCAAATTGCAATCGATGATTTGTTTTCTGTGTTGACTTGGATTTTATTTTTTTACATATTCATACCTTGTGACCTAAACATGCTTATGTAAGAAAGAATAATAGTTAGGAATACCAATCCCGCGAAGTATAAATACAGGTATAATATTTATTTTATTTTTAAAGGTATATCTCTAAATTAAAGGTAAACCACGCATTGTCAATTATAGGCAAATTAATATATTAACATAGTTAAGTGTACCTCGGGGAGTCGTTTTTTAGTATTCTAGAAAAACACCTCAAGTACAGAGTAAAAATTTTACAATACATATAATAGAATAAAACCAATGATTTTCTATTACGAAATTCATGAAGAGGGCTTAAAAACAAAAACACATTCAACTTACTGTCCTCTTTAAGAAATATAAATTGAAACAGTGTTAAGCGTGTAAATATCACTGTAAAGTTATGTTTTATTATCAGTTGATAATGCTTGTCATGAGCGAAACCAGCCTTGATCTTTCTAAATAAAAGTTTTTTTTAAATAATGCCTTTCTATCAAGTATTGACAGTGAACACCCTAAAAAGGTTTCAACAGCCATAGTGAAAATCCGTAATTTTTAACAAAATTTAATTTATCTTCTCTATACAGATATTTATTTTGAAAAGTTTTGCTGGTTTGATGCAACTCCACAATATTTCATATGAATCCAATAATAAAAATAGATTCATTCAAAATTCTGTCGCCTCTTTGTTATAAAAACATAATATCATTCGACGGCAAAAACACCAAACAATGTTTATATTACCTACGTGAATACAAATTGGCTTAAAAAGTTAGATCGTATAGTGTAGAACTCGCCGGCGCAAATAAAAGCAATAAACTTGTCCGGAACGCGTCACTTCCGCCGTTCGAAAGTTTGAATCGCCCTGCATGCCGCTAAAGTTTATTCTTTCGGCCAACTACCTAATGCTTGCCTTCGTGAAAGCTTCCGCGATGCGCTCTGCTTCCGGCAGGGCAAGGCTGCAACGACGGGTCGGTCACACCAATTTTGCTGAATTGTTATGCTGCCAATTTGGACTAATTTTAAAGGATATGCCCAGTTCAATAATATTTCAAATAAAAAGTCGGTAATAACAATCTTTTTAAGAATTTTAAGTTCATGATAATACAACGTGACAACTTAACAAACAAAAAAATGACGATAGCATGATTTTAAAATATCTTCCAATTGTGAACTTTAATTTAATCAATTATTTATTGTAAAATTATTTAAGCCCTTAGAAAGATAAATACATAAATAAAGTCATATTCTTTATACGTTTACCGTAAATTTCTGGTGAAAAGGCATTATATTGTAAATATATCTTAGAGATTTTTTTTTTTTAAATGTAACAATATATTTATATACTTAGAACCAGAAGTCATTAAGGGACAAAATAATGATTTTGAGATAATCGTCTTCAAAGTTTCAACTATAGTTTGTTAATTATATCCAAACATTCTTATACTCACATATATACAAACGTTATTATACCCATACTTCTCTCTTCGAGAAAAATAAGTTGAGCAAATGAGAAACAAAAAGTTCTAGTAAAGAAAACTTCTGTTTATATACGTCCATCAGGAAGCTATATGCTCTACATTAAGAGCAGACATGCATTTTATATACTTATATTTAATGCACGTATCCTCTTGATGCCACATGGTCCTTTCAAGATTCGCTATCCGCTGTCAATCTGCTTCCTACCTTCCATGCCATTCCAGCGTCCCGTAGCTTTGCCGAGTACATTATATAGAGCAGTGCTCCGCAACTAGTGTGACATGAGGCGATGCTATGTGTGTCGTAGGGCATTTCTTCGGTGAAGAAAAGATCAAATAATTTGTTCAAACAATGATCAAATCAGAATTGCCTAGTTTTAGTACTGAGGTAGCAATATATACTATACAATTGAGAACGATTTATAATGATATTTTTGTGTATACCCTTATGTATATATACATATATGCATATTTGAAGTGGGCTGCGGAAATCTGGAGAAAATTTTGGTAAGCCGTGGGAGAGAAAAGGTTGCGGAGCACTGCTATAGATGGTTATCAGTGGTCTTCCACGACGGTGGAATATAATCGGTTGGTAAAAGAGACAGGCAGAATTAAGGTTTTCTTGAAACATCCGTAGCACATGTCCAAGCCAGGTCTATCTTCGCTTCTTTACTAATATTCGATATTAATAAAAACTCAATTTTTCATAAAACTATTTCACGCACAAGACAACTTGTTCAATCAATACTTAACCATTTAATTTATTTGAAATAAGATTAATCAACGAAAACATGAAATATATAAAGACATTTATAATACTTTATTACTGACTCCGCATAGTTTATTAACGTGATATTTTTTATCACTTTCAAATAACTAATAGTCCTAACTAAAAAACCGTCACAAATGTAAAAAGCTCGTTCAGGTGCTTCAAACGTCAATGTTAAAGTTGTACAGCCTAGTGTTAACAAAACAAAAGTACACCTATTTGAAAATACATACCACATGAAATTAATCATTAGATGGAGACATTGTATAACGTTGACGAAAAAATACACATTTTCCTAAATCGTTTTTTAAATTAAATTAAAAAGTATCCAGAACACGGCCAACGGGATGGTGAAGCAAGTATAATACAACCGAAAAATAATTTATACAATATCCAGCGTTCATTTATCAAATTTCCCGCGTAAATGATGTACGCATATATTTTGTGGCTCTCTAAAGAAACTGTGGTAATGCGTTTTTGTTTGCCTTTATTGAATGGCGTGCGCTGACTCATCTTTTTAACAAACGTAAGCGAAAAAATAAGTAACAATAGTCAACGTTATTTATTAAAACTTGTTATAACGTGAATATTGATTTTATCGACACATAAATATAGAAATATTTCAAATTATTTAGATGAAAATTTCACAGTAAACGAATAAACATGTGTATGTTTAACAACATATATCCATTTTTAGCTTGTTTCTAACTATATCTGTTCCATTTGAATCGTTCAAATTATGTACATTCACACAAGTTTTGTCACTAACAACCTTAGTTTCGCACTCAAGTGCACGGATGAACATGAGCTGAACGATTTCATATTAAAATTCCACCAAGCACCTTCAGTTGTAATCTTAAATAATATATCTGTTTCCTTTAAATTTAAAGTATATGAACTAACCTCGGGGCATCTGTCAAAGCTGTTTTACAGGGTAGCGTTGCCATTATATATGTCGGATCCGTAGCACAGTTGTCGACGTTATTGGCTTACGCAACGGATCTCACAGGATAGAATCAATCAGCATTTTTTAATTGATTAACCAATCACTGTTTGGAGACATATATATAATATAGATATAACATATTATATGATGTCCTAAAGTTTTCTACCAAACTTTTAGTCTGAATATGACGAACCATCAGTTCTGTTTTTAAGCCCATCCTTTCTACCTCTACTGTTTGGAAAAAAGGACAAACAACCGAGTAACAAGCAGTTTTCGTAGAAAACTTTCAGTTTTATAAGAAGGCCATGTGCTCGATATTGAACAAACATGGATTTTTTTTAAATCTGTCAAGGGCTGCTATTTATCGATTTGAAGTATTTTAACTCATCATAGATAATCTTTTCAAATTTGCTTTACGAGCTTAGGTTGTTATTAAATCTCTTAATTGTCCCTTTTTGACGATCGTATAGGTAGAACAAAGATTGGATAGGGAAGAATTAAGAATAATTACCACTCTTGTTGTACGTCATTTTCAATGATTAAATTGGTGAATTAATGGTTCCTTGAAGTGAATCAACTCATCATAAAAAAAATGTCTAATCATAGTTGTTTTTTATCAAGACTGACAACATATTTATAACAATGATTAAAATCACATTTTTTTAATCTATGTCAACTCTCGATGTGGAACATATGGTTTCTTAGCATGGTTAGCATTTCAACATAAGTTTTTTACACAGTTTCTCAACCTTTCTTTTTCAAAGAAAATAGTAGGGATAGAAGGATAAAGCTAAGATAGGACTAGTTTTTAAATAATAGTAATTGAAGGATCAGAAAAATAAAAGGGATTTTTCAGACATCAAAAACACGCCTTTGAATAGAAATCGATAAATCGATCGAAAAATTGCTGATCGTACTAAGAGGAGCACCTATGAGATCTGGCACGGAAGCCTACAACGTTAGTCGCTGAGTCATAGGACCCGATGGTAAAATCACATAGCATGAAATGAACCGTTATGAATTATAAAATTTACTAATAAAACTATTTATACTAGAAACTATGTATGTAATAAGAGTAAGTACGATGGGTATAAAACTAGTAAATTATCAGTTTTGTTCCTTAGAAAAAGGTTCATTTTCATGAAATTCTTGAAATTGCATTATTACCTTCTGAAGATAATCCCCCTAAAAAATACTGCTGATATTACGAGAAATATAGGTTTATATTATGTTTAACACATACATTGCAGTCAATGACCCCTCATTGGTTATGCCACTGCATTTTCCGGAGTGAGCAGAAAATTTCAACGACACCAAAACACGTTTTGTAGCGAAATGAATTATTCATTAGCGCATTATGCCAGAAAGGGATGGACGTATGTCGGTTTTCGCAAACGCTATAGAATTATGCCACAAATAAGCAACTCAAATTGCATTAGCTACAGTGTCAAACACAGTATCTCTTGTGATGCTGAATACACTCTAAACAATTTCGAACATTACGAAGAAAAATATTTATGTGATATAATTATTCTGATGAAGTCAAGCTGGGCATTTGACTCACATTAATACCCTTTAACCAAACCGCAACGCTGGAATAACACCGCTACAAACCAAAATATCATGTTCTAAGTACATCGCATTTGGAGTTTTCAAGATTTTTTATTTCCTTTAAAGGGCCCATATACCTAGGGATAAAGGTCCCAGCGCATGATCTTGAACATATACGTAATGTCTCAAAAACTATGTTCCAGAAAATTTTCTTGAAAACATGAGGGGCCACAAAAACGTCACCCGTTGAGGGTATGTTGGTTAGTGTTGCGTCCGAACGAACGGTATTTGATTTTATTGGATGCAAACAATGCGATAAAATTAAATTACTAATGTTTGTAAGCTTTCTGCAATGAAAATACAATTATTTCATCATCCACGATGACAGTTAATGATAATGACCATAGATAATTCCAATATTACTTATTATTGTCTATGATTTATTTTCACAGCTGTTATATAGGATGACATTTCAAAGTCGAAAATATATCTCTTAAATGACGCCCGATGAGTTAATGTGGGTGAGTGCTCCCTATGTATATATTCTAGCAAGTAGTATTTGTTTTTTTAATAATAGTAAGATGTATCCCACAGTAAGTTATAGCTTTGGCATGAATTCATGACGAAATATACTTTGACATTCGTCTACAGCTGCGCGCTCATGCATGTTTCCCGGGTTCCGCGTTTGCGCTCGCCTCCAGAACGTAAACATGGGAACCGATCTCGGGTCACGTGAAACGTTCTACGATATGACATAAAGACGTGAATTTTGTGTTCCAGGACATGTTCTGGAACCATTTGTCCTTGATGTGTGGCCACATTTATCTCAACGTAAATAAAAAAATTATAAACCTAAATCTAAGCCAAGCCATCTGAAGACTTCATACATAATATTTATTACTTTAAAAATAAAATACTGTTTAGTCATAGAAAAAAATATTCATTGTTTATTCAAATAAACCATTATATTCAAATTTACATTTTTTTTACTTTAAATGTTTTACTTGTATAATTTTATTTTTCCAACTAATTTACCACTTAATAGAAAGAAATATTTCATAAAAGTTATGGATATTTTTTAGCCAAATACATAAGTACACATTAAGGGTAAAGTGAGCCAAGTGGTAATTTCAGTTAATACACACTTCAATAGTATTATCTCCGTCAAATAAAAATATGCAATCCACCAAAACACCAAGCAAAAACGTGATTGTAATTAAAAGTCCAAGAAAAGAGTTTTACCATAGTACTAGTTGGCTCACTTCATATATAACAGTATTTTCAATTTTTAAATAAGTGGTATCATCAATCTTGTCCTCGCTCGAATAATTTTATTTGAAAATGAAAATGAATTGAGTAGTTGAATAAGGACGTATTACTACTATTGTTTGACAGCTATTTACCAATTCCAGCATATAGCCCGAAGTTTTTACACTGCTCATTGGTACCACATTACATTGTTATTTGAGCTGTTATAAAAAATCTTATATCGAAAAATGTAAAAGTAAAGTAAGTTAACGACAGAAATGATTTACATTAACTTTAAAACGCTGGTTTTCCAACGTTTATGTTTATAATATCAGTAATAAAAACTAAATAATACCATTTAAAACAAGGCACATGTTATATAGGAAATCAAATTTTCATTTAATTACCATTTTCATTAGCCAATCAGATGATAAATACATATATAAAATTTGTTTATCTCTCTTTTAGAAACATAGTTCTTAGCCTTGCTACACGACCTCTACGCCGAGAATCGGTATAAGAGGCCGCTTTGATGTAGCTTTAAACGAGCTTTCGTTTACTGTCGCTGGGCGGCGACACGATCGCGGAAACATATTGCTCGGATATAATTATCGTTAAACACGCTGAGTATGTAAATTACCGTTGATAATTTGTAAGGGGATGTTTGTCAAACAATGAGAGCGATATAAGGTATCACTGTATGAAAATTTAGCTAAGCAAATATAATTAGATTAGGTTGAAAGACACATAACTTAGATATTTCATAAAAACTCAACATGAAACAATTTCGAATGAATGAAATAATATGTTCTTTGTAAAGAAAACTTCACTCAACAAACAAGTTTTTTGTCAACACTCTCTTGTTTACGTTTCAAAAAGTAAACTTTACCTTAAAAATTGTATACCCAACTACTTAAGGTGTTTTTTTGTTTGTCATTCGTAATTATCAGTTAAGTAAAAACCACCGTGAAACCAAAACTCATTTTTTAATTTGACTTTTAAAAAAGATGTGAAACATACACATCATTTCCCTCAGTTAATCTTTTTTAAATTTAATAAAAAAAAACTTGATACTTTACTTAGTCTGTAGTAGAAAATAAATAAAGAGTTCTAAAACACTTAAATATTTAAATTTATAATCCTATAAAAAAAAATCTTGCGGTAAAAGTTTATGATTTATAAAATAAAAACACTTTTTAAAACATTTTCGATAAATTATATGGTGTTTTTGCTGTGAATGTCAAAAAATGCCACCATCGTTTTAATACACACAAAATGTTGGAAGTTTGTTACGAAAACCATCGAATCTCATTTATATCCCTAAAAATACGATCATTATTAACAGATTTATTGTTTTGTTTGATGGAAAAAAAAGTTTGATGGAAAAAGAATGGAAAAAAAGTTTTAATTAAAATTTACCATATTTTTAAATTGCATGATATATTGTGTAGTTCTATACATAATTGAATATAAATTTAAATTATTGGCGTTCACCTAATGCATAAGTAAAAAAGAGTTCAGTATTTTGACTTAACTTATTTGACGAAATTTCAATTTCAAATTTGAATAGCTTAAATGGTCTAAATAGGAAAGGGGGATAAAATTTTATATCAAAACATAGATGATCATAAATTAGATTAATAAAAAATCTAAATAAGGCACAGTTAAATGGTTTGCCAATTTTAAGCAAAAAAGAAAATCTTTTTATTCACTTTTGTTATATCTTTTAAACGAAATTGTATAGTATTAACTATCGTAGAGTAGCATTATTATTATATTGATATTATTTTTACTCATTTATGTACACAATAAAAACTATTTACTAAGTTTTAGTTCGTGTTCATCCTTGCACTTGTATACATGGAGGTGTCGAAAAGATTTAAAATCCAGATTGTTAGTGACAAATTGTGAATTGTTTCAAATATAAAAACTTTAAGCAATTCATAAAGTAAGAACTGTTTTATACAAACGGAATACTGCAGGAAAATCATTTAAAACCGCAATTTGCTTATTCATAAGGAAAAAATCACTGTAAAGTACACTGCAAAAAATGAAGTACGAAATCTAATAATGAAGCAACACCTTAAATAATTTAAAGTGCCCAAATATAAAAAAGACATATTGATCAGGAAAAGGCATGAAACTAATTGACACTTGAGTATTGCAGAAGACATTTTTTCAATCCATGTTTGCTCTTAATATGTAGCATATGGCCTCAAAATGTAGGTATCTTAACATAGGGTTTTTTGCAGAGAACTGCTTATTAGTTAGGTGTCAATCTTCTGTTTTTCGTGGATAATAAGAACTTACAGGACAAAACTTGAATAGTTCTAGTGGTTGACATTATCGCTCTTGCTACACCCATTATTTTATAATTTAAACTTAATAGGCTGAGAGGGAGTTTTTGGAAACCACAAAAATTCATGTCTTCAAACGGAAATTTATGGGACAATTGCCTATTCATACTGAATTCGAACCTGTAAGACCTGTCACGAAATCTATCGATGGTTATCCATGCGCTACCCGTCGAAATTCGATTTATAAAATTAGTTGTAAGATCTAAACGTTTATTTCAGAACATTAAGTTTTTGGCGCTTTATTTTCAAATATGTTTGAAAGCTACAAAAATATATTTGGACTCTTAGCAATATATTTGTTTTGTACATTTTATTTCTTTGAATCTGGTCTCGAGATTCTTTCCTTATTTTGTAATTCATAAGCGTAATAAAAAATAAAATGTAAATTATATCATGAGTAGTAAAAACCACAATTTTGGCTATTCAAGATATACAAGATGTAAAATATGGGATACATAAAAAATAAATTGGAAGAACCTTTACTTTCATAAGAAGTTTTATTGCCAAACAACATGTTATTTGAATTCAAACTTTAGGCGGGCTTGATCGAAACAGCACATGTGGTTCTCGATTACAAAAATTCAGTTACTTACTTCGATGGAATTGATTCTACGTGCCACGTGTTTGGGAAAAACATCCCACTCATTTCGGGCACAAAAATACCGAATGAATATTTTAATTCTCTGCACTATTTTTTTCAACCTATTTTTGCATGTTGAGCCAACAAATACGCACAGTCAAATTTATATACGCCGAAAACTATTTTCACAAAAAATGCGTTACCCTAATCAAACATTTTTGTTGAGATTCAATAAAAAATATGTTTCGTTAGTAAAATTTTACACAACAAAAAAACGTGTTTCGATAAAAAAAGCTTTCATTTTTAAAGGCAAAACGGTCGTTCAATATTTACTAAAAACGTTTTATGTGAAACTTCAAGAGAATACATGTGTACTTTATTGCATTTTTTTAATAGTGGTTTCTTTATTCATATGAAAATAGCTTGTCTAAGTAATTATTCCCAATAGAATCATTCCAACTAAATCCTAATAACCTATTTTTTGACAGTGAAATCATACCGTTTTTCATTATTTACTTAATGATGCTCAGAGACGGAAATTACTTAAATACAAAAAAATCAATCATAAAGCTGAGTGGCCAGCACTTATAGAAATAAGTTAGGTTCGCTAACCATGTTCAAGAGCTTAAGTTGTACTACTTAATTGATTTATTCATAATTGTTCGAAGAAATGCATGGATGTTGTATCATAATTATTTCCTATCCACTCGGGAAAAAGCAAAACGCAGCAAAAACGCTAAACTAGCTTCTGGTCTTATCTTGTTGAGTCCGTGACGTAGTGATCAACATCTCCCATGGTGGATCTGACGGATTCGAGTTCCAAGACAAACACCATTTTTTTCGAATTCTTTTCGATGACTTGGGTGTTTTTGATGCATAATCACAATTCCAAATATTAAATTTACGAAGTATCGCGAGAGAAATTAATTAATCACGAGTCATGTTCTAGCCCTACTCTTTTATTCGTACTCTTTTTGGAAAAGAGAGGGTGAACTACTGAGTAACAAGTAGTTATCGTAGAAAAACCTTCTACTGAAATACATTAATTAAGAGGTTTTTTGCTTCTTATTGGGAGTAGAAATGGGTCCAACTTAAGTCTTATTTAATCCTCAAAATTTTATTTTTTCTTTTTCTTATGCAGGTAGGTTGACTAAAAAACAGTTTTCGTAAAAAAACTTTGATAGAGATGCTTAGAAGTATCTTTATAATTTGCATGGAAGAGCGGACATAATTAAAAGTAACGATTTGATAAAAAACAATCCTTTTGATAAACTGTATATTTGTTTAAGAAGAATAATTCTAAAACTAAACTAATTGAAATACCAATGTCAAAATAATGCTTCTTATAAGTCATGAAATATTTTATGTACATCAAACATAATATTTTTTAAGATTATTTAACTATTAGTGTTAATTTACACTTATTTTATTTGAAAGTAAGAGACCTTTTCCAAATATTTCATGAATTTAATTTTGACGCTTTTCGAACAAACATTATTATTTATACCAACATTAAAATGCAGACAAACCATATTATAAACATTTTTTTTCTAATAAGCTATATATTTTGTGTCGTTTTGACGTGTATGAATATTTTAATTGCAGAAGCGTGTTTTTAAAATTGTAATTTTTTTCTGATTAACATTTTTAATAGAGTTATGTAAAAATGAAAAATATTTACATCACGCTGGTGCAGCGCATATGCAAATATTTAAATACTAAGCTCTACACTTCGCAAACCATAAAATTAAAAATACAAATGTGTATCAACGATTTTAATATGTATTTTTATAAATCAGAAATAATTCTATTCGAATAACAGTAATGAAATGGAACATAAAATAAATATAGTCCTACAAATATGAAATAAACCAATAAACATTTTTTTCAGTAATATTTTTTACTTTTTAGCTCCCATTTAGCTTAAAATGCTTTTTTTACATAAGCTTTGGATTTTCAATAGGAAAACATAGGTTTAAATAAATATATTCCATGCGTGATTCAATCTATGTGGGTCAAAGCGATAAGATGAAAGGGTTACAAAAGCTTTCAGAGAGGTAAAATCGTGCCACTTGGTGTTATCAATAGTACGAAATATCGTATATATGTCCAGCATTGTAAGTTTAAACAAAATGTTTTTATCGTTGAGATTATAGATTTTTTTAACTGTGGCATTTTTCATTAAGCATAATGACTTTAAATCTTTATAATGAATTTTATGGACTCGCATACATCACTTTGTTAATTTTTTCTTCTCACCGTTTTTTCCCAAAACGTTTTGTTAAACTTTAAATATGAGATATTAAAATGTGTGTTATGCGACTAATGAGCAATTTCCAGTAGAAAAAAATATATTGAGATAAACTCCTTTCAAGTTTCTTGTGCTATACATAAGGAGCGGACATGCTTATAAAAAAACACATGTAAAATGCGAATAAGAAGATTAAATAAGTCACATCTTTATCGTACTGAATTAAACAAAACGTACTAAGGGTCAACACTTAAACAGCTTAACGCAGTTTGCAAGGATAGACAAAATGAATTATTCAAGTATAATAACAACAAGAAAAAAAGTTTCAATTTGTTTATTATAAGTTAAATGATTAGTTGAAATAGTTTTACCTGCCCCGTGCTTTTGTAGTGTTAAATTCACCCCAAAAATATGCTATAAATTAACCTTAATATGATGTTTTCAACGCATGCATGCATGTATTCTGACTACTAAGCGATGTATTTCATCTCGTTGTATTAGCAACCAAGGCGGATTCAAGTCAAAATATTAACACTTTTAATAAATAATAAAAACAGAAAATGAGTAATAATTCTATAATTTGACACCAGGTTACCAATTTGAAATAATTTACCATCGAATTACGCAAATTTCGATGAAATATCACTTCTTCTTTAAATCCACAGATATATATATACATGTTAAGTAGCGCTCAGATGTATTGGTGTAATACTTGGCCAACTAACAACAACGGTTACTTATTTTAAGTATAAGTTAAAAAGTCACTATTATAAAACTGAAAATTTAACAGCTTTAATATAATATATATAATCACATTTACATCGTAACGATGTTTTTCTTCAGTTAAACATATTCAAAAGTATAGTTTAAGCTTAAAAAAACACAACTTATTTATATTTTTCATAATTTAAAATTCTTTCAATTTCGAAATAAATGGAAAAAATAATTAAAAATCGTTTTGAAACCAGCTGCTTTGAAGTAAGGCATTGATAAATTAGGAAAAAAAATGATCAATACATAAAAAAACATATTAAACAGAAAAAAAGTATGAGAGTAGCTATTGCGTTTAAGAAATATTACCACATCAACTGTGCAGTGACCTCGATTTTTATTAATCTAAGCAACGCTGCGTTCTTTGTATTGTGTCGTAAAGAAAAATATACAGGGTAATTTCATTCTGCGTTCAGAGTACGTAATTATAATACATTAACATTTCGGCTATTATTTTTGTTAATAATTTAATTACAAACATTCAAAAAACAGTGACATACATTCTAAAGATTCTTGATTTGGTGTTATAACATTTGACATGCAGTTTGATATATTTTTAACTAGGATATATTTTTAAAAAATTAATGCTTTTTTCATATTGCCAGTTTTTTTCATAATACCAAAAGCATCTTTTCTATATAAGGTACAGTAAATTATTAGAATTACAATTGATTATGAGGAGTGGAATTTTTTAGCTCCTAAAATTGGTGTTTAAGCATTTTACACTTATGTTAGTTAAGTATTTCTTAAAAAAAATATGTTTTTAAATTAATCTAGGAGCAAGAAGGGGAATATAAAAAACTTATTCATTGGGCTTTACGGAATAATGCAATGGAAAACTAAAATGATTTACTTTAGTTTTTATATACATTTTTTTTCAATCCAAATTAGAGATACATTAAATTTAGAAGAAACGATTAAATCTGTCACTCCATGCACTTGGAATGCCTGAAGATGCCGAAAGGCGAAACCCGGGTCGTTAGCGACAAAACTCATGGAAAAGTACAAAATTCAAACAATTCAAATTTGATTGAATCTGTATTATATTTTATTATTTAAATATTTCTTCTCTCCTACATGATAAAATGTTTTATTCAATCGATGTTTCTCAAATAACAATATATCACAATATAACAACATTGGTCATTTTATTATAGTAGAAACACAACTGCTACTTTCTTATAATTTTCTTTAAAATATTGAAATGCGAAAACGAATATTCCAAAAAATACATGCATTTGCATTTCAGGAATTTTCGTAGGGCATAATAGTTATTTGACCAACGCTTTTCGACGCCTATGCCAACAAACATCACCAAAGTACCTAACGACGGCAGTCAGTTCCGAGTTGCTAAGCGCGGTGTCCACCATAAATATCATTGTATTACGGGCGTATCTTCGGCGAGAATGTACAACGACAATAGGACGGGCTCGCATACATCTCTGTTATTGTTATACTGACCTGGATTTCGGTGGAAATGCTTTTTTACAAACCGGCCGGAAACTTCTCGATATGAGAAATAAAGCCGTGTCATGTTTTTAAACCCAAAAAATATACCGAAAGTTTTCTAGTTTTCGTGAAACTGATGAGGTTTTTGTATTGACTAGTGATTTATATTCTGAAACTTGCCACTGAGAATACCTGGTTTTTAGTTGAGAACAAGTCATCATAAAACTTACTTCCGATGGAGTTTTTTGAGAACTGTTTTTACGTAATCTATCTTCAAATAGTTTTTTTTGTATGTATTTCAAACACTCTGCTGAAATATTTATGAAAGTTAACTTAGGATTATTATTCAGCTGTAAAAGATATCTACTAACTTTTTAAGTATGTTATTTATTGAATAAACTTCATCGATATTGTAACAATGGTTTTATTGCTCGGTAAATCGTTTTTTTATTACGTTGATAAATTTTTCACTCAGATGTAAATAGTACAGTGTTACATTTTTGATATTTTTGAAGAAATATATATTCTCCGTTATTTCTATTTCTCTGTTAATGAACTTAATCGAGCTGTTTGCTGTGTATGTTTAATCTGCTGAAAGTGTCTTTGTCAATTGTTTTTAAATAAAAAATATAAACGATATTTAAATTAATTCTGCATTATAGGCATTTGCTTCAAATAATATTTTGAAATCATTAGCAAGTATATTGTTATAACCATAGTTCGAAGTAAATTAATATTTACATACTATGAGGTCTAGTGGCTGTATAGTAGTTATGATGTGTGGTGACTTTGTAGTTTTTTGTTTAATTTTTGTTTTGTTATTGATTTATGTTTTTGAAAGAAATATGTGTATCTGTACAAATCTAGAGTTTATGTGACACAATAAATTCATTCACATAAACGTATTTTTCTTTTAGTAGTACACCTTTTCCCTCGGATTTTGTTTATTTATTTCATTAAAATAATATACATTATCAGTAATACTCTCTTTTTACTTACACTCTATAATAAATTTAATATTGAAATATTTTCTCATCAATAATAAATATCAAAATGATCTTGCTGAACATGTTGTAATAAAAGTATCAAGTATGCCATGTGTTGGGCTTACAATTTGAACACGGGTGTTTTTATGTATGCGTAAATGAACAGGTTTATAAAAGTAATAAATCTGAAATTAAATTTCAAGTTTTAGAAGTGATCTATTAAAGCAGTTTTCATTGTTAAAACACAATATCGTATCTCGACAAGGCAAACAATAGAAGCTTTTAGCCCGGCGACCAATATTTGCAAACATTATCAAGTGGTTTGTTCGGCATACATATATTTTGAATAGAATACATTTAAGTATACCTCTTAACATATTTGTATGCGTTACAAAACATATGCTCTTGTGCAATAAAGGCAACGAATTTGTTATTTCTTGTCTAACAAACCACTACAAATTGAAAAGAGACTTTATATTTTTTAATGAAAATCAATACATTGGGATCGTCTTCAAATAAAAATAGTCCATTTAATTGGTTTGCGTTCAATAAATTTAACTGAATGAGAAACATATTTTCTTTTTATCACAATAATACGTATATATTTGTCAAATGAATATTGTTTTTGATAGAAATACTTAATAACAATAACACCTTATTGGGTCCGTGTTGCAGTGGTCGCTGTCTTCCGTGTTGTTTTTTTTTTTCTAGCAATTCATCGATTACTGTTCGAAAGCATAGGTGTTTCCTCCCATAAATCTACAAAAATAACGCCTCAGCAATAGCAATAACGTAACCACTAGTCTAAAACTATTCTAGAACTCGGTATTATATTTGATTAAAATCATATGCCACTTTCTTAATACTTTTTTTGCAAGAATTAAGTATTGCGATTAACGCTTACATTTTGCTTGTGATGCCGAATAATTTCAAAGAACCATTTACTTGAAAATAAATGCTTGACCGTGTTAGGAATTTTGAAAGACTAGCGTATTTTGAAAACTGTGTTTTGCAAAAGACATAACGATGACACGAGTTTAGATTTGTGAGGATAGTCTGAATCAAACTTATGTCATCTTTCAGTAGAATTTATTACGTTCATATCGTTAAATTGTCAGCGATGACCAGTCGTGTGATCTCATCTGCTAGGATCCTTGAAATAAAAGCATAATACAAGTTGAAATAACAAGACTGATTTGAGATAGAGAAATTTCAATGAAAAAAGAAAAAAAAATACCTCTTTCTAAAAATATGTTTTTTGTATCGAATGGAAGCTATATTGAGTATTATTTTTGTTATTTATAATTTACCTGTATGCGAAAATAAACAGACATCTTAACGATTTGTATACAACGGGTATACGCGTCAGTGTACGAAAATATTAATCTTTTTCACAAAAACCTTCTTATAAAATTCACCGTTCCAAAGAAAAGAATCGGCAAAAGTGCGCCTTTACAAAAAAACGAATATTTTTTCTGTTGGTAAAATCGGAAAAATTCATAAATTTATTCAATCTTTTTTTGATGACGGCCTGCTTGATTTTGCATCGCCATACTTTTATGTTAATCTAAGTGATTTTTCATAACAGGGACGTCCGTAAATTTAAAGTACACTGCTCTTCTTATTTACATTATCTGCTAAATTTTCTATGAAAAATGTATTCGTAAAAAAAAAAAAAATGATTTAAAATTAGACACGTCTCGATATTTAAATTAGCAAACAGAATGTTCAAATAAAAATCGCGTTATGGTTATTTTCAAAATCTTTCAATTCAATATTTTTTACAAAACAACGATTTGGTTAAAAAAACATTTTTTTTGGATTGGGTCTTAAAATGTATGTATTTCACAGACGTGTCTGTTCAAGGCGCATGTTTTCTCTAAGCTTTTTATAATTTTATTGTATATTTTTAGTTTTGTACAAAAGCATAAAACTATTATTGTTAAAAAACTACATTACAAAAAGAAATGTTTACCATAACAGCAAGATTGTTATTTAAATATGAATTTAATCATCAATGATTTACTTTTATTCGTAAATGGCTATTTATACCTTTAAAAAAATAGTATGTATCCTTCCTTATAAATATTTAATAACAAGAAATTATATTATTTACGGTAATTTTAAGCTATGTATAAAAATAAGTCCTGGATAAGGACTCCCTTCACCAGGGGGGATGAAATATACTTATTATTTAAAAATCGGTCAAGCCGTTTCGGAGGAGTTCGGCGACAAACACCGTGACACGAGATTTTTATAAATATAGAAGATAGATAGATAGATAGTATATATTTTATTCAACTAATTTTCAAGTACGCCAACAAGTATATTTCGTAGAAGAAGAAAAAGACCCGAGGACATCAGTACGAACATATTTGTGATTTGTGAATATTTTATCGACTATTAATATATAGATTCTTCTTAAAAAAAAAATACGTTTAGTTGTAATCAAAATTATATGGAAATCCAGAAATATATCATTTATTTTTGTATTAAATAAAATAATTATAAATAAAAAAAAATGGTATTTCACTTTTGATTTAAATTGTGTTACTTTTCCGTTTTTTTCTTTCTTTTAATTCTTAAAAAGATGAAACACTTGTTACGGTTAGAAACATAATAAACGGAATTAAAAAACATAAAATTTCATTAAAAATTAAGTAATTTCATATAAAATAATAAATTCTCAAATTGGACCTTCCATAGTTGTACTCTTTCTTTACTTCTATAAATTATATTTCACCAAACTAGGCGTAGGTAAATATCATATTTCAATTATTTGACAGATTTTTAAAAGCAGATGTCCAAGAAGTTTAAATTAATTGTTTAATTTGATTATAATTTTCGTAGATATTTAGATTCAAGTGAATTAATTATATCTAAACCACATTTATATTTGATCGAGTTCTACCTTATAATATCAGAATGTGTTAGTATCTTTTGTCAGACTAATCTATGTACAATTTTCTACAAGAGCTTTTATTGAGAATTGTATAAAACGTTCTTAATTGCATATTTTCCGCGTAATTAGTTTCAGGCTTTGAAGGAATAAATTAAAGTAAGTTTACTTTTAATGTTTTGATATGCTTATAATACGCACGTGTTAAAAAAATACCACAAGTTAATAGATTTCATAATTAAAATTGATCAACATTTTATGATGCGTCATTTTACACAACCTTAGTAAAAATATTATTTTTCTAATTTATTAAGTTAACCTAAAAAACACTTATTTCGCAAAAATTATTCATAGGAATATATTAAATATTCACAAACATTTTTCGTGCTTTTAAATATCTTGTAAGTTTTTTATTTTGGTAAAATATTATTTGAGAAAATATTTTTTTTGTATCAAGTCTGTACAATCTAAAATACTGATTTTTTAACCTTAATTTTCGCTTTAAAGGGACGTATAATTATAATACATGACTTGTTAAATTATTCTGTTACCTACGTAGTCCAGTGGTCAACGTCATTGGTTTTGTTTACGGAGGTCAGGGGCTCAAATATATATGATTTGCGTTTTCAATCGGTTTGTGAATTTTTGTTTGACTCCATGAACGTATGTGATGTCTTGAATTTCCCCATATAACCGGTTCCATCGAAAAAACGAGGCGTAGCGATAGCAATTAGCTTACTAATAGTGTTGTTTTAAACTTTTCCTTTCGTTCTTACTCTCTTTGAAGAAAGGATGAGCAACTGAATAACAAAAAGTTCTCTTAGAAACAATTCTGTTAAAGCTAAATCCCTTAAATGCTTCACATCGGAAGCAGACATAAAAAAATAGCATTAATGTTCTTTGAATAAACACTTTTTTGTCTATGCATCTACGCTTAGTAGTAAAAGTAGTCAATACGGGTAACTTTGGCCATCGGTCAAACATTGGCCTACTACAAGAAAACAGTTTTAAATTATGCCGTTATAATGTTATTTACATACAATTGCCACCTGTATGTTTTTAAGCAAACCAAAGTTATTGTGTAGCCCTTGGGAGGTAAAAATATGAATTATAATGCATCATATTTGTAGTTGTCAGTTAAGTTTCTATACATATATACTATACATAAAATACATAAGTCGTAGAAAAAATTGCAGACCTTAAAATTCTTGAGACTGTAGTAAGTATTGTGAATATTTGTGGCATTGGCCAAAGTAACCCGATATGGAGTGCAAACTTTGGCCCACACTGTTTTATTTGTATTTATATATCGAGCATAGAAATATTTCCAAAGACGTTTTTCAAACAGAATCTGAAAACGCTGATCATTTATCTTTATCAAATAATTACATAATAGTAACGATGATATATAAAAATACAAAAAACCTTCAGGAACAGGCCAAAGTTACCTGCGATAATAGTAATATTTTATAATATTTGATGACTTTTTCTGCAGAACAATTTGATATTATAATATTGTATTATTAGTTTCAAATTAAAAATAAAAATCTCTCTTATCACACAAACGATATCTTTCAAAATGTCATGAATGAAATTTATTATACTAATTTAGTTACGAGTGTTATTTTGGTTGATTTTTTAAATTTAAAAATATATTTGGTACTACAATCAAAACTATTGTGTTAAATATTTTTCAAACAGAAAGTCATATGTAATAATTCGATGAAAATTTCAATTCCGCGTCAAGATTTCAAATTTTAATTAAAAAAATTCACTCATAAAGTTAAAAAATTATCAGCAAGTATTGTTTTATTAAAAAAAAATATATCCATACATTTTTTGTTTTTTAAATGATGCATCGTAAATATTATTGTAATCAAATAAACGTTGTGTCAATGTTTTGTTTCCGTAGCAATATAACTTAGTTACCAGAAGTAAATATAATATAGCAATGAATTTTCCTTTGACTTTGTTGGATTAATACTGTACCTATGAAGGTTAATTAAATATTGCAATATTGCGAACCGTGAATCTCCTTGAAACGGGTGGCCTAAACGCGTTCGCGGCGTCGGCCTCGCCCCTTCCCTCGCTTTGGGGTACAGCTTCCAGCTCCCGCCGTACAGATTAAGTCAGCTTCCGTGTTCGACTGTTGAATATTCCAGGTATTAAATTTTGCGGCAACGGTTATTCTGTCCAGGTGCTTCGGCGGGGCTATTTCGGTTTCCCTCGGCAGGGCCAAGTAATCCGTCCCGCGATCAAATCGAGCGGACAGGAAAAAATAAAATAAAAAAAAGAAACGGGATTTTTACCAAA
This sequence comes from Himalopsyche tibetana, assembly GCA_030503985.1. Classification (NCBI taxonomy): domain Eukaryota; kingdom Metazoa; phylum Arthropoda; class Insecta; order Trichoptera; family Rhyacophilidae; genus Himalopsyche; species Himalopsyche tibetana. The sequence continues at coordinate 20,650,927 of JAPJYX010000009.1, read as the reverse complement.
AGCTCCCGCGATTACTGCTGCCCGGCGTTCGTTTTTTTATTTTTTGGTCTTTACGCGCGCCAGATAAATAATATCATCCTTTTTATGCCTTGATTTATACTGCTTTTATATTTTGACGCTGGTTTATTTTCAATTATTGAGGCTAGTTAAAAATTTAAAACAGACAGCGTTTTTTTAACTTCATACATGCAAATGGTTTTAGTCGCACTTTACGCAAAAACTTGACAATTATTTTAATTGAATTAGTAAATTTTTTACTTCAACTTCACATATTTTTTAAAATATTTAAACTCTATTTTGTAATTATAAAGATAAAACACAGATTAAATTAGTAAATTTTTTTCTCGCTTACGTTTATATAAAATCTCACATATCTTTTATAAGGATGTATCAAATATTATAATAAGAGTATAACATTAGGTTTTTTAAATTGTTGCTATTTTTGCGATACTTCAAGCTTAAACAAAACAAATCAATATGCAAGAATATTTGAATAGTATTAATAGAAAAAAAAATATTTAAATAGAGTCAACATTGATGGAATACTCAATTTAAAAAAAGGTATATTATCGATTGCAAAGTTTTTATATAGCTGCAAGAAATCGTTTTTTTTCCAATCAAATAATTGAAATAATAAGGTTAAATAGTATCGAAAACTCTAAGCAAAGCAATTTTTACCTAACTACAATGGAGTTCTATGAAGTAAACGCCAATTTAATCAATGAAGTATTTTTTTTTTATGCATTTGATCATTTTCAACAATATTAACAATTAATATTGATACAATCATCATTTCGACAGATAATATTCAATTACTTAATATCCATTTTTTTATTGGATAATTTAGTTGTCTAGAACCAAACCAATATACATTATTCAAAAAAGAAAAGAAATTTCCCAATTCATGATAAATTTACTGAGATATAAATAATGAAAAAAGCTCTTCTGAATGAAGCGATTTCAATATTAAGTCACGTAATCGCTGGAAAAATGTAACACAAATTGAAAAAATACTCACTTCAAAGAGAAAAAAGATTTTACATTTTTAATAAGAGTTATGAGAACTCCATATATAAACTATTCTCGTTTCGTACATAGTTGAGTTTCAAAAAAAATATATTTGAAAGGGAATTTGGCAAAGGGCTACCTTGGGAAATCATTTACTGTTTTGCTATCATATCCACTGCCATATCAAAAATGTTGTATAATTAAGTAGTTGTATTTAACAATGGCGTATACTTAAAAGTTCCAGTTATATTAATTTAATGCTTTTGTTTATTATGCTATTCAAGTTATTTTATTACTCTCACACGTAGTTTATTAGCTTTTACGCCTTTTATTATATTGTGTAATAAATAATATTAATTATTTGATTGTACCCACGTGAGTCGATATGTTTGGTAACATCATATTATTATGCCTGTATTTGAAAGTATTATTTAAAATTAATAGTTATATTTTTTTATTTTTAAATAGCTTAAATACACAAAAATAATCTTTTGTTCTTGATATTGACTTTATTTGATTTTATTTATTTATCAATGCGTGTATTGAAGTAGTTTTGGTTTAAAGATGGGACTCGCAGCACCTCACAAAAAAAATATGTTTGTGGCCAATATTTTGAAGACAGTGACATGATATTTCCGAAGGGATCCGGCGGTAAATTCGAAGAAGTTCATTTTTAATTTAAAATAAAATTGTATAACTTTTATATTCTATTTGGTGTGCTGCAAAACGTGACACGTGTTTCGCCTCTTTTAAGACTCAACCTTGCAACGTTCTGTCCTACGATGCTCTTAAATTGGCAAAACACGTGTCACATTTTGTTATGGAACAAATTCTATGTTACAGCGACTCATTTTTTTTATTTGTAAGATAAGACAAATTTAAAAATAAATCAACAGCGATCTAAAATGATCATATTCTTTTTTAATCTACCAAAAGCTACTAATTACTCCGCAGAGCTACGAAGAAAAATATGGTGGTTATATTATCGGAAGTGAAAAAAGAATAACACGAGGTTTTGGTAAAAAATATCAGGTCTTCTAGCATAAATAAATGTTTGACAAAATCAATATTTTCGATGTAATACATATATTTGAAAAATTATCACAAGTTAATGACGCATTCACGTTTATGGATGTCATAAAAATACCCACATTATATTACAGATTTACACACATAAATCATAAAAGTGACTCTTGACCTTAAAGTTTAGCGGTTCCTATATAAAGAAATAAACATGTCAATACAAGATCTAAGGAAACCATTTTAACGGAAATGCCTGCAATATAAAGTGGGACATTTTTGGCAAAACGAAAAGAGCTTTATTTTTGGCAAAATTATATAAATGAATCGAACAAATAGAAAGGAAATATGAGAAATGAAAAGAGAGCAATAAAGCACTAAAGTGTAGGATCACATGCCGGTCTAGCTGTGAGGGTTGTACGAAAAATCATTTTTTACTCCGAAATAATTAATAAAAATCCCAAAAAAAAACTTATTTACGTGGGTTAAATCTGTCATAATTTATTGATTGATTTGGCATTTACTTGGTAGAACTCCATTTTTAACAGATTAAAAATAACATTAAAGTATTTTAGTTCTACAGTTTTTAATAACTTTATGTGTTGATAGCTATTTCGGCTTGCGCCATCGTCAGAACTATGTTTAAACTAATATTTTGCTCAGCTATATATACTGGCTCTGAAGAGATACACAATGTGTATCTCTTTAGAGCCAGTATATACGCTTCTCCAGACTGTGCGTTACATAGTAAATATTATGAACAATATTATTTCGATATTTTTAATGTGCTACGTCTGGCAATAAATATGTTATCATTTATAAATATTTTAGTAGGAAACATTTAAAAAATATATACAAGAATAATATTTTGACTATATGAAAATTTTCAATCATCTTGATTAAATTTATTTTTATGTTTTTAGACACTTAACAACTCGTTGGTATTGTTTACAAGAAAAAAACATTCATTTTTTACGTAGGTATAAAAATAGCTCTATCAAAATAAATGGTATATAGTGCTGGCATAAAAAATAATATATAGCGCTTATTCCCCAAGCCTTTTTTTGTTTCTTTTTTTTCGGGAGCGCAATCACAGTTTTATTAAATTCATTGGAACAAGGACGAAGCATTTATTACCACATTTTTTACTACTAATAATAACAATCATACATAATATTTCTTTACCGCTATCCCTCGGCGGGTAGGGGGGACAAGCCGGGTAATATAACACGAGATTTACTGCCAAAAGTTGCGAGGGGGTAAGCGATTCGGAGGCAGGGTATTTTATAGGTCAGCGGGACGCCTGCGCCCCTCGTTGGGCCCCACAGGGACACGTAAATTCACTGCGCCGATTAGAGAAACTGTCCCACGTGGCCTTTCTTAACTGAACGGAATTCTTCCGGACATAATCTTAAATATCACTACCGGTACCGATTAATAAAAAAGTCACACCAGCAGTTATTTAATCATGCATTTCGGTTTATGACGCATTTGTATCTTTTTTACTGAAAATCATTCAGATTGTTGAAGTATTATGTCAAATAGCGTTTTGGTGTTAATGCTTAAACTCTAAAATTTGTTTACTTTTTTATCCACTGTGGAACCAATGAACAAATAAAAAATGATATTTTTCGATTTAAATGATTGATATCGTTCACCGATTTGCGCTTTTATTTGAACATGGCTAAAAAAAATTCGAGCTTTAAACGTTGTAGGAGTTTTCACCACCTATAAATCAATATTCCATGAAATATTACAATATCACTTTAATTGTTACTAAAATTAAAACAAAACTGAGTAAAATTGGAATTTTAGACTATTCCTTCATGGTTGTGACAACTTTTAATAAAAGAGTTATTAAAGAGATAGGTAATAAATATATTATCTCAAATATTCAATCACAATATAAAGTTATCTATTAAATGTGGGGAATTATAACTAACAGTATTATTTCGATCTTGTTATGAAATAAAAAAAAATATCTACTTAACATCGTTATTTATTTATGTTTTAATTATCACACGAATCATGTAAAAAAAATGATTTAATTTTTAAATATATCACATCACAAATTTACATCTGAAATTTGGAAAAAAAAAGATTTCGTCTTTACTAGAACTTAAGCCCAGACCGACTTGATCGTTACGGCAATGTTCCAATCAGACCACAGAGGTCGATAGATGGATGTTGAATTAAATTGAAATGAATAACGGGAGAAACAAAAATTAACAGTGAATTTGGTATTCAATATTCTTTGCATTGTATACTTTTGTAAGATATGGCTTACATAAATTAAAAACGAAATGAAAATATAATCGAAGCTTTTCAAGATTTTTTATTTATTAAAATTGCTTATTTACTGAAAAGAGATCAAAGAATATTACCTTCGAAATGAAATAAAGACGTCTAAAAGAGGCATCATAGTAATATTTAATAATCTACCCTTGAAATAATATCGCAGTCGTTGGATGCTTTTTTAAACAAAAATGAAATATGCAAACGCTACATTAATAAGCGCTTCCTGAAAATTCTAGAGCGTTAAAATATTTTTTCGCTCGCAATCTCGATAGAGATTTCCTTTTGCTATTCAAAATCAAAAATTTTAACTATTCATTTACATAGATATTTCAAATGAATATCTTATATCGTAGCCATGGTCGTGATAAGTTAACATACTTTGATATTTGAAGGTAGATTTTGATCGCCATTTTGCACCAAGATATTTAAGCACAGATGCTTTATTACTATTTCAATAGACCAATGACATCTCAAGCTACATTCTAAGGTATGCGTAGATATTTCTAATAACGTTTTCAAAACATGAATATATTTTGTCGATTTGCATATCGTGCTTAGACTAACAGTGCGTGATATTTCAATTTGAATAGGATAGCAGCAAAACTTCAATATAATATATATAACGCTGGGAAATGCTTAATTTACATTTATAATGTTCAATTAAATATTGGTTTTAATTTCAATACCATTTAACACTTCCTAGGTTTATCTTTTTACCCAAGAATCAAATACGCAATCCATAATTGAACTAAAGATAAATTAATTATATTAATCAAAAATGAATGTATATAACTTATAACTCTCAGGTATTAAAATTCAAAAATGTGTCAAATTATCGATTCAATGTGTTCGTTCGTAAATAATTTTTTAACTTCTCTTGTCTAGTGGAAAGAGTTTTAACTATCGGTTTGGTTTAATGTTCCGCTTTGGTAGAATTCAGAAAATATTTTTTTCAATTCAAATTTAGAATACAAATTAGTAACTCATCTATCTTTATTAATTATAATCTATATTATAAGTATTTTTTAGTTTTTTTTTTTAATTTGTTGTGCATTGGCAATAAGTAAGTGTATTAACGCTTCATCATCTATCTATATATATATAAAAATGAATGTTTGTTTGTTTGTTACCTATGCGCTCCTATACCGCTCATCCGATTGCGATAATTTTTGTTGGGGAGTTGTTATGCAGACGCCAGAATAGGTTTATGAATCAGCGGTGGGCTCCCAATGCGTTAATTTGTTTGTTAGTCTGGTATGCGTTCCTATACCGTTCATCCAACTGCGATAAAATTTCGGTGAGTTGTTGTGTGGACGACTGCAAATGTATGTAAATCAACAGTGGGCTGCCAATACGTTAATTTGTTTGTTTTTTCCGTATGCAATCCTATATCATTCATCGGACTGCGATAAAACTTTGGCGAGCCGTTGTGCGGACGCTCGCGAATCTATATGAAACAGCGGCGGGCTGCCAATACGTTAATTTGTAAGTTTGTCCCTTATGCGTTCTTGTTCCTATACCGTTTATCCGATTGCGATAAAACTTTGTTGAGTTTTTGTGCGAACACCTGCAACGGTATCTGAATAAATACAGCCAGCGGCGGGCTTCCAATACGTTAATTTGTTTGTTTGTTCCGTATGCGTTCCTATACCGTTCATCTGATTGCGATAAAGCTTTGGTGAGTTGTTTTTCGGACACCAGCAAAGGTTTTTGAATCAAAACATACAACGATGGGCTGCCAATACGGTAATTTGATAGTTTTTCCTTTATGTGTTCCTGTTTCTATACCGTTCATCTGATAAAACTTTGATGATTTGTTGTGCGGATGCTTTCAATGTTTTCGAAATTAGTACAGCCAGCGGTAGGCTGCCAATGCGTTTACAAAGAGCTCGGTATTCTGGGAAGCAGTGAGTTTTTTATCACTGTGATGGACTACTTAAAAAAGCAATCGATTTTTACTTAATACATTTACAATATGTAACAATATGCAATTTACTGTAAATTCATCAATGTAAATGGCCGAAAATGTACTACTGTGTATACTGATGCTGTCATAGATAATGTATGTAAGTCAGAAATTGCAGTTATGTACTCATTGGATTTAAGAATATTTTTTTCTCTTAAATTAACAAGGGGCTGGTCGATCTTAACAAAATTTCACAAAGGGCTTGCACGAGCCTCTCTGAGCTTGAACCCCAGAGTGCAGCCATTTTACAATGAGAAATTTCGCCGAATAAAGCGATCTGCGTGCCACGGCTCAGTTTCATGGCAAATCATAGGTAACAAAAAGTGAAATTTGGACCTGTTGATTGGCTATTTTTAGGATTCTCTGTGGCGCATTTTCTAAGAATTATCGTCTTTTCTGGTGACTTTTCTCAATTTAGCAAATGTGTGTATTTCATATAGTTTAGTGTCCGTTCGTGTGTCTTTGGTGTGAACATTTTTGGATGGTGGTCGAACAGCGCATTCAGCACTGAAATTGCATTTTAATGCAAATCACTGAAACACTAGCATGCAATATCAAAAACATCGGAATGGGTGAAGTACTTCAATCATGGCGCACAAACAAGCATTGTAAGCTCTACACTATGCACTAAAAGATTTGAGAGGAAATGAATAGTGGTCTTTGGTGGTGCACTTATTTTATTGTCTGGTAATTTTCGACAATTCCTACCAGTTATACCACGTTCAACAGCTGTTGATGAATTAAATGCATGTCTCAAATCATCAGTTTCATGGTGACACGTGCAGAAATTGGCTTTAAAGGCCAGCATGCGTGTAGAACTACAATATGACCGCTGAACGTTTCGCAAAATAATTGTTGGATATAAGGAATGGAAAATTGTAAACAGATGAATCCACACAATGTATTACATTGCCAACAAACTTCTGTAAAATTACAAAAACAATAAGAGAATTGATTCACAACAAAGTTTTCTCAACTTTTTTCAAAATATCGCAATAAATTCTTCTGAATTCTTAAATTCACTTGATTTGCCAGCCATGCCGTCACACGTTTTAACATTGAAAATTGGCGTACTTATCATTCTTTTCCAAAACATAAATCCACCACTTTGCAACGGTACCAGATATTCAGTGAAAAAGATAATGCACAATATCATTAAAGCTAAACAAATCAAAAAAAAAATTTAAAGGGGACAATGTACTGTTGCCAAGCATCTTAATGATTCCAACAGATATGCCATTCGAATTTAAATGTTTGCAGTTTCCAGTGCGACTCGCATTTGCAATGACCATCAACAAAGCACAAGGACAATCGTTACAAGGGTGTGGACTAAATTTAGAAAATCTATGCTTCTCACATGGACAGCTATATGTGGCCTGCTCACCCGATGGAAAATCTTCAGATCTATTCATATACGCACCAGACGGAAAAACAAAAGATATCCAAAAGCACTTCAATAAACAGAATTAAAACACAAACACGTTCTTTCTTTGAGTGGCATTGCAACGCATGCCGGTTATTTGCTAGTATTATATAAAGTAAACTCCCATTAACTATATCGGCTATAGAAAAAAAAATACGTAACCCACAGTTTTCTCAAAAAATTTTTTTTCAATAATCACAATGTGTCGTCAAACTTGATTGACGTTTTATCAAAAGGATGCACACTGCAAATACCGAATAAGTATCTAAATTTAGCTTTTAATTTTGAAAAAGATGACCTTGTAAAAAATTAAAACCAAGAAAAAAGACTGAAATAAAAGTTTTTTTTAGACAATTTCTTTGATTAATATTAAATTATGTCAATTAAACACCAATTTAGAAGTGTCCGTGCACTTCAAGGTTGCGTGTAATTTAAAATATGCATATGGCCCAAAATCATCAAAACACGTTTTTTGCGCCTCCTGTAAAATTTGATATATTGTGTGGGTTACGTCCTTTTTCCTTTCCACAGTCGATATTATTTATACAATATTACTATAACAGCTAGTTAACATAATAAACGTATTCTTTAATTATAGTTCTATCTCAAGAAAAAGGATTATTTTTTATTGTATGATGCTTGGTACATTTTATCATAATATATAGATAAATTATTTTTTTTTAGTTACAATGAATACATTGTAATGTTGTTTATGAATAGGGCATCCAATATCGGACCCTTTTTGTAATCCCGGGATTTAAGGATTCACAATTTTCTCAATCTCAATAGAAATTCGATATTCAGAATTGAAAGATTGAAGGTCAAAATGAAAAAATGTGCAACCTTGTTTTAGTTCTTTCGGAGATTTAATTTTTTTTTTGACAGTGGTTGATTTCAAAAACATAGTAATTTACGGAATTCTCAACATCTACAACTTAGGCTTTTTTCAAAAACTTTTTGTTATTTTTTTACTTCCTATCCGCAACCCTAAAATTCCTGGATTAGTACTGTCACAATACCGGGACTAGGGGCCTTAGTTGTATAGTATTATTTGTTTTCTATCTTAAAATTTTTTTAATGTTTATAACTTTAAACAGAACATGATTAGTAATCCGGATTAAAAATATATATTTTTTTTCTAAGAAAAACATGAGGAAAATGTGTATTTATATTTTTATAATATCTCATCTCTTCCTCATTTTAATTGTTTATAAAGCTTCAACACAAAACATTTGACATGATATTGAACTAGTTAGTATGTTTAAATATTCCAAGTATAATTTATTATTAAAAATTGTGTATACATACAAAATCACAGCATCTCTGGATTCTGAAACAACAAACATATTTTCATTAAAAATACATCTAAATTACATTTAATTATTACTACAATAAGACCATAATATATATTCTTACTTGGAAATAAATGTATTTATTTTTTATTACAGTACCCGAACGTAGTTAAATATTTTGTTTACATTTCAAATCAATGAATAGTTAGGGATTTTATTTGAAAAATTAATAATTAGAATTTAAGAAAATAAATTATTCTGTATCTTTAAGAAGGGTGTATAGAAAAAGTTAAGAAAAAAGAAAAGAACTTGAATATATCATAAAAAAATTGTTTTAGGAAGCATTTCCAGACATTTTTTTGTAATATTATTTTAAAATAAATTAAAAATGAATTCCTATTCTTAAATTAAAAAGCATTTAACAGATGATGGGGCTTTTGAGGTTTGTAACACAACATGTGGAATAACAAAGTAATCAAATGTTATTTATATAACAATAAAAACTTCCATAATGTGCCTAAATCCACCAGAAATACAATCAACTTATTTAAAATCTTTAGTCGGTCGCTTTGTATTATATTTTTCCGAAACTAGTGACATGTCTTATGCTTTTTTGACAAATCTTTTAACACCTGATTTTTTCTTCTTAACGTGAGAAGAGGTATATTTGTTATATACAAGAAATAATGAATCTAACAACAAAAATTCTATTTACATTTCTAAATAAGCTTTGTTCAGTGTATCATCGAGTAATAGAATTTTAACACGTAATATTTAACATTTTTTTAAATCGTTTTCCACTTTTCGTGTAACCCACTTTAAAGCTTTCGTTTCTGACTACGGAAATATTGTTTTGTCTGTGCACAAGAAAAGCACTTTCTGTATAGATTTTGAAAGTTTTTTTTGAAAACGCGCTTGCCTGCTGACTTTGTCTGAAAGAGTTTTTGGACAAACAACCGGCGACGTTGACTCACCAGAGAAAATTGTAGACTAGACGTTAGATCACAGGCCTATTCAAAAGCTTCAAAACACACTTCATAAATGAGAACGTCTAGAGATTTTTCAAGTACTTTCGAAAACATAATGACGGTGTGCTTTGTGTGCTTTTTTTTCTTAAGATAAATATCAGTCTTTGACTTTCAGCAAAATATTATTTTGCTTACCTACATGATATATATAATTCAACATTTTTTCCCATGTCCGCTCCCAATTTGGAGCATATGGCCTTCTAATGGAGGTATCTCAACAGAAGTCTTTTCTACTAGAACTGTATGTTATTCAGTCGATTTTTTTTCAAAGTGTAAGACTAAAACAGGATTAGTGGTTAACGAATCACTATTGCTCACCCAGTTATCAAAGGATCAGAAGGATGGGAGGAATGGAAATAGTGTGAATTGACATTGCTAACACCCAGTCTTCGATCACAACTTTGAATTGAATAATTCTCAAATTAACTGTGATCTTACCGGGAATCAAACCCAGACTTGCGTGATCGGTAGAGCAAGCTCTAACCAACTGGCCCACAGAAGGCGACAAATTCAACATAATACATATTTAAAATATTTTTTTTTTTTGTATTTGGACAACATATCATATTTTACGAAAAATATTCTACAAAATCTATGCAGACTCAGTAATAGATTTATTTTTGTGTTAATATAATTGTGATATAACAAATATCTGTTTCTAATACGAATAAAAACATTATTTTTTAACTGTTATATTGATAATATGTGACATGTTTTCACAATAATTTTATAATTTAATACCAAAATTCTATGAAGCACTTATAGTCAAAATCTTAATTGAATAAAATGTAGTTGTTGTTTAATAAATAACTATTTTAATTTGAGGTTCAATTGCAAGGACTTTTTTTCCCTCTTCTTAGTTAATTTTTTACCCTAAAAACTTTACTCGACTCAATTTGCAGAGGCTGGAGAATTTAACTTTTTTAACACGATTTCCTTCTACTCTCGCCATTTTAGGTGGCACGTCAACCGAACAATGCCTTAGCAAAAAGGTGCGCTTTGTAGCCATCTTAAGACGAAGTATTAATTTTTTCCTTTTTTCAAAATCAGGCCTGATTTATTCGAGAGCGTTCTAAGTTGAGGGGACGCGGCAAATGGTTTGATGCGCGATTTGCATATTTTAGCATAAAATGTCGCTCAGTTTTCCCGCATGTCGTGGATGACTACTATATAGTAGAAAATTTTGATACCCCTTTGCTGTGGTGGCGTGTGATTCAACAATACGTAACAATTCGTCTATTCAAGTATAAATTTACCTCAATAAAATCACTCTTAAGATGTTCACTATCAATACTTGTTGGAAAGGCATTAAATCCAAAAAATAAAACACTTTTTGCACGAATTTCACATTTATTTAGTATGATTATGACGAGTATTTTCAATTACAGTTTCAGTTGCTCGTCATCAGCAAAATCTGTCTTGATCATATTAAATTAATGTGTAATTAGATCAAAAGTTTTTTAATTTTTTGGGCTAAGAAAAGTCATTTTTTTTTACCATATGGACTTTTTTTTAATGGACATTGAAAAGATTGACAAATTTTTAATTTAAAACTTTTACAATGAAAAAATACTTCCGAAAAACTCTACTTTAATCAGAAAAAAGAAACGTTTGTCAGAATATGTCGACGTCTGAAGCAATACTGCTTAAAACTGTTAAAGCTCTTCCCAGTAGCGTCCTCAATGGCAGACTGGCTCTACACTTTGGGAGAACAAACAATTCATGTCCACGATTTCTCAACAAAATAATCAGTAACTTTTCATTTCTCATTCTCTAGAATGGTGGAATTTTCATTTCATTGACAGATCAGCATGAAAGTCAAAGTTGATCGCGGAGAAGAATGAATCCTTTACTAATAAAAATAATAAAACATTTTTAGTACTTTTTCTACATAAAACGTATTGGATCAGGACCGGTTTCACTCATTTTCAACTGATAAGAAATACTATGACACGAATCTTATCAGTTGACAATTGTTACTAAAAATGTTTTATTAATTTTATTATAATGCCATTCCACCAAGTATTGACGTACGTACGGGTGTGTTACTCTTTGGTTTATGTATTTCAGTAATTTTACGGTTAAGTTCATATGACGTAATATATTTATGAGATAGATAATTAGGTTACGAAAATCCCTTAATTTGAGATAATAAGTAGATCAAAGCGTTTCTCATTGCACTATTATTCTAACCGTTTACTGCATAATATAAATGAGGCGTCAGTAATATGCAACAATGATAATTCATTTCAACCAAAACGCTCTATTCTCTCGTATTTTTAAAACACGTTTAAGAATAACAAAAACAGCCTATTATTTGAATTGTCCAATTTTGCACATTTCCATACATTTTGTCGCTAACGACATAGGAGTCCCCATTGAGCATATTCGGTCATTCAAGTATATGACGGAAGATAAATGCCTGAAAATGCCGAATAATGAAACAAGTGTAAAAAAATCTAAGCTCGAGCTTAATAGATTTTCATAGCTTAAAAAAAGGTTCAGTTGTAACAAATGTGACTATTTAAATTTCTGTTCATTTTTAATAAACAAATATTGATTTTAATTTATTTTTTTAAATACAATTCAATTCAATAATTATTGATTACCAAGAAAGTCTTCCAGGTAAGTTTTACTTATTTATTTGTTTCAATATTTATTTTCTTTCTACTTTGGATCTTTTGACACATCTTCGGAATAATACAACTTCTGTTTCTGTTTCTTTTACATTGACAGGATCCTTTTAATTGAAAAACTCTAATGCTAGGTACGTTTTGTCTTGCTAAAAAGGCTTCAGTGTTAGAGATAAATTGTTTGAAGAACCAAGTCTGCCATAGTATAAAGATGGTTCTTTAGAACAAACGCTGAAAAGCAATAAACATATATTTGTATTTTCTAGGCAGCAAACTATATATGTTTGTCGGGACAAATAATTGTTCACTGTTTATTTATTGCTCTACTTTACTTATAACAAAACTTTTTTAACACAAAGTGTCTGTACTTTATAGTATTCATTGCATTGCTTTGAGAAAAAATGTTATTATGAAAGGACAAACACAAAAATCATTTATTTATTATAAAATAAAATATTTACCGTGAAAAGCTTCATTCTGAGTAAAGCAATATTTTTTTTTTAAATCGTAAATGTCGAAAAATCACTATTAATAAATTATGCAGACAAAAGATTTTTCAATTCCGTCATATTATAAAGTGTCTTTAAAAGTCTTTAAAAACATATTCGATAAACTTAAACTCACAAAAATAATCACAATTCTCATATGCGTTAGTAAATTAATTATGTCGATAAATTCTTTAAGATCGATTTCAGATAATCTATGTGCAAAGTATGTTATAAATAAACAATATTAATATTTACTTTAAGTAATCTCCAGTAAAATTGAACAATGAATTTGACAGATAAAGATCACATAACGTGTAATGGTAAAAAATGGTTTAGCTATAAACAATTTTACTGAAAATTATAACTTTAAAGCTCAAAATTTACCTATAAATTGTGTTTTCAATGTAAAATCAACTTGTGAATGCTCCTTGAACCAAAACAAACATATTTTCCCAGGAGTGGGCAAGTCAGGAAACCTTTTTGCAGGGTTGCCTTTTCCAATAGGTAAACAAGATAATTTATTAGGCTAATCCAATATTTATTTCACCTAAAAGGAAAAAATCTCTCGAGTTTGTATAAAATGTTAATTTTCAATTCAATTTATCAATATTTTACAATCCGAGATAATTTTCAAAGTTTTTGAATACCTTGAAAATTTTATAAAATAAAACTTTTTATTTCATATTTAACTATTGAAACATATCTTCAGAAAACGATATACCTATCTTGAAATGTATTTACTTCCGAAAGAAAATCAAAATGATGCAAACGTTTAGCATTATAATTTCATTCTCAATAATAACGTAGAATTTTATAAAAACGTTTAAAAATATATAGAAAGCTTTCAAAACCGTTTTTAGAATATCGCAAATGCATTAATTTATCTTTTTTAATTACACCAAACTATATATGTATTTTAAGTTTAAAATCTTTTTTTTCTCGTTGTTTTGCTTTGAATTGAGTTAATCCAAGAGTTACGAAAGATTTTTTAATTCTTCAATATCATTTTAAAGTCGTATAAAAATAATGATAATGATTTTAACAATTTCAGCGCAATCATTCCAATTTTCGATCCTCAAATAGCTGACTTCTTTGCGCTTTCTATAGTTATAATATTAAAAATAATCACTTTACTGGTAGTGTTCTGGTTTTTAAAGTATATACCAAAAACCCGACAGTTTTCAATAGGAGTCGAAACGAAAAAAACAGATAAGGCAGATATATATAACGATTCGTCGACGAATAACTACATAACATTAAATATTGTACTTAAAAAAGACGTAACATAAAAATGTTTTTATTGGAGAGTAAAATAATATTTTTGGGCGATAAGAAAAAAATCTATTACCTTTTATATGGTTTTTTAATTGTGTTAAAAATTATAGTTTTAACATTAATTTATCTTTGCACCATATAAGTGACACTACAGAACTCTAATACTTACTTAAAAACTGAAATATTGTAACAAAACGATAAGCATAAGAACTTTAACAACTTTTGTAACACGATTTGCTAACCAAGAGAGACAAGTGTGAGAGGTTTGCCATTTTGTTTATTTGTTATTTATGATACACTTTTTTGATTATTAACTTCATTGTAACGCAAGCACAAGCTTAAGCATCTTCAATGTGCACAAATTAAAGTATTATCAATTGTTAAAAAAATACATGACGATCTTATATAATATATCAAAAACTTTACGCAATACAAAAGCTCGTAAATCTACAAAAACAGTTGTTTTTATTCGGCTTAAATCCTTTAAAACGCGTTTTCAAATGATTTCTTGTCAATGATTTCTCTTCGGCTAGATGAAATATTATTCAATTAAATTAACCTCATTTTGTTATTCATTTATCATTCGTTATAATGAGCACTCGAGTAAATTTCTAATCAATTAGCAAAAATACTTTTTTGAGCATTTCAGCCCGCTCTTATAAATATTCAAGAACCTCCACCGTTCGCCCTCTCGATTGTCTGTGCTTCCTTTGCGAAATCTTGAGGGAATAATAAAACCAGACGCCGCCAGGCAGATATAGACGAAGTTTTCCATAATAAAACATGGCAGAAGTTGATTGTTTTTTCTCCTCGTACTTTGTAACTTTATTCCATACTTTTCTTTGGTCGGTTTAAATGCTTAATGCATTTTAGAACTTCTTATTCCGCAGTACATTAAGCTTTAAAAAATATTCGATTATACTAGAGGAAAAGTGTTACTCTACGACTTTTTTCCAGTTTAAATTTTATTAATTGGCCCACTCAGTCGTGCGCAGCATTTATATTCAAGTCAATTATGATATGACTTTTATAACATGAAACATAAATATTATACTTTAAGCTTTGTTTGTCAAATGTCGGCGGAAAATTTTACATCAAAATGCAGACACCAACCAATCTTTGTTTAATCATAGATATTTACATTTGAAGGGCTCCAAAGATAGTTGATCAATCCCATTTTCTAAAAGTTTTTGTGATGACTTAATATTTAAATTCTCCGATAACCGTTTCATATTAGGAAAAATCGCCTAAGGCATCTTTCTACGTATATCGCTGGTTATACTGGCCCATGTGCCGTTGCGTCGTTTGTCTGTCGTTTAGTCAATGATCTTCGTTGCTTGAGTCATTTATTTATAATTGACGAACTCAACAGATCTCTCAAAACGCTGCGACTTAGAAGAGTTAAAAGTAAAAATCTTCAATATATATTACATATGTTTATAGTTTTTTGCTCGTAGAGATTATTTTGTTTACTAAACAAACAATTACAATACCATTAACTAGTATGTGAGGAAAGTCTCATGTGAATAATATTTTTTTGATAACCGTTGGGTTTTTAAAGAATTTTAATCATAAAATCAGTTAAAGGCTCTCTCGGTCAGGTTAGTAGTTTGAATGCAGATTTTTTGTAAAGATAGTAGTCAAAGATCTACTAACCAAAAACATGGCTTATCTTAATACTTATTACTAATAAATCTAATACTTATTACTTTCAACTTATTCATCCTAAGTTAACCTTAAGAGAAAATTTAAATTAACTTTGATTATTCAACGTATTGTGTTACTAACTGTGACACGTGTTTTGCCTCTTTCATAGGCATCTTCAGACTTACTATCGCAAAGTTTGCTTAAGTAATGAAGCAAGATTGATTCTAATATTTTAAAATTATGAAATTACAAAATGGAGTTTGGGTTTTTTTTCCTTTTAAGGGATGCAAGGAGGGGGGTAATAGAATCGAAATAAATTACTTATCTGATAATCATATTAGTTATTTAGAAATACTCCACCGAATAAATAAAAAGAGTTTAAAGATGAATAGGTTAGAATTTTTAGAAATAAATAAAACTCTTAACAAAAAAGAATTATTATTGCAATTAATAGAGTAATCACCAACCTATCTGATTGATTGCAGCTCATTAGTTTAATAGTTTGTAATGTTTAACGTCATTAGTAGTATGATTATATTTGTTTGCTCTGTTTGTATCGATTCTATAATCCCTTCCTGGCTTCCCTTAAAAAGGAAAATCTTAATCTGATCGATTGCAACTCATTAGTATCATTATTTGTTTGCTTTTTTTCGATTATAAAAAAAAAATTAACTTCCACAAAGTTACCGCCGAAACCATCGAAAGTATGAACCTAATCTTATCAAACATTTAGACTTAAAAATTATCAAATAAACGCATGTCGTAACGACATTACTTCATTATATGTATATCATCAGTGCTTGTCTTTTTAAAAAGATTATACCACCTGACTAACGGATACAAACGTTCCTGCCAACTTTTCATGCAATTTATTTTAATGGCTTTATCTTTTCTATTGCAACGAATATACTCTGGTACTGCTCACAAAATAGCACATTACAATCAACCGCAGCATATTGAGTTACTTGATTGAATATGTGTTTAAGTTTAAAACTTAACAATCCCTACAAAATCAAACTTTATCACGACATTTATATGATTTAAGGTAATTTGCAGCTTTCTCTCAGATAACACGGTTGATTAACTTCTTATTTAACATCACGTAATTAAAAGGTGCATTTGCTTAATTTTAATGACAAAGTAAGGTTCGAATAAATTAACGGTCTCACATTTTCTATTAATTCTTGGACAAATAAAAATATTGTCATATACAAAGTGAGTGAATTTTATTTACAATTATTTTCCAATGCACGATTTTTCTCCGCATAAAACTTTAAGTGTGATATTATTTGCTATAAATTTTCTTCAACCAATCATTTGAAATATGCACATAATTTATTTTCTTTTTTAAGTGAATTTTCTATCTTGTTTTTAAAGCTATTTTCTAAAAGAATGACGTGCTTCAATAAAAATATCAAAATAAATAAATAAAAAGCTGCGATTTGTATTAAGAAAACAATATTTAGTTTTATAATATATTTATATTCATTTATATCAAACTTTTTTAGGCAATTCTTTATTTACAAGTTTTAATTCAAGACTTGGTGAGCTTGATTTTTCAACATTCTACTAATAAAAAAATATTGTAATGAAAATCGCTATTATTATATTATGAAGTCAATGGAAAATTTGTTTTCAATCGTTTATTTTGAACTCCTGTAAGTCATTATAATGTTTACTGAAACAATTATCGTTATCTTAAGTAAGTCACTGACTCTGATTGTATGTATATCACATTTTAATGACTTGTTGTATCGTTTATTAGAACTTACAAAATAACGTTTATTTAATTAAATAATTCTTAGAATATAATCAATTGAAACAATAAATCCCTTATTAGTGATTACGCTTCAATTTCTCAATACTATTTACCAATCAAATTCTCTTATAATCATATTTCTTTTGAGAAAATCAATTTTTAGTTGTCTGCACAAGAACAAACACATTATTTCTAAGTTTAAAACCAAACTGTTTTAAAGCCACTGTTTTACTTATTTTTTTTAAATTAATCGTTTTGAACTTATATTTTAAGTGGCTTTGTGCCATAATATAAACAAGTAAGTTAATTTTTGAATCGCAACGTATGTCAACGCTAAAATATAACGTCAATTTAAAATAATTAAAATGACATTTTTTCTATATAAATTCGCTTGGTTATTTTTAAATGCACAAATATGAACCTGAGTATGAGAATTTTTTTAGAACAGATTATTGAACTGTATATTTCCATTTCAAAGTATCACATACATACATTTCAATAAAAAAGAAATGTTGAATTGTGCATACCACCTTCGACAATTGTTAGTAATGACTTATTGATAGTTTCTTTTAGCTAGTTCTGTGTTTGTGTATTCTTATAATGGAATAATAAATATTTTTTAAACTTATTTCTTAAATTCTTAAAAAAGTATTATTTTTAAAGATATTCATCAAACTGTACGTTACCTGTTTTTTTTCTGTGAAGTAAATAAATGTTTCGAGTTCAAATTTCGTATATTTTATTTTTGTGTTAGGCCAACAATTATAATACAAATATAAAGACTTAAAGGTGAACCATACAGTTTATGACGTTTTCTGTCTAATGGCTTTTTTATGAAAAAAAATAATACAATAATTATTGCGTCTAAGATTTCTACGTATTTTCGTTACATCTTTGATTTCAGTGGAATCTTATGTGACACGCATTCATTGCGGTTGGTTGGTTTTCATGAAAGCCATTTTTTATAAAAAGAACAAGAAAAAACATTAGAGATATGTGAGATGGGCTCGCAAATTGATATTCTACGCCAGTGCTTTTTTCTGCCTTCCAGTTCTACGGACGATGATTGAATAAATAAATGTAGCCGCGGCCGTGCGTAGAGAAAATGTTCCATGGCGTAGATGTAGATCGTAGTACTTGGCTACAGTTCCAAAGCTCATCTTGGATCAAAGCAAACAGAACTTGCAATAAGCGCTAGGGTATACAAATAACCTTACATTTTTCTTTGCGCCACTCTGTCCCGTGGGGCTGATGGCTGTATAAGATGATCGCAAAATGATTGCATTGTGAAAGACAGTAAAATATTGCAAAATTTATTTTATAAATGCAAAGCGTGAGATAGAATTTTTGTCTTTAAAATTATCCCATTCTCCAAGCATGTATAAAAATTATTACTGTTAACACAAAGATATGACAGCATTTATAAGAACTTTAAGCTTTTAACGATATGGAAATATTATTCAGTAAACAATACATCATGTGCAAGCATGATCAAAATCATATTTATAATTTACTGAATAAACATATTTTCTATTTTAATAAAAGAAGCATACAATTTATGAAATAACTTTTACACGCAATTTTTAAGCTTATCATTTTTGCTGTTTGTCTATGAATTTTCTTTTTTTTAAATTATCTGCAAAATTAAAAAAAATATGCGCATTATTACTTGGCAGAAGAATTTAAAAAAAAACAGAAGATCCAACTCAAACTTTATAACTTTTTGGAGAAAGAATATTTAGATAATCACGATAAAACACTACAAGTAGGAAAAATCTTTTTTTTCCTAGAAGATTTTTTATAGAGCTTTTAAAATTATTTGATAAATTCAATTTAAGAATCTAAATACAAAACTATGTTTATATAGAAATATATTATAAAATATATCTAATCCTCTTTACACACGGGCAATTTGTACACTCTTTAAAATTGCACGCTCCGATTTAATGAAATACATCTTTATTTAATTTATGTTTACACTATTTTTTTCATGGCTGTTTTTCACACAGATCGTTTTTCCTTGAAAAAATATGAATGAGTGAAATTATAAGATTTACAAAAAATACACAAGCAATTTTGTAGAAAATATTTTGCAATTTTGAGTTTCATTGAATTGGCAGTTTTCTTACTACCTTGTGACACAGCAGATTGATATTCCAGCGTCTAGCAATTCAATCAGGGGTATTCTGAAATATTACTCGCAATCAAAACTAAATTCACACCGAAACAATATTGACAAAACGAACGTTATATTATTCGTTCATAAATTTGAATTCCTTGCTGATTTATTCATTTTTTTAGCTGTATAATTTGCACAAATGACTTTATAATAAGCAAAAATATATTTTGATGCATTCTGTTAACCAATACGTGAACAATGATTAACGTTTTATACCTATATACAAGAATGAATTTTATAATATTAACTGAAACTAGTGCCATCCAAAGTGATTTTGGCTGGTTAGATAATAGGCCAACATAGAAATGTCGTGATTTAAAGCAGGATGTTTACAAGTGTTTTTAGAAATCTTTAGAACTCTTTAGAAGTGTTTTTTTTAGGAAAAAGCTTATTTATTTGATGAATTGGTGGTTAAAATTTTAAAGTTATAGGTAAACAAAAAATATGTTTTTTAACTGAACGTTAGCTTCAAAATGCTGAAGCATAACAATTTTGGTGAAAAAGTAATAACTGGGGGAAAAGAGTTAGTTAATTTAGGCTTCAGATGATTTACTGGCATATTATAATTTAAAAAATCGTTTATTAAAAAAGTAGATCTTAACAATTCCTTTAATGGTGTTTTGCTATATAAACTAAATTATTGCTCTACAACTAATGTTTACTTTTTTTGCATCTATGATTCAGCTTAAATTTTTAATGAGATCAGTGGATAAATTCATTAAATTTTTTTTTAATTCATCCTTGTTCGAGAAAAAAATATTGAATTATTTCGATCAATTATAAGAGAATATATTTTGTATTTTTACAATAATCTATTTACATATTTATACATTATAACTGTAAACATGCAAAAAAAATTGATTGAGCAAATAAGTATGATTTTAAATACATTGTCAAATTGTCAAACAAAATCAAAATTCCATTTGAAAAAATCTTATTCTTTTCCAACGTCTTACTTACTTTTTAAACACATATAAAAATGAACTTTCTCTGTAAAAATTCTATGCAACATTTGTATATAAATATAATATGAATTTTATAATACTTTCGATGGCTTCGGCGGTAACTTTGTGGATGTTCATTTTAATAAAAAAATTAAAATAATTTTGATTATTCCACGTATTGTGTTACTAGCTATGACACGTGTTTCGCCTCGAAATCTTCAGACTTAAATCTTCACTGGCATCTTAAATTAAGTCTGAAGATAAAGTAAGTCTGAAGATGCCTCTGAAAGAGGCGAAACACGTTTCACAGTTAGTAACATAATACGTGGAATATTCAAAGTTATTTTAAATTTTCTATTTAATTTTATAATATTATCAATCTGGATCTACAATTCAAAATCAGTCAAAATACAGTTTTACAAAACGATTTGTAATGTATGAAAATAAAAATAGTTTCCGTTGGAGTCTACAATTTCTTTTTTTTTGTGTTAAGCGAAAATTAAAATACACTGAAACATATTCTCTAATGCAATAAAATTTCAAGTTGTTTCAGAATAATTCCCTCGTAGTGGATTCTACTCGACACTCACTCACCGTATTCTATTGAACAATAGAAAATATTGATTTGTTGAGAGGCAATTTGACTGAAAATCCAAAGCAACGGTGCAAATTCCAGAACTACACAGGCATATTCAAATTAAATTGAAATAAAAGAGAAAAACCACTAAAGTCCAAGCGTTATAAAGAATAAAAATATTTGCAAATGTTTTTATATTTCAAAAAAAAAATCTTCCAAAAACATTTTTTAAGCCGTCTTAAATAAATGAAAAAAATAATTAGTTTACAATATAAATATGGATAGCTTATTTGTCGCCAGAAAGAGCAGTTCTGGTTGCAAAAAATATTATGTTTAACTGCTTGGGCGAAAATTGCATTTAAATAAAATATATACGGATGAAATTTAAGTAAAACTATTTTTAATATAATTATATGAAACTGTTATACAGAGAAATTTTAAAGAAATAGTTTCCTGAAAATATGATTATTTCGTTTCCAATATTAATCTTCTTTTTTTGTGAAATAAATACACTTCTATTATGTGTATCAATAATGTTTGTATTGAACTTGTTTTCATTGTTTTCCAGCCAATTAGAAACATGTGAAAGAGAAATAAACAAATTAAACTTTTAATAAGGTTTTAAGAATCGCATCTATTAGTTTGTTACCATTGTTTTAAATTTTCGTTCAATTCTATCTAGTTAAGTACATAACTGGGAATACCCTTACTTTATAAAGTATGAAAAACAAACAATTATCATTCAAAATCAATTAAAATCAGTTCAAGAAGAATAAAATATTCTATATGCGCAGCAAAATCTCGTAAAAATTATTGGTTATTATACGTAAAACGTTTTTTTTCGTTTTGTAATTTAAATCATACAAGACTTTTTTCTTCGTGAATATTTATGACTGATATAAAAGTTCTCTTGTAACTTGAAAAAAATATATTTTCAAGACAGAT
Source organism: Himalopsyche tibetana (assembly GCA_030503985.1). NCBI lineage: Eukaryota > Metazoa > Arthropoda > Insecta > Trichoptera > Rhyacophilidae > Himalopsyche > Himalopsyche tibetana. The sequence continues at coordinate 20,628,445 of JAPJYX010000009.1, read as the reverse complement.
AAAGTAATAATTGTAACTTATCAAAACTTTTGAAATATTGTTTTTCTTTTTTGAAAGTTTACAACAGTTTTACTACGCACGATGCTCTTGGCTAGAGTAAAATAAAGTTGAACCATTAAGCACCAAAAGGCCGGATTGACACTTGAACTCTTCGCAAACTCTAAGACGGAAGACCCAGCTGAACCGCGTGACCAGAATAGTCATTTCAATTTGTTTCGGCAATGTTCTCTATTGATTAAGGAAAGGGTTTCTTAGTTATTGTATTATGGACGAAATTCAGGCAGACACGTTTTGAATACGGTAAGATAAGGTTATTTTGAAGGAGCTTGTTCCATCGTCCCGCAATTTAAATCTTATACGGTTTAAAAGACAACTGATGTATTTCTGAAAGAATAATTGATATTTTATGTCTAAAATATTTGTAGCATTTAATAATTACTTGAAAACTAAATACATAAGTTATCCCAAATTTAACAATTATATTTACTAGCCTTGAACTAAGTATTCAATCTACTTCATTGTTTTAAATAAATAAATCGTTTGTTACACCAAAAACTAAGTCTTTTATCATAAAATAAACTACAATGCAACAAAATATTTTTAATTTTTTAGTTATCAATCCTTATCAATAAGAGAATATATTTTAATATATTATCAAAGTAATCATAATAAACAGCTCACCAATCACTGATAACAAATAATAATTTACAATATTATATTCTATTCTTTATAATAAAGCATGGTTTTTTCAGTGGAAGATTTTTATCTAAAACAATAATGTCTGTGAAGTTTTATTTTCTCTCCGCCTCTAATTGAATCCCGAAATAAAAGTATTAGCTCTTTTTTACGGCTAATTTGCATTGAAATTCACTTTTAAATTAACAAATAAAACTCCACATGGTTCACGTACAGAGCAAACACGGCTTGATTATGTTGCATATTTATACCCAAAACCATATTTTTCCAAATTTTATTTATAAAACACGTTTGCTTTCCCAGCTCAGCAACATATTTATAAAGAAGAGTTAAGTCTAAATTTATCTTTAGATAAATGTTAAAGACATTTATTTTCTTAGCTGTGTATATGAATATTCATATAAAAATAATTACGTACAGTCTTAACACGTTCAAACAAAATCATTACACTCTGGATAAAGATGGCGATCCTTTGTTGTTAATTTATTATGATTTAACATTAATTTAGGGCTCGGTAAATCATAGCACGTAATCAAAATACTCTACAAACAAAATTTAGTCGTTTACCATTAAGTCAATTCCTTTGGTGATAATGAAGGCTAAAATACGTTAACTTTTATTAATGGGATTCCGCCAGAATCGTTTAAGCCAAAAAGCTATCCTTTGAAAACTTGATTGCTTTAAACATCACATGACACGTAATCGAAAAAGTTATCTCTTAGAGCTTTGAAGGTTGATCTCGCCAAAGAATGTTTTCCTTGTGTGTATTTTAATATTATTTCCCATTAGATTTTATATCAATGATATTACACTTAAGCGCCGATAAGTAATTTATATTTGGCTTTACATATTTAATATATTTGATAATGTATACTAGCTAGCTATTTTTTCTTAACCGTATTGACTTGCAGTATGCTTCTACCAACAATAGCTTTTACGAATTCGGCCATTATATAAATTTTGACATTATTTTTACATATATAGTATGTAGTTAAAAGAAACTTTTATGACGTCGTACGAACTTATTAACATAAAAAAATAACTCATTCTTATATTCATTTCTTAAAACACGGAGTTATTTAATATTTCTGAATAATCCAGTTATTAAAATAACCGTGATTATTAAATTAAACAGTTAAAAAAACAATATCAACTTTCAGAATTGATTATTATGTGAACATAAATAAGCCTTGATTATATTTTTTTATCAAAGTCACCGATTTGGTTATTCGAATAAAAAATTGTGTCTAACTCCAATTCAGTCGATTCACATTTTTTTATTCAGAAACATGAATTACTGTACTGTTTACATATGTTTATCCCACGCACAGTTTTCACAAATTCTGAACATGGGGCAAAGAGTGAACGATGAGTACATCGCTGAAACATTCATATTCTTTTACTCACATACTAGACTAACAAAAGTTCTTAACAGCTTATCTTGAGATTTTCCCGTTAAGGTGTGCATGTATAGTATTTATTTAAATCTTTGATCTTACTATGCTTTCCAATGAAGCAAAGCACTTGTCTCACAAGTAATCAACTCTAAAAAGTATTAAGTATTTTAGCTCTCAGGTGTTAAAATAATAATTTATTAATAGCGGTGTGGATCAAAAAAAAAATTATTACCTACTCTATTCAAGCATCATGCGAAACCCCGAGGCATAATTTTAACGAAAAGATAATTCCATCAAAAGGTAATTCGATTAAATTATTTCGTCTGGCGACGTCTTCTAACTAAGTTATTGTTGTTGATACAAGATGGATCACAGGCGAACGGTGAAGGCTGTTGAAGGCGATACTAAAACTTCTTCTGTTTAAATAAATATTTAAATAAACTTACAGATTATACTTAGTGACTATCGCGATGAAATATTCAGTTTCTTTGTTATACTATAAACGTGGATAATCTGTTAAGTGAATCAGAAAATTATTTATTAGTGGTGTTCTAAATAAGTAATGTTATGGTTTTTTTTTCAAGTCTTAAATATTAAGTTAATACATTTGAATCGTTCAAAATATGTAAATTCACAGAGATTAAATTAAATTAAAAAAAATATCTAAAAAATTAAGTTTATACTAGCTGTCTTTTTTGGATGTCAAATCTATGGGGCTTTAAATACCAGGGCGAGTGAGCGTCAAAATTCTTCGAGTCTCTTTCATCGCTAATGTTTTCGAAAATTGTATTCCCTTATCATCGTTTCTGACGGAAAGGCGCGATCACTACAGAGGTAAGAAATCCTTAGCCATCCTTAACCAGTTAGCCTGTTGCCTCTAACGGGAGATTCTTTTGCATTGTCAAAAATCAGAAATTTACTGGCGTAAACAATCAAATGAAAACTTAGTTATTGAATAAACCATAAGTCAATATATTCTTTAATTAGATTTTTTTAGGAATATAAATTATTGGAATTTGTAAATATAATTGACAATATTGAACATGAAAATGACTATAACTTAAATCTTATCATGTGAAACCTTACTCTTATGAGATTCCCCTAATAACTATATTTTGAGTTATCACCCTACATTCTTTCTTTTCTTGTCGCGATCTTTCAATCACTTTCATTGTTAGATAAATATTACACCTCACTCCTTACTCTCGCGGCTTGGAGACTAAAAAAATACTTCTCATCCGATGGGGGTCGTTTAGGGACCCCAGTGGTTTCCTCATTATTGGCCTTATTCTTATAAATTTCAAAAAACAAAAATCTAAGGGCTTTAAAATATATCTATGCATCATACCTCATATATTTTTTTATAAAAATCCGTGATTTTTTAATAAATAATCATATTTTAAGTTGCGCGTAAAAAAAAAGTCATCCCAGCACAGAAATTGCAACTGACGAGTTAACCCAGCTATCTTACCGAATGATCGCTTATCGCGTATTTATATAAACTACAAAAGGTCCAAAAACCATTATATAAGAAAACCTTAATTATAAAAATTGTATCACCCATATTAAAATAGATATTTAAGAAAATGTGGGTATTGGGGTCGCATTTCTTAAGCTTAGAACCGGAAAAGTTACATACAATTAAACATGTGTATCCACTGTGACCATAGGCAAAAATAAGTAGTAATCTTCCTAAGAATTTTGGGATCGCCACTCAAACCTGCGACTTCCGTGAACGTTACGCAAAATATCTTATATTCTTTCGAAAAAAATAGTGTTAATAATCAAAAATTAACATGAAAACTTGATTTAACAAAAATAAATCACTACATAAGATATTCAACAGAAAAAAAATGTTTTTATATTTGTATTAGTAGTAATGAGATGAATAGTTAAAATTCAAGGAAAAGCCCAATTTTAAAGGGTTAATGTTCGTGGCGGCCGGTCAATGTGGCATTGGATCAATGCACCCCTTGTATTTTAGAACATTTTATTTTATTATATTTTAGATAATAAATACATAAAGAATTTAAAATGAGTGAATGGTATAAATGTTATGTAATATAACCACCCCTGCATATACAACGGGTGCATTGATCCAATGCCACACTGACCGACCGCCACTGGTTAATGTTTTAAATTTGTACACACAGCCACTGTAGAAAAATTACGGACGCCACTAGAAAAACATCTTTAGTATAAAAAAATATAACATGTGGTGTTTAAATTTATCAAAAATGTTTTGGTTTAAACGTGGACTTAATATAAAAAGAAAAAAATTAAAGCTAAAAAAAAATAGTATAAATGATTTTTATATTTCTGTTACTTAGCTGATTGTGCTAAATTTGCGAAGTGTTTCAGGCTTAAGATGCTTCTTAATGATTCTAAAACAGATTTTACAATTCGTTTTATGACAGAGTCATCGAATGCTAAAAATGTATTTACACAAAATTTACGTATAAGTATAATTTATTGAAGAGAATAAAAAACAATATGTTTTTAATTATTATAATCTTGATATTGTTGGACAACTTCATTTTACTTTTCTAATATATTTAATACACTCAAAAAGCGTAAGAAATAACACTTTCTTTTGAAGTGGTAAAATTGTATCATTATGAATATGTTCACAAAATGATGGCATTATTTTTTATTATAAAATGAGGAACGTGTTGGAAAAACTGGAAAACCTACAAAAAGAGTTTTTGTAGTGTATAAACAATATCAAACTGTATAACTCACGCAAAATTTAAGTCACGAATTTATTGAAAAAAAATCCATTACAACAATGCTTTTATCTAAGATAGAAAATTTTACATACACGTCATGATAATTCCAAAATTGAATATTATCATTTTTTCCTTTAACACCAATTGCTAATCTTCGATATTATTGGTGGAATACTCAAAATGGTCAACCATAAATACCGTAAATTTACTGTGTATTTTAATGTATACCTTGTATTAATTTTAATTATGTAAGATTGTTCAAAATAATCTTTAGTCAATAAAGTAGCTTATTCAAAATATCATATTTTCATATGTTATTATTCAATTTCTAAGCCACGCCCTACAACTAACTATCTCAATGTTATGTTCAATTAACTTTACCACGTTTTATATGTTGTGCAACAAATACTCTTTATTCTACTATTTATAAAGAATGTAATACTCTTTCTTTATTTTACGAAACATTAATTAATAGTTATATCAAACATCAGACGAAAACTTTTTGAGCTAAAACTATTAAACAATAGCAATCTATCATTTTTGTACTTATAAAAGACTAAAAACCATTTCTTTGATCGAAAAAAATCCCAACACACCGTATAGCTCGTTTTCTTCTCACCGCATTAATCAATTCAGAAGCCTCAAACTGCTATCGGCTACAATTAACACCAGACAAAAGAAAAAAGACGAAAAAGACTTGGGACAACATCACAAAGAGAAAATCGCATAAAAGATGACAAATGAACGACGCGGACTATATGCGCCGCTTCATGAAGCAAATATAATGTGAACACAAAACTTTGTGACGTCACCTTATATCTTGCCATTGTGCTGCGAACGGATTATTGTATCTTAGCTGACCCTTTGTACTCTAGTCACTCTTCTAAAAATCTTTTCAAGTAATAAATTGTTTCGGTTAATTAATTGGATTTGTAAATACTTAGACAAGTATTTATTGATTATTCTTAAAAAAAGACTATTTTGAACTTTTTAAGTCATAGCTTTCCATTTCGAGAAGATAATTCCGCCGTCGTTTTCGCAAGGCAAAAAAGTTACATTTAATCAAATTTGAAATCGATATAGAAGGTTGTTGCGTTGTTTTCACGGGGAGTTGATATCTAGTGCATTGGTTATATTTAACTGTACTTTTGGACTTAGTTTGCTTATTTTTTCAATTTAACATACTCCCCCGCTTCATAAGCAAACCTAGATAGTGGTCACAAAGAGACGATTCGAAACATTTCTATTACATTTCTTATCTATTTACATATCAGTTTAAAATAATACACGCATCATCACATAATAAATAAGCACAGAGAAATATTTTTAGTTGTGATATAAACATTATAAGCATCTTATTGATTTTTATTTTATTTTTACTATTCCCAATACTCATTTTGTATTTAAAATGAATTAGCTACGGATGGTAAAAACAATTCATAATAAATTATATTTTTCGCCTGCGTGGTCGAGCTGTCAACGTCATTGGCTTCGATTACGCAGCTCACGGGTTCGAATCCCAGTACGGACAATTTCATAAATCGAAATTTCAATAGATTTATAAATTTCTGTTCGAAAGCATGGATGTATTCTTGAATTTACCCGTTCAGTGGCGGATTAAGCACATGAGTGGCTCTAGGCGCAATAAAATTTGGAAGACCTGTTTTTTGTATAACATACAAAAAAATTAAGATTTTGTCTGAAGGTGCTTGGTGGAATTTCAATATTAAATTTGAATCGTTCAAATTAAGTACATTCACACAAATTTTGTCACTAACAATCCGGATTTTGCCTTTTGGCTTTTTCAGGCGTTCAATTGCACGGATGAACTTAAACTGAACTGAACTAAACTTAAACTGTCAGTTCAAGTTCATCCATGCACTTAAACCGCTGAAGATGCCGAAATGCGAAGCCCAAATTGTTAGTGACAAAATTTGTGTGAATGAACATAATTTTAATGATTCAAATTTAAAATAACGTCAAAAAAATACGTGTAAAACAATAAGTATATACTAAACTCAGAGCAAAAGTTATATTGGCTATATAATATAAGGTATTTTTGAGTCCCAATGCACTTATCATTTGCTTATTGGTTTATCCGCTACTGTTCTCCTTTTCATGCATCTTATCTTGAATAGATCATCACTAGTCCTCTCCTCTCCTACTACAAAAGGAGGATGAGCAACTGAGTATTAAATAGTTAACACTTATTTATTTAAATATAACACTTAGTTATTTAAATAATCTCCATAATGAATCCATTTTCTCTAAATTGAAAGCTTACATTTTTACTTTAAGCGACGGCTATCTCTCTGTATTTGAAACAATTAAATTATTGATTTTTCTTTGTATTGCAATAAAAAAATCATCTTTTTGTTCACTGTTGCTATAAATAAACTGCTAAATTTATTCAAACTATAGCCGAGGCTATGTTAATATTCATTTTAAAAAGTGGCAGTTTTTTGAATATTAACATCTTAATACAGTATACGAAGACAATAGTGTCTAATGGGTTAAGTTTACTTAGACATATAGCAAGCTCTCGTAGCGGGACTACAATTTTTCTTTCCATGCAAACGAGATTTATGTAATAAGTTTGCTTGAATATACACTCGGGGTTGCGTTAAACTTTAAACATTTACTTATGGCAGTATGTGTTGCTGTTTTTTCGTTGGCTTTTTGTTTACATTGACTAACGACGTGCCGCGTTTCGGAATATAAATTCAAAAAAAAACCTATGGAATCTGTAACAATTTCAATACAGTCTAGACTTCACTCAAATCAACTCCACAAAAAAAATATCGATCAAATATAATTCATCAAAGGTGCATTTCATTTTTAACAACATAAAAAATAAATCAATATTATTTATCAGTAATTACCGCAATTGGATATAGACCAACGTAAATAAAGCGAGGTTATGTTAGTAGTATATACGAGCAACTATGGGCTAGCAATACGTTAGCAAGAGGCTCGCTTAATCTCAAAGCAATTCTATGTATTCTGGTGATGAGTGAAATTTCTTCCCACTCTTATGCTATGATATACAATACTTTAAATAAGCAATTAGTTTCTACTTTAAATGTTTAAAATATAACAGTATGCAATTTATCGTAGACTTATCAATGTAAATGGCCAAAAATGTACTATTGTGTATACTGAAGCTGTCATAGATAATATATAAGTCATAAATTGCAGTTATGTACTAACTTGATCTGATAATATTGTTCTCTTTTAAATAAACAAGAGGTTCGCCGGTTTTAGTAACAATTAACAAGCCCCTTTCGAGCCTTTTCCAGCCCATCCCGGTATATGAGGCATCAAGAGGTGAAATGTATCAAAATGGTAAAAATATTTTTTTTGGACTTTTAAGTGATTTTGTGGATTGCATATTTTTATTTTACGCAAATAACACTATTGCAGCGTTTATTAAGTGAAGTTACTTCACTTTAACGATACTTTAAGACGTGTATTATGTTACAGCGCATCCAAAATATTTTTTCTAAAATACCACATGGCTTACTTCACCTCTCATGGGCCCATATAGTACCTGAGGACTGGCTCAGTTTATCACGAGCATTTTCAACTGATAATAATATAAAATACACGATGGAGGTATCTCAACAGAAGTTTTTCTACTAGAACTGGTTATTACTCAGTCGCTCAACCTGAGGAGTAGTGGGTAACTTATCACTTCACTATGCCTAGTTATGGAATGTTCAGAAGTATGGAAGAAAATTTGTAAACATCTCAAGCTAACATTCTCAACCACCTATGTCTTCGAACGGAAATTGATAAATCGAACAAAAAAATGCTGTCCCCAAATCAAGATATAAAATATTGAATATAATTTAAATGTGTAAGACATCTAACAAATAAATGATACTTATTTGTAATGGCATTTTTCGTGATGCGAAACCGGTCATAATCGTATTAAATAAATGTGTGTCTGTATGTCATATAATACATACCATTCGCTTGCGCATGTTTCGCAAACAGAACGAGGATGGTGAAATATGGCACTTTATCTGATTTTAAATCTTCGCCTGTTGGTCATTGGTAGAAATTCATTGATTATATTTATTTCAACATATTTGTAACGATTATTTATATAGCAAGCACGTTATTTTGCGTTTTTCTCACACGAAAGCATAAGAAAAATATGATCACTATTTGAACTAAGCTGGTCTTATTTTTAAATAAGATTTGTTTTATGTTTTCAATATAAGAAAATTCAATATATATTTACACAATATTTCTAACAAAATATTGTGATAAATTGACGATGGCGTAATGTGCATTTATCTTTTTTTTAATTTCTGAACTTTTATGGTTGGCTGATAAAGAAATGTTTTATCTAACTTTTGATATAAATATAGAGTAGTTGCCATATTTTTTTTTGGGTAAAAATAGTTAGTAAATCTGTGAATTGCTTTAAAAAGTGTTTAAAAAAACCTATTTAGAAATCTTATTTATATAGCTTAAAATTAAAGAAAATTGGTATATCTATTTATTTGTTTCAAACATTGTTTACTAAAAATATTTGGCAATGTCAAATCGTCTGCAAAACCCTTCGTCAGGAAATATTCAACCTAATGGTAACACGAACAAAATTCTACTTAAAACTGCTTTGTAAATCTCTTTGTTTATAAATACATAGACGTCATCATATTTCTAGATAATTTACGAAAATACGGCAAGCCACAAAAGGGTCCGTTTGTCAACACCACATGCGCAAATAGAAAAAAACTTTCGGGTAGTGCCTGAGAACCAAGCTATGAAAATTGGTCTGATGTGCGGTCTTTTTTCTCTTAACAGCGCTTAGGATAATAAACTCGATGCCTGTTTTGTCAGTTTTAGGGACAAAAACGAGGCACCCTGCTGTGGCTTAATCCAAACGTGTATGTTTTTTATATTATTATTTATGCAACTTTTATCTGTTAACAAGTTTGAAGCTTCGGAAATTTGTAAAAGTATAAGATTAGCACATAAATTAAATAATATTAATGCCTGAAATAAATAATTTTATTTATTAACATTATTAACATAGGTATTACATATGTCTAAAACATATCTCAAAAAAATCCGATTACAAAATTGACGAAAATTAAAAAGATGAGATTTAAGTCCATGTTATTATGTTAAATAAAAGACGCTTAAGCTCCATTTCAGTAAGATTTTAAGTATAAAAGAGCTTAAGTGTTCTGTGTTACATCTTTAATAAAAGATATTATTTTAAAAAACGTTCTGACATTTCATTATAAACCTTATATACAGATTTCACTATTTTGGTACGTGTATTTATGGTAATGAATAGCAATATATTTCTTATGTTGATCATAAAATTCTGAATAGTTTTAAAAATAAAAAAAAAAACATTTTCTTAGTAGAAAATGTCAGAAAAAGTCGGTTTTTTTCTTTACAGTTCAATAAACAGCAATTCAAATATTTGTAACCCTCGATTTTGTGAACGATGGAAAACCCAAAATGCATTCATAAAACGTTGCATGTTTTTCGAGTCGCCCCTTCAAACTGTTACTTGCGAATATCATTTATTATTCATAGCATTGTGCTGCCTTCAGGCGACATTCACAAATAGGCCCCTCTTTCCCTCTGAGACACTCGCTAATCTTAAATCCCAGGAAAATAAACTTAAATTATATGTCAAGGTAAAATTGTACGTGAAAGGAACACCGAAATTACTTAACTTTTTTAATCAATTCATATAATATAAAGAAAATTAATACTTATTTAAAAAACGTATTTGGTTCATTATTTTCGTCACTTAAGATTAGTTCATCTCATAAAAACCACTCGATCTTGATAAAATCAAAGTTTTGTTTTTACATTTGCCATTTTTTCCATAGAAATTGTAGAATTCAACTTATATCAGAATTAAAAAATGAAAGTTTATAAAATTTACTTTTTATGAGATATTTATAATATTATATATAAATATATTTTTACTTTATTATAAATAAATAAAGACTTTCAAATTTAAATGGCAAAATTTGTGTGTATTACCATCTTTTTCAGATTTTCAAATACTGCAGTTACACTACTTTTAACTAGCTTAAAACATTCATTTTAATTTAATATTTAGTATAATATAATATATTGGTTCAATTGCAATAGACGTACATCAAAAAGAACATACTCTATTCGAACAGAGTACATTTAGCTTCCTAAAAACGCCCCACTTCTCCGCAAACAAAAAACCCCTCATAAATGCGTATAAAAATTCTTACCGTACGCTATTTTAGAGCTTATTATACCTTACGTAAGATGCTATTTACGAATGTCGGACACCCAATTCCGTTAAATAGTTTTACAATAATATATTGCTAGAGATGTGAATTTCATAATTTAATAAATTTAAAAATTCATTTAAAATGCGAAAAATATCTTTAAAAAATGATCTTATTCTCGTCAGGAGAAATCTATAAATCTAAAATATTTATATTATCGAAGTGAATTATTTCAGTAGTAGATAATTAGTTGCAGTATAAAATTAATTGTAAACGAAAAATTCAAAAACTACTTACCTCCACCACGGATTATTTGTCAAAGAAAATATGTATATGAGAAAAAATATATAAAATTCTGCTGTATTGTAATAGGGTCGATATTTTTGGTTATATTGAAAAGAAATATCATTCATATATGTATTTAATATTGAAAATTCACATACACAGTATGTTTACATAATTTTTTTATCTCACTGATACTCATATATGTGGGTATTACTTGCAAACACGGCTTATTCTAATGTTCATTTTTATCAAATTTTAAGTTGTACATTACTTTAAAATGATATTTTGAATGTTGCCAAGTCATTTTTGGGACTGATTTCTAAAAATACTTTAAAAAATTATTTTTATCTACTAAATTACATTCACGGTTCATGTTTCAACAACTGTGGATAAGCTGGGTTTGCAAGTAATACCTTCATATTATACGTTCACTTGATAAATGCAAACAATGTCATTAACAAATATTAAACATAATTTATAAAATTTTATTGTAACATGAGAATTTAATAAATAATTTCAACAATTATAAACAACGAAAGACGTGAAAATATAAAAATATCACCGGCCATCTCTAGCGTGCTTCTGTATATAAACTGTTAGAGTAAGTTAAGACTATATTCGGTAACAGAATGCGTGACCATATTATTAAATACGTATGATACCGTTTAAAACGAATATACCGATATATTTAATGATTAATTATTCACTTTCAATATCAAAGAAAATTGAAAATTAAGTATAAGATAAAATCTTATTTAACAAACCTTTAATATAATAACTGAAAAATTCAAAAATAACATTAGTGGCATCAGTAACTGCAGATTGGTTTCAGTAAACATTTTTGAAGGATGATTGTGAGAAAATATAAAAAACTTTAAAATACTTTACGAAAAGACGTAATGTGTTTTATTTAAGGAATAAATATGTAGTTCAATGCTATTTTTTAAGATTAATAATTTAAATATGAAGGCGTAGTGTAAAACACATTTAAGAAATGACAGAATGAATCAAACTGTTTTATGTAAAACAATATTGAAAAAAGCTTACTCCTTTTATAAATTTGTGAAGATGTTTTCTGAATTATGGTATTGAAGTTTGTGAAGTGCATAAGATACAAATATATTCGTAAAAAATATGTTTTATTATTTTTCTTTAAAGATGGCACTGTCGTGTGAGTATGAGCTTTTCTTATATTGAAACATAATCGGCAAAAGAGCTTAAGCGACACAATTCAGTAAATTTCGTTTAAAACTAATACATATTCAATATCTCCTAGGGCATCAGTGACATCTTTTTTAGAACGTTATCTCATTCGCCTGGTCTTTTTCAGGGCCTGTGCATTTTAATGTTTTGACTTACTATCGTTTGTTCCATGCAGACCCCAGTTAAAAAACACTGATCTAGATAACTGAAGGTAGTCAATATTGTATCAGGATAAGCATTAACTTTGTATTACTGTTTACTAACTGGATTTAAAGAATTCCACTATCGAACTTAGTACGAGAGTAATTAAAAAAAACTTTCTCCTGTAAAATGAATAAATTGTCGGTTACAATTTTCTGCCTATTCCGGGTCGATATGGTTCACTTGGGGCCATTTGGGAGTTTTCAATTACATGAATTTTTAACAATTACTGAGTTAATTCCCAACTTCAAAAACAGAATAGTTCAAATGCTAGAAAACCTTAGTTCAATCAACAAATAGCACTATTAATATTCATGTAAGTCAGAAGCGATTTCCCGCTGTCAACACAATACCATTCCTGCACTTATTATTCCACTCTAACCAAATTGCGGTACAACGGCGTGATGATACATCGTTTTTCACTTAGCGACGCAGATTACCGTATAAATAAGCGGTTGCCTCAACGTTGCCGGTTGACAGGTGCTCCTGTATTTTCTACCCTTGAGTGATTTGTTATCTTGCCAAAGCTAACCGTGTATTTTTCAAACCGTATTCAGTCACATTTACAATACATCTGTATTCATTGCTTTTAACTATTACAAGCTTCAATTGAAATCGACAACGTAGCAAATAATTTAAGACATAAATTTATTCCTTAAAATAAAAACTAAGTTTAATTCTTGTAATTTTTACATTTTTTTAAATAATCCAAGTAGTTTTATTTCAACGAATACTGCTCTTTCGTAAAACATTTCACTTTTTTATATTATTCTCATCATAAATCTGTAAATGAATTCACTAAATATTTTAAATACAAACTATGATTTATCACTTTAAAAGAGGAAAGGCACAACATTAAAAAATAATATTTTGTACTTATTGTACAATTATGTATCAATATCAAAACCGGTTTCGCTGAAAATTCTCATGACAAACGAAACCGGTTTTGATCATATTGCATTATTGTTTGATAATTACAAAATTCTGTTATATAATTTAACACTCTAATTATCCACAAATATACTTACTAAAATATATATTTTTGAATGGGTGAATAGTTTCAAACATGAAAATGTTTTATGTAAAATGGTAAATCCTTAATAAATTTATACTTTACTAGATAATTCTGTTAAAAATCAGAGAATCTTTCATTTTATAATAATTTTTAGAACTAGAAATGTATAGGTTATTTTTGAATAAAATTTAATACTGTCCCGTATCCGGAACTAACAAGAAAGGAATTTTACATTTTTTTTATTTACTCTATTGTTAAAAGGTACCTTCTCAAAGATGAAAATAAATAGGAAGTCATTAAATCAGCAACATTAAACAAAAATACTAAACAAACAATGGTAAATATCTTTTATTAATGTTTGAATGTTCTGTAAATATTTATGGAAGAAAAAAAAAACAATTTCACACTACATTAAACGGTCACTCTGACCAAAAACATACTTCGCCTTTTATGAATTACTCTCTAAACAATTATTCATATTTAAAAAAACCATTTCGGTCATTAAAGATACTGAGCAGGGCAAACGTTTCAATTTTTATGGGATTTACGGGAGTTGAAAGTTTTTATTACGTTTATCTTGGCCGCATAGTACCTTTTTATAATATAAATTCTGACGCCTAAAAACGCTTTAGCGAATAGTCAAAAATTTCAATCACTCGCACTAATTGGATTCAGAGTAGAGAACCTTTTATGTTACACCTGCAATTAAGTTTAATTACATTTCACCTATTCCCGTAATTGGTTTAAAACAGGTCACCTCCATCTCATAATTTATAGGATCCGTAATGCGAATATAGAAATTTCACCTCGTTTAAAATCGCAGAGATATCATGCTATATTAAGAATTTACTTATTTAAACGTTGAAGCTTTTAATGATCGAATCTATTATTGCATTATGATTTCAGTATTTTCAAACTTGCCTTTTGCATAATATTATTCTTCGTGATAAAACTCGTAGCTTCTATATTTGACTTGACTTAAATAATAATAAATTTCTGAATAACACCACAAACAAGACCTTTTTTAATATTTTCAAAATAATACTATAAAAATGCTTTTTGTTTTATTGGTGAAAAACTTTTATTTCACAACCTTTCTAGACTTTGCTATTTTTATTTTACTGCTTTTCATTACATATATGACAAAAAATCACGTAGTTGCTTGGTGAATGGTTTCAGTAGTTGACAAAATATTTCTAAGGTGCTGAAATAAAATTTTCTTTGACATAATTGAGCCCCCGAGAAGCGAAATGAGCCAAGTGGTGTTTTAGGAAACATTGAGTTTCATTTGTCATAATATTTGACAAATCATAAATTATCTTAAAAGTGAAATATACTCAGTAATACTATTTACAATAGTATTTTTATTTTCAAAAACAGTAAATTTAATCGCCATTTTACTTAAAAGTCTAATAGTAAAGATAAACCGTTTTGATCTTGGCTCACCTCACTTCTCTGGGGCTCAATTCATATAATTATTGGAATAAATCAAATAACATTTTTCATTAGTGAATTGAAATGTTTTGAAATAATGCACTGGTTAAAAATCTTCTGCATTTACCATGTTTATGGGTACATATTTTTACACAAGCATTTTCAATTTATCATGAAATGGTGTCAACAAGTATCGTAATCTGGGCAACCTGAAACCCCTTAATTTGAGACAGAACCACAGCTTATGCCAAAACAAGAATATTGTGACCATTAGCGTGAATATATATATATATTTTTAATTTTTAATTGTTCGGTAATTGGTCAATTAATACAATTACTGTGTATTCTGTCACTCGCTCTTTTTTTAAAATATCTAATAAATGTTTTCAATACCAAGGTCACTGTCATTCTCACATATGAAACAAGCATTTTTAAGCAATCCAAGTCAAAATGTGTACTACTAGAACATTGTCAACTACTTTTAACCCAATGTTATGCTAAATTAAGTCGTTAAATGAATTTTATAAGTCTGTGGTCTATTAATACAAGCTGTAACATAGCAATAAGATGAGTCTGAATTCAAATACCGTCAAGATTACTATTGAATTACATAGTTACTTTTTCAACCTAATATATTATATGAGATCTTAGAGGTGGATGCTTGTTATGGACTTTCTTCACGGGGCGATCTCAATTATCATTGAAAAGTTTCACTTATGAAGTTTTATGTCAAAAAATGTGACGTTTTAGCTACTTTTATTTATGTATAATGCCAAATAGTTTTCTGACTCAATTTATTTAAATAAATTTAAATACAAAATGAATATTGGAATCGCTCAATATTCTTATAACATGAAATGATCTACAAATTTAACACTGTAAACTACTCACGATAGAAATTCTATTCAAACTCGTATTTCATGACCCCGGAAAAAACTTCCCCCATAACGCGAGGGATGTTTTTTTAACATTCAAAACATTACGCCACTCCGCACGGTAGTATAGAATCCATTTTGGAGAATGTCTCTATGGGTCCACCGAGACGGCAGCTGGCTCTTGACTCCTAACAAGTGCCAATATTTACCCGGGGGGCTGAATTACGGGGCTGGGCGAAGGGCGGCGCCCACCTGCCGCCCGCCGCAGACGTCGATCTCTCCCGGGACCGATGCGTCTTTTGTTATATGGACGTCGATCCAGCAAGTACTCGCACGTCCCCCAGTCACATACTTTAACGCGATTACTAAGACACAATGTTTACTTTAGATTTCAATTAGCAAATTATTGCCAAGAATGATGTACTAAAAATACCACTCATGTAATAAAAAAATATTTAAGAGAAAATTATAAAAGATAAATAATTCTTTCAACATTACTAAATTGTAATGTACGTAATATTTTTCGTTAATCTGTATTTCACTACTGACTGCGTCTAGTATGGAGCTTAAGTTAATTCGTTCAGAAGATTTTCTTTAGTCCAGGTCTGTCAACGAGAAGTCAATGTTGCAGTACTCAAATTTGGTGCTTATTGGTTCGAATTTCAAATTATTAAGTACGTACAGTTTTACAAATTGATTTTAATTCATCACCTTTAGGGTGTTCAGTGTCAATACTTGGTGGAAAGGCATTATATTAAAAAAAAAAAAACAATATTTCTTTGTACTACTTTCACTTTTATTTAACAAGATTAATGCCGGTTTCGCTCATAACGAGCATTATCAACTGAGTTTATAATTCTCGTCATGAGCGAAACGGGTACTGATCTTGCTAAATAAAGTGGAAGTATTGCAAAGGAATATTGTGTTTTCTTGATTTACATTCAAAGGCACTTGTGATATGTTTAAATGTGATATTTTGATTCCCTTCCAAAAATTCTATCAAAAAACCGTCAGTATTTATTGAATTGGCATTTACTTTGTAAAACTACATTGCAATATTGTGAAAAAATATCGAAGTATTTTAGTCTACAAATGTTATTTTATACATGCTTGATAGATATTTTGGCTTACGCCTTCGCCAATACTTCTGATGAAGACATAAGCCAAAATATATAGCAAAAACGAATGTAGAACTAAAATATTAGACTTTAATATTTTTAGGTATTATAATAATTGTTTTATTTTGATTTTTTTGCAGTTTACAAAAGAAAATAATATTCTATTATAAGATAAGCCCATTTATTTTTACTTATCACACGAAGTTACAGGAAAATATTATTAAATTTAAATGACATTTATCCTTTTAAATGGGGTATTACGTTTTTTAATGAATTTCTGTGCTTCATTGTGAAGGCCGAATTTTTATAAATTGATTAAAATACTTCTATCATTTTGCCTTTTGGTTGATATATTTTAAAAATATTAACCTAAATAAACAAAATGTTGTTTTCAACCCTCTGTTTTTAATACACATCACTGGTTTATAAAATGTACATGTTATAATTAAATTTTGATCTAACCACCAGAGATGATTGAGTTACAAATGTTTATTTGTATTTGCGAACTGCAATATATATTTCTGTTCCCTAATTCAATATGGGTCGTACAAAATAACTGTGTGAGCTAAATTTGGTTTGATCCGATAAATTCATTACACTCATATTCTGTTTCCATTATAATTAACGTAATTGTACATTTACTGATTGTATTCCATATCATATTACTAGATTTATATTTGCATTAGAGGACAACTGTATTTCACTTATTTTAAAAAAATAACACGTTGTATACCAGTGTTATTAATATCTTTATTAATTATTCTGAGTTGAAATTTTGAAAATAAATTTTATCATGTCCACTGCTTTAAATGTTTTGTAACATATTTTAAGTCACTTTACTAGTACATGTGTCGAATGATAAAATAAATTTTTGATTTGCTATTTTAATTTGTAATTATATTTCAATATGAATATCATTAGTTTAAAAAACGCTCGTATAAAAAAAATATATCAATAATTTCACCAAAGGAAAATAATAAAACTTTGTAACGGTAATTTTTTTATTTATGTATGTGACTTTGACCAAAAACAATATTTAATATGAATACGTTTTTAGTGCTAAATATCGTTAAATATAAAACATTATTTAAATTTATTGAAATTTTAGACACTTGTGAACCAATATGTAACATTCTAAGCTAAACATGACATGCTAAGTGGTCTTCAACTTTTTATTTATAGTTTATTTTCCTTGTATTTTGCTTCAATTCTTTCGCTAGGTTGTAATACCAAGTGTTTGTCATACCTTGTTTTTATCACTTAACTTTTGTATAAATATCACTGTTGTATTGTTTTTCTTATCAGTTGACAATGCTCATCATGAGCGAAACCGGTCCTGATCTAATAAATTTTATGTGGAAAAAGTACTAAAAATGTTTTATTATTTTTATTATGTTACATTCCCTTAAAATTTTGTGAAATATTAAAAAAAAACAATACTTACTAAACTGTTGTCAGAAAACCTAGCCCTTTATTCGAGCCATTGATATCAATTTATCAGTTACTATAAAGAATTATTAATAAGATAATTATCTTAACTGATTAACCATAGTTGGATGCAACAGAAATTTCTTGTAAATGGTATTTAGTGAAGCTTAGTACGTTTAAACGTACATAAATACGTAGTTTATTTTCTTGAATACCGTAAATTTTTGTTATCTTTTAAGTATTTAAAAATCTATAATGAATATTTTAACCGATTAAAAAAATACTAGTTGATATAGTATTATAAACAGATCATATAATGTATCGTTCGAAAATCTTGAATAAAAATATTGACCAAACTTAGAAGACATGTATTTTATTAATAATCTTATGAAATATGAAAAATTGTTTTTTCAAATATACAGTCTTTATGAAGATCAATATGGTTCCGTGTGCTAAACGGGAAGTAGTTTGGCACTGTTTCAAGTCTAACTACCACAGTCAGATATATGAGATCGTGCCAAATACTTAATAAACTCGAATATTTTGCTGCAGTATTTCTAAATTAAGTGTTAGTCATCACAATTAGGCAATTTATTACTGTTTGCTCTGGCAAAACTCAATGCATAATTTTAGGTAAAATGTTTATTCCGTATATGTACAATTTAACTCGTTATTTTTTATATGCATGATAAATTTTCATTGCTCGTTTGAAATTTATTGTTATTATTATTACAGATTAAAAATATCAAAGTATTTTAGTTTTACAGTTTTTAATAATTTTATGCGTTGATAGCTATTTCGGCTTGCGCCATCGTCAGAACTATGTTTAAACTTATATTTTGTTTAGCTATATATACTGGCTCTGAAGAGATACACAATGCATCAAGTTATTCACTCTAACATCCTAATTATAATTACAATAAATTACGATAAAATTAAATCCTAATTAATGTTTTAAGAAATAAACCCAGATTGTTAATCGTTCTTTGAAACACTAGAATCACATTTGATAAGTGTAATATTGTAATTATAATTAGGATGTCAGGATGTAGGAATCAGGTATTTAATGAATTTATTACGTCTTTTATAGTAAACACTAAGCTCAGTTGATTCCTTTCCTTATATTTAGTTAATATGTACCAATTGATATAAAAATTTATTTAAAAAAATAAAAAATGATATTTCTAAAAAAACTCAGGCCGCGCGTATATTCCATATAGTTTTTATCCAGTACCAGACAGGTTAATTTACTAAGAACTTGTTTGCCTTGAATATTTCATAAGCATTTTAAAGCTTAAAGGTTATATCTGTAACTTTGTCTTCTTTAAATATAATATACAGATATAATACTCATTATAAATAAAACGTTATAATCTTTTTATATTGTTTTTCTGAAAACAGTGAGTTTTCTAATTTCTTAAATTATTCCTTTGCAATAGTTTAACTTTTAACTTCAAGTTTTTAGTAACCTCAATGGCGTGATTTAACATTGAAATATTTTACATCGGGTCCGTAGTCGAGTGGTCAACGGTGTTGACTTTGGTTGAGTGCTCGCAAAATTTATTTCCAAGTCCTAGTTTAAATGCATAAAATACTAACTATTTTCCCCGTGCCCTGTCTCAAATTTTTATATATTTTGCGAGTAATTTTCTAAACATTTAATAGCCCTCTTGTTACATGAATTACATGTTGCTAATGACAGTATTTTATTGGGGGTACGATTTATTAACTTGACAGAAAACTCTATTTTTATTACATTTAGTCTGTTTTACGACTTAGAAGTTACTACATATGTCCACGTATACGGCTGAATAAAAAAAATAATACAGTAAAATAAAGTAGTTTTCTATAATACTTTATTTGCTCTCAAATACGGAGAAGGATGGTTTAGTAGCATAAGTCTAATTATTATTTTTTATGTATTAAAAAAGACGTTAAATGTTTTATAACTCATTAAAGTTGTTTTACTCTGCTTCACTTGGTATTTGTATTATAATAAATAGTATCAATATAATAATATATTTTCTTTATATCTTATTTTTAAAAATACTTTTTATAATTAATTTAATTTGTATAATTATTGTAAATAATAATTGTTGGTTGTTTGATAATTAAAAAATTTTCATTGATAATATTTCAATAATTTAGTATTATAATCTTATGTTTACAAATAAATTAAGTTTATTCAAATCTCTGTTAGCTATATTATTTAGGTAGTAAGCTGACTAAAGTATTTTGAGTATCCCCGTTTTTATCAATCGTAGTGTATATTTTTGTTGTGTTCTGTACTCCTGGAATTTTCACATCTTCTTGTCCAAGTGAGAAGCGTTTATCTGTCAGAATCAAGCCCATAACAATAAAAGATTATGTATTATTTTTGACTAATTATTTTATTTTTACACAAAAAATAAATGTGGTCAAGTCGTCCAGATCTTTTCTAATCAATAAATAATTAGCTGAAATACATACTTGAATGTCATTTACAAACTTATTTTAATATTTAATACACATTAGGAAAAAATCTACAATTAAGGTAAATACTATAAAAATAATATATTTTAAGACAGTACATAATTGTATGTAATATTTTTTTTACAAACGTTTTTCCTGCGACATTCAAACAATATTTCTGTTCAAATGTGTTTAATTATATTAAAAACAATTTATTTTGGCATGCAAGGTTTTAAATACCGATATAAAATTGGATAGGACTATTGGATCTTCTTACAGAGTAAAAGTGCATATCTTTGTATTTATTCTGTCACTGCCATGTCTCAATTTGTTTATTTCAAATACCAAACAGGTCTTGATAGAATACATCTAAGTAAATGAATATATCTGTCAAAGCCAGTACAAAGACAATAGCTTCCATGTGCCATTGACTGCAACCGAGTCATAAACAAAGCAAATATTGTGCGCGGAAAAAAACACTCTCTGTGATATGTTTTCACATTGGACATTTTTTAATTGACAATTATAAATATCGGCAAATGTTATATCAGCTTATTGAGGAAACAATAAAAAACACTGTAGTCACAAACAGTCCAAATTAAAAGGTGGAAATCACTCGTGTTGTCATAAAACGTCATATAGGATGTATTGTGGGGGAAACGGCTTTATGGCAAAATAAGCAAAAAAAAAAAGTGATTCCTTCTACATTCGTGCATTGATCAAACACTGTGATATTGAAACGATGTAAAAACTTTACGGCAAAAGACAATGTCATTAAATATATTTATGTGTTTCTACAGAGTTTTACATTTAAGATAACGTAGCGCATTTAAGAGCGTAAACCTAAATTGCAGGTGATTTCCATGGCGCTTTAAACGATGTCTTGTATCGCAGCAATAGCATAGTAATATAGCATCATCAGGGTATATGTGTGGGCTGGCTTTTATAACTTCTCCTCACTAAGCATCGTGATAAACAGAGTAAGAAAGCCAAGTTAAAGCGCTTTAAGCTAGACAAATGACGCAATGGTCGGATTCGCGAAGGGAAGGTGCGCATGGCTCTTCGGAAAGTCTCTCGGAATTATAATAGATAAGCGTGCACTATGAAAATGTATTCTTGATACCTTTTTAATACAATGGGTTCAACTGCTGACATGGCTCGGTCAGTACCCTCGTGGAGTTTCGTGCAGCGATACTTCATATGAATCCTAAGATAAGCTTTATGTATTAAGATTGTACTGAGAAACCATTTTTGTTAGTTGGTATTTACATAGAAAACCATTTCAACATTAAAGGGAAAAAAGAAGCAGTTTATCTTATAGTTTTTTCAGCAGCACGCCATTTTCATAATTATTTTGTAAAATGGTTATTTAGTTAGTAGTGCCGTGTCAAATACATCAAAAATATGAGGCAAAGTGAGCCAAAATGTTGGAAAAAAATATGTTAGATGCGTTGTACACAACAGGAGTTTTTTTCTACGAGAACTATTTTTTCGTTAGTTGCGCAACTTCTCTTTTTTTAAAGAGATTAGGGAAGGAAGGATAGTACTAGGACAGAACTAATGGATTACTAATTGCTCTCACTACGCCCGTTTTTGGGAAAGAATGGGTGGGAAGAAATTCAAGACATGCATCCATGCATTGACAAAAATCGACAATCTATAAAATCTGTACGTACTGGAATTTGAACCCATGACATCTGTGCTCTTAGTCAACGACATTGTGACTTGACTACGCAGTCGGAAAATTTTAATTTTATTTATTACAGGATAAATAATTATAATATATTTACATTCATTATAAAGAAGTTTAAATATAAAAAAACCTCCAGCCCTTAAAGGTATATATGTACTTCTATAAAATAATTAGAAAGCGATTATGTATAATTTGACTTAATTAGTTTTGTTCTATTTCGTACAAAAAAACTCCTTTAACGTTTTAAGTAAAATCTTTTTCAAAAAAAAATTACAAAAAAAAATCTCTTGTGTAAAGAAGAATCAGCAAAAGAATTAAAATTCTTCACGAAATGGGTATCCGTCCGCATGTGCGGGTGTCAAATATCTCAAAGCAACGAAAAATGGGAGTTAGCCGAGCGTTACAGTGCTTGAAACAGGTATTGCGTACTGATGGCTCGTGATATTAAAGTGGCCTGTAATACGTGTCAGCGATAATATTTTTTTTGCACTGACAAATGGATAATATTGTCGAAAATTTCCGAATTTTCTATAATAAATAAGGTGACGTTCATCTGAAAACTTAAATGTAATTTTAAATATTAACATAAGTTTACAATTTCATCATTGGTTATATTTTGCATAAAGTACAACTTTTCCATTAATAAACACATTACTAAAATCTTTATGAATATGTTTGAATTGAAAAGCAGCACATATTTGTTTTTTTTTAAAGAAATGTACTTTAACTACTTAGTATACAGATACATATACATAAAAAAGCTTTATTTACAAAACAAAAGGAATTTGAAATAATATAAATATGAGTTATAATCAGAACTTTTTTACAATAATAAATAAGAATGAATGCGTGTAATTAAATTGGTATAGCAAAAATATATGTTTGAAATATTCTCATTCTGTAACCATTTTTTTAAAAGTTTTTAATAGTTGATAAACGTCAAGTTATACAATTATGGTGGTTGTTGCATTTTAATTGTTTAACTGATAATTTTCTTTACCACGATTCCCCAAACTTTATTCCACAAAACTTCAACAGATGTTCCGCAAACTCTTACATAACTTGGAAATAAATCCGGATATATTTAGCCCTTTTTCAACTATTCGATATTCGAATATTTGCGGAAATATCTGAATAGCATTCGTTATCATTTTCAATGAAATATGTTACAAAATCTACGAAAGATCACATCACAATTTCTCCATATTTAAAGAATAATTATGAATTATCCAGGTAGTGGTGTTTTCACCTTTACTCAACTCGGGAGTTATCAATATCTTATCATAATACTTGAGTTTGACGAATCGGCTCGAATCCGGGGCTATAAAAAACCTTCAAAACCGTAATTTGATTCATTAAAGAAATACCTCTGGAGTAATCCGATGCAGCTGCAAATTTTAAATATTGTAATAAAATGAAACAATATTGAAAATTGTATTTGTATGTTTTGTCTTTATATAAAACAGAAATGTGAAAATATTTAGTTTTAAATTATTATAAAATGTATGTCAGTGAACAAAGAAACTTTGATCCTGCAACATCTCTTTTTGCGTGCGAGTTATAAGATTATTTAGTAAAAACTCGAAACCACTGTCTACTAGCAAAAACAGCCGGGTATTTTTTGTTTGTAGGGTCAAAATATGTTTTTTTAAATCAAAGTTTTAAAAATATTTTGTATATTATATATTTGGATCAATAAAAAAAATAGCAGAAAAGTTAGACGTGTTGCTTAAATCACTTCTTACAAAATAGCCAACGTCAATTGCTTCTAAGCGAGTATTTTCAACGGCAGGAATAATTAAAAACCAAGTTAACAATTTTATAATATGCATTTTTAAAATTTGAATAAATGACTTTTATTATAAATGAGCTCTTTTTTAATGTAGTTACTATTTAATGTAATATTTTAGTATAAACATATAATGTATGTTTATATTAAAATTGTTTATAAAAAAAAACTATCCGGATAGTTTCAATTTTACTATTCGATATTCGAGTAGTTGATAATGACAAATAGTTGGAATCCCTAGTATATACTTGTATATGCTTTATAATTTAATGAATTATCAAACCTTATTATCAGCTAAGTTTTCCTTTCCAATTTCTGGACTCACAAAGTGTTCTTTTACGGAAAAAACAACAGAGAACCCCTGATATATTCTAAAATATAAAAAGATGTAATATTTAAAATAGTATTATTGATTGCTATGTAGTACTAAGGTGATATAGCAGAGATTTAGAAGAGAAAAAATTACAAATGAATACGTCGCTTAAAAGAGTTGTAAGATATAGAATCTTTATAGAAAAAGTTTTTCCATTACTGTGTTAGGCTTACAGACGCGATGAAATTTTACATCGTACCATTTGATCTTCACTCCCAGCATAAAATGTCAACTCTAACTCTTACCAACGTGGACACTTTATGACCCACCTATACTTGACCTTTGCAATAAAAGAAGTATTTAAAAAGATTTTTTCACTCTTGAAAAAAATAGAAATATTTCCACAGTCTACTCGCTTACAGCGAAACATTTTGGAAAAAAATCACTGTGCACTGTTAAAATTCAAAAGAAAACACAATTACTACATATATCAAATGAAGAATATCAAACATATTTTTAAATCGTTGTTTACATCAATTCATTCAAGTAATTTATGAAGCAATCATGAAATACAGTTTTTCTTTTTCAACTTACTGATTTACTAAGTGCTGGGTGGGGAACCTTTTCTTCTCTAAAGGTCGCATTCATTTTTCTGATTCGAAATAAGGCCGCAGTAAACATTGACTAGGGAATCTTTGGCCGGAAACAGGAATTTACGGTCAGAATATGTCAGTAATTTACGAATTTACATACATTTACAGAATTACAGAATTGGCCAGAAGGCCGCAGGTTCCCCACGCCTGACTTAGTATTTTAACAAGACCTTTTTAGCTTATTAGATACCAAATAATGTAAAAAAATAGATATGATACAGAAAAACGTTTTGCAGCATTTTAAAAGAATATCAATTATTTACATTTGTGAAATATTTTTAAATAAAGTTATAATTTCCATTAAACGATTTTAAACTCAGTATCCAAAATTTTCAGAAGTGATAAAGTTCCAAACGGATGTCAAATTATTAATAGAAGTTTTATAAAAACAAATCGTTCATAAACAATCTCACCTATACTTTCGATGGATTCGGCGGTAACTTTTTGGAAGTTCATTTTAATAAAAATTAAATTACTTATTATTAAGTTATTTAATTTTTATTAATCTCACCTATCTTTGAAAGAAAGATCAATATCATGAATCATTCACTTGTGGGTTTTCACTGTAAACTTTAGGTGAAAAGGCACAATCTAAAAAAAATATATCACATTACTTATGAAAGATCACACTGGTTTTGCTCATCGCAAGTATTATCAACGACGTCATGAATTATTGTCCACACGCTTTAATGAAAAATATTTTATGGTATTGTTATCATTAAAAATGAAAATGAGCTTTTATTTTCGAAATTTTAACGATGCTGTGATACTATGATATTCATTATTCAAAAACTCTATAATCCATAATACACATGAATATACTTTTATTTTTTACCTGCTTTTGACCATTTTCGAAGGCTCCATGGACTATTAATGACTCTTTGCTGCGTATACATGGTAATTATATTTTTTTGGATTAAAAATACACACTAATGTAAACAAACATTTTTAAATTAAGGCAAAATGATTTTTTTTCAATCATATCTACGACTTAGCCAATTTTCGTCAAGAGAAGTGTAAAATCTAGCAAACGCTTTTAAAACTAGTGCTTACAAAATACTTATTCGTTAAAAAAATAGAATGAATGCATATTTTAACAAATATTTTCTAGTCAGTCTAGAAAGTTTTTTACATAATATAATCCGAGTTTCACAAGTTTTCTGAATTTCACCATGTGCTATTTCAAAAAAAAAAATCCCACATTATATACGTAAAAGTTGTTATTTTTAATATAGTAATATTCTGAGAATTTTTTTATTTTAGTGAATATTAAATTGTTACTTTCTACAAAAATACTTAGTGGTATATCAATAACAAAAAAGTAATATTTACGTGTAACATTCGACCAACTACATAATTTTACTAAACTTTAGCCAAAGAATTAAGCAAATGAACTTTGTTCGAACGCCATGCCACCGCGATTCGTTCCACATACTATTATTGTTATATCGATAAATCAGAATCCAAAAAAATATGCATATACAAAAACCACTAGTTTTTGAATTTCAATAATTCTCGAAGCCTTGTTTAATCCGATTTTCGAAATTTCACAAAAAATGTATAATTCACTTTAAATATCAAAAATATGCTTGAATTATTTTTAAAACTTATTTATTATTATATAAATACTAACAAAAATACTTAATCACAGAGCTTCTACTGATCTAATACCCCGCTCTAATACTATCGTCCGCTGTGTTCTAGTTGGTTAGAGCTTGCTCTACCGATCAGGTGGGTCTGGGTTTGATTCCCGCTTAGGTCAATGTCAAATTGGATTTTTTCAATTTTTCAATTGAGATCTAAGACATGGGTGTTTGTGACGTCAATTCTCCTTGAGTTAATCTCATGTGACTTTTAATTTAATTTTAAATTTCTCATCGAGTATATCTCGTATGATCTTTCAACTTAAAAACTTTCAAATATTTGACGCATTGGCGTAAGCTGTAATGTAAAATATAAAAAAATACTTAGAAACACATTTTTTGTTTACGAAATTTTCTAAAATAGAATTTATTCTTTCGCTGGGTTATGAAGTAGGCTATATTGTTTTGAAAGCATCTAATAGAAATCATTTTTTTTTGATCTTTTGTTTTTAGACTTGATAATGTAAAATTCAACTTTTAGGGTTTTTGTGTTTGGTGTACTGGTGTCAAAATCAGAAACAAAAATACTTTCAACCCATCCACTGGACTATTAAATTTTATAATACGTGTTTTTTTATTTGTAACTGTGGCAGTTTCAAATCATAATATTAACGTTTTATTAAATAAATGAATATATACCGAGTTATCTGGTTGAAAAAATGGCTTCCAAATGTCGCAAATTTTGCTAAACACCCGGTTTTTGATAACCAACATGCCCTAATCCAGCCATACTCAACCGGTTATTAAATCGGTTACTTAAAAATTAAATTTGGATATTCAGTCAAACTTTTAACTATATTTTAAAAATATTTGGTGACTATAATTATTTTGGGCCGCACATAAGAGCTGACTGGGCCGCATGCCGCCCGCAGGCCGCAGGTTGAGTATGGCAGCCCTTATCTATATATTAATATTCGATAAAATAATCACTATTCACAAATAATCACAAATATGTTCGTTTTCATAATGTCCCAGTGTCTTTTTCTTCTTCTACGAAATATATTTGTTAGCGTAGTTGAACATTTCAATTATTCTAAAAAATATATTATATACAATATAAATACTGCAGGGCTGTCGATATATGTTCCGGGGTCTTTTTTTTCTTCTCCGAAATATGTTTGTTTGCACACTTGAAACATTTACAGGGCTGTTGATATATGTCCCGGGGTCCTCTTTTTTTCAAAATATATTTGTTTGAACACTTGAAACATTTGCAGGGCTGTCGATATATGTCCCGGGGTCTATTTTCTTTTTCAAAATATATTCGTTTGCATACTTGAACTTTTGAATTACTCTAAAAATTATATTATATACAATTTAAATACTGCTGGGCTGTCGATATATGTTCCGGGATCTTCTTTTTCTTCTCCGAAATATGTTTGTTTGCACACTTGAAACATTTACAGGGCTGTTGATATATGTCCCGGGGTCCTCTTTTTTTCAAAATATATTTGTTTGAACACTTGAAACATTTGCAGGGCTATCGATATATGTCCCGAGGTCTATTTTCTTTTTCAAAATATATTCGTTTGCATACTTGAACTTTTGAATTACTCTAAAAATTATATTATATACAATTTAAATACTGCAGGGCTGTCGATATATGTTCCGTAATCTTCTTTTTCTTCTCCAAAATATGTTTGTTTGCACACTTGAAACATTTACAGGGCTGTTGATATATGTCCCGGGGTCCTCTTTTTTTCAAAATATATTTGTTTAAACACTTGAAACATTTGCAGGGCTGTCGATATATGTCCCGGGGTCTATTTTCTTTTTCAAAATATATTCGTTTGCATACTTGAACTTTTGAATTACTCTAAAAAATATATTATATACAATTTAAATACTGCAAGGTTGTCGATATATGTCCTGGGGTCTTCTTTTTCTTCTCCGAAATATGTTTGATTGCACACTTGAAACATTTACAGGGCTGTTGATATATGTCCCGGGGTCCTCTTTTTTTCAAAATATATTTGTTTGAACACTTGAAACATTTGCAGGGCTGTCGATATATGTCCCGGGGTCTATTTTCTTTTTCAAAATATATTCGTTTGCATACTTGAACTTTTGAATTACTCTAAAAATTAAATTATATACAATTTAAATACTGCTGGGCTGTCGATATATGTTCCGGGATCTTCTTTTTCTTCTCCGAAATATGTTTGTTTGCACACTTGAAACATTTACAGGGCTGTTGATATATGTCCCGGGGTCCTCTTTTTTTCAAAATATATTTGTTCGAACACTTGAAACATTTGCAGGGCTATCGATATATGTCCCGAGGTCTATTTTCTTTTTCAAAATATATTCGTTTGCATACTTGAAACATTTGAACTATTCCAAAAATTATAAAATATTAACACTGTAGGGCTGTCGATATTGGATATAGCAGCTCAGCAAAGCATCACAATTATGATTTAAATGAATATATATTTTATTATATCCGCTATTTGCACTCCCGGTGTATTTTAGTTATTTTAGAGAATTGGGTGGATTCCTAAAAAAATCCATTGAGAGAATTATTTACGCTTAGATTTTCTGGCTTATTCATTAAATAGCTTTGTTATTTATTTTTAACGCCAGTAACCTTTCTGACTATTTAAAAATGCAACGAAAATCCCCCTCGTTGAAGGCAACGGGCTTACAGCTAGTAATAATAAAACACCCACTTCAAACTGATACAATTAATAATGTCGATGTTCGTAGATTAACCAAACAGGTAAATTTATTTAATACATCAATTTCTACAAAGTTACTGCCAAATACAAAAAAAATGTTATCATTTTCTCAAGACTCAAAATTTTCTACGTAAAATTGTTAGTTTAAATTCAACAACAAATCTTACGTAATAATCCATCAATTTTTAGTGTTCAATATTGCAAAAGAAATGCAACACAAAGAGTACATTTAACGTGTGTTATATTAAAAGATATTCGATAAATCCATTGAGGGCATCCAGGAGACTATTGATGGGTTGGGAACTAACTCAGGTCGCATTGGTCTAAAAATTAATACTAGTAAGACCAATGTGATGTGTAACCAAACCTGTCATGACTCTGATAGGACCCTTACCAGCGCGGGACAGATCATCGAGAGGGTTGACAGCTTCAGATACCTCGGCGTACATATCCCCGAAGACGGTAGTACAAAAAACGAGCTCGCCATTCGTTTAGGAATGGCTGGAGTCACATTCAACTCAATGCGGACTGTCTGGGACACACAGCTGTACTCGATTAAAACCAAATGCCACTTGTTCAACGCTTGCATTCTGCCGGTAATGCTTTACGGTTGCGAATCATGGCACCTGACGAAGACTCGGAAAAACCGTATACTGAGCTTCGAGAACAGATGCTTGCGTCGGATAATGGGGGTGAGGTGGTTTGATTTTGTGAGGAATTCAGAGATAAGGGAGCGTACAAGACAGCGTCACGTCACGTCAGTGGTTATGGAGAGACGTTGGAACTGGCTGGGTCACGTGCTGCGGATGCCTCCGGAAAGCCTCAATCCTGCCTGCCTCTTCTTTCGACCGGTGGGATTCCGGCGTCCTGGACGTCCGTCGGGTACTATCCATAGGATGTACTCGGCGGAACTGAGGGATGCTGGCATGTCATGGGAGGAAGCAAAGCTATTGGCGGGAGACAGGGAAACTTGGAGGTGCCGCGTGGCGGCCATATGCTCCACATAGGGAGCGAACATGGCCAAAGAAGAAGAATATTAAAAGATGATGGTTTTTTTCTTCAAAAATATTTAGCTTATATGATATGTTGATCAATGTACAAGTGGTACAACGTAAGCTTTACATTCAGTACTACATTTAATCATTCTTATTTTTGTTATGAATGCTTGGATCAGTGGTGTTTACGAGGTTTTAGTGGCATTTCATTGCAAGATTGGTATGGTGAGTAACATATGTATACAATTTAGAATATATATATAGGTATAATAAAGTAATAATGCCTTATTTCTAAGTTCACGAGCAATCTCAAGATGTGTTTAAATTAATTAAAACTCACTTTTAAAATGTCGACTGTCAATTTTTGGTAAAATGGCACTATATTCGAAAAAATAAATCACTCACTTTTATTTTATATAGATATTTTCAAATTGTCCAAAAAAAATAAATTCCTCATTCATTTTTGCAGGTTTTTTATAGTTTTCAACAGCAGTTAATTATTTTGAAAATCTATTAATGTTTTCGTATTTATAATAAATAGGAAAGTAAGCACTATCATTGTTCACAAAATACAGCTATGTGAGAAAACGTGGATGAAGTAAATCTCCTCAAATTATGTGCCCTGGGAAAGAAACATAGAAAAACAGCCATTTAGAATTTCATCAGCGTTCATCACGCTACTTTCAAAGAAAAACTAACCTAAATTAACACCGAACCTAAATGAATGAAGGGACCTAAAAGCGTTTTTACTCGGGAGAAAATGACGGTAAAACAATTCCCTAGTTGACGAGGGGTGGATGGAAAGGGTGTGCGCACCTTTCCTACACCTGGTGTCGTGAGAACAGTGTCAAATATTCTCAAATATAGCGATAACTTCCGTGTCAGTATTGTTAAGTCTAGTAGTAAGTCAAAGCTGTCGGCAAGTCTACCTAATGTATTTAAATCTATGTCTCATCCAGAGTTTGAGTGTTATGTAAATCTTCTTTGCTACAGTTGCAAAAGTGCATTTTGTGTTAGAAATAACTTTTGCTTGCGGTGTTTACCAGTATTCATTTGCATATATTTTACGCAAGTGCTCTTTTGCCTGCATATTAATTATTATTAACTTTGATGTTGAAGTAGCAAAAAGGTGGCTTTTTAATTAACATTTTATTTCCGAGTGTACGTTTTAATTGAATCATCAACTTGTTTTTACAAAAAGGTCGCAGAAAAAATGCGCAAATTTTTGTTAAAGATAATTTTTCTGCGGACTCGTAAATTATTTATCATACAAAGACACTTGACTGAAACATTACAAAAAAACCCAAAAGTTGTAATTTTAGTTCACTTTTTTCCCTCATTTTATTATTTATTGCTTAATAAGCAAACATAACTGTTATTCATAAGAAGTAGGTTGTCTCCCAATTACTTTGAATTTATTATGTGTTTTTTTATTGTAAAAACATAATGTAATGTCAGTAAAGCAGTATTTATAATGCGTTCAGTGTTTGCACACAATGGAAACGCATTATAACGAAAAGTAAACGTAATTTTACATTAACTTCTTAGGATCGGTACCGGTCACGCTCATCACGAGTATTTTTCATTTCTTATTTCCTCATTAGCATAAGCCTGTAAATGGATTTTAGTGACCTCTCTCGTGCTTTATAGTTTTGAATTTCGATTGAAAATTAGTACCATTTATTTGTAACAAGTTTTCAATATTTTTATTTTAGAGTAATTTTTCATCTTTTGTACCATTATCTATAAACTAATTTCATATGTATATTACCAATTGCTTGTGACACCTTCGTAAATCTGATAAGGCTTAATTTATATAACCTGTAATAATAAATTATATTGCTATCAGTTCAAAATACTCGTGTTCAGCATAACCGTTTCTAAGCATTATATAAAAATGTGCTATTGATACAAAAGAGTGTTTTATTTTTTACCGTACAGTACATATATGGTAAATATTAGTAAGAGTGTAAAATAATAAATAAGCTTTAAAAAATATGGAAGTATTTTAGTTCTACAAATATCGACTTAAGCCCTCATCAGAACTACAAAGGTCATGAGCTTGAAATACACATCAACCATATACAAAATAATATATGTAGAACTTTTTTTAAAATCTTTAAACAGTGGAGTTCTGCCAAGTTAATGCGAATTCAATCAAACAAAATAAAAAAAAGTTGCAATTTCAAAATTATTTTCTTCGTTAGTATCTCATCTGCTTTGCCTTTTCAAAATCTAACTAATCTGGAATGCTTCAACTATTTAAGATATTTATACTTTTTTTTCTATTCAAATGTATAACATTAATTTCTAATGTATGAAATGGAATTGAATAATACTTTGATATTTAGCAAAGCGTAAAGCCGTTTTAATTGATTTGTATTTAATTGTATTGCCGGCTTCTCATACGAGCTAGCTATAAATACCTGTCAGACATATATAAAGTAAATCCATTAGTTTCATGCGATAAATTAACAATAGTAATAAAATGAATGTTCATTTGCCGCTGATTCGGTATCTCTATTAATATAAATTTCTATAATATTAGCGTACGTAATGTGGCGACAAACTGGAGCCAAATTTTTCATTATCATATTGAGTCCACTTATTTTTCCATCTTTCTAATATAAAAAGAAAAACAAAGTGGCGAACGTTAACAGTTCTTGCACTGACAATGAAGTTATTAAGAGTTTTCTCGTAGAGTGCTATTCGAATACGACGAATCTATCTATCGAACTATTATCCTCTTTGTCTTTGTCAAGGGGATGTCTTATTTTTTTCTCGCCACATTTTCAAACTCTCCTGACGTATCTTTTTATCTCGAGAAAAACTCCTTCAAACCATTGATTCATTACATCATTAATTCGCTTTCTTTGTCGGGCGGAGTTTTTTTTCCCACCCAGCGTGAAACGTGATCGAATTTCAAATTTATTTTCATTTTTTAAGATTAAGCGAGCACTTTGTCATTTAACAAGATACATACTCCATCAATTGGCAATTACGCAAGTATCTTATTTACTCCCATTTTTCCGTGTACTTACACCGCAAATTGAGTTGTATCAAAAATTATAAAAAAACGACATCGATCAAACAGTATGGTTCCAGACAAAATATCATATTCAATTTTATACTTGTAGAACAAATATTTTTCTTGAAAATACGTTTTATTTTGTTTTTTATAATCATTATGGAACGATTTATAGAGTGTCATAGTAATGATTTTACGGTAGTTTGAAATTTTTATCAATATAAATTTATTATTATCATATTAACTCACTAAAAAATGCCGTCTGTAGATACAGTAATGTTAAGTGAAAAGATACATTTATAAATATTCTTATATAATCGTTGTTATATACACGTTATGCAAAGCATTTAAGCCCTGGAACATCTGTTATGTGAATAATAAATTAAAATATATACGATGTTTTTCTAGAATCGAGAAAAATTATAGCATATTTTTAAATAAATATCTGTGATCCGCAAATATTTTTCAATCAATTATTCTATTTTAAGCAGATCTTCTCTCATAAAAAGTAGTATTTTTCAGTAAACATTTATGTTATTCTATCATTTTATTTCACAAATATTTTTATTCTTTCTGTAGACTCACCAGTATTTCGTTGCTAAATAAAAATAGACACTTATATTAGGGCTACGCTTTTTTTAAATATTTGTTGTTTGCGCGTTATTCACAGTATATAAGGGCTAAAATATCTGGTGTGTACATAATCACTTAATACGAATGCAATGATTTTCTAGACTCAAAAGAAATTGTAGCATATTACTCAATAAATATCTGCGACCTGAAAAAAAAAATAGATTAGTTTTCCTTTGTCTTAAATGGGTTATACATCTTTACTGTTCTTATAATTTACGTAAAAACATTTTAATAACGAAATATAGCTACATGTATTCAATGGCTGTAAATTTAGTTTCGATTGCCAATTGTGTGTTATTTGTTTTATTTATATAACCCATGAACAATACGCAAAATGACGTCATTGAATTCATTGTATCGGATACATCACGATCTCATTTTTTTAATAATTCATATCGAGCAACTGCGAAATCACGCGCTACGAGATCTACAAACAGATATTTAAATAAAATAAGAGCACGTTTTAAGACGTGTGAAGGAAATAGCCGGAAGCTTGCGCGCAGGCTTTTGAGCGAGAACGAACTATAAAAAATTTAAATAGTCCAGAACAGTTACAAAGGCGAATCCGTTTTGATGGCTGTTCAAAAAAGCGTAGTCTGCCGATAAAACCTATTTGCTTACGAGCATAATCTTGAAACGTGTAGCCGAAGGTCTGCATATTAAATTGCGTTCAATTCACTCTCCCAATCGCACACTCCACGCCATATCATCCGTGAATAAGAAATTAGTTTCTAGCAGGGCGGAAATAGCTGCGCATATTGAAGCTTCTATTTGGGCCTAGGGTAACCATTTAATTATATTATGATATTGACATATTTATTAACTATACATTTTGATTTCGTGAGCTATTTAAATATGCAATGTAAAAAGATATAATTTAATTCCATTATGTTTGAATTGTAGTCCATATAGTAAACTGACACACTCTATGTTATCCATATTCAATTATCACGGTGTTTATACAAATACTATTACTGAAAACAAATAACCATTTATCGTATCATGTAACGCACCAATATGTCCTTCCTTAAGTTATGCGATAGTAAACGTTGTTTTATTTTCTAATAATTTTAATTGATTATAAAGTTAACTTGTTTTATATTAAAACATTACAAACGATGAAAATATTCAATATATCTTTAAAACCAGTTTATCTCTCTTTTTCTCACAATATAAATATAAAATTTCGATAAAAAGAAAAATAGACAGAAACAGAGAAACTGGTGTCTTTCTGAATCCTTAAAGGCAAAATAAAATATTGGAAAAACTTCTTCTTAACTGATCAAATTGATAAATAATAAAAAAAACCTTCAATATTATCAGCGAAATTCTTCGCGTCAGTGACTGCTCTTAGATTTTGCAATTCTTGACAATGAAACTACGAATACAAATAAAAACAAGTTTACTACTTCTATAAATACAAGCAATCTTTCAAAACATAGTTTCAAATAGTGATGTTTAAATCAGAGAATATTTTTTTATGACACGCAATGCATTGGGCTCTAGGATTAGATTTTTGGTATTAATCATTAAGATGTCATTCACCTTAGTCTAATCCCGATACCTACATGCTTGCAAGAGCTTTTCTGGGCTTTCTCTTAGAGATTTTGTTACATCAGTTATCTCTCAAGTCAATTCCCTAAGTTTGCAATGTCATTACACCAAAAAGGTCTTTATACATAAAATCTAAAAGAAGATGGGTGAAACAATGTTTCTCAAAATTATATGTAATCACTTAATTTTTTATTTCAGGAAAGTAAATACAGAAAAATTATATCCGATAATAATGTAAATCAATTTTGACATATTTTCGTTAGCTGCATTCTTTGTGATAGGATATAATTAGCGTAATAATATACAAAGTAAATTATTCGAGTTGGTTTTTAAAACGTGTTAATAATGGGATTCTTGGTAGCTTTTAAGTTGTTCATTAAAGTCATGTATGAAGTGATCTGTGATTACTAATCTAACTTGAACTCTTTTTCTCTTTCGTTTGTTTGTAAAATATTTCCACCTTTCGTAAATAGGATATTATCAGATTTGTATTCAACGTTATCTCATTGTCTAAAAACAATATATAACAATACTTTTTCGCCAACCGAAACCATTCAGGATGTTTTCAATGGATTTGGCTACAACTTTGTGGAAATTTATTTTGAATATATATTTGTAATTTATAACATTGTTATTCTGTAAGTTATTTCACATAGTAATTTTCACTTCACTGTTCAAAATCAAGGTATTCTTTAATGATTATAATAAGAATATTTTGGTTTCCAAATCGTTAATTGCTCAATTGTTAATAATCACTGGTCGTATTACGCCTCTCTGAGAAGCATCTCTAATCTTACTTAAGTAAGATTTATATATATTACGTAAAGATTTTTGTTCATAATGCGTTAAAAAACAGAAGGTTGACAATATATTTTTCAATTTTATTCTTTATAGAATTTAATGTAAGTAAGACTATTTTCAACAACTTAACATATTTTGTTATATAAAATCGTTACGATAATATTATATTTACGCAATTACTTCATTTCTTTTGTCCCAAATTTTTGGTAAAAACAGAGAATAATGGTTGATGATGACAAAGTAATTTATATACTTCAAGTACTGTCACCCTAAATGTGTATACTTAATATCCAAGTGCTTGTTATTCATGAATTATTTCTAAGCAGCGCTAGACATTAGAATTTTACATCTACAAGTCGTCTATTATGGAGCAGTTTTTTACTAGGATTAAGTCCCAAATCTTGTTTTTTTCACTTATTTAAATTCAATTTTTTTGAAAACTATAAAAACTTGGGTGGATTTTATTTCACTTTCAATTTTTTGCTGTAACACTATTGCAAACAAAAAATGTTTGATTTACACTAGTTTTATTAACGTTTTCTATCCAATAATACTAGCTGTAAACCCGGGGAAACTGGGGGAATTTTTGTTGCATTTTTAAGTAGTCAGAAAATTTACAGGCGTCAAAAATAAATTACAAACCTATTTATTGAATAAGCCAGAAATTCTGATAGTAAAAGAAATATATCTCGGGGCATATATCGACAGCCCTGCCCTGCAGTATTTAAATTGTACATTATTTATTTTTTTGAATAATGTTTAAGTTTGCTTACAATCATTTTTTGCAGTAGTAGAAATCGACCTCGGGGCGTATATCGACTGGCCTGAAGTATTTAAATTGTAAATTATTTAATTTTTGGAATAATGTTTAAGTTTGCTAACAATTACTTTTCGTAGTAGCAGAAATAGACCTCGTACTTATTTTTTTATATGGTGAGGGGTAGGGAGAGGGGAAATCGAGGACAATCATACAGACGGATGGACGGCTGGACGGACGGACGGACATTATCGACTATTAATATATAGATTCTTATAACCACTTAATATCTATTTCTAATTATAATAATTTTATTTAATTATACTTAAAATAAATCGAGTTTACTTTATTTATGTTTGATGTGAATTTATATAAACAAAAAAGCTCTCTCAATAAAATATATACATCGACTATTTAATAAATTTGCATATTACATATATAAAATAAAAGTAATCTAACATCCTCTACTTTTAATGCTGTCAAAACGGTTCATAGAAATCTAATCACCAGCTCCATTTAGACATAAGATATTTAATCTATTGACAATGTCATTAAGAATCCCATCAAAATTTGAATTCTAAAATAACGAACATGAGAGCGTTTAGCCAAACAAAAATCCTACCGTAGCTTTATCTTTTCTATTTCTACTCTTTTCGAAAAAAAAATGGCTTAGGAACTGAACAACTAACAGTTCTTGTAAAAAAAACTCGTGTTGCGATATTTCCATTATGAGGTCATATGCTCCACATTGAAAGCGGACATTAGGGCATGCAAATACCAACCCATATTCATTACCTGGTTCTCGAACATTTGTCCATAAATTATTTGTATATATTTAAATGTCCTCCGGACATGGATTCGTTAACAATGAAATCATTTGTTTTTAACTAATATATTAAAAAAAACTTTAGTTTATTTCAAAAGAATCGGAAAAAAAAAATTATCCTATCTTACCGTGTTTTTGTCCGGTATGTTGTCTTTCGATCAGTCGTATTTCAATTGAATTTTTTACAATTATTATTTCATACAGCTGTTGTAATATGTTTGCATATATTTTCAAGATTATCAATAAAAATTTATCAAAACATACAAATTTCCAATAAAAGTAAATTAATCTAAGAGACTAGGTACATTTTATTCGACGCTAAAAAAATGTGCCTGTTACAAATATACTACTCCAAAAATGATCATTTGATGTAGGTCTGTATAATATGTAAGTTTTCGTTGATATTTCCCCTTAATTCTAACCATAGACGAGATGACAATAAGAATCGCAAGTGTGTATATGACATTATGGGGGATACACTTTATATGTGAGCGTGCAACTGGCATGTTTTTGTTCTAGCAAAACATATTCTTGATGAAAATTTTCTCCTCAACAAAAGCCCCCGTGTTTTGTTTATGTCAGATGTGTCATATTCCAAATTAGTCCTGTCTCTTAACATCGGATCTAATTTGACAGCTCTCGCACTTTTATCTAAATGTACATAAGCTTAATTGAATACCTTGATTATTTTCTATTGTCTTTATATTATATGTCACGAGAGAAAATAATTCTCTGTCTTAAATAAGTTCCGTTTTACGGTACTTGATTCCGAGCAATCAAGATCATCTGTAACTTCGTATATGATATGAGTTTTGTTGTTAAATGTTCTGAAATATTAATAAACAAACCAAAACTTTTCTTAATTTCAATGTACCTTTGAGTTCGTAACTTTACAGTATGTTAATCTGCATATTTCTTTTATATGCATTATAAACTAAATACATTGCATTATTTTTTTAAATCCATATCCGTCCCAATGTAGAGCATATGGCTTTCTAATGAAGGTATCTTAACAGAAGTATTTTTTTCTGGCAGAACTGCTTGTTGCTTAGTCACTCAACCTCTCTTTTTTCAAATAGATTGTGGATGGAAAGAATTGAGCTAAGACTGGGCTAGTTGTTTTGCCTAATCACTCTTGCTATACTCTCTTATTTTAGAATTCGAATGGGTGATGAATTTGAGACATCACAAACATCCATGTTTTCGAACAGAAAATAGATGAATCAATAAAAAAATGCTTTTCGTACTGGGATTCAAGCCCGTAAGGTCCGGCATGAAAGCCAACGACGTTGACCACTGTGCCATGGACCTTGACAATGCAGTGTTATCGTGATTGTGACATTAGAGTCAAAATTGTATTGATAAAGGCGACGTAAATATTCTTCTTAATACTTTTATGTTTAAAGTAATCACCTCTACTCATAATAAATTATATGAACAATATAAGTGGTTTCGAGTCATAAAAACTACTTATGAATTATGTCAACGGAATCTATTTAAAAATAGTTGTAAGTCAGTCACCTAACCACTCTCGTAGGAAAGGCCACGGT
Source organism: Himalopsyche tibetana (assembly GCA_030503985.1). Classification (NCBI taxonomy): domain Eukaryota; kingdom Metazoa; phylum Arthropoda; class Insecta; order Trichoptera; family Rhyacophilidae; genus Himalopsyche; species Himalopsyche tibetana. The sequence continues at coordinate 20,588,452 of JAPJYX010000009.1, read as the reverse complement.
GAAAAACCGGGTTTCAGGAAAGTCGGGATGTCAGTTAATTATTCTTTCTGAGCCTAATTAAAAAAAAAAAACGGGCAGTGGGAATCTGTGTGCTGTTTGCATAGTTAAGTAAACACTTCTTATTGGTTGCCTCGAACAGAAAATTTTAATAAATTTTAAAATATGTGAATTTAAAAAATATATATAATTTTCGTATCCCTTCAATGCTTTTGTTTTGATTAAATATTGTTGACTTTGTAAATACATAATTTATGTTTGTAAATTGTAAAATTGACGTTCGTGTCAATAATAATCAATAACAGATACCAAGCAAAACATTAAATAATCAGAACTACTAATATAATACGAATTCGCTACCTCGTCATTCAATACCATTTATAATTTATAATCCTCATTGTTCTGAGAGTTATTAATTATTAATAACATTAAGAACAGAATAACTGTAAATTCTAAATGATCAAATAATGAAAGATGAACTAGTTTAAATTGCACAAACTACGACAGCTTTAAAGCTATATCAGCTTTTATCGTAAATCATTCAAAATGTAAAGGTTGATAATAATAATTATAGCTACCAATTATAATTTTGATATATTTGATTCGGAGTAGTTTTGAGTTAAAAGCAATATTAATTAACTATTTAGTTCCGTAATGGTTATACCAACCATTTTCGTTTATTATAAATATATCTTTAACTTCGTATCAATACACAATTTATAAAACTTCTAACTGTAACACCACTCGTTATTGTTTTTTTATCAGAATATTTCCATATTATTCTTATGTATTGTGTTTTGCGTATTTTTTCAGAATAACTATGTTTAAGATATTACGGTTAAATACATTTCATACTTTTAAGAATACAAACGTATACTGCGTATCAGTTGCACAAATGAATTTATTAATGTTCAAATAAATGATAATTGAACACAACATAATACAACATATCAACTTTTAAGGTGGTCACTATGAATACTAGGTAGAAAGAACCCTTTCTACATTTATTAATTAGGTTGAAAACCGGTTTTGCTTATCACGAGCATTTTCGACTGATAATTAATACACGGCTATTTACTCAAAACAAAGTAAGACTTTTAAGTGTATAACACACAATTGCTACTAGGAACATGAAAAGAATTGATAGATAATTATAGTAAATACGAAAAAATGCTACTAAACTGACTATAATCTTAAAAAAATACATCTCAGTATTAAATGTTAAAATTTTTAAATCGCAATAAAAAAAATCATCTTCAGAGCACAATCGATCTTAATTCGTATTATTTTGTATATATTTTTATTGTTTTTGAGTGAAGATTTTTGGAAAATAAAACCCTCATAGAAAGTTATCTTCACTTTAAAAAATGACGTATTGAAATAATCTTAGCACTTCAGTCCTGTCCGGAGCATCAACGCTGTATGTGTGTGATATAAAATGTAAAAGCTTTTAGTTTGGTATTAATTAAAATATGTCTAATCATCAAACGCGTATAATAAGTAATTCTGCGAATTTATTTGCAGTTACCATAACTTTACCAAACTTTGTTGACAAACCCAGTGACAAGGTATACTATAAACATTGTTAATGTTTTGCTCCGTGAAAATTTTGGTGAATAATCGTGTATTTAATCAGCGGTGTTTCATAAGCAAAGTTGTTGAATTTTCTATTATAACGCTCTTCAATTTTAATTTAATTTATTCCCTTCTCCAAAAACTATTCTTCTTTACTACTTGCTGTGCAAAATTAAATATGATAAGATAATAACATATTTGTAAAATGAAAGAAAAGACGCTAGAATGAAACTTTGTAATTGGATTATAAAATTATCATTTTAAAAATATCTTTTATTTTTTGGATTCAATTAGCGCTTCCAACCCGGCTTAAGCCGAAACTGGTTAACCAGTTTATTTCCTGTTTTAAGAAAAACCGAAAGTTGGCTTATTTTGCACGGTTAACCAGAGTTTTTTAAAAACTTCTTTTCGCCTTTTGTACAATGGATTTTTATTCAACTAATCATATGTCAGGTCCGGAGAGCAATGGTCAGTGTCGTTGACTTCCACAACGGATCTCACAAATTCAAATGCCAGTACAAACAACATTTTTTTAATTGGAATGCATGCGTGTTTGTAACATAAATATTCCTTTCATCCATTCTAATTCTAAAATAACGATGCTTGGGAAAACGATTTGTTACATATTAGTTCTTTCCTAGCTCTATTTGTATATCCATACTCTCATCGAAAAAATGTATGTTAAGAAACTGAGTAACAAGCAGTTCTCGAAAAAACCTTTTGGATATACTTCATTTTAAGACCATATGCTTTATATTAGGAGCGGACTTGGTTGAAAAAACAAGTTTATTTACTCTTTTATGCACCTTATTAGTTAATAAGTAAGCAAAATGCCATACATAACTTTTTGTTTTGGTTTATTGGTTTTTTGATACTAGCTCCGGTAAAACTGAAAACTGGCTAGTTTCTTTGGACGGTAAATTGGATGTCCTAGATTCAGTATATAACAAAAACCGATTAAATCATTCATACAAAAGTTATGGAAAATATGGAAAAAAAATATGATGTTAAATGTTACATGAGTTTGTAGGAAACACTAGTATATTTTTATTTTGAAGTTTTGAATATACTTTCAATTGAAGTGGAGATTTTAAAATTATACCAAATGAAAAGTGAGGATGGACTGCATATATTTTTTTTTTGAAGGGTGTAAATTCCAAAGAAAAATAAATCTTGAGTAAAGACCGGCTCATTATGTTTGAATTTAAATTTAGGTACTTAGCCTGATAATGGGATATTATTATATAATGTCGGAGTTTCATTTAACATTTTAATATATTGTAGGATTAGTGAAAGACTATTCTGAATTCCTATTTAAGGTGACAGTCATCAGTATCTTGCCATGGTTATCTTTTATGTTCGGTTATGGTACAAAAACAAAAAAAAATAAGAATGCATTTTTTGTAAATTTTTTGCCAAACATTAGAAGTTTTTTAGTTGAAGAAACAACACAAACATAAAAAATAGTATCTACGTAAATTTTATTTACTACTGGTGTAAAAACGAGGCAGAGAAAAGTTTCAAAGTATAAAATATTCAATACACTCTACACAGCGAGTGAATGAAAAAACTCGGCGTCTCTCAGCGATTACCCTCGGCGCCCTGTCATTAAAGCAAACACAATAACACCGCAACACAGTAGAAGAGGCCAAACAAAGAAGCATTTTCTACTGCCGCCATGAATATTTTTCTCCGGCGAAAAGCCTTGCTCTTGCGTCAGCTGTAAAATGTTTACCGCGACGTATTCAATATTTTCGGACGTCGGGAGCCTTCGGCCTTTTTTGAATGTATAAATAAACGGGAGGGTGGTACCGCAGGCTGTTTACCTCTCTCTAATGAACTAGCCTCATTTGCGATTCACTCCGCGTAGCCTTTCCACACCGGATCGCGGTACCTGTTCCGTGAGAAAATTGCAGCGAGACGGCCTCGCCGAAGCATTTGTCTTCCTACACGAGCTAGCAGATATGCAAATGACCTAAGTTAAATTAAAATTGCGGCGCACTGATCAATATAAACGTATCACCAAACGAACAATTACGGTATTTACATTATTTTCGTTATCAAAGATTTTGATAAAATAAATTAATCAATATTTAAAAGTTTTGAGAGAGCATACTTTAATTAAAAGGTGTAAGGTTTTATATTCAAACACTAGTGTTATAAACACAAATCTTACCATTTATAGCGAAATTATCAAAATAAAAATGTAAACTATTAATTGTCTTTATCTAAAGCAGCCATACTCAACCTGCGGCCCAGTAAGTTCTTACCAAATTGAGGATTTTAAATTCCTCGGAGAGCTAAAAAAAAAAAGGGAGTTTCGGAGATATCTGGGGGAAAAGTATACCAAATCGAGGATTCCAAATTCCTCGGTGAGCTAAAAAAAAAAAGGAGTTTCGGAGATATCTGGGTAAAAAGTATACCAAATCGAGGGTTTCAAATTCCTCGGTGAGCTCAAAAAAATAGTATTACCATAAATATGTTGCGGCACACGTAGAGAAGCAAATATAGGAATGCGTCCCGGAGGAAAAAAAGGTTGAGTATGGCTGATCTAAAGCGATCTTTTTCTATTTTTATTTTACTTTTGAGGAAGAAATCGAGCATTTCATTTGCATTTTTATTTTTAGTGTTAAATTAAAAGTACAAAATACAAGGATTACTTAAATCTCATTATCAAGTATACTTTATGTGAATAAAATACTTAAGAACGGATTCTGGTGGCCTTAATAAAGGGTTAAATTCCAGTTTATTTTCAGACATTTCATTGTTCTGTTAAAAGCAACCTTGAGACAAAATCTGTGCTGAGGAACGGGTAAAAACTTTCGAGAAAATAAAGCCTCAAAAGTCTCACTTTTGGCCGCAATTCGTGGTGCGACCTTTTAGCAAAAGAACAAACTAGGGAATCCATTTATCAAGCGTGGCACACGTCAAACGTGTTAAGATGTTGCGGACACGTTTGCCTTGTTAAACGTGTCACCGCTGAAATACTTCGCAAGGAACTTCAAAAAATAGCGAATAAAAAGCTCTCGCAATTTTCCTCTTCAGATTTTTTTTACTATTGTCTATGGAAGCTTATGTACAACCACATAACTAGATCTCTTTCGTGATACTCACACATTTTTTGCGTGAAGCTGATAGTTTATCATCTTTAAGTGCTTGCAATATTTTATAAAAACAACTTTTGCTCTCCTTGTAAAGTTTTAATGAAAACATTATTTTTTATTGTGCGCTATGAGAGAAAAATAACTTCAGAATAGATAAATTATAAATTATAAATTTTAAATTAACATCAATTCATGTTTAATTTAATAATCTTTTTTGTTTTCACAAAAAGAATTGTGGCGGTAAAAATCATTAAAAATATATTATAAGGATTTAGTTTGGATGGTTTGTGGTCAAGTGGTATACATTGTTGACGTTGTTTTCGTAGTTCACGGGATCGAGTCTCAGTACGAGTAGTTTTTTAAATTTATTACATAATCGATTAGCCATCTTTTAATCATATTGTGATCCCTTATCTTAAATATCTATATTTTTTATACTACATTTAAAAAAGGTCGGGCAAATGAGCTATAGCAGTTTTTGTATTAACATTAATGGCTTCTCAATATTCAAAATTTGTGTCAAGTAATATTTTTCTGGCTGATTTTTCAATCGATTCATAGGTTTCTGTCCGAAGGCATGGATATATGTATTATTAATAAATATATTTAGTAAAGTATAAATTATAATGATTTCAATAAAAATTACTGTAAATTTATTACTTGAAAGTTATATTTTTTTCATATTTATAAATTCTCACTATATAACTGCTTGGCTTGAGTACCTATGTATGAAGTCTATATAAAACTTAAGAAATATTATGACCAGAAAATTATAATCACTCCACTTTCTAGAATTCTCAACCATCTGTAATGCTTGACGCCTGAAGCTATAATCATCCCGGCTTTGGAGATTCTTAAAGACATCAAATTAATGTTCGCCGGCTTATATAAATGACAAACGCCTACAGGATATCCAACAAAAAAGGACGTCTGTATACAGCTTTTCGCATAATTACTATTCATACCTAACTTGGTGAGAAGACCTTACAAGAAAATAAGGTGTTTATTATTGAGTTACTTTGTTCAAGATAGTTTCTAACAGCACTATTTTTTTTAAGTCGTGTCAACTGTTTTTCAATTTTTCAACAAGCTTACCATTAATTAAACTTGTTATAAATAAAACATTTAATTTTCTAAAATACAATAACATGGTATTAAAGAATTCTTTTTCACATACTTAATAAATATTTGGGAATTCACACTAAAAATATTTTTTCTATGCGATTAATTCACTCTAAAGATTAAGTAAAACTTAAATTATATCTATTGAATTTAAATCGTCCAAATTATGTGTGAATGTCAGTTCAAGTTCATCCGTGCACTTAAACGTCTGAAAATGCCGAAAAGCGAAACCCGGGTCGTTAATGACAAAACTTGTACATAATTTAAACGATTCAAATTTAATATTGAAATTCCACCAAGAAATCCTATATTCGAAATCTTAAATTATATCTATTGATTTCGTATATATTTATATGTAAAAATGCATTGATATTAAGAGAATTTTTCTTTTCAATTTTAAATATTTGACAATTTATATTGAGATTTAAACAGCTAACAGAGTCAATGGAATTAATTCTTAAAGCTTAGATTTTTAGTACCCATCGTACATTATTTACATATATTTAACTATTGAATATAACTTAAAATTCTATTAAACGATGAAAATCGAAAGGAAGTAGTATCATATTTTTCAATACGCTCTAGATTGTTTGTTTTTACTTTTCGCTTCAAGGGTATTTTTCATTTCTACTGCATTAAATAAAAAAACTGTATTTTTTATTGATTTCTGTTTTATTATTCTACACCTACTTGTGAATAGATTTGCAGAGTCTTGTAGTCTTAACTAAAATTTAAGATATTACTCTTAAATAAAATGATGAAAAGACCCTTTATTTCAGAATTTATTTTTAAATAAGGCTTTATATTCACTATTCATTAAATATATATTTTTTTAAAGTTTTTAAAAAATGACAAAACATTGCCATTTTCAGTTTATTACAGTGACTCACTTAATATCAATTTAATCAATTTCAAATATTTAGGACAATAATTTACAGATCGAGCTTTGAAGCATTCATATATGCCTTTTTTACAAAAGATTTTTTCAACGCAAAATCTCTGATTTTTACTTCAACCTTTGCGCTCGTTTAATATTGTAAATCTTTTCATCCCGCTGGAATGTGACGTAACACTTTCCACACAATATCCGAGCAGTCATAAGGCAAAGCCTAGGTGTAAATAATAATAACCAACCGGGTCGTTCTCACCCAGCCGCTCTGAGAGCAAGGCAGCTTACCTACCTCTGCCAAAACTGTCGCCTAAGTAAAACATTACGTGACCGCCGCGGCGCTTAGATGCTCGTAGAACTACGAGTTTTTAGTGCGTAGTGGCTGTCGTAGAGTGCCGTGGGCAACGTCTAGGATAAAGGATTTTTTGGTCATTTAAATCTTTTGTCTCAAGCTGAATACTAATACTTGCTAAAAATATTTCGCTTTTAATACATAATTCCAAATTTTAAACAAGCTTTTGACATTTTGAATACTTCGGCAATTTGTTTATAGTTCAAATAAACAAATTGCTTTTTCCTTTTTCGTTGTTGTAATTTTTACAGGCTCTTCTTTTTTCAAGCTTAAAAATTAAATTTAGATACTTATTTATCATTTTTAATTTAAATCCTTTTGATAGAACCTTGATGATGTTGTATACTTTGTGATTATTGAAAAAAGCTGTTTTGAAAAACTGTGGGCTACGTCTTTTTTCTTTTCCGCAGTCGATATTCTACAACACTATAGTTTACCTATAATTTTGAATCAAAATATTTATATTTATTATCAGTTACGGAACTTTTTACGCTATTCTTATGTTGTTTCTGATATTATTTGCATCAATATTTTTTTATATATCTCAAAGCAGTTGTTCTTTAATAATATTGCAACTAGTCGTACCATAGATAGAAGTCAAGAGCCAGCCTATGTAAAAGTACATATACTCTTTTAGAAGAACAAAAAAAAACATTTGTTATATTCAAATGTAGTGTGTATGAATTGTGTCGTCGTTTTTTTTTTAAATTTTGTATGTCTGTACTATTTACAATCTACAGAATACATGAATGTTTATTTATTCTACATTTATTTGTTAGGAACAGGTCTGGTATTGTTATCATTACAACATCAATCACAACTGCTGATGTTAATATTTTTTTTAAATACAGTTTTTTCGACCAAGTATTAACAATAACCACCTTAAAGTCATAAAACATGTATTGAGTAATTGAATGAAAATGTTACGTTGGACCTGGTTGATGAATACAAATTCGGCAAGACTAACATTAAATTATAAAAATCATTTTTTTTAACTATGTCCGCTCCCAATGTGGAGCATATGGACTCCTAATGGAGTTTATCTCAACAGAAGTGTTTCTACAAGAACTGCTTGTTACTCAGTTGCTCAACCTCTCTTTTTCCAAAGAGAGTAGGGATAGAAGGATAGGGCTAGAACAGGATTAGTGGTAAGCTAATCGCTCTCAATACGCCCCGTTCATAGGATAGGATGGGTGAGAGGGGGGAATTCAAGACATCACATACATCCATGCCTTTGAACAGAAATTCATAAATCGATTGAAAAATCAATTTATAAAACTGTCCGTACCGGGATTTGAACCCGGGCCCTCCGTAGCCGAAGCCAACAACGTTGACCACTCGACCACACAGGCGGCTAAAATCATACCTTAAGCAAATTTCCTAGGGAAATACTTTTAATATAATTAAACCAACCAACTTAAACTAAAAAACCATTTTTGATACCATATTTTTTCACTCGTTATATATTATGAAGTATAATAATATATTGCTAGATACGAAATACGTTCACAAAATATTATTTTTATATTTTTTCTATATATTAAAAAAAAAGTTCCTGATGATGAAAGTTATTATTCATACGGATATAAGCAAAATAAATACAATTATACAATTTTGATCTTCCTACACGATGTAGGTTACATTAGAGCCGAATGACACTAAAAGCACACAGTATGATAATAAAAACACGACGCTCGAATCACGTTAAGTATGTTTTCCACTACTTTCCTTTATTTCTCTGCCAAATTTATCAAGTTTTTGTCATCCATACCAGAAAAGGTCACATAACAAATTATTGACACCACTAAAAACGAATGTATGAATGAATGCCCGATAATATAACTGTTTTTTTTCTTCTTAACTGTGAAAAATTCTTTTACGTTCGCCCAAACGAAAAAACCCCTTCGATGATTTTATTGTTTTATTGTTATTTTCACGCCCATGTTCATGATTTTTTCTTGTGTGAACACGACACTTTATTCAAATTAAATACCACCCACAATTTATTTGTACATATATACATTCAACTATCTTGTAAAAATCCATACAAAAAAATACACTATCTTGAATGTATTTTTAGATATAATTAAAGACTTTTTTTAACTTACATGTAGTTATATAATAATAAGTAAATTATGTTTTATCATTTTCGATGAATTAAAACACATCAATAAAAACTAATTAATTAAAAAATGTTTGTATCGTTTTCTCTACTTATGTGAAGCATATGGATACTAAATAGGTCGTCTCATATTTTTAATAAAAACTATTTTTATAGTTGCTCGACTTTGTCGTTACAATGACGGCAAGGAATAAAATGTTAAGTGAGCAATAAAATAGTAGTTGGTTGATTGCAATATGTGTGTCGTGTTTTAAGGGTTGGATGTGGGCGAGTGTAAATGTATAAAACCATCACGGTTAGCATACATTTAGATACAAAGTCATGAATCAATGTTTGAATATTTTCTTTTTGGTTTTTACACCGTGACTCTGTGTGAATATGAGACTTTGAAGATTCAGTCAAAGGAAAGATTCAATCATATTTGTATTACGTTATCTTCCAATGAGCCGATGATGGTAAGTAATATGTCTTAACAATGTAGATTTATTTCATTTCTACCAACTCTCTTTTGTTATCCACCTTCTTCTCGGTATGAAAAATACCACTGGTTTCGGATTTCGACTTGTATAATACAGAAATGTTTTTGACGCGAGCGTTCATTTTTTTTCCTTTGCTGGGGCTTCCTTAATACCAGCGCAAACATTCCCCGGGTGCAAATATTTATCCGAAAACCCACACAGACTGAGAGCAATGACCAAGAAAGTTCTTTCTAAAACACCCATTCATCTTTCAGAACAAGAGTGGCTGTTTCGTTTGGTCTCGCATCTTTCGTGATGTTCAAAGAGATACACGGTATACCTAAAAACTCAATAAAAATAATGAAAAGAAAATAACGACACTGTAATGATAAAAATGTCTTCATATTTCTACAGAAATACTTTTACATTTACTTCTCTTGGAGACTTTCGTATTCATATTTTTTTCTTGTTAATGCGTGTCAAACAAATATTTTCTTTACACATCAGGTCAGTTTCGTTGAAAAAGATTTTCTATCATGTTTTATAAATACAAACCAATGTTTTTGAACGTCGAATATGTATTTAGCGTTTGTGTGTAGTTTCTTGTTTTTTCAACCATGAATTTATAAACGCTAGGCTAAGAACAGATATTTATTTTGATGAAAATCTGTCTTTATTTCATTTTACTATTTACGACGTTTAGAGAAATATTTTGTTTATAAATTACTTAATAACTAAAAAATCACACAAACAGTTAATTTAAAATCAGCTTATTTGTCCAATTTTATGATTAAATTCAATGTTATTTGTATGCCCTTTTTTAATACTTGTTAGCCACCTTTAAATTAGTTGTACTTTTTTCCAAACGTTTATTGCTTTGCATTGAATAGAAAAACATAATTTTTAATAAGGAATTTTAATTAGAAGAGAACATAAAATATTTTTTAATTAAAGCCATCTTATTAAAAATATATACAACAGCAATCAGTTACTGCTTCATATTATTCAAATAAATAATATAAAAAATGGTTTATAAATAATTTATTAAACTGGTCGTAGTTGCAACTGAGCATTATTTTATTTTATCATTAATAATTGAACTGAAATAATTATTTGAACTTTTTTTAATATTTGATTACACTTAATTTTTCAGTGGCATTTTGTTAGTATTACTATATTGGGATGATACGCTTCTTAAGCTTCGTGAGAAACTAAAGAGTGTTTTTCATACCTTTTTCAAAAAACTTCCTTGATATTATTTTTTCGTAGCAAGCCATTGTTGACATAAAAGAATATTCGCATCTACTATGGATTTTATGTTCGACTACTTAAACTGAAATATCACACAGAAACCAAAAAATCTATATTTTTTTTCCTAGAAAATGTTTCTAAAATACTAATACATGCTCTAATAAAAAAAAGCCACAAATGTCGCATCTTGGATTAAAATGGGCTCGATAAAATCGTCTGACAGGTATTTGACCCTACTTGTGAGATTTTGAATCAATAATTTTTATCAATGAACAATTATTTTTTTATTTATATTTTTAGTAAGATAAATAACACAATTTCATCATAACAAAAATAAAACGAATAGTATGTTTCATTCAATTTAAAAGAAAAACATGTTTCAACAAAATAATATAAATTGTAACGTAAGATCTAACAGTTCACACTACTTAAAAACAAATTATCTCATTAAAATATGAGTCAAAATCTCATAGGGCAAAATGTTTTAAATATATTGACTGAGAAAGTAATTTTTAATGTGATGTAAAGATTAATAAGTTTGGTAAACTTCAAACTAATGCTTCAAACTATTTAGTTAAGAAACTTTCTGGGGTGAGTATTTAATATTTAATTTATATTTCTATATATAAAACAATATATATAATATTTTACGGCAAAGGGAACTAAAACCACACAATAAAACTCTTTCGAAAAATATATCCTACAAAATAAAAAGGCTTTCACAGCGAGGAAAATGATTATTTACATGCAAATTTTGTTTTATTAAACAACTTTAATATAAACAAATAGCATACGTTTTTATAAACGTTCCATCCATTTAATTTGTAATACTCGTTTCATTAGGCGCTAACTTTGGGTGAAATTTTCAAACTAGGAAGTTTTTTTTATATTTGTTATATTTAGGAATTAGTTGGTGTGAAAAAAGTTTTTTTAAAAAATAATACTGGAATTTTCATCGAAATATTTCTTTTGACGTGAACTACAAATAAATTTTACTGAAAAATCAAATAAACAAAAAAGTCAAACATAAAAATGAAAAAATAGCAACGCGTGTTTTATTTTAATTTATATAATACATTTAAAAAAGGTTCTGATTTGTGTTTTAGATGCCTTTGAAATTTGTACCTCGTAATTTTTTTGTTTTTTTTTTGAAAAGATTGCAAAAAAATTTAACTTGAACATTAAAAAAATACATAACGTCCTCTAATGTTCACAAAATGTTATGTCACCAAAAAAATCTCATCAGTGACAACATTATTATGAAGTCATCCATATCCATCAACCGCACGTGTACAGTATATTAAACAATACACCTCCTGTTCAAAGTATACTCGGATCGCATTTGGATAATATTTATTCTAAAAAACGTATCGTTAGTAACTTTTCTTTAGGCTTTGCAATTTACCGTCGAATTTTAATTACCGGTAAACGGTTAATGTTTCCACCCACCACCGGTTTATTGGTAAAATAAAAAAGTATTCTATCAGCTACATGCCTATTTTATACTTTAGCTGGGTTCTAGATTGAAACTGAAATAATTAAAAACAGATCTGTATTTACTAAGATATGGAAATGAGTGAATAGTCACTCATTTCCATATATCATTGGTATATGCCACGTCAAGTTTGGTTTATTTGGTGAGAGGTTATTCATTGACGTATTGATGTATTAAATATATTAAACACATACTTAAGATACACACAGTATGACTTCTCAATTAGATTTCATCAAATAACCAAAAAATTTTAGGAATGAAAACATTTTTTCATAAAAGAAGCTAATTCTTTTATCCTTAAGAACTATCTTGATGTCTTTAATTATTTGTCCCGCAGATGAAAAAAACTTTCTGATTCAATACCATTATAATTGGTCGGCAGGTCAATTTAATTGTAGGATAAAACAATAATAACAAAACACAAACGATGAATTAAATATTGCCAACTATGAAAGTATTTACATTTGTTTTTTTATTCTATTTGCTTTTAATATATTAAAGCTGCAGAGTATGGTCATTTTGGTGATTTTAATTGGCATTTAAAGTTTAGATGACACCGATATACCCAATTACGATTACAATAGAGTTAAAAAATTACACATTCCTAATGCACATTTGCAATAATATTTTTTAAAATATTACAGTATCTGTTTTTAATTTAATTCGCGATAGAATATTTTTTGATAGCTACCGGCTAATTTTCTTATTTACCAATATTTACCAAATGTCGATTTTTGACGATTCACCGATAATGCAAGCCTTACTCCTCTCTTAATAGATACATCAAATAAATAATTAATTATTATTTTTTCTCATATAAATACTTGACCATTTTTGATACATCACCCTCACGTGCACCTTATTAAAATATTAAAAATGAGATGGTTTTAAATAAAAAAAATATTTGAACACATTTTACATATGTAACACAAATAGTCAACGCCTCAGATGATCAAAAACCAAATGTTAAATTTACAAGAGCACGTTATTTCATATTTAGTTGATATTTTATCAGTTCTTTTTTAAATTTAACCCATTAAAACTAACCATAAACCTAACCATTTTAAATTGTGTGAAAAAAGCATCAATGTTTAATTTTTTGTTCAGCTATTTTATTTTTTTATGACTATGTTTTACCACATTCAATTCTAAAATATATTACAATCTTTATGTATTTTAATATTCCACAAATTAATAAACAAAACAATAATGTTGTAAATACTCATTTTCTTGTCGAAGTCGGTCAATTTTATAATTGAATTGTCGCAATATGTGACTTACAGTATTTTAATAGCATAATATATTATGTCTTTTGTTCAAAATTGGTTAACACAAACGTTTTATAATGCTGTTAACAAAGATTTTTTTTGTGTTAACACGTTTCTTTAAAATATGAAAACTTCTATTTAAAGATTGCTAAATTTAAAACAAAAGATTTTTTTTCTGCATTCTATGTGACATTTTGAGTTGAGTGCGTATTGGTCATTTTATATCGACCTCTTATATGAAAGCGCTTACGCTAATGGCCAAAGTTGAGAAATGAGAAAATAAACAGATAGTAATAACTTGAGCTAGGACTATAATGTTCACCCTCCATCACGTGAGGGAATAGGGTGGAGCCCTCTGATGAGAGGCACTACTCACAAGAGGCGTCAGGTCAGCTGCGTGGTAGGGACGACCTTGCATTATTCATGTGAAAACTGGATTCAACGCTTTCAGTAGAGGCCAGTCAGGTAGAAGCACTTTTTCAGGGACAAACAAAGTTTTAACCCAAATAAAACATTAAAATTATTAACGAGTCCACTTTCAGGCGACATAGTTTTAAGACCTTTTTACTAAATGGTCTTGAGAAGAGTGCTTTCAAAAGATCATTTGAAAATTCATAGTATATTTAAATTCATTTTATCTTTTGCATAAATGACATATGAGTATCAAAAAAAAAAAACATGGTTAGTTATTATTTTAAAACAGTAAAGACATCGATATTAAATTCAATTCAATTATTTTATAAAAAAATATTACTTTCTTTATGTGTAATAATACTGTTTACTATAAATCAAGAAAAAAACCATTCAATAATATTACAAAATAATAATTATTAAACATATTATTAATGATCATGTTACAAAATTAAACTTTTGATTGAATATGTATATCAAATTTATCAAATAAAGAAGTAGTTTCGTAATGAATCAAATCAAAATCAGTCTTTAAATCATATATGAAGGAAAATCTTCTAATTTTAAAGGGAAGAGAAAACTGTAGATATTATTTTCATGGCATATTTTCTTCCTCGAGTGGAAGCTTTCTGAATTTAAAAAATAAGGATAATTAAGTCAGTAAAAACTAACTGTTAATTCAGCATTTAGAAACCTTCATTATACCTCACATAGGTTATACGTTTTTTTATAGACAACAATGAAATATTATCATTTAAAATGCCACCGCATATTTTTATTCGATTAATTCATAAATACCGTAAAAATAATAAAATAGTAAATTTATTAACGCTTGTTAAATAAAACTAAAAAAATTGATCTGACATTCCAATGGATAGTAAAATTTTAAAAGCGCGACCATTTATTAATGCTACGTTTGATATCGGCGACCTAATGATTAATTAAACTTCGAATATCTGGGTAAACGATAAACAATGACTGGTTTGTGACGTCCACTTTAGTCGCGGTGGCTTTTGACCGCATCGCCCACACCGTAAGCCGGTTCTGTCAACGGGGGCGCCTCTTGCGCCGTGTCAAATCCCACCCCTACCACCCTTCACTGGGTGCTGTTTCCAAAAACAAAGTCGTTAGCGACAGAGCTGTGTGACGGATACTTCGTTTTTAACATACGCTTTCTATTCAGATAGTACACAATACAACCGAAAAACGATATTAAAAACATTACAGATGACACACATTCAAACCTACCAGTAAAACATAATAATTTTAAAGTTTTTTTTTATAAATACAATAGTAAATAAGTTTTAAATAATATTTTTAATTCTATACATATTATAATAAATAATTACTATTATCTTGAAGTTTTTTGGTTATATGGTTTGAATATTTTAAGAATTTTGATTTTGATGAGCATTAGTATGTAGTTCAAACACATATTCAAATATAAAATTTCATTTAAGTTTTTGCATCTTTTTCAAAATAGGATAAAAAAAAGGAATCACAGCGGTTCATACATAATATATAAATGATAACATGCATGTATTTTTGTTAAACAATTTTGCAATCGCTTAGTCGTAGAACCACTTTACTATTGTACTATTTCTACTATTGTAAATTCCATAGTATGTAATATTTATAGCACTTTTAAATTAAATAAAACTTCTGGAAATTATCAAAGAACAATAAATTAATAATGTTCTAATTTTTTTTCTATAAAAAAAAATATATTTTGTTTCCGTTAATTTCCATTTGTCGCAACAAAATGATGTATTTTTATATACAAATTTAAGAGATGCAAAGGCAACAAAATAATTTCATAAGTTTAAATACGTAAGCTGCGTTGTTTTGTGTAGTCAAAAAGAAAACACGTTTTAAATATTCACATCAAGTAACTTAAGCCAAGTTAATTTAATTTCGCTTAAGTCCGCTTGGTAAACTCAAACTGATCCCGTCATTAAAATAAGTCCTTAAATGTTAAAGGATATTTTTTCTCTGAAATAATAAGCTCTTGCATTTTGTAAATGTTTTATTTACTAACGAGATTATGGGAATACTTACTCGAATAAATTTTCTCTCGTTTATTAAAAGTTAAAAATTGTTTATGTATTTTTTTAACAGCTGTATCACCAATGAATATTCTTGAATCAATTTTACTACATGATTTTTTGACAGTAGTATTTTTTTTGTATTGAACGAAATTTTAATAATTTCTATAATGAAATCATATTTTAGCAAAATTCGCATTCTTGAAAGTATTAGAAACCTGTTTGTCATAATCTTACATTATATTAACATAATTTAATAAACACCTAAAATAGATTACAAGGTTAACCCCAAAACTGAAATTTCTAACTCGTTTTCACTACATATTGTTTCAACAAAACAATGTTAATGGTAGTGTTTCTATGTGTCTTAAATAAAATTTGTCTTCTTTAATATAGTTGCCTTAAACTTAGTTAATACCATTTTTTATATCAGACTAGTACTGCTACTAAGGCTTATACAAAAAAATAATTTTGGTAAAAAGAAAGCTTTTGTAATACAATATTCTATGGCTTAAGCCGGTTCACCCGTTTATATAGTATTCATAAACCTTGTTACAAAAAAATACACAGTAAAAATATTGTCAAATAAACGTTAATAAAAAAATATAAAACTTTCATAAATGTAAATTCATCATTTAAATACATATTATTTTTCATTTTATTTGACCATGGCAGTTTAAAGTAAAAATATGAAAATTAATTTATTTTAATTATAGAGAAAAAAATCTATATTCATGTTAATATTTTAAGCGGGGTTACGAAATTGAAAAAACCCCGGCTTTCAATATTCAAATATCGAAATTTTTTACTAAAAATTGTTCTTTTAAGACCGGCACGCCTACTACATATCATCAAGGATATAATAACATAGGCATATGATCTTGAATTTGTTTTATTCTGTGCAAACAAGCGAGATCACTATGAACCGACTTTGGCAATAAGGCGACTTAACTATAATCTTAGAAAGGAATATCTATCTATAAATAAATTTATCATGAATCAATGATTATTCATACCGGTATATTTTAAAACATTTCTGTAAAGCCTGATCGATTCAAAATGAAAAACATGCAAAGTAAACATGCTATGCTCCAGCACATCTTTACCTTAATGACAGAATTTAAAGAATAGCAAATTGATAGTTCTGAACAAATAAAAAATTGAGAGTTCAAGATAAAGTTTCTTGACTGCATATTATAAGTTGATTACATAGATAATTTTAATGTTTTAATAAAGATGAATTGACGCTGATTTAACACAAATAAAATAAACTAGCTGTAAGCCCGTTGCCCAGCAACGTGAGATTTTTGTTGCAAAGTATTTAATTTAATTTTATTTTATGGTATTTTATTTTATTTTATTTTATTTTATTTTATTTTATTTTATTTTATTTTATTTTATTTTGTTTTATTTTATTTTATTTTATTTTATTTTATTTTATTTTATTTTATTTTATTTTATTTTATTTTATTTTATTTTATTTTATTTTATTTTATTTTATTTTATTTTATTTTATTTTATTTTATTTTATTTTATTTTATTTTTATTTATTTTATTTTTATAGTTAGCAGAAATTTCGTAAATTATTTAATTTTTGGAATAATGTTTAAGTTTGCTAACAACCATTTTTCGTAGTAGCAGAAATTTCGTAAATTATTTAATATTTGGAATAATGTTCATGTTTGCTAACAACCATTTTTCTTAGGAGCAGAAATTTCGTAAATTATTTAATATTTGGAATAATGTTCAAGTTTGCTAACAACCATTTTTCGTAGGAGCAGAAATTTCGTAAATTATTGAATTTTTGGAATAATGTTCAAGTTTGCTAACAACCATTTTTCGTAGTAGCAGAAATTTCGTAAATTATTGAATTTTTGGAATAATGTTCAAGTTTGCTAACAACCATTTTTTGTAGTATATATATTTTATTCAACTAATTTGCAAATACGCTAACAAATACATTTCGTAAAAGAAGAAAAAGACCCGAGGACATCAGTACGCACACATTTGTGAAAAGTGAAAAGTGAAAAGCGAGTGATTATTTTATCGACTATTAATATATAGATATAGGGACTGCCGTTACATGTTTGTTTAATAATGTTGACATGGCGCAGCAAGCAACGTCGTTAGCTTCCATGTGGATCTCACGGGTTTGAATCTCAGTACGAACAGATTTTTTTTTCCATCGATTTATCGATTTCTGTTTAAAGGAATGGATATTTACTTAATAAACAACGAGGTCATATACTCCACATTGGGAGTGGAAATGGATTAAAAATATTAGTAATAATTATCAATAGTAAAAATGTTTATTGATATTTAAGAATCTCATTGTGACCTTAATTTAGTTTTACTAATTTCTACTAGTACGATGACGATTAAGTCATACGTTTTTTTTTTATCCTTTAAATTTTTCAATGTTGCAATTTTATAGTTGAGTATAAAATAATTTTTAATGCATCTCTCATAAAGTTTTAATATATGTATGAATATTTATACTATTGTACATTAATATGGACGCAACCAAAGGTAGAACTTGTTATGAAAACACTGTTTGTAGTATTGTGTGGAGTTTTAACATAATGTTGGTGTTTCTGTGCACTTATGATGTGTGGAACATCAAATTCAACAAACTAAAAACACTTTATGCTAGCTAAGTCAACAACAATTTTGCTGGATCTCTGTTATTTTCGTTGCATTGTGGTAAATACATGCTTTGGATCATTTGTGCTTGAAAGCAAATAAAACATTGAGTTAATCCTAATGGGAAATCTTCCCGTTTTGTGTTTTAAGCGCTTTTTGAATAAATTTTGGTATGATTGCCTTAATGGTGATTCAAATATGTTTAATCGTATTTTAATACTAATGTTTTTTTGCGTTATAATATTTCACTACATTATTTTTATAAATAATATGTTTTCATGAACAAGTTTTTTCCAAAAAAGTGTAGTTTATTATCGTGATAAATTTTGATAATATTTTAATTGACGGGAGCATAATTTTTTTTAAAGGGAGCTTGTATTTTTATTCGCTTTCATTTGTTATAAACAAATGAAAGTCGTATCGAATATCATGTTTAATGCAATAAATGATTTGATTTAATGAACTGCAAATTGAACCAAAAATTTGTCGCCTTCTGTGGTCTAGTTCACGGTTTCTCAACCGGGTATCACAGCAAAACTTTGTGGGGCCACAAGAAAATTCTGGAAGAGCTAAAAAAAAAAAACGTCTCGTGGCTTTTCATTTTAGGAAATCAGTAAATTCCTTGGTAAAATCTGCTGGCGAGCAAAATTTTTAAAGAATTGAAAATTATTATGTAATCTTTCAACTTCTCAAACTGTTATGGGGGCCACAAAAAAATATGAGACTCAAAAAGGTTGAGAAACTAGGTATTTTTTTGTTTTAATTTAAAATCTTAGACATGTGTGTTTATGATCTCGAAGTGACTTATAAAACATCGAGTTTATTTTGTATGATTTTCTAAAACTTCTTTCAATAAAAAAAAATCCTAAATGATTTCTGAACGTCACTATTAAGGGTTCTAGAGTTTATTTCTTCCAGCCGTCCATGCCGTGCATGGAGTCGTGCTCATCGTTTTTTATCCATCTTTTCCAATGGCGGTCTAGAGTTTGAGCACCGGCTGAATTTTCATTCTGCACAATATGAAAATTTTTGAAGATCTGAACCACTTCAAGCCACGCACGCAACTTACTCATTGTCTTCGTGCCCTTGTCACGTTGCTATAAGCGAAGAGATCAGAATTTGTACGGAAGCGACGTTCTCGCGTTTCCTCTTCAGAGCCAAGTATTTGACGGTGAATTTTATTTTCAAAAACCTGGATTACTTTGAGCTATTTCCCCCGCTAAGCTGTTAAGCTACTTGTCTCAAATCTTTATATTAGATCCAGTAATTTTATGTCCTATTTTTCTAAATGTTTTTATTTTTTACCACTTAAAAAATAATATATCTAATATATTTTTTATATTATTAAGAAAAAGTGAAGAAATTGGCAGGCTACGGAGAATCATTGAAACACATCGTGATGAGAATAAATGATCCATAAACGGAGTGACATGGTCAAAAAAAAAAGAGTATTAACAATAATAATTATGAAAGTTATCTATTAGTAAAGGAAATATTTAAATTCATTATATTATTTGTAACTTAATATTTTGTAGACTCGGACATCGATAAATATTTCCGGTGATTTTTTCTAATGAGCGATAATATTTATAGATTGTGAGAAAATTATTTTATTTTGATATTTTCAAAAAATGGATAAGATTTCTTAATCGTTTCAATACTTCCATAAAAAATGTTTTTTTTTTAAACATTTATATTCAAGTTAATATTTGATGCCTTGCCTACAAAATCTTATAAATGTAGATATTCTGTAATTAAAAGATGAGGATTTCCATTAAACTGTATTTATTTGATTATATAATTTGAAAATAATGTTTTTTTTTTCAACACTATTTAACAAATATTGTATCAGTTCCTTTTTTTATTCAATACATTTTTCTTTTGATCATTGATAACAACACTATTTTATAAAATTGATTTACAAACATACACGTCATAAAACACAAGTGTTAAATATGATATTTTGATTTCACAAGCCTTTCATGACTTGAAGAATAGTCATCTTTAACTTTCTTTTTCAATTGTATTTACAACATATTAAATAAAATAAAGTTTGTTTACACAAAAAAGTCTCCTTTACCAAAGATTTTATCAAACGCTTACAAACATGATCATGATCATATTTTTGAAGATGGAAATAAATTTTTACGGCGCACAATTTTTTTACATGTCTAAAGGTTTTCTATTTGCCCCCTAGACGCCATTTACAAGGCATAAAATACACGATATTATTATTCGTTCATAAAAAATCTATTACAAAATGACCTTGATAAAAAATAAAATTACTTGCAAATCTGCCTGTCGAATTCGCGAAATCGTGTCCCACAAGCACAGCCACTAGTCAATCATCCGCAAGGAAAATCCGCTCAAAAATTCCGCACACTGAAAAAATCTGTAGTTCCTGTGAGATATTTTAGGCGTGGGTTTCGTGAAAAACTCTTACCGAGTCCAGTGGGCCTGCCAATGTTCATTCTGCTAACTCACTAAGGAAATCTACAACAATTCAAGTTTGATATTCAAAACTTTTCTTTTTTGTGACATATATACATTACTTTATAATACTTCCGATATATATGACTTTTGCAGAAATTCGTGTTTTTTTATATAAAAATAAGATCTATATTTGGTAACTGCGAAATATATTTCACCTAGCTATTTAATCATTGTTATAACAAATTTTCCAAGTTTAATTCATGTAATATTTTGCAGCATATCTTTTTAAGACACGTTAACTAAATAATTTCAGCAATCGACTAAGCCAGGCGGGAGGAACCTGTGGCCTTTTGGCTACTCTGGTGCGGCCTTTGGTAAATTTCTATTTCCGGCCAAAGATTCCATAGTCAATGTTTACTGAGGCCTGATGTCAAATCAGAAAAATGAATGCGGCCTTTAGATAAGAAAAGGTTTCCCACCCCTAGACTAAGCTCTCTTTTAATGATAATGTAATGATTGAAGGAATGGGGTAGGGTGGGATTTATAGCTCACTGCTTTTGATACGTACCACTTTCAGGATAGAATGAGTGATAAGGGATTTAAATATGAAATATATTCATGCATGTGAACACAAATACAGATCGATTCAATATTTTTTTATTAAAGAAACTTACTCAATTGCCCATGAATTTGAAACCATGGATACCGCAACTAGAGTTTGCAATAACGATGAATATATGAATACCGGTATTTCGTTGTTTTATATTAAATATTAGTATTGCAATTTTTTCCGGCTGCGTAATCGAGTGGTCGACGTCGCTGATTTCGTTCACAGTGGTCACGGGTTAGAATTCTAGCACGTTTTGATAGATTGATTTTCAATTGATTTATATATGTCTGCCCAAATGCATGAATTTATCTGATGTTTTGAATTCACTCCCACACCCATCGTATCCTAGATACGGACAATATGAGAGCAATTAACCAACCACTAGTCCTGTATTAGTTATATCCGTCTATTTATACTCTTTTTAAAAAAGAGCAGTTGAGCAATTGAGTAATAAACAATTTTCGTAGAAAAAAACTTATGATGAGATATTTCCATTATGAGATTATATTCTCTAAATTAGGAGCGGGCATTAAAAAAAATAAACAATGCAAATATTGATACCGACATTACGAAAAAAACTTAAATTATTCAAAAATGATAAATCGGTTTATATATTATGAAAGAAGTTTTTTCATTTAAATATTAAATGTATTTTTAAAATGATAAAAAAAAACTTTAAAAAGATTATTAATAAACTTACTTTTGGTTGAAATTCATTACTTATTATTAATAATTATTCTGCTTCATTTTTACAGTGATAAGTAAAAACTGAAGTACCGATTTATTTTCATGAGCGTTGTTGTACTGAAATATTGGTAATCCCGGAATTAATGTCGTTTTTTCAATACGTAACTTTGACTCTGATGTTTGGGTCTGTTGACCAGTAAAGACGTGTGTTATTATGTTTCTCTTCTTTGTGATTCTTTGCCTTTCTTTTAAACAAAAAAAATACATTCTACCCCATCTACAAAAATGGCAGAGACGTGTCCTTCGGAAACACATTTAAGAAGCTGCATGCTGTTTTTGTTTCATTAAAAAAAAACTGCAACAGAAGCAACGGAATCCATTTGTGAGATTTACGGTGATATACTGGACATAAGAAAGTGCCAACGATGGTTCAGAAAATTTCGATCGGGCAATCTCGATTTGAAAGATGAGCCTCTAAGTGGACGGCGCAGTTTAGTGGATGAAGCAGGCCCTAAGGCGGAAATTGAAGCAGATCCGACGGTGACCATTGATCAATTATCCAAGAAGGTCGGCACATCACGATCGAATACTCATCGCTATCTAGAGAAACTGGGGAAAGTTCAAAAAGAAGGCATTTGGGTTCCTCACGCACTAACTGAAATCCCATACAAACGTGTGGTGGGATCAGAAAGGTGTGATTTCTTGTGAGGAGTTAAAACAAGAACAAACTGTTACTGCAGCTCTTTATTGTGATCAGATGGACAAGTTGAATACAAAATTACAAGAAATTAGACCTGCTCTTATGAATAGAAGGAATGTTATTCTTCAGCACGACAATGCCCGTCCGCACGTTGCCGACATTACACGAAAAAAGGCCCAGGACCTTGGCTGGGATGTTTTATTGCATCCACCCTGTTTTCCGGACTTGGCACCAAGTGACTATCACTTTTTTCGTTCTTTAGAAACGCAATTAAGGAACAAAAAATTCGACAATATTGAAGAACTAAAATCAGGTCTCTCGAAGTTTTTCGAATCTGAACCAAAGACCTTTTATGAGAAAGGAATTTTAGATATTGAAAATAGATGGCAAAGAGTCGTAGACAACACTGGTAATTACTTTGTTTAAAAAAAATAATAAATAATTAAAAAAAATCAAATTTGAGTTTTAGTGTAAAAAACGACATTAATTCCGGGATTACCTAATATAATATACCATAGAAATACGTATTTAACAAAAAGCATATTGATTTTGTTTGTATTAACTATTAAGTAATATTTTCTTTTTTTAGTGAATCTAATCTTTCATTATTTTTGAAAATTATTTCACTCGTGTTTGTATGACCTTTTCGGTGTTGACGAATATTTAAATTTAAATAACGTTTAAATATTATTCACTATTACCACCATTAATGCATAAACAATAAATCACCTCGCACACACAATAAAATATAGCACGTTACTGTATTTACTGAAAACTACTGCTATAGTTATAAAAAAGCATTGCAAAATCATTTGAAGTCTTAGGAAACATAAAACCATGTTTAAAATAAATAATATCGGTATTAAGGCAGGACATTTATTAAATTCATGTCACCCGTTCTACATTAACTACACAATATTTATATACTATCCTACTGCAAATTGAACAAAACTTTAAGTCTTAGTTTCTGTCGTATTTAATTGCCAGGTTCCTATATTTATTCCAGTAAGGTACTCAAGATTCTAGATTTGCTTAATAAAACACTGTAACGTGACAAAGACTATTTACAATAAATAACAAGAAAATAATAAATACGACCACGGACTAATGGAGAATGCAAAACAATATATTTTGATATAAATACATTTTAGTGCACCGTTTGTCGTCTGTAACACTTCTAATTATTAATATACAAAATAACTGTCTTTGTGTACATTATACATAATAAAGATCCCGTGTTCAAAAAAATGAATTGTTAAAAAAATATTTACATGTTTACCTTTTACTTAATTGAAAAAATACATTTAAATATACAGTCATGAAGCCAAGTATTTTTGTTTTGCTAAGTTGTGCGGCTATAAGTTCAAATCAATAGTAAGAAAATTTCAATTTGAATTGTTCAAATTATGTAAAATCTCACAGATTTTGTCAGTAACGACCCGGGTTTTGCCTTTCGGCATCTTCAGGCGTTCAAGTGCACGGATGAACTTGAACTGACGTTTAGTAAATGAATGTTTCGTGTTTATATAAGAAATAAATGTATCATTGAGTTCAAAGCCATTGCTGGCGGAAAGGATAATAAGCTCATGGGAATGCCCACAGATTTGAGAAGTAAGTAGTTTCAAGAACTATATTTTATTTGTTTGTCGGCAAAGATTTTATGATTATATTTATATAGGGTACAAAAGTGGAGACCCAGGTAGGTTTAGTATTTCATTTAAAATCGGAAGGCTATGCAATCGTGCTCTATTAATTTCCAAAATTTCCTGGAAAAAGAGTTTATGACTGTCCGTATTTGGGTGTAACATTTTTAACATTACAATTCAAATTTAATATTGAAATTCCACCAAACACCTTCAGTCGAAATCTTAAATTAAGAAAATTTCGTTAATAACATCAAGATGCATTGATCTTTGTTATGATTTTGAGTATTCTCTCTCACTCCCTAGCCCAGGAGTACTCAACCGGTAAGGAATTCTTCCCTAATAATAATTGGGGGAAATACCAAGTTCCAGAACGGGAGGGAGAATAGTTGAATCGCTAAATTTTTCTTTCTTTCGTAAAGTTCTTTAAAGGTTTTATATTTAATTCAATTTAAAATGTTTATCATTATTCATAAAATCACTTAATATGCAGATGAACAAAATTTTTGAATACCTTGTACTTCTACTAAAGTTTTCTTTCTTCATTAAAATATGCTCTTTTCATTAAAGAAATTAGTTCATAAAAATCATCTCAGTAAATTTATAATATCAAATTAAAAAGTGTTTCAACACAACGTATATGTTTACTATTTCGAATACAACTTTTTAGTAAGATTATCTTGGGTAGGATAGAGTTCTATTCTGAACAATGGTTAAAGGGGGAAATGGGGTGAATAAGCTTTGTAACTCCTGCTCTAGCCGATCATTAAATTAGAATAAAAGCAAAAAAATAAAGTTACAATTAGGTCTTGCGTCACTTAATCATTGTATGATTACCTTCCCTGAAAAGAAAAATTGCGATTATAACTAAAATCAAGTTAAATTTCGTTACAAACTAGATTACATGTCAATAAAATATACAATAAACTAGATATGTATGTAAATATATATATCAATAGTGTATAAATCTACCCAAAAGTTTGACTTTAGCTTTTCGACTAGACAAACGTTAAAATTACGTCCATGGTGAAAACAAAAATTGAAACAGTTTGAAAGTTATTTTTTACTACTGTGCTACTTTTCGTGTGACACAGCATTCATTTTGCAGTGTTCAAAAGCGGTCTCGCCAGCGCGGCAGACGAGCATGATGGGCGGACGAGTGCGAGACGAGGCAGCGTCGGGAGGTATTGTGCTGACGTGTTTTTGCAGAACATACCACCACACCACCGGCGTCGTCACATCACTCCACACTTATGCCCCCGCCTTTGCCTACCAGCCTCCAGTGGAAAGAAAAAAAACCTCCAGTCATGTACGGATTGCGGTGACCGGAATTTGCATTGTAACGCTGGGAAAGTTTACCATAATATTTTAATGTCTGCTAGTCACAATGCTATGCACTAAAAACTTGCATTATTTTAAAAATTAAAACAGTTTTATTTTAAAACATAAAAAAATAGATGTGTTACTTAAATTAATCTGAACGGTGATGAACCTTAGTTGATAATGCCAGTCATGAGCAATACTGGTTCTGATCATGTTGAATATAAGTGGAATTATTGAAAATGTGTATTTTATTTCATGGAAGTTATAATTTGCTTAATCAAATAACTTTGATTTGCATTTTTTTGTTTGAACCGACATTTTTTATCAAAACGCACACTATCAAATTATGCACTGCAGCTTCAAACGAAATAATGAAGCAAGAAATATATTTGTTTACTCTTTCACAGTGACGATTTAAGTTACTATGTAGTATTTTTGACGGATTCGGTCGTAACTTTAACCGTAATCTGAAAATATTATTACTGCACTTATTGTGTCACGATTCGTTACACAATCAGTGGAATAACATAATTGACAGTTTGCATTTAGTATTTACTATGTGATGTTTTGACAGTTGTTCTTTTATTAGAACCGCCCGTCACATAACCTTTTTTATAATGCGATACAAAAACGCTATGTAAACATAAAGTTATTAAAAAATACGTACATGAAAACAGCCGTCTGGGGGATTGAACTACAGAATTTAGATTGACTGAACGAGATGGCATTCAAACGATTAATTTAGAGCGTTACAGCTGCGCCTATACTAAAGATATCTGGGCTAAGGGAAATAATAGTGAAATACTGATAAGCTTCTTTTCGAAAAACGTCGAGATAGACAACAAAACTAATGGGCTGTGAATATATCTAATGTTTTCGATAATGACCGATAAAATATGATGGAAGTCGTTGAAAATACTTTTCAAATATGTCACTAATAATTATATTGATAACATAGCTATCCGTATTTCAAGCGTAAAAATATAATGTTGTTTTCAAATTATTTTACGTACCTACTGAAAATCTTATTGATACAAAAGAGACAATTTTTCAAATTTTAAGAAGTTTAAACTTTTACATTGTCAGTTGTATCATTTATCTTGACAGCGTGATGAATTGTTTTTAAACTCGTTGACGTGCATTTACTTACAAGATTAGAAGAAGTTTTCTCCGTGACCTACGTCAAATAAGAAAATTCTAAAATTAAGTGATCTTAGTTGTAGACAATTGTAGAAATGTTAATAATTTCATAAATAAAAGTGCTTTTAGCCTTAAAAGTTTCTAGTATTATTCTTAATACAATTAGTTATTCTGAATTTTAGGATTTTAGTTCATTTAAAAGAGTGTTTACTACACACAAATATTTTCACTGTCACACAAATAGAATCATTGGAATATATTGATTAACTCAAAAAATTTATAATGTTATCAGTAGACAATATCATATTATTAATATTTTTTATGAAAGACATCTTCATTGATTCGATATAATTTGATATAATTTAAATGAAATATTAAACTTTCCCGCATCTCCACTTCTATACCTTATATAATCATAAAATCATATAATCATAAAACCTTTGCCGACAAACAAATAATATAATTCTTGAAACTACTTACTACTCAAATCTGTTGGCATTCCCATGAGCTTATCCTTTTCGCCAGCAATGGCTTTGGACTCAGTGGTGCATTTATTTCTTATATAAACACGAAACTTTCATTTACTAAACGTCAGTTCAAGTTCATCCGTGCATTTGAATGCCTGAAGACGCCGAAAGGCGAAACCCGGTCGTTAGTGACAAAATCTGTGAGAATGTACATAGTTTGAACGATTCAAATTTGATATAATTTGAATGTGAATATCAATTGTTTGACTGTTTTAAGTTATTAAACTGATTATGGTTGATTGAATCGATAAAATTGACCGAAAATAAATATTTAACTTAGCGTTTAGTAATTATTTTACAGCTGCAAGGCTTTTAATTTGTTTAGTGGCACATTGTTAACATAAATTTACTCTCATCGGCGTATTAAATGAACTACTGTATACAGAACGCGAATTCCTGTTTTGTCATAATGCTATTTTCTAAAAATTTCAAGCATGTCGGAAAATAATGGTTACAACAGTATATTATACATCCTGCTGACAGAAAAGATTCCTCGCTTTTCAAAAACGTCTGAGATAAAAATGCAAGGGATGCTTCTCGAGAAACAAGGCAGTGGAAATGCTGAGGAAACCACTTCCATGTTTCTATCTATAAAATAGAGTGGTATTTACATTTTACGCGACGCTTTTTCTATAAACTTTTCATGCATGCGTTGATTTCAACTAAAACATTATATAAATATGTCTTACTTTGTTACATTTTCATTTCAATTAAAGTTGAATTGAAATAATTTATTTTTTCGGTTAAGTTTCACGATTGAAACAGGAACCACCTTATTAATATTTTTTGCAAAGTAATGAATGAAATCCATATAATATATCGACTGTGGAAAAGAAAAAATACGTAACCCATAGTTTTTACAAACCAGTTTTTTCATATATGAATAGATTTTTTGAATATGCACATCTTCATGGAAACTTTGCAAACAAAAGACGATTAGTTAACAAGTTATTGCGACCGATCTTACTTGTATTTCTATAATATCTGTATATGATAATAGTTATCGAGTTTCTGACCAACAGCTAAATAGATATTTTTCAATACAATCAGTACATCCTCTTAAATAGTTTGTTTGATCCATGTTGATATCTTGTACTACTCGTTAAACAATAAATTACTGTAATTGAGTTTGCAAAGATTTTTTGGTTGTCAGTTGTAGTGATATGATTTTACTGAAAAGATTTTTTTTTTTTTTAATTATTAAAAGTTTTAACTTTTTTATTCAAACATCATATTTGTTTTGCACAAAGAATATGAATTTTTAACTAAGCTAATAATTAACTGTTTGTGATATTCAAATACTGTTTAAAAATATAGCACGTGCGTGCTCATTAATATAACATTTAATCACAGCATCTCACTAAAGATCACCACTCTTATTTAAGTTTAAACATAAAACTATTGTTTTTACTTAAGGCAACTGTCACCACATTGTATAAAATAGTAATATAACTGTTTTAGTTGTGGTTCAAAGAACGTCATTCTTAAGTTTTATCACAAGATTTTGATTTTATTCGTCGAATTTATTTTATTTGTAACTTTTGATTGTTTTCTAATAATGTAAGTTTTAAAAATGATTCATTTTTTCAATATTGGTAAGACAAATATAGTATCTCAATCTCATTTAACAAACCAAACAGTTTTATTTTACAATCCTTTTCAAATAAAATTGCCTTTTGATTATTATTTTATCCTTATCATGGCAAAATGGAAACGTTTCTCAAAATAATGTTACATTTAAAATTGAAATTTTATTTCTTATGATAGTATTATCAAGGTTGAAAAAACTTTTAAAAACATAACAAATGTTTCTTTTATCATTATATAATGCTAATAAATTAAAGGAGTTATATGAATAATATGTATCTATAAATACTGGTGTTTTTGGCTATTGAAAAATGAAGCCTTAATGGTCATCGAATGGAAATACGTTATCACAAAAAACCCAAAATCAATAGGTTGAAGGTACTTGGGAATACATCTTTTTCACTATGCTACATTTTTAAACTGGAAAAAAAAAAATTTTGGTACGTAGGTAGCACGAAAAATATAGCTGTTTGATTTTGCTCAAGGGATGAATAAAAAGATACTTAAATAAAATTGCAACCATTCTTGATTGGTTTTCTGAATCAGCACATATATGTACCATCAAGTTCTAAGCTACTCATCCATGCAGATGTAAACTCAATCATAAAAATATAAAGTAAAGAAATAAAAAACTATTGCGATAATTTCTGAGTACTTTGGTCTGGCTAGACTGATATATTTATTAGGGTATCTAATCAAAATTGAAAAAAATCAGATTGTCTACAATTAAATGAAATTTTTATTTCAGATCAGAATAAAACACTCAAAGCTTATCATGAGATGAATATTATTGTATTCACGTCAGTAGACTTTGAAAAAAAATACATTTATAGTACACGGTTTACAACGATTTTATTGGATTTTATTCGTAAAAAATACACATTTTTACTGTGTTTTAAATCTCACATAAACGAAATCAAAAATCAAAATGTTAAAACTGATTTCTTTTTTATGGATAAAGGGACTTAAATATGAATAAGACGAGACCTAATTAAATATTTAATATTACAAATAAACAAATAAGCGAGTTCTATCATTGTCACTAGTTTAAAGTAAGAAATAGCAAGGTTTATTGATGAATGATGAATAGATGATTTATTGAAAAATATATCAACGTCAATATTTATATTTGTTAGTTTGAGAAAGAAAAGAAGAATTGTGAGTTATACGTTAGAGTTTGTTTTTTATTACTCGTTAATATTTTGAATACAACTTAACATTATCGGCATCATATTATTTAAATACAGTATGCCAACGTCTCACGAAGTAAGAACCCTGAACATCAAAATCAAAAGCGATTCGATTACGAGGACTTTAATATAGATTTATATGAGTGTATTAGATTACAGTTGTTATGTATACATAGCTGAAAATTATTCATGGTCACGGCTTAATCAATGTGATTCTATCATCGTATAGCTTTCATTCACAAATTAAATACATATGAATAATTAAAATATGTTGACATTATTCTTGGAATGATTTCTTTCAACTCTCGTGATGAAATACATATACCTACAGTTTTAATATTAAACTCTGGAATAACGTACCACACTTTTAATTGTACTGCGAGGCCATTATAATATTTTGATGGCTTTTCCTCCAGAATATAGCGTATCAAATAATTTCCACTAAAAGCTCTTAGTAGGAGGAAAATTTATCAAATATCACATAGAATTGGTTAATTAACGAAAATCGCTTAGACTCTGCCGAGTCAACAACGAACGCTAAAAGCAATTAATGAGTAATGACACTTCGATAATGGAAATAATGCTCTCAACGGAATATTTCACATGGAAGAAAAAAATACATTTGTTGATATCGAATACTCACAGTTATTATAATCATAAATGATAATACTTCCTTTGCTGCCAAAAAAAAGTATATTTGTTTTTTATACACACATGTATTTTAGAAAAAAAAATCTAGTTAACACGTCTTTTGCGTTGATAAATCAAATGGATACTTAAAAGCTAAATTCAAAAACAACTGCTATATAAAGACTTAACCGGTCTTTTTTTAAATATTACTTGAACCATAAGAATTTATTAGAAAAAAATACAAAAATAAGATAAAGTGTGGAATGAGATTTCTAGATATCAATTCTTGACCAGAATAAACATTCATTTAACCTGTTTGGCAAAGAAAATCTATTTTTTATATGGTCCCTCAAGGGGTGAAGTAAGCCAACTAGTAAAATAAAAAACTTTTTCAGTACAATCACAAATACTTGGTGTTTTGGTGGATTTCATATTTTTATTTTACGAAGATCACACTATTACAATGTGTTTTGACTGAGTTAATGTCACTTTTACGATACTTGAAGACGTGTAGAATATTACAACGTATCTAAATTTTTTGTAATACCACTTGGCTCACTTTACCCCTAATGGCCCTATATTGCAGTTAATAAATTCAACACTGATGGGCCAATTACTTTTATCCTTTTTTGTATCAGGTTGGCATACATACATCCATATATAGTTTGATATTATTATTATCTTTGCAACATAAAAATTTGACCACTATATACATCTACCACCAAATTCATTTTTGACGAACAACAACATGATAATATTTAAATATACAATAATTCAATTACAAAACGAATGTTTAATTGGATTGTTTATATTTACAAATAATTTATCATAAGCTGACTAAACATATAATCTTCTACGATTGTACAACGTGTTCTCAGCAACACAATAATTATATTTGTGGTATTGATTCTAACGCTTCCGTAACTAAGTGGCCTTTGACCTATGATACACCATATTGTTGGTACACTTGCACAACTTATGTACATTGCTTGTCATAGAGCTAATATGTTTAGTACCGTAGCCTCAATCGATACTAAAGTCTCAACCTATGATATATCTGCTTATTTATCTTTTTAAGCCAATTATCCATCTATAAACACACAATTTCATCAAATAAGTATTTAACTTAAATTCAATAAGTCAATTTTTAAAATAATGTAATGATTAGAATCAATTTAAAATTTGGTCAGAATATTTTTTTTTTTTGATCGGTATAAATAAAGAAGACAGTGTTTATGTATTTTAAATTTGGTCAAAAGCCCATATAAGTTAGTTTAGGCTTAATAGTCAACATTAAACTAGCCGTGTGCTTTAAATACAAATTGATAGCATAAATACTGACCACTGAATATAAATACTGACGAGATTAATAATAGCTATTTGTTCGCCATGTAATAAAATTACGTATTTATATTAATTACATTAATATTAAACAAGTGGTCTTGTTTTTCTGAACATTTAAAAAAATATGAATAACACATTTATATGAATAACATACAATATAACGGCATAACTTTCAACAGTAATTTATTATAATTAATTTTACTAAAAACACATTTCATTCGAACTTAAAGGATATTTCTAAACAATCAATTTTGATATTCTATGATTTATGAAAAAAATATCACACGTTAATAAAATAATCGCTTTTCAATTATCATTTATTTAAATGATACATACTTTACACAAGAAATTAAAAGTCATCAATTTTTAAATTTTCAAGACCAGTTCCGGCCATCGCGAGAATTTCGACTCATCAATCATCATATAATTGAGGAATTAGTACAAAAAAAATGTTTAAAATAAAGATTATTTTATACCAAATCTCCTTTCAGATTGAAGAGTTGTCCCTATAATATCTTTTTGGTCGAAAGAAATATTATTCTTTTAACGGCGACAGATTTGATATGAATATTTCAATGATTTGGATCGTTTTCAAAAATGTTTAATTCATTTAGAATAGGCACAGATTTATAATGCTTTGTATAAAATAATAACGTGTACAAAGTAATACTCTTAACATTATCCTGAACATGCCCCAGAGGCGTTACAAAACTTAACATGCCGTTAATAATATAAAAGGTATTTTGACACGTGTAAATTAGGTTATGCCTCACAAAGCAGTAAGTAGATATATTTAATTCAAAGTACTGTCTCGAAATAAAAAAGGTCATACTGTGCGAAATCCTTGTTCAATTCTTAGAAATAAATATATAAACGTTACATAAATATTACATATATGGTTTTCAAGGTGTATTTTCAAAACAGTTTCTAATACTTGTTAATTAATAAAGCAGGCCGAAAAAATTCTTTGTTGCCAGTCAAAAATAATTTGCATACATTATAAAAAATATTTTCGATAAAAAGTAAGGAAAAACTAACAAAACCAATTTTATGATTCATAGCGTGCGTTCATAACTATAATAATGAACGTAACTAAGGAGATCAACAATTTCTTTTCTTACGCATGCGCAGTGTATAAATTTAAGTATAAACTCCCCCCCCCCCCCTCACCAACGAAATTCGATTATTGTTCATCCACACTGCTAACAGGTAGGATGGTGTGCTTTTTTCTGGTGATTTGAAAAAAAAAGGTAAAGTTTACGATATTGACGGACCAACGACGACTTTCTGTTAGTTTTTCCCTGTGATGCTTTATAGGAGCTTTTATAAGAGGACTACTTGCCATATTTGGCAACATATCCTATCGCATTATAAAAATATTTGATATTTTTGGCTGGCTTTAAAAGGTTTTAACAGAACAACGAGGATTTGCTAATAGTTTATCACATGGTTGGCTGTTTAAGTTTTAAATAACTGTTTGCTTTCTATATCGTATAACTTATTTGACTTTCGCAGAGCAAAGAGGACTTGTTGTTAGTTTATCCCTCCCAGACTTTTCTAAAATATACTATAAATGAGATGTTGTTGAGTGCAAACGCTTAAAATTGTTGAATAAAAAATTGTTTTATGGGGACTACCTGTCAGTCAATCACATGGTTGGTTTTTATGAATATGCAAGATATCGCAACACTTCCTATACACAAAAAAGGTTTAGACAAAACAACGAGAACTTGTTGTTAGTCTATCACGTGGTTGGATTTTTAAGAGTATGCAGGATATACTTATTTGGTTAATGTAATATCTTATCACTTGGTAACCTCATAAATAGATTTTGACAGAGCAACGAATACTTGTGAAGGCTTTACTAAGGTTGTACTCTTCAAGATGTTGTTAACTAGAATTGTTTATTAAAGTTGAATGTAAAATTCATAGTTAAATGTAAAAACATTGTCAGCTTTTTAACAATATGCAAGAAAGAATTATTTTGTTTGCATAATTTGTCACTTGTTAGACATTGTTAACAGATTCAGACAGAGCAACGTTGACTAGTAGTAAGTGTTTCCTTCGAAGGGCCTTACTAAAGAGAGAAAGATACTGAAAGTCGCAGGATGCTCCACTATCGACTGGTATTATCGTATCTTTTTTCTCCGAGAACTATTTTAAGTCCAGTTGCTTAACCTCTTATTGTCAAAGAGAGTAGAGATATAAAGAACGATCAAGAATAGGAATAGTGGTAACACAGCATAGATTTACTGAATTGAATCTGTTTATTTCATATGAATATTAAAAATTAAGTTTTATAAACTTTTTGTGAATGTTCGCTCACAATATGGAGCATATAGCCGTCTGATTTTTCATAAATGCATTAGGCGCCTCTAAACACTCGAACTAAATGAGTTGATATTGCTAAAACCTAAGTGTGTCGCCCGTGTATTTGTGTGAGCACATTTCGCACACGCTACGAGCCGGCCGTTCACACAAGTCTTTTTCCGTCTTGCTTTATAGTACCGATGTTCCGCATAACATAGTTCGGGAAGCCATGTCTGTACGTATTCTCTTCGCCAGATATTTAATATACAGCGAAACCACGGCAAAAATAAAAAAATAAATGTTTGCAAAAAAATGATCAAATAAGCGTGAGGTCAATAGGTCGCCATAAGAGTTATTATTTTTTAACCACCAGTCATGTCCTAGCATTATTCTTCTATCCTAACTCTCTTTGACAAAAAAGGGTTGAGCAACTGAGTGAGAAACAGTTCTCGAGAAAAAACGTCTGATGACATACTCCAAATACGGACCATATGCTCCACATTGGAAACGGACATGAATAAAAATTTCGCCCTTCAAGGTATTAAAACTAAATTTATTATTTCACTTGGGGGTCCATGGTCCGGTTTTTGCATTGAAAGGGGTCCATGAGCATAATAAGTTTGGGAACCACTGATTTATAGGAAACTCGTTAGGTTTTAAAATATAAAACAATGCATGCACAAAAGATGAAGGTATATAATTAATATTTAGTATGATATTATGTTGACAAAATGTATTGTGTTCTGATTGATGAAAATAACTCTACATTTCAAAATCATAACGATTTGATTTTTGTTGACTGTTGTCAAAAAAAAAACTTATAAGTTCCGTGGTAAATTAGCAACAATAGTTGTAAAAGGACATGTTGAAATGAATACCGTGAAAGTCTCAAACGTAAACCGTTAAAAACACATGACAAAATCTTAAAAAGCATCAATAAGCATACCCATTAGTGTTTGAATAATTTTATTTTACCTCCAATATTATAAATAATATTTTGGTATTTAGTAATAGTAGTATATTTCACAATAATTTGGCAGAAAAAGATTCTTCTTTATTATTCGTACCCTAAAAAAACATACAATTGTTTAATTACCCAAAAGTATCCAATGGCTTTATCACTCTTCTTACACATCATTAATTCGTGAATTTGCTTTACCTCATTCGCTGAATCTATAGCATATCAATGAAGTAATAACAAACAACGCACGTGTATACTGTGAATTCATTTCTATATCAAGATTTGCTGAAACTCAATACATATGAATTACTCAAAATCTCTGACATTTCGCTGTATCAACAGAAAACATAATACACGCAATTGATACTATCCAATTAATTGAATCAACGACTATGTATGTCATTTAAATCTTACATAAATATACTTTATTTCCAGCAAGATTAGGCTCTCAATGTAATCACTTCACTCAAATGTCAAGCAATATTGGATTACATGTTCAAAAAACTTGCGGGAAAAAATCTCAAAATGAACATCAAGGACATTTTTCCTTCATAACAGATTATGTAATATCAGGAAAAGATTTTATCGGCATTATTTCGTAAGATATTTATTTTCCACGAAATAATATAATACTGTTAATCATATAACCATAGCAAGGACTTTTTATGTTACAACACGTGATGTAAACAATGAAAAACTTTATATGAAACTAAGATTTGGTTTACTAAGAATATTATTTTTAATATGCTAAATATTGATTTACATTTTGTAAAATCGGTATAAATATTATAATTCTATCAGTTGCAATTAGGGCTCCAACCTCAGGGTCCCATCCAATTTTATGATCCCGAAATCCTGGGATCGTGACAGTACTTATTCCGGGATTGAGAATTTCAAAATTGTTGAATTGCGCGTGACATCTAAAAGTTCCGATTTTTGGCTTTTTGAAATTGGGCAGTGACAAAAAAAAGGTCCCACAGTCCCGTAAATTCTTAGGTTTTTTACAACGGTCAGTGAAAAAAAAATGAAATCTGGGAAAGACATAAAAAGGTCTCAATTTTTTTAATATCTCGATATTTGTAAATTTCCAGGATTTGAAAATCGTTGACCAAAGATTTAGGAAATTTTGAATTTCTCCACGATTTGATGGTGAATGTTCAATCGCAGGATTAAAAAAATTGAAAGTAATCAAATTTTCCATCTGTGGTCTATGAGTAAGAGCTTTGCCCTGGTAACGAGATGGGTCTTTGAGAAAATTCCGGCATGTTCAATATTAAAAAGACTTGAAAATATGTGCATGTAAAGCCGTTTCTCTTTGGGTTGATTTCAAAATTACTTTAAAAAATCATAGAATTGTCTCATATGATTTTTCAAAAAGTTGGCGCATTTTAATTGATTAAAATATCATATACAAATACTTTTAAAATTTTACATGGCAGAAAATTATTTTGACACAAGTTATTGATTACGTACACTTACTTAACTAGAAAAAACTCTAATCCTCAAATCTCAAATGTAAGATTCAAAGAGTGAATATTTTATGTAAGTCTTGACATGAACCCAAAATTTTCTGACTTTTAAGCGGAGCTTTTACTGCTGTGCTACAAAGCTATAAGATATAAAAAAAAGCCGTTGCTATAATACTAAATAATGTGTTGGTGATAAATTTTGTAACAAAAAACTGGAATATGAATCCATTTAAATATTGTTTTAATCATGAGTATCCGCTATTCAAAAAATGTTAAATCTCCAAATTTGCTCGAATTTTCACATAACACTGTCATTCATTCGGGGTATCGCTATTGCCCGGACTATTGCGACTCTGGCCTGCAGTACAATAAGCGTTTAATATAAACGAACGATAATAATAATCAATTGCAAAAGCTGCCAGCCGGTAAAATTAGTTTGGCAGTTATGGGCTATTCCACGCACTGTGCGCCGCGGCATATCTGCGCCCAGCGCTGCCTTAATGCAGTAAATATCAACTTTTTACTCTCGAGCGAAAAATAATGTCACTTTTTAGTGCAATTTTCTGCTCATTTCTCACAATTTTAATATACACAGCTGTAATTTATGACATAAACAAACCTTAAACATAAGAAAAGAAAAAAAAATGATACTGTAATATTTATAACGAATATCCACAAGACGTACACAATTATAAGCCTATCGTGCACTTTTTGTGTTCCGAACATACAAAAAATCATTTTTTTATATAATTAAAGACTCATTCTTGAATACTTTATAATTTTAATTTATTATAATTAGTTATTGTCTTTAAATATAAGATTATAAAAATCTTGAAATTCTTCAGATTAAAAAAAATGTATTTTAGTTGTTGGATTCTTACCCCTTTAGTCGTTTTATAAAATAATAAAAAATATTTTACTGCATCGTAACCATCACTGTGAGAAAACATCACAGCAATTAGAAGGTTCTTATTTTAAGTAAATATTAGTTAAATTTCTATAGTCTACTTTTTCACATGCATTTTTAACGTAACGGTCAAAATAATAATTAATGACCATGCTTTATCTCTTAGAGCTTTTCTTAGTTACCTGCTATGACAGACGTAAGCTTGAATCCATTATAAATAAAATCATAAAACGACATTTATACCAACATTAGGCAATTACTATTCATTTAAAAACGTGTTTCGAAAAAAAAATCTTTTATTGAATGTTAAAGAAAAACGTGATCTAAACGTATTTCAAAAGATATTCGATAACTGCTTTAATGGATACAAACCAACTGAAATGATTTGTTTACTATGTTGGCTTTGGGTTATCCAGTGAATTTAAATTGCATAATAATCTTAGGTTAACTACATACTTAGTTAGGTTTCATATACCTAAAATTAATTTAATACACTTAAACACAAACGTCCCAACACATAATCGATTTACATACTAACAGTGTTATAGATTATCTAATGCTAACGATATTTACTCAAATACTCTATATCAATTAACACTTATTCCAATATCATAAAGAAATTAATAAATTTATCAATATTTCAAAATAATAAATTTGCAATCGAGTAAAAAGCTACAGATAACCCAACTGTGTTTTTATTACAAATAAATCGTCAATGGATAATACAACTATTGATATACTTGTATCTTGTTACACAAGATATTTTTTTTTTTAAATATTTAAAGAAGAAATTTGTCACTTTCGATGGTTTCGGCGGTAACTTTGTGGAAGTTCATTGTAATAGAAA
Organism: Himalopsyche tibetana; assembly: GCA_030503985.1. Lineage (NCBI taxonomy): Eukaryota > Metazoa > Arthropoda > Insecta > Trichoptera > Rhyacophilidae > Himalopsyche > Himalopsyche tibetana. Next base: position 20,549,412 of record JAPJYX010000009.1, on the reverse strand, counting down.
ATTTAAATTAACTTTGGGAAAAATCCCAATATGATTGATTACAACTCATTAGTATAATTAGTATCATTATCTGTTTGTTTTATTTCGATTCTACACCCCCCTCCTTGCTCCTCTTAAAAGGAAAAAACCTAAACCTCCATTTTGTAATTTAATAATTTTAAAATGTTAGAATCAATCTTGCTTCATTACTTAAGCAAACTTTGCGATAGTAAGTCTGAAGATGCCTCTGAAAGAGGCGAAACACGTGTCACAGTTAGTAACACAATACGTGGAATAATCAAAGTTAATTTAAATTTTCTAAGAAATTTGTCATTAACTAACAATTAATTCATACAATCTAAAAGTGGCACATTTGTTCTACATTAAAATGTGATCAACTTGTTTTAGAGGCGTATTCTTTCATGCAACAAATTTCTTTAAAATAAAAAGTTCCAAAATTTAAATCTTAGACAAGATTTTAGAAAGTTTTTGTTTTTATTTGTTTTATTAACGATGCAATCGTTTTCAATTAAGGTTGGTAAATGGTAAAAATGAATTTTTCCATACGTCTTCCAAACTTTTCAGTAATTTATTTTCATAATAGTGATTGAAAATATTTTTTATTTATTTTACGTTATTTATTATAATAATACGCTTCATGTTATATAGAAGTTATATTTTTATAAACGTTTGTTTTGAAATCTTCTAAATTGATTTGATCTGTAGATATATATTTGAATTGTATTTGCAATAACTTTAAATAGTCTCCATAAAAGTGGTTGTACATGACTGCAGTGTGATCCAGAAGTAATAAAGAAATGTAGTTGTCATAGAGACTGGTCTTCTTGGACATTTCGTAGTATTTTTTCACTGGAATTACTAGCGTCCTGCACCATTTCAAGTAAAGTAATGACATTCTTTTCATAACAACGTCTCTTTACTTTATTACTCGCAAATATGCTAGCTACTACTATGAAGAAATCTTAAGAATTTTTCACATTGGTATTCATTTTCAAATGCATATACAATGCGAAGTATAACATTAAGCAGCATAATAGTTAAGAGTAAAAACTATTTTGCAGGAACGACTTTATGACTTTAGATAAAACCGTATTTTATTGTTGTATTTTTATGCATTTAAACAAATTTTAGTCAAGTTTGGAAGATGATCATTTAAATTTCTTGACACGCGTTTATGGATTTTTTGATAGTTTTAAAATATCAAAACAATTTTTATAATATAAGATACGTTTATAATCTATGTTATGTTGAATATAAAGTACATTTTTGAATATATTTTATATATTATAAAAAATAAATAACTTTAAACTTGATTATATGCTACTTAATTGAGACGAAAGAATGAAAAAAGGTGCAATGGAATAATTTTAGCCGTAAACCTTTATCACACTGATATAATATTGTAATATATTTTTTCTTCTTCTTTTGATTCTTTATTAGAGAGTGTTATTAAAAGGTATAATAAATGGAAAAAAATCAAGTTTCTCTTCAAGCTCGATATTTTTAAAAATTAAAATAAAAAATCTAGTTTTAGTTAATAGTCACTTTTTTAACTCATTTACTATTGAGTAAATCATAAATAAAATTCTCATCGAATTTATTTCGGATACTGTTCCAATGCTGAAATACTGGCCGACGGTAATGCTGCATTTTTCAAATTTCTTATATTAAAAATGAATATTTAACAATACCAATCAAGCGTTTCATCGTATTAATTATATTCATAATATTTAGCAATTCAAATAATACTTCTTTTCCGAACTGAAGTGAAAATTTTTATATGATCTCTATATTTAAAATAAAATCTAAGAAAGGTTTTAAATATGCTGACGTTTACTTATGGATAAAAAACTATTGCATTCAAAATTTAATTGTTTATTTTAATCAAAACCATTGTTTTACTGATGCAACTTAATTATTTGGAATAATGTGTTCATTATAAATATTATCGAGTGCAACAAAAACATGGATAACATATGTAAGTAAATATAATATTCGTTAAAGTATGAGCTTTTTTTGTATAAAGATTTCTTTAATAAATTGTGCTTGAGACCATAGTTTAGTGTACAAAAAACTATTGGAAAAACCGACAAATTATATGTTTTACTTTAGTCATTAAAATAGTATATCAAATTACATATTTTCTGGACCTTTTCTACGCAATTATTTATCAAAGCATCTTAATTGAGTTGTCAGCCCGAGGCGACTGGAAAATTACTCATGCAGCCATTCAAGTAATAACAAGTATTGGTTGAGTGAGTATGAAAAACTTTCAAGTGGGTCTAACGAGCCCGAATTCTTTTTATTACAATAGTTGGCGATGTAATTACCTCACGGTGATTTTTCTTTAAGTCGTGGAGAGCAGTTAACAAGGCAAAAAGAAAATTAATCGCAGCACGACGGTAAAAAAACGAGCTGCGGCTTACGCCTGTAATAAAATAAAATGTTCCGGAGCCGGGGGCCCGGGGCCGTAAAAAGGGGGTTGTTCCGCACTCTTTGTCATGCCTTTCCTTTTTATGGCTACAGGTATTATTTATTTTTGATGAGAACAATGCGGTATGCTGCTGGAATTCGGTCGCCTATCTTGCGAACAGCTTATAAGTGAGGTTCATTTAATCAAGCTCTATCAGACGGTGATAAAATTTCAAGGGAACGCAAAGTGAGTCAGACATTTTTCGCGAGGCTTTTATGATATACGAAATATATTTTGAAAGCTATAAAACATATATCTTCACTAAAGTTATAAATATTTTCTTAAAAAACTGAACATATAAATATGAGTATTAACAATCGATTCCACACACTTAGACTAAAGAATTTTGATATTTTCCATGAATCTGTGGAGGTTCATTTTCAATATAAAATAAAATTTATAACAGTTATTTCACAGGCTTTGTGATAAACAGTGACACATGTTTTTCTCATTTGAGAAGTAACTTCAGACAAACTATCGTGAGATTATTTACGAATAAACCATAAAATAATTATTAATTTTAAACTATTAAATTACAAAATGGACAACGGGACTTTTTTTCCTTTTAAGGTACACACACTAATAGCACCAATTACAAAACAAAATGCTTTTATAAGGACGAGTAAAAATAATATTTATATAAATTTTAATTATAAATGAATATGAGGCACATGAATATTTGTGTTTTAAAAATAATATTATACAATTAAAATACAGATTTTATGTCGTGATGTCATATCACAAGGTTTCAATTTAACGCAGTAAAATAAAATGTTCAATTATCTAATTTTCTTTTATCATATTCTTATTTTTGTAATTTATTCCACGAGAGACGTCACGTTTTGTTCGTTTATTGGTATAAACGGAAATCTCGCAAGCAAGACAAAGGATAAAATTTTAATTTATGCCATTTGTGCGGATCATTAGCCACCGTTGTTTGTTTGTTGTAATGAACATTTGCAGGAATATTCTCTCGTCCATTAATGCCACCAAAACTTTGAAACAATTCACAATATTTTGATAATGCAAGATTTTGTTTACATTTTATAATCACTGTTTTAAAAAAAATAGCTAACGTTTTCTTTTCATGAATAACAATAAAATAAATTTAATTTGGGGGTTTTAAAAGATTATAAGTTATATTTTTTATTATAAAAAACGTTTTTGGCAGTACAGCTAATGGAAATACACCAAATATGTATAATTTTCAAAATCAAACAAGATAATCTCAACGAGATACTTATAAGTCGAAAAAATGTGATATCACAAATATCCATGTCCGAGATCTCAAATTTCAAATTGAACGGAATATAAATTTAATATTTATCTATCTGAGACTTGAACCCAGTGAGATGTAATTGCTAGGACAATTCTCTTACCACCTAGACCACAGAAAGCGTTTTTATCATATTTCAGTTGAATAATTTATATTACAAAACAAAATAGAACTAGAAAGATTAATTGGATTATTTATACATTATTGGTTACTGTCATAACTTACGTAATAGTAGAACATTCTTGATTAATCGACAAGTAAATTTTTCATTTATACATGGATATTTTAAAGATACATATTGATTACATGTTTTTAGGTTAGCCAGTAAAAGATAATTAAAATTACTTTGAAGAAATAAGAAATGTAAAGGTACGCCTCCTCACAACGTACAAAAGCACGAGTCCGGAAAATCTTGAAAAATGATATTCGTTGAAACCGTTAAGTTTTTTTTTAGATAAACGGAATTATAACGAGGAATATGAATATTGCTTCGCCGTGATCAAGAACTGTCAAATCATAAAAAATATGAACGTATTTGTAGAACCACGAACCTTTTACGTATAACAGTCTTTAAAAATTGTCACACATTTCCACAATCAATTGTTTTAGTTGAGTTTTATATTTTATTTACATTTGAATCTGTAAGGCATAAAATTCTCTTTAGTTTATGTTGTAAATACTCACTTTTGCATAATTAATACATTTATGTTCTTGAATCTAAGTAAAAAAGAAACTGTAAAGAAAGGTATATTATTTATCAGATCAATATCTACCAATTACGTATTTGCATAGTCTCTCGAGTATCATTTAAATTTTGTCTTTTCATCATTTGATGAACATGTGTAATAAATTGTTTACCTATTTTACTATCTCATTTAATTTACAGAGTTGACCATTATGTTACCTTGTTTATCTAACCTCAAGATGAGACAAGATCACTGGGTCGTCAAAATTGTGAGCTCTGCTTAAAATTTTCACGTTTATAAAACAGACCGTCTGAAAATGCGTGTTGTAAAATAAGTTTTTATATCTTTCCATGGTATTTATGTCAAATTGCTCCAAGTTTTCATTTGGCGAATGATGAAAGATACGGCATTTGCATAATCAAGATGTACCGGATATGGCACCAAGCTCAACAAGGATCAAAATAAACTAAGCCAAACACTGACTGACGCTGGTTTATTTCGCTATGCGGAGAATACTCAAATTTGATTAAGTACAATATACGTCGCGGTGGAAATTTGGGAGCTGATTTTTTATAGTATTCTCAACATAACTGTACATTTTTGCCAAAAAATATAAGCTCACTATACCGTCATAAAAGTATTATTAGTTTATTCATTATAACTTATTACTCTGCTCACTAACCGTTTTAACTACTTAGTAAAGTTGATGGTCAAAGTCCCTTCGTGGTAGAATTACCTATTTATTTTCCCCAGATATTGTTTTTCGTCAGAATGCAACCTGGCTCACTCCGGATCACTGGATCTTACAACTTATCACCGGAGACGGTGCGCTTAATGCCAAGTTACATAAATTTAAGATCAAACTTAACCCACACTGCCCCTGTGGTGACAGTAATCAAGATTCAGAGCATATTCTCTGTAATTGTCCGATTATATCCGTAGAGGTATATTGTTTTCATTATTTAGAAAAAACCACGATGGTCCTATCGGGCATTCAGATCTAGTTTTTTATCTCCAGAAAATTTCTGTCACTGCAAAAAATTTGCCACTTCTTTTGGAGAAAAAAATTACCTTCCCTGCCTCTCACCATTCAATCCTCACCACATCTGTTTCAAAATTAAAAGTTATTTTATTAGTGCCATTAGCTATCATTCTTGCTTATTATTTATTACTGATTTTTTTTTTATTTGTAGTTATACCAATTCTATGTTTTTAATTAACCTTTATTAATATCTATATATTTGTAATTATTATTTATTGTTGCCTATCAAATTGTGTCTAAAAAAATGTCTCTTAACTGTCTAATTGAGGAGATATCATCTTTGGTGTGATGCAGAAAGGAAAAAACAAGTTTATCGAAAAAAAAAAAAAGTTTATTCATTATGTTTTTAGAAATAAATAGTACCATAATTTAAAACATTTGTGGCGTATATAAATTCACCCGAATTTTATGTATTTAACTTTGAAATGCGTTCTTTTTTACTGATATCTGATTTCAATATAATAAAAACATGTAAATTATTAAATTTAAATTGTTCAACTTTTGTACATTCTCACGCGTTTTGTCACTAACGAACCTGGTTTTGCCATAAGGCATCTTCGGGTATTTGATTACATGAAAGCACTTGAACTTACGCTTGTTATAGTTTTTTTAATCCATGCCCGCTCCCAGTTGCTCAACCTCTCTTTATCAAAGAGAATAAGGATATAATGATAGTGACCAAAACAGAACTAGTGGTCAAATGGACATTAGTTCAAGTTTATCCGTGAACTTTTACGCTTGAAAATTTCAAAAGTCGAAACCTGGGTCGTTAGTAACAAAACGGGGGTAAATGTGAAATCAACCACTTTCAGTGAAAACGGTTGATTTCACACTAAAAACACTAAAACCATTATTAAATACATTAAAATCGTTCAACAGAAATCCAGTATGCAGTGTAAAATTAATTATTTTTACCCTGGCACTACCTCATGAATCATTAAAGTATAATTGTATATATAAATAACGTTCTTTTTAAAAAAATAATGAAACTTTTTGCTCCAATAGTTCATTACAAATTATCGTAAGAGTACGGATTCTTAAAACGCTGACCAATTTATGTATATCTCAATGTTAAGAAACTAGAAATCTTATTATTCAAATAACAGTTGTAATTTTTTCAGATAGATCTGTTTGCTTTAAAATTTGTTATGCAACAATTTTTATTTTATCAAAAATAACTTAACACTAATAGTAGAAATAATTCAATGGTATTATTTTCAAAACACTCTCTCCAAAAGGTTCCATTTGCCATTGGGCATAATTATCATCACAAGAGCCCTGAATAAGCCAGAGGTGGGCGTAGAATAACTTGTATAACTTACCCAGCCTTATTATTTGTGTATCATGTGATTTATGTATCATCATCCGGTCCAAAACAAAGTCTGTTTAGTGTTTTTGTCAATCCACTAAGTCGTCAATCGTTTTTAATTCATTAAACATGGCTTTACTAACACTGATTTTTAAAAATGATATTACATGTATGCAAAGGACTTTTCCCACCGAATGATATTTTATTTTAAATAATAGAGGGTTCCAGAAGCAAATGCGGCAGTTTTCATAATTATAAAATATTATCAAATCATTTTTTTTAGTATCCTAGATAAAATATCTGAAAAAGCAATGTTAAATATTTTAATTATAATATTTTATTATAATTTTTTTTTGAAATTTGTCTAATCACCACTATTTTTATTATTACAGTAGTATGTACTCTACCTCTTTTGTAAAAAACTCGATTACAATTATTCAAAAATGTGTACTTTTTAAAAAAAAAAAAAATCTAGTTAATTGTCAACTCAACATGATGACATATCTACCTCGTTATCGAAAAAAACATGGAGAGCGTCGTCTTTTTACCTGAGCCCTTAATTTAACTTTTAAAAAAATATATACATTTTTCGTCATTTTTTTTGTGAAAAATACGGAAATTTTGAATTTAACGAAAAATTTGCTTAAAAACAGCAATCTTGTGGTTAACAAAGAGACAAAAGACTGCGATGAAGGGCAATGCGCCCTTCACTAAAGATTTTACATCCCTTAACCCCCTTCCACTTTTGAAACGTTTAAGCGTCACCTCTAAGCTCACAGCAGACGCCTCTGCAGGATATGAACCGATAAATAACGTAATAAAAGATAAACAGGTCTCGTGTACCTAAAATTTGGGAATCTTTATAAAGTGGGTATTAAAATGTTTATATTTAAGATTCCATAGCGTTGGATTTTAGAGCCTATAGCGTGGTGCTAGTCATATTTTTTTTTATTCAAAAGTGCAGGCTTTATTTTATTCCAATACTTATTTTTACGCCGCTCATTTCATCCATAAATTTAATATCGTAAGTATTTATTACTGAGTGGTCTTTATGAAAAAGCATATTTAAAACACTTCTTAGTAATTGCTATCAACAATTATAAAGGAAAGATACTTCAAAGTAAAAACAAAGCTACTAAATCGAGGAACATGAGTTTTTTTTTAAATTTGTTTAGACGTTACACGTTAAATGGCAGCTAACATATGAATATAATAGATAGAATGTTTTTTAGAAGTTTATTTTTTGAATTCGCAACAGTCAAGTTTACAGCTGACAGCTGCTTTGTGCTTAATTTTCTGTTTTACCGTGAATAGACTATCACCAGAGCAGCGTAAAACTGTTTCTTCAAAGATAATGCCAGTCATAACGTTGCAGTCAATAAAAAGCACCATATATCCATGATACCTGACAGTTTTTCTGACCAATCGAATGGTATTAATGTAAAAGAGCTGTGGTTTCAACAAGTCACCGCAACATGCCACACAGCGCGGTCCTGAATTAGCTGTTGCTGATTCGAAAAACAAACTTCTTAAACTACATTGTGAGCAATGAATATATTCTTTGATTTTAATTAAATTTAGTCTATTTATTTTACAATATGGTAAAGCTTTATTTTTCATTTCATGATATTATTAGGATTAGAAATAATAAATAAAGTTTTTTAAGCAATTCATTTATTTTTGTAACTTATTGTTTAGTTTTATATAATCGATTTCAATTTGAAATATAACCATTTTATTAATAAAAACAATAATCCTTTGTACTTCATTCCACTTTATTTAATATGTCAGGACCGGTTTCGCTCATTGCGAGCATTGTCAACTCAGTTGACAATGCTCGCAATGAGCGAAACCGGTCCTGACATATTAAATAAAGTGGAATGAAGTACAAAGGATTATTGTTTTTATTAATATAATGCCTTTCCACCAAGTATTGACAGTGAACACCCTAAAAGTGAAATATAACCATTTTTCTTGATAAAAAAGAAATTCAAATAATGCAAGGGGTAATTGAGTGTGAAACAGAGCAAATGGTTTTTATGTAGCACGTCAAAGTCACCTTGCTAAGAAATGTTATTGACCACGTATGGCAATGGTCAAGACATGAAACATTAAAAAGGGCTAAAGTAAAATATTTCAACACAAAATAGTTAATATTTTTTAGGTAATACATATTGCCTAGCTGTTTAAAGAGTTCTTTCTGTGTATTTAGTTTATATTTAGACTAAAAAGAGTTTTTTTTTAATTTTCTCTAGACTCTTTACAAACACCTGCGAGAATATTAAAAGTTTTTGTTTTAAATTTAGAACGACTATTAATCACGTAAATATGTAAATCGAGAGTATTTTATACTTTTAAGCATAACTTACAGTAGATTTTATTATGAATGTCAAATATTTGGTATTGATAAGGACATTAAATCAGTTGACCCTTTTTGTGGTTCCAGGATTTTGAGATTAACAATCTTTCAATCTCAGGATCTCGGGATTAATTATTTACCATAATTTTGTGTCTTAAAAATAAATTGTAAAAAACGGGAAGAATTTTGATTTTAAATTTGATTTTTGATGTTATAGTGGAACATGTATTCTTGAGATGCAATCGATTCCAGTATCTCCAAATTTTTCGGGATCCCGGAATTAGATGTCTTTTTATTGATTTAAATAGTCTTTCAGTTATATGCAAATAGAATTTCTCTTTTAACATTTATTTAATATGATCAAGATCGGTATTAGCTCGTTATCACCTATTTTTTTGAACTTAGTAAAACTATTAGGGGATAATAAACAATTAGTAACATAAATAATATTATAAACGAATTTACAGATAAAGATACTAAAAATGAAAACTCTTAGGGTTTTTTTTGTACAATGCCATTATATCAAGTTTTGACAGTGAACACCTTAAAAGTGAATTTATATTGAATTTTATTTTTTAATAAAACCCCGTGCATGAATAGTAAACAAACGAATATGATGTCAAACAAATATTTTCTTTCGCATCTAAACTTTTTCGTGGTTCTACTGTATGACAGAATTTTATTTCTTGAATCATTGAGAGAATAAGGTACAGCCAGACAAAAAAGTAAAATCAATGTATATTTTTGTTTCAGTTTTGAAATAATAAAAAATAAACGTATGCCTATTCAATTTTTTTTCTTCCTGCTTCATTGTCGTTTTATTGGCTCATTAGCGCCCACAGTTTCCATATAGACAAATTAATTTCTGCCCAGGCATTTTTTTTATTTTTTATTAAACTTTTGCTGTTATATTTACACTATATGTGCTACCAAGCAGTAATTTTGAAAAAATATTATAATAATTCTGAAATTTATGAGATAACAGGTGTTTCCATATGGACACACTGGGCACATAAGGGTATATTACTATTTTATAAAAATAAATAAAAACACTAGTCTAATAATTTAGTCACAAATATTGTGCTTTTTATATATTAAATATATTATACAATGTGATTTATTTTAAATTATGAAATACAGAGGATTTCGTTACATTTTACGCATTGTGCTCTGACTGGAGACTGCTTTTTTACAACCGATTCCTGCACAACTTCGTTTACTTTCATTTCTTTCTATTAAATGATTTCGTACATTTTTGGGTAATTTTGCTTTCGTAGAAAAATTTGAAATTCTAGTATTTTTATATGATGTTTTGTATTTATTCAAATAGACATCCCGAAATCTCCATATTTTTTTTTCATCCTGCAGAATATCTAATGCCAGTTTTACAATCGATTATTTTTCAAGAGTATGACGGATATCTTTACAACTTAAATAAGTTGCTATATTTCAATAATATACAATAAAAATAAGTTATAACTGTTGCGGTTTTTTTTAGTGTGCCCCGCTTGTCCATATGGATACCGAGAGTTTTGCTGTGCTATACGAGCATCTAAGCGTACAAAAACTTCAATTTTGTAAATTTTTGTAAACTATTATTTTTAATAATACTTTTTTTTATAAGGAAACAAATAAAAAAAATATTGACCTACCAATCGTAAGAAGTCATGTTTATTCGTCAAAAAAAATGCAACAACTTTGACAGTAAAATTACCCTCAAAGAACATATTTGTTAGCCGCGAAATATTCGGGAATGTAATGCGGTGGTGCCATTGTAACACTTTATCATATTACCAGTCAATAAAATTTAGACACAGGCATTTTAAACTTAATAATGAATGCATCGTTTAGATTTCGTGTCCATATGGACACTATGGGCGCTAATTGGAGTATTTTGCCCGTGCTCTAATGAGTTAAGGCACTATTTAGATTAAGTCAAATTATTTATAACTGTCATTTTTTAATAAAACAGTAAAGAAATAAATTAATGTACACAACGCTTCTAAGCGGAAAGTTGAATTTATTATTACAGTAGAAATTGATTTTTTCATACTCGATGCATATTTTATTGAAAATATCAATGTTTGACCAAAAAAGCTAATGTTTGTTATATTCGTGAATGATTTTTTTTAACCATACAATTGTACAAAAACATTGTTTGATATTGATAATTTAAATCATAAAATATACATTTTCGTTAACCTTGTGGAAATTCATTAAAGTTGGCAAATTTCTATACAATGAGTTGTTTAACCAGATTTTACTAAACCAGCGCAATTTTTATATGAACTAAATAATTATTTTGAACTATTATGCTTCTAGATTGTATTTTAGATAGAACGCAGATTTCGCTTTGTTCACACTAAAGTTGACAAATATTTAAGTAAACACTTTTATCATAATAGCTTGGCAAATATTATCACTTTAAAATAATACAGAAAATGTGTACAAATGTGTTCCAAAGAGCACTAACTTTTAACTGAAAAGTTTTCGTGACACATCTGCGTCACCGCGCACCTCACAGGTGTCACAAAAGGTGTTTGTATTATTTGTGTAGTGAAAAGGTTTTTTTCATATCTTTTAAAGTGGTCTATTTCAAAACTCTTTCTGCCTCCCTGGGTTGGTAGACACCACATTTAAGAGTGTGACATTAGAATTTTTTCATGTTTTCATACGCAGTCAAACACATTATGATATATTCAACTTATCACTCACAAAAAATCACAAAGAAACATAACTTATGTTTTTCTCATACACTCATGCCTGTAGTAAACTGTTTTTAGCATTCAGATTTGATCTAGTCAAGTATTGTTTGTTGTTATGCTATTTTATCATCCATGATATGAGCATTGTTTTTTTATCTAAAAATTAACCATTTTAGCCGCCGACAAGATGAAAGTTACCATCGCTTTCATAACAAGACGTGTGTTAATTACGTCGTACTATAAAAATCTTGTAAGTTTTTTAAATATGATTTATATAACAATTCAGTTATGCAAGTGTAAACCATTTATTCATTTTGACGGTGCAAAAAAACACTAAAAATAACGAATTTTGATGACATGTTATGAGTATGTCACATTGTATTTAAACGATATCAATGGTAATGGCTTAGGATTTTTTCAAAAGTAGGCGAAACAACCCCGAATCATGGTTATTTCGCCTACATGTTTGCAGCAGTGAAATCAATACATATTTTTTATTAGAATGTAAGTCAACAATTCATTCTTTGGAGAACATTTCTTATTTTGATGGAAAATTCTTGATCTCAAAACACAAAACATTTATAAATTACAAAATAAAATTTCCAGAAACCATCTTTAGTTTATGTTATTTTTTTGTTAAATTAATGTCTTTTAACTTAAAATAAGACGCCTTATAAATGGCCAAATAATTTTAATAATATTCTCGTAATTTAAGAAAAAAAATATTTACTTACCCTTATAGTTTATCCAAAAAAGATCAAAATAAGTCCTTGACTCGATTCTGTAAAAAAAACAAATTTTATTAGATTTTATCAGTATTTTTTCTTTTTGATTTCAACTGATGTCATTATAAATTTAATTAAATATTTTTTACTGCAATTCATATTGATGAAAACATCATGCAAAATATATACAACCTTAGTTTTTACATTTTTTGAAAATATTTTTTTTATGTAACAATTTTAAGCCACACTAATAGTAGTGTAAGTTTTTCTAAGTAAGTTATACCTATATGCAACGTTTACAAAATCATTGAGCATTTTGGTTCTTGATTTGAATATTTAAATAAGATATATAAAAATTAAACTTGCGATAAAGGTAAAATTTTTTGATACTTTATTGAATAACCATCGTTTTAAACTTTCAAAAAATTCCATCAGTCTCTTGTATCTACATACATAATGTTGATAGTCTGAGAAATCACTTGACACTTAGTTTATTTGAAAGAAGATTTTAGAAAGTCATTATTTGATTACGAAATTCTAATCCACCAAAGGCACAATCATTTTTTTGATTAAATCACTATTACAATTTTTAAGTTAATTCATGTGTTACATTATTGAATGCTTTTGGTGAAAACACTAAAGCAATAAATATATTGATATTTTTTATGTGATACTAAAAGTAGTATGTTACACGCAAGTAAAAGGGAACAAAATAAATATTTCACAATGCAGCTATTATCTTGTTTCCCGTATATCAAATATATATGCAGTTTACTGAGTATAACTTTTCCAATACAGTAAATATACCATAGAGAGCTTTTTAAAGGAGCATAAATCACTTTAGATTCATATATTTCGTGTCAGCTTTTATTTCCACTTCATATTCCACGCGTGACAAAACCATTCTTTTTTCGGTACTTTTTCTTTCCTCTTGCATATAATTCATACTGAAAGTATTTTCCAGAAGCAAAACAGGAAAAGGCTGTATATAACATTACATTATTTAGCGCGTCGTATACGCTTTGAAACGTGTTATTTATTTAGAGTTAATAACAAGAGACTAAACATAAATTGCTATTTTTCGTTGCACACGGCTAATATTTGACTATATCTTTAGGTATAACCATTTTTCTACAGTATAATGATCGTCATTTAAGACTTTTCTAGTAAATGTAATAGAGATTCTCTAATCATTGTTTAATATTATTTAGAATTAATATTTTTTATTAATTTCTTTCATTTTATTTCAAAACGAAAAATGTATTAATCAAACATTGAATATTACATTTGCAGTTTTCTGTTCTCGTAAGAGCTATGAGAAATTTTGTGTTTACTTGTATTGAATGAAGTAACTAAAAAAAAAAGACAACATATAATATTATAAGTATAAAATTACAACATTCTTATAATACTGGTAGTGCTACTAACTGCGACAAGTCAAAGAGAACCATCTTCAGATGACTAGCGGAATAACCAAGTCATCCTTAGTATTTTAATGATACTTTCAACAAAAAAAATCGTCACAGCTACTCTTGAATCCATCGAAAATATCATTCACGTTACTTCTTATAAAAAAAACTCTCATTTGGTTAGGAAAATTGATGTTTTAAATTCAGATTAAGAATATACCATAAATTTAAAGATAGAAACAATGCGTCAATACTGTAGAAAATGGATATCAAAACGAGACATCCATAGTCTGGTTTCATAACATCAACTCTTCACACACATTAAAACCTAATCTTTAAGGGACGGTAGAGTTCATCGGGGCTCAGAGCTGGCACCGTATCTTGTAAACAACAGGCCTAGTCTAGGAATACAACAAAAGAGTGAATAACATTTTTTGTGATAAATTTATTCTGAAACCTGGTCAAGAGAAATAAATTTTATTTTGAAATCATTAGCTATCATAGTTTATATAGTACTAATAACATCGCTCAAAAAGTAACAGCAATCCTGAAGGAAAGCTAAATTATCGTTGTTCAGAGTTTAAATAACTTATAAGCTTTCTTTATTTAAAAAAAAGCGATTTTTAAAATAAAAAAAATTCTCTTATATATTTTTTTTATATAACAGGTATATAAGATTATATATTTTAATACAAAGGGAAAAGAATAAACCATGTCTAAAAATATGCCGCAAAAGATGTCGAGCATGTTTTTTGTTTAGCTATTTACTTACCCATGAAAAATTAAAAGATATTAAACCCCGAGTAAGAATTTTTCAGAATAAAATTCTTAAAGCTTGTACCTAATCTCACTTCTTTTTGTCAAAAATTCTTAAGGTATTGTAGATTTAGGTTGCCATTATAAAGGCTTTTGAATTGAGATATTTTAAATCTTTAAAATGAATATTTCGAGATAAAATTCGTCGCCCAAATAAAAAAAACTTTTGACATTTAAAAGTATCATAAATTTACCCAAACATCAACCATATACAGACGCATCATCGTAAAAATATTTTTTTATAAAAGAAGTCCCAATTCGTTTTATACTCTACCGAAAATAAAAAAGGCTTACACCTACAGAGTGATTGATACGAAGAGATTTTTTCTCTCCATTCAAATTTTTTCTGTGCTCGATCAATTATTCTTAGCACCAAAATGAAACTTCATTGCTTACTCCAAGCTTAAAAAATCTGACGTTAATTAACATTTACTAATTGGCATAGTCTTTTTGTATATGCGGTATATTTTCCGTTATTATAGAAAAAGGGGTCGTTTGCTAAAAAATAGTAAATTTCTATAAAATGTACGATTTTTTTAATATAATACATATGATAAAATAGTTATATATCCTTTTTGTATGGTTTTTGGGATTTCTTTTCTTGTTTTAGGTCTCTTTGAAAAGTACTATATAATTATTAAATCCTTTATTCTAATATTTGGATGAAAAATCATTTCACAATTCGTTCGCCTGTTAATTTGTTAAACAGTACGAACTCGTTCCATTTGGGAGCTAAGATTCTACTCGTAATCAAGATAATAGGATTTACTTCTATATTTTACATGCGTAAACTGTCTTAATTTGAAATAATTTATATTTTGCATATTCAATTGCCGGGTTATTTACAAATCCTTCATTTCCATATAACTTGAAAGAGGACAAAATTAACCGAGAACACTGTTAAATAATTTCAAACTCGTCAAAATTTGGTACGTAATATAAAAATCTAATATTAGTTTAAATATTAATACTACACATTTATTGTTTTGAAACCATAGTAAAGCGGGTTAGTTGATTTGCTTTTAACTGATATTTCTTTACCAAATTTATTCATAAAAACTATAGAGTTTAAAGTTTTTATTGATAATTTTTACCCATTATTTAAACTTTTGGTATAGTTAACTGTAAACCAAAAAAAATGAGGGAAAGAACACATAATTAGATACAACATACACGCCAAAGATATATCAAATAGCATAAAGCCTAAAAATATATGGCATCATAACGTTCCTTATCACAAAAATCAGTAAATAAACAAATATTGCTGTTTCTATTGTAGTTATATGATACCAGAAGCTTTTAAGAACTCGGTATATTATTATTCTAGCTGTAAGCCCGTTGACCTCAACGGGGGGATATTTGTTGCATTTTTAAGCAGTCAGAAAATTTACTGGCGTGAAAAATAAATTACAAACCTATTTATTGAATAAGCCAGAAATTCTAAAAGTAAAAGAAATATACCTCGGAGCATATATCGACTGTCCTGCACTGCAGTATTTAAATTGTATATAATATAATTTTTAGAATAGTTGAAATATCTAAGTTTTCTAACTAATATATTATATTTCGTAAAATAAGAAATAGACCTCGGGACACATATCGACAGCCCTGGAGTATTTAAATTGTAAATAATATAATTGTTAGAATAATGTTTAAGTTTGCTAACAATTATTTTTCGTAGTAGAAGAAAAATACCTCGGGGCATATATCGACATCCCTGCAGTATATAAATTGTATATTTTATAATTTTTAGAATAATGATTAAGTTTGCTCACAATTGTTTTTCGTAGTAGAAGAAATAGACCTCGGTACACATATCGACATCCCTGCAGTGTATAAATTGTAAATCATATATTTTTTAGAATAATGTTTAAGTTTGCTAACAATTATTTTTCGTAGTAGAATAAATAGAACTCGGGGCATATATCGACAGCCTTGCACTGCAGTGCTTAAATTTTATATAATATAATTTTTAGAATAGTTGAAATGTCTAAGTTTGCTAACAAATATATTTCGTAGAATAAGAAATAGACCTCGGGACATATATCGACAGCCCTGCAATATTTAAATTGTAAATTATTTAATTATTATAGTTATGTTTAAGTTTAAGTTTGCTAACAATTATTTTTCGTAGAAGAAGAAAAATACCTCGGGGCATATATCGACATCCCTGCAGTATATAAATTGTATATTTTATAATTTTTAGAATAATGATTAAGTTTGCTAACAATTGTTTTTCGTAGTAGAAGAAATAGACCTCGGTACACATATCGACATCCCTGCAGTGTATAAATTGTAAATCATATATTTTTTAGAATAATGTTTAAGTTTGCTAACAATTATTTTTCGTAGTAGAATAAATAGAACTCGGGGCATATATCGACAGCCTTGCACTGCAGTGCTTAAATTTTATATAATATAATTTTTAGAATAGTTGAAATGTCTAAGTTTGCTAACAAATATATTTCGTAGAATAAGAAATAGACCTCGGGACATATATCGACAGCCCTGCAATATTTAAATTGTAAATTATTTAATTATTATAGTTATGTTTAAGTTTAAGTTTGCTAACAATTATTTTTCGTAGAAGAAGAAATAGACCTCGGGGCATATATCGACACCCCTGCAGTATTTAAATTGTATATAAAATATTTTTTAGAATAATGTTTAAGTTTACTAACAATTATTTTTCGTAGTAGAAGAAATAGATCTCAGGGCATATATCGACAGCCCTGCACTATTTGAATTGTAAATTATTTGATTTTTAGAATAATGTTTAAGTTTGCTTACAATTATTTTTCGTAGTAGAAGATTTTAAAATAAAAGTCGAAATATAGTTCTATAAAATATCCATACCGTCATTAGAATATTATTAATGCATGTAAGAAATTAAAAAGAAAGGCCGGATGTAAAATATAACCATACCTTCCAATAATCGAATCAATGACACTGATCAAAATCTGTCAAATCAGCTCCAAAAAAGCTTCGCCCAACTCTATAATTATAACTTCAAAAAATCGAGTTAGTATCTTTCATTATTTAAAAAAACTTCGTAGCGATGCAAACTTTCAAATAAAGTTCTCTCAATATTATTACGATGCTTCAGTTCTAAGCCACGAAATTTGAATTTTGAATATAAAAAGACTTCTATTCCAATTGGACGAACGACAAATTCGAAAATATGCGGTTCAAAATAAACCGTTAGCATTGGTTGAAAAATGTGCTGTTCAATTTAAGCCGTTATCATTGGGCAAAAAGACAGTGTTGTGACGGACGTATTTGTGATTTGTGAGTGATTATTTTATCGGCTATTAATGTGAAGATTATGTAATACATTCAAACATTTAACAGTTGGACTTGAAGCTCAGTGAGCAACGTTATTGGCTTCCATTCCACCGTTGACTAGTCTATTTTAAATTTTAAGACGAACAGTTTCATAAATTATTTTTTTAATTGATTTATGGATCTGTCTTAGCAGCTTTTGGTGAATGTATTGTGGTATTTTTTTACACTCTTTTAATCCTAAAACGGAGCGTATCGACAGCAATAAGCTTACCACTAGTTCATACCTAGTGTTATCAGTATAGTTCTAATCTAAAAGTAGATTAAGTAACATGAAATTCTTGTTGAAAAACGTCAATCAAAGTAAGCTATTGAAATATTGACTTCGGCGATTGATTACATACTACTTAAAAATAAGTTTCAATCAATTCTTTCTGTAACTCTAGTAAAATGATACGGCACAGCTTTTGTCTTGTACGACCGAGCGATCAAATCCAAATGTACATATTCTATCAATTCTTAATCGATTACTGGGTCATATCTTTAGACACGGAGACACGGAAAGATTTTAATTTTTCCATTCACACCTCAGATTTTAAGAACAGCGCTTATGAGAACGAAATGCTTAATTTAATCTTTAACTGGACCTCTCACGTTTACTCGTTAAATGTTATATGTTGAAATAATTCATTAAGAAACACTATTTTCCGAAATGGTATAATAATAAAAAATCATTCAAACTCACGGAATAATTTTATTACCACTCGATTAAACATAAGATTTACATATTTTAAATAATATAAGTTTGAATTGAATCATCTAAGTAATTATCTAAGTAAAAAAAATACATTCATATGCGTAGTATACACTGGCAAAATCAAAAAACAATTTATTCTTTATTTATTAGTTTAGTTTAATCATTGGCACCCTATACATTATGCGATGTACTTAATATGCCTTCCTTCCTAAATAAATATACTTTGCAAGGTTTGCTGTCATTCAACGATATTCTTGTTTGTTAACGAAGCTTATCACAAAAGAAAAATAGATCTTACGTTTATATCACGTTCCCCTACTCTTTAAGTGCCCCTCACGAGTTGTTGACTGTATTACTTACACTCTCGTATCTATTTGTTGTGTTTTTTTGCATATAAGAAATATTTGACACTCAAAAAGTTGCCGTGATATTAGTTTTAGCTTTTTCTTAGTTCTATACAGACATGTCAAATTTGGAATGTTTATTTGACAGTTTCACATCAAGCTCAGTTTAATATCAGTATGTCTATAAATGCAACATCATTTATTGAATAATATATTTTGCTCAGAACTTCATCGAAACATTTATTCTAATATGATCATTATTTTTTTTTGATTTTTTCTTGATATTTGAAAGCGGTGGTGAAATTAAAGCGGGTGGTAGACAGACAAACAAGTTATACCTGTCAGCTTTTCATAATATGCCTTTATGCCTTAAGCGTTATATGTAACATTGTTGTCATGATATTACTATTGTCATAAAAAAAATATAATTCATTTAAATTATGCGAAAAGAGAAATATTAAAAAAATATGTTATTTTTAAAGCAAAAAAATGCCTTTTTAGTCAACTGTTTTTTATCAAACAAAACAGCTGTTTTAGCTCATCTAAAATGGACAAGCAGCTTGCCAAAAATGTAAATATATTAATAATTAAGACACCGAAAACTGTTTTTTTTAATTAAATTAATACTTTGGCATAAATATTAATTGTAATGAAATGATTTCTATAAAGAACAGAAAATCTTTTTCTTTTACTCTCGCAAAATTACGATACTTTTCCATCTTTGCTCGCCGCCTATAGGAAAAAGGATATGGCAGTAAGAGAAAAAAGAGAAAAGATGTGAGAGACAACATCAAAGATAAATATACCACATGGAAAATCTAGAAAAAGGTGCTCGATAAAGCTAGAACTTTGCGAAATTGTAACAGTGTTTACCACATTTTATTTGATTAGGTATGTAACCAAAATTAGAAAGACCTTTTTTGTAACCACGTTTTTCGTTGCTGCGTTGGCTATTGAATCTTCACATAGTACAATAATACCGACATAAATGTAGTTAGTTTATTTTACACACAATGGGTAATGAGCCTTTAGCTGTTTTGGCATCGAATTCTCTAAGCTACGATATACGACATAACTAGTCGACAGGACTATTTATCATTAAATATGTTATTTCATTCGTTGAAATAAAAATATCATTGAATAAAAATCAACCCTGTGATCATTAAAATGTTGTTTTTATTTAGATATGAGTAAGAACCGACATTAAAAAGTGTGACCAAGTAAGTTTTGTTTAAAAATATTTAGAAATTTAATCTTCTATAAATACTTTTCCTTGCGGATTTATCCACTAATACCATCAAAAGATAGTTTCTACCAGACAACTATGTATGTTTTAGTGGAAAATTATAAAAAATAGTTTAAAATATTCTGAAATTTAGATTACCAGAGAGTTTTTCGTAATGAACCAGGAAATGCTTAATTAAATTACTTAAGTTTTATTTTGAGAGAAAAAGTTTTTAAAGTGGCATCTGCCAAAACGAGGTCATGAAAAAAAACGAGGAACTCAATCAAGTGATGTTGCTATCATGAGTTTAAAGAGACTGTAAAATCGACTCGCTAACTTCAATTAATCTGCATAAAGTAAATTGATTAAAAAAACTTTCAAATTTTTCGAGGAGACCAAAGAATGTTAAGTTTCTTTGAGCTAATACAGAAATAGATTGTTTTGGTTATCAGTCCTAATATACAAATTTAATGATAATATCATCAACATTGAACTTATATTCTTTATAATCTACTACTGCAAGCAAAACTGGAATTCTAATTATGTGTTCAAGGTGTACAATTTTTTTTATGTATGTATATCGTCGGTTTGATGCAAGAAGTCATATTAGTGTATTTCTTAAGAATAACATAAGCTTGTTTTGTGATGTCTTCTATTCTGATATGTGCATGAAATACTACATAATAATTTAAATATATGCCATTGAATCAATATTGGTAAATGTTAGAAACTTAGTGACTTTTTGAGCTTATGCAAAATGAGAAAATAAGGACTTTGTTTGATGTAACTCAGTTTTTACCTAATTTTCGATTAATGACTTTTTGGAGCAAACCAGCTATATGTCATTTGTTTTAAGCCCAGCGATTTTCCAACTAGGTATCGTGCCTATCTATGGCGCTCACCATCGCAGATGTAAATAATATATTTTAATGTTATTCAAAAAATAAAACACTCTTTTGTTCTTATTTATTTGTACTTAAATTGGTCCTGATTATATTAAAATGTGGAATTATTAGAACAGAGTGCTTTATTTTTGAATATAGTGCTTTTCTCTTAAGTATTGACAGTGAACAACAGTAATATTGCAATTAATATTAACAAATGAATAATTTATCATAATGGCACATGGAAGCAAGAACTTTTTTCTGCCAGTTGTGTTTTTTGGATTTATTACTTTAAACGGTTTGTTCCATATAATAAAAAAATTCTGTTATTATACGAAATAAAAATTGAGGAAACGTGAAGTATTTTTGTAAAGGAAGGCGTAGTAACTTTATGTTTGGAAACATTGATTTAATAAACAGCAGTACGAAACGAAACAAAAGCTAATTAAGTCCAAACACTCATTTGTAAAATAGCAATTTTCGCAAAACGGAAAATTGCAGCACAATGCTTTACCAAATAACTGCACAATTTTCTTCTGCAAAAGTTTTTTTCAACATTCTGACTAAATATACTCAGCCTTAAGTATATAGTAAGTTTGCTGCCTTACATTATAGTAAAATTTCTTATAAAATATTTTAGTCGTTTCTGACGCCAACGAAAATTAATTACTATCGGGTAGATTAATTGATAAAGACATTGAGATTAACACAATTTTTTAACCAAAATAGTTTATCAAATAGTTTTTTTTTAGAAATACAAGAAAGATTTTGATGTAAATGATATCATATATCGTTAAATGTTATAAGCTTAAATAAAAATAAAACATTTTTTTGATTGATTTTACATTATTCATTCAAACCGGTTTAAGCCTTCGCCAGAATTATAAACTGAAAATGCAAGCGATGGTAAGCCAGTGAAAAATTAACATTGATCACATTCAAAGTTAAACTATTTTGCAAAATATTTTAAATGGTAAATAAGATTGAGTAAAGTAAAAAATGAAATCAAAGTTGTGATAATACAAAATAGTAACTTAATTATCATATGTAAATTTAAGAAAAAAAATATGAAGGATTGATTCTATAGTTTTTTGTCACTTTTTTTATCTAAGACACTATCTTAGGTAGCTTTCAATTAAAGTAGAAAAATACTCTAGTCTTATTAACCTAATATCTTATAATACGTAATAAACTTGAAAAAAAAATATGACTTTTTTTAAATACACTAAATAAAATTTCTTTCTTTTATGAGAAACATACGTGTTTCATCTAATGTTTATTAATAAAACAATTTTATTGATTTTATCGGCATTTTTTTGATAGAAATCGATAAATAAAATATTTTGATATTTTTTCACCCTAAAACAATAATTCATAAGAATTTAAATATCACATAAGCATTGTCCTTTGGTTAAAATAATTGAAACCTTATCCAATATTTCATACAAACATAATTTAAGGCTTAGCTAATTCTCAAAAATTCGTTTAATATCTCAAATTATATTTGTTATATGCTCAGCTTTTTGCCAAGGGATAATAAGAGATTTATAAATTTCTCATAATGTGGAACTTATTAAGGAATTAAATCAATCTAGTGGTAAAAACCTCCATTTAGATAACTAGAAAACTTTTAATATCATATATACTATGTACAAGATTTCAAGAACTTTTAGATAATATCCCACTAATTGGTAAAACTTGTGCGTATACCGAAATGCTTTATTACCACAGAAACTAACTCAACACTTTTACCTTAATCCATCACTTAATCAAAGGCTGATCTGCCAATTTTGTTTCTTCGTTCGAGTCATGTGGCTATTCCTTTGGAAGGGATGAACGTCTTTTGCGAAGGCTGAGGGATGAGCGACTGGAGCGGATTAGAGGATGATACAGGGTCGACACATTTCCGGTCTTCTGATCACTTTTATAAATGTTGTATCGACATTTATATTTCATCGCTCTAGCTATTGATTTTGATTACTTTACAAAATGTATTAAGCATTGTGCATGACAAAGGAAAACAAGTTTTTATAAATGTTAAACTACTGTGCATTTTCTTAAATGTAAATATTTAAGTACTGAAAAATGCATTCATTGCAATTGTGTTTTCTGATGGTTTTAATTTTGTTTACATAAATTGTAAAAAGTTAAATCTGGTGAAAAAGAAAACATTGTGTCTGCATAAAATTCATTTTCAGTGACGTTTAAGAACACCTAACACAAAAATTAAATCATATATTGCTAATAAAGCCATTTCCAACAGAGTATTCGATGAAAAAAATACTAGATAACTTTTCGTAAATGTAAAAATGTACTGTTTTGTAAATGAGATTACAGATTGTAGAGTTACCAAAAATTACTTAAACCAGCTATTTTTATAAGTTAAAATAATGATGTATCGCTTAATTTAAAACATGATTCACCCATTATATATTATATTTTACTAGCCGGGTCCCGGCAAGCGTTGCAATCCACTCAAAGAAAAAAAGTGTTTATGTTTTAATTGTGTTTATTGAAGTGCATGTTTTCGTTTTCTGCCTGTTTGACGTTTGATGTTTGCTGGCGATTATTTATGGTATGACACACGCGCCACCTATTGTAAGTTAATTGTGCTATAACCTCCGCGCAAGTGCAAGCATATCTTGTCAAAATGAGCAGTATGGCAGACATATAATCATTGATTTTTATATATAGGACCTACTGTAAGATAATTTTATTATTTTTTAAACCTTTTTGAAAGTGCAATCAAAAAAATTGTCCAAGTTTTATTGCAATCGAATAAGAGGTGTGGCAACGCATCAAGTACGAACAAAAAAAAATCTTTTTTATATATTAGATTTATACCTTAATTATACTAGTAAAAACACAATATTTCTTTGTACTTCATTCCACTTTATTAATAAGGTCAGGATCGGTTTCGCTCATTGCAAGCATTGTCAACTGAGCAATGAGCGAAACCGGTCCTGACCTAATTAATAAATTGGAATGAAGTACAAAGAAATATTGTGTTTTTTTACTAATATAATGCTTTTCCACCAAGTATTTATTGACAGTGAATACCCTAAAAGTGACCTTAATTATACCACATTTAAAACCTTTACTAAAATGCTTAGAACGGTATACAAGTCTCACTTTTATATCCAATAATTGATTATTAATATATTTTTTAAATTAATATTTAACAAATATAAATTAACTTCTACCTTGTGAGCTCTCGAGAAGTCGAGTGAGCCAAGAAGTAGAATGCTAAAACTTTTCTACTTGACTTGATATTTTGGTGGATTGTTTTTTTTAAGAGAGATAGCACTATTGTAGTGTGTTTTTACTGAGTTCAATTCACAATACTTTGAAGTATATAGAATATTTTAAAAATATAATACCACTTGGCTCGCTTAACCTCTTAGGGACTCATATATATTATAGAAGGCTTTCAGCAAAATTTAAAAGAATATATTATAAGTTAACTTGTTTAATTAGTATAGAAAACTTCTCGATAAGTCTTTTTCTACCATCGCAGAGTACATACAATTTAAGTTCGACGATAATGAGGATCCGAAACTTTTTATCGCAAGCCATTGAACCGTCTCCCGCGGCCCTGACAACGAAACTTTTTTGATCCTCCGAATAAATTGGATATCGTGACAGCCCTAGAATCTCAGAAACCAGACAAAGCCTGTCACGACCGCAACGACAGCGGACGATCTTCTTGCATTGTTCCCTCACCACCACCTAGAAACCCGAACTCTCCATTTGACGTTTCACAGAGTTTGAGAAGAATCTTACCCGAGAAATAACTTATGTGTAATAATCATTGTAAATTGAGACGCAGCGATATCTTTATAAATAATTTGTTATTTATTTGAATAACATCGAAAATATTTGTAAATTTGAAAGTTTATTAGTCAAGTAAATATACACCGAGATTAATTATAATATAATGGAAATTTCTTTATAAAAATATAATTTAAAATGGATTTTAAATCTTTATCTAATAATTGTTTATTTTTTTTTACTCAATTTAAGTCATTATTAAAACAGTAAAAATTAAGTTTTATTGTAAAATTTATTCTATATGTTATCTCAGAACATAGCATCTCTTTTTAGTCAGTATTTAACACAACAACGTGAGCTAAAATAACTTAAAAAATAAATTAAAACGTCATTTTATTTAACAAAAAATTAAAACCAACACAACAATAAGTGAAATTAATAATTTAAAGTCGATTGTAATAAAAAATAATCATCAAAAAAGATTCCACTGATTACTTTATTATTTAAATGAATATACCTTAGTTGTATTTCTTCTACTAAAATAGATATAAATTTAATGAAGAATTACGTAAAAAGTTTAGGATTTTTTTCAAATTTTAAAACATTTGGGTGTCTATAATAATAATTTAAGAAAAAATATACATAAGATTACGTCATTTTATTGGCAATCTTCATTCCAAAGCTCTTATTTGAAAACCACATCATTTTCGAGATGTTAAGCAACAATATCACAAAAAGTATGCTTACCGAGCCTTTAACTTGAGACAGATAGAAAAACAAATCACGCGTTTTTTTTTTTATGAAATCTCATCACCATTCACCTATGTTTGGATTTTGTCATCCAAGGCTAACAAAGTCATATAACTAAGTATGATTTATTTTAATAGTATGTATATTATAATAACATAATTTGAGATTCTACAGTGGTATAAGGATTTTTTTATATCAATATTTCGTAATTGCAATAAAACATGTTTATTAAATATTAGTTTGAGATAAAATGAAACTTTTATCAAAGTGTTAAGGATACGCCCGCACATCAACCGAACCGGACTTTCGGTTGTGTTTTGGGATCGAGAAAATTTTCACCGGATATCCGGTCCGCTTCCTGTTTTTCCCTTTCGCCGAAATTTCTCTTAATTGGAGCTATGAAATTATCTCAAGTCCTCCGGTTTTTTGTTTGCTCTGGCTGTTAGCTTGCAATTTTTTTTATTAATATTGACAAAATTCAGCAAATGAATTTGTTTGCAATGAGCCGTCTATTTAATTTTATGACTTCTTTTTTTATTGTAGTCGATGTTTTTTGGGCTTTTTTATAGATTCATTTAATATTTTGGTCAGTATAATTTTCCAATCTAAATAACAATAATTGACAAAACAGATTTATTCTTAATAACAAATAATATAAACTTAAGGCGTTGTGTAAAATGATTGAAGTTCACTCGAAGTATGTTGACATCCGAAACTATGTCGTTAAATTTTTTTTTATCTTTTTATCATGAATACATCCACCTCTTAAGATACTGTTGAACTTATGGTTAACAGTAGTTTTTTTTAATATTTTAATTTTTCTCTGTAGAAGAAAGATCAACTTAACATCAGTCAAAGTAAAATAAAATTGAGAAATTATGTAAGCCGCAAAACCATTTTATGGCAACCACACTATCACACGCTTAATCAATACAAGAGATGAGACTTGCAACATCTTGTCGTTATAATATACCAATTAAGTAAATACAATATTGTATCCACTTTGAATTTAATTTAATAAAGCATGTTATGCATGTGAACTAAGGATTCTGTGTCGAGACAACCCGAGAATAAATTCCCGGGAAATCGACGAGACTTGAGGCTTACTAAAATTTAAATCGAATTTGTATAAAGTAAATGTTATTCTTTCAAAGCAAATAATTTTTGTCAACCTATTTACTTGAATAACCTTTGAAGACACTGTGAAAAAAGGTCAGAAACTTTAAAATGTAATTTTGTGGGTGTTATTGGGGTACGGTTTTCGGTAATGTATTCAACTTTCAATATTAAATGAGGCTATTATTTGCAAACTCGGCTCGTTTTAAGATTGTTGAAATTACATTTATGGTATATCTTTCAACAATTTTGGAACGAGCCGTGTTTGCAAATAATACACTCAAATATTACATATCACATCATCTGACCAATGACTAGAAAATGCTTACGTGTTAAAGGTTTTCATTTTATTATTAAATTGTGGTTAGTTTTAGCAAATCGTTCGTTATTTTATGAATTGATGATTTTTTAGATGTTGAAACGTAAAAAAAGAGAATAAATGTGTACATATAAAATGATTCTTTTAATCTTCATGTTACATCGAAGTGATTTTATCGTTCGTTTACAAAAGTATAATTAAAGAGTTCTATTTTTTTCTAAAAGGACGTGAGATGAAATAAATTGTGCTACTGGAAAATAATTCTTTATAGCAAAAATAATATTTTCGGCCAGAAACATTTCCAAGAAATATATTGGGACTATTTGATATTCCGAATGCGTCCATAAATCTGGAATATTATTTATCGTAGTTTAAGATGGTATGCCCACGCTATAGAATCGTAATATAACGAAGGAGTTCTTTGTAATACATTCGATTAACGAAATAATACCACAATTTGAAAAATAATACTTCACAAGGTTTTCGCTCTTTTTTATTTGATAAAAAGAAAAACAGGTCTGCGATTTCGATATGAAAGAATCCAAAGAGGCTTTTCGATTGAATCCCAATCACTCTCTTCTAGATAGGTTTTCGTCATTTCCTTTTGGTTTTATTCTTTATCCATATTTTGTCTAAGAAATACTTAACCGGATACCGCTGGAGATTTATTATTTTTATGGAAGAATTGTGTTTTATTTGCGTTATCAATAAAGCGTTTAAAAATAGTCGTCTTGTTTTTCCACCTACAAACTCGAATTGATTGAAATATTGAACCATAGATATTAAAAATCACATGCTAAAATCGGCATTTTGGAGATTTTGGGTCACAAAAGCGAAATCACAAAAAAATATGTATGTATTGTTAATTTTATCATCAACTTTATATTTTAGTATTTTATTTAGGTTATATATTTTTTTTAAATATATCATTATATAAGTAAACTTTTAATATCTCATTTTTTTTTAATATCTATTTTTTTTGCAGTATAATATAATTTGTCCTAAATACAAAATTACTTACACAAAAACTGTTTTCGCTTTTTTCCCAAAAATAATATTTTTTAGTTCCACCCTTCTGTCCCTAACCCCCAGATTTACAAATCTTATAAATATACAAAAGAGACCAATCAAACGAATATCTACTAACTCAAAGTAAGGTTTTCATGTATGTTATGTATCTATTGTGTCAATTCAGGCATATACATATTGACTGGGCTTAGGTAAAAGTGATCAACCCTCAATTTTTTAAAAGTAGTTTTATTTGATAATCACAATATTTACAACTAAATACACCATGCTTCAAAAGGATGCAAGCCGCAAATGCGAAATAAGTATCTAAATTTAGCTTTTATGTTTGAAAAAAGAAAGGCCCATGAAAATTGCAACCACGAAAAAGGACCTTCATAAAGGGTTTTCTTAAGCATTTTATTACATTAAGTCTTTTTGCACTTCAAGGTTGTAATTTGACCCAAAGTCGTTAAAAAACGTTTTTTGTCTCTCCTGTAAAATTTGTTCTGTGTATGTTGATCTTTTTACGTAAACACAGTCTATATGTATGTATTCCGTTTAATAAAGTTAGTTATAATCATATTTTTGTGCAAATCCTCTGAAAACAATTTTGATTTTCTTTCTTATTTATCGCAGTAAAGCATCGTTGAATCTGTGCCCCGTATTGTCTGCAAGTATACAGTATCAATTTAATGAAACTGTACCTCCAGTCAGTCAATTCTATTCCGGTGATTGATCGAGCATAGTGACGGAATTCTCCGCTCTCCTCATTGATCAATTTAATTGCTTCTAAAAAGTTTTCTCTCCGAAAGCTACAGCTGGCTTTATTGGGTGTCTATTAAACGAAATACTACCTTATCAATCAATAGAAAGCTTTATTGCAATACTGTAAGCTTTTAGTTAATAAAAAATGCTAGGGTGTTTTTTTACAGCCAATTTTATTTTGTTTTTCCTCCAGGGGCTTACTTTTTCTTTCATTTTCTTCATCAATATAACAATAGCATCA
The DNA here is from genome assembly GCA_030503985.1 of Himalopsyche tibetana. Classification (NCBI taxonomy): domain Eukaryota; kingdom Metazoa; phylum Arthropoda; class Insecta; order Trichoptera; family Rhyacophilidae; genus Himalopsyche; species Himalopsyche tibetana. Next base: position 20,520,150 of record JAPJYX010000009.1, on the reverse strand, counting down.
ATCAGAGGTGTTTAAAGATGTTCTAACATTGCAGTTGGGTTAACTTATTTTATTTTTGTTTATCAAGGAACAAAAAATCTCTTATGGCATTTCCAAAAAATGAAATAGGTATTGGAATTATTTCATATTTTACTACCCCGATTATCAAATATAATATATTAACCCTTGTAATTATGTTAAGAGTATGCATTGAATATCAATAAACAGGTAGGTCTTAAACATGAATTTTTGTGACGTATTTTTTCTTTGTGTTCATCTCGTTTTGTCCACATTGGCATTATCTGCAATGCTAAATGTTTTGCATTCAAACATATTAAAAAACACATTTTAATTTTTTATAATATATCATCGGTATACCGGCAGAAAACGATAAATCAAGAAACCTTTTATTGAAATAATAACGAAGTTGTATCATTTCTATTTTAGACTCTATAACTATAACTTTGTCATTCTTAGCACTTCGCGAAAGTTGAAATCGATTCACACATTTAAAAACATTGTCCTGTTTTTATATTTTTAGTTGTTAAGAAAAACTTTAATCGGAATTGAAATGTAAAGAAAATCTGAAGATACAGCATTTTAAAATCTATATGTCGTTATTCATTTCTTAAAACAGCCTTTTTTTATTTAACGCCTTCTGCCAGTATACTGACGATATATTGAATACCTAAAAATGTTATATTGTAATTACTTTGTCAGCAAAAATGACATTCTTTGTGTAGTTTACTACACACAGTATTTTTTTTTAATCGAAATAAAAACCACTTTATGCCTTAATGTACATATATTATTTATGTATCTATAATTGTGGCTTGCTCTGAGTAATCTAATTAATAACTTTGATGGAGAGTTGGGTTAAATGATTAAATTTTAACGAAATCTGAAAATCTTTTAAGAAAATAGAAATTAGACTTTTTATCAAAGATTTTTCTTTTATGCTTATATTTTCACATTAATATTTTTTTTGAAGCACTCAATTTTTTATCAACATTAATGTGTGATGAAGTGAAAGTGATTTGAATGACAATGACAATGTTATATTTTTGCTGAGGCTTCTGTTTTTTCTCCTCAGATTTTGAGTGACAAAACATTTTGCCAGTCTTAAAGTTTCACTCGTAATCCATTAAAATGTTATTACTTCCGTATTTTATGTCAGAAAACATACATCTTGGGAATTGGAAAAACCTTTATTACATGGCACCTACAAACATTACTTTTCTATTATATGTATACTGTTTATATAGTGAAAAACAAAATAGAAAGGCTTCGAAACATGTGACACAAAAAGAAAATTATCCGTATTGTAGTATTTAGGTTATTGAAAATAACTGTTGCGATTCATAAAAAATAAAAGAAAAAAGATTTGTTTTTTGATGATCGAAAACAACAGTAACTCGAAGGCTCAAGCCCAAGTGGAAACATTCATACATTTAATTTTCAATCAATTTATGGCTTTTTTCTCGGATGTCTTTGATGTTTTCTCATTATGTTAGTGTACGGTATATATTAGGTGCGGTGTGATCTGTCTTTTTTTTACGATGAACAGTAGTAAAGTGTGGTCGTCATGTATATTGTGAATATATCTCCATTCAGGGTCCCCTGAACATAATATTGAAATTATTTTCTCAGCAGTATTTTTCAATTTCAACACATAGTCTTATATATTTTATAAGACACTTAAAATCTGTTACTTAAATTTCCATCGCCATTGTCAATAACCTATTTATGTCATAATTTGTATTCTCAAAAATGACATTAATATCTATGAGTATTTTCACAAGTTTAATTACGTAAGCTTTAACTTATTTGAATGCATTTCTAAAGCTGTATATTTATCTACAAATGAAAAAATGATTAATTGGTTTAATTAGAGTTCTTGTAAACATTCTTTAATTTGACGTATTTAATAAAAACTTTTTAAGACTTCAAAAAATACCTATTTTTAGATCATTCATAGAATTAGTCAGAGTGAATTTACATTACATGAAAATAAACTAGGCAAAATAAAACAATGAAGTCGTTTTAAAAATATTTTTTAAATAACATATATGAGCCCTTAAGAGGTGGAGTGAGTCAATTAGTAAAATGGTAAAAATTTTATGTTAGATTTTTAAGTACAATAAAGGCTAAATTTACTTGGTGCTTTAGGGAATTGGATATCTTTATTTTAGGGAGATTTAATTTACTTAGCATATTTCATTTTTAAGATGCATTAAAACATGTGAAATATTATAACGCATCCAACTCATTTTTTCCTAAAATATCACTTGGCTCATTTCACTTCTCGTGGGCTCATATAATTCAGAAAATTTGCTGCATTTCAAGCCCGTTTAACGGTCATTTATAATTTATTCATTACAAAATTTACATTTTAACAATCCAAACTTTAAATATTTCAATACGCACAATAATGTTGTTTTTAATTACTTTCATATATGCAATTTTAAATGCATTGATAAAAAAATATTATTTCGAGCTATCTCGGAAGTTTTTTCTTACAAGAAATATTTTTATCGTAAAAACAAAGCTCTTTAAAGTAAAACTTTCAAAAATAAAGAAACAAAACACTAAGTAAGCAACTGTTTTCTACTTTAGTAAGTTATCTTCTGGAAAAAACTTTTGAATCCCAAAGTTCTGTTTCTCAATTTATTACACAACGCAAAATTTAGTCCAAAATCATTAACAACAAGCACGGTAGGCTAAGAAATGTAGTAAAATTTGTATTGATGTTTAAGTACAGGCAGTAAGTGCCGAAAAAGCTTTTTTTTATAATGCAAAGCAAAAAAATGTACAAAGCTAATGTCATTACACCTTCTTTATAGCAGTTGTTTTTAGTTTCTTTCGTTTTTATTCATTTTTTTGTAAAAAGAGTTTAACCAAACATTGTGTGTATTTTAAATGATCACTATTTCAAAATGACAAAATCACACGAAAACATATATATTTGACTGTTTATTACTAAGCTTTCTACTATATTTACTTATATTATACGTTTTAATATATAAGTTATAGTAAATCTTTTGTGCAGAATGCAGTAATCTGGAAAAAAATAGATAGTATAATATTTCCTATTTTATTTCAATTTTATTTCTTATCATTTTCATTAAAAATCAAATTTTTTGATTTATTAGTATTTTGGATACTTTTTAAGACGAAATAAAACTACATGTATGTAAGCTATGTAGATAATCAAGTAAAATTTATAAGAAACATTTTTTTTTCTGCCCTTAGTTATATCACGAGTATGAATAAACTGCATGATACTTGAGGGTATTTTGGCTTCAACTGATCTCAATATTTTCTTCGAAAGAATTATTTTTAAATAAAACATTAAACTTTTCTTCTTTGTGGGAGTAAAGAGGAGCTTGAATCCAGAATAGGAGAAGCAGATTACTATTCACTCATGCTGTGCTCCTTTTAATGATCGCATGTATGAATAAGAATGCAGTTATCTCAGACACCATCAACAAATTAGACGACGTGTAATTCTGTTGAAAACATGTCTACAGAACTGGTTGGTATGAGACAACTTATAAGAAAAAAACTGTTAGATTTTTTTTCAATAATAAATTAGACTAGAATATAAATTACAGTTTGAGGTAGGCCAAGTAGATTTTTAATCTACTTCGATTTATGTTATAAAACACTAAATTATTTTTGCGACGACTCACAATGTTTTAATTTCTGGTTAATACATATCTAATAATAACATTGTAGAAAATAAATGCGTTTGATTTAATTCTACGGATGTTGCTCCTAATCCAGCATAATAGTTTGCATTAAATTCATCCTACTTGATTCTGTTGACAAAAACTTACAATCGACCAAGATGTATTTATTCCCTTAACCGCGAGGTACAAAAGCAGACTGTAGAAACAGCTAAATTATATTCTAATTTATGCAAATCTTAAACTGAGAAAGCAGCAAACAAAACCTTTTCCATTTTGATGTACAAATTTATTCCCAAAAAGACATTTTGGACATGAATAATCCATTTAAAATCCCATTGAAATTTAGCAAGTGTAAAAGATGAAATTTGATGTTCCTTAATTTGAATGGTCGACATTAATTTCTATACCTTTAGAGCTTGCCCATCTATAAATAATTAGTAAAATTATTTACTGAAAAATTAGAAAATAAACTTTTCTCCTGAATTAACGTAGGGTGAAAGCTTATTCGTTAGATGACTGCAAAAAGCTTTATTCATTAAAAGACTTGATAGGACGTGTCGAATGCCTGAGCTTTCGTATTAGTTGAAGACGACAATTTATTTACGAGGCTGCATTTTCTCTTATTTCAAGTAACTCTATGCGCTTTTATTAAAGCTTCCAGAGAAACTTTTCTAAGGATGTCTACTTTAGAATAGAGGCCTTTTAAACTGTCACAAGCCTACATTTTTATTCAAGAAAGCTTCTTTTTAACGCATTATCTATTCAAATACTATTTTTCTGTCTGGCTGAATATATTTGTAAATAATTCAATGGCTAGCTTTTGTTAAATGGAATTCTTACCAACTTTCGAATGTATTTTTAGTTTCAAATTTATTACACTCCATTATCAACTTTTATCAAAGTTTATAATCACATTTTTGCGATTCATCTGTTTGCCTTCCAATAGCATCAAACATTTATAAAAAGTGTTTATTCATTCAGTTGATTTCGTATATTAATACAGAAAAATAAAATTCAAGCAAGCAAATTCAAAAATGTTTGGACCATATGACAATACTGTTTTGACTTAAAACAAGTCCAGTGTACTTTATCTATTGTACAATACTTGATTTTCTATGTAAAGATCTTTTGATACTGCTATTTGATTTCACGTGACCTATCTACGTAACGTATTTTGTGAACTGTTTTGCTTCATTAAATATCTACTGTCTTTGATTAATCGCCCTCTTTGATTACACCCCGCCCTTTGTTAAATTTATTTTCCATTTGCTGCCAAGTGATATATTATATTATATCTGATATCACACAAAACGGTTGACACTGGGTGTAATAAATAGGTTTCGGTTGAACAATAATAGTTTATTGATCAAGTACAATGCTTATTTAGTAACATCGCGATCCTAAACAATTATTTTAGACATCAAATATTGATAATAAGGGTATGTAAATTTTGAATTATTATTCTCACTATTATTTCTTAAGTTGTAGCCATAGAAGTTCAATGGAAGACGTTGCCGTATAAATTTGATTTGTCTTTATAGCTTACATGGCAAAATATTTTTTTATTTTATACAAGTGTTACTCCTAGGCGAAATTCGATAGTAAATGAATTTTGAAACTACAACATTTTACTTTTTGTTTTGAATCGTCATCATTAAAACATTTATTTTGCAAGATTAGCGGCGGTTTTTGTAGAGTTTCGTTTTCAGAAAATAAAAGTCATATTTAAATTGCAGTTTTATTTTTGAGCCGGTTCTGGATCAACAAAAATGATTTTTTATTATGTATACTGCTTACTAGTCGTTAATTTGATTCATTAAACTAATAAAAACTATCGGTGAAAACTTTAATTGAGTTTACTTAGAATTTAATACACTTTCCCCACAAATTTTGGTAACCTTTCATTGCTTATCTTATCGTGGTTTATTTTTGCTACTCCCAAATTCAGTGTGATTTTGAGACATATATTTGGCTTTGAATGGTGACAAATATATAAATTCTGTTATTGTTTTTTTCCTGTGGCTTAAAATTTCAGACGAAATATTGAAATATTTACATGGGTTTAAAAAGAAACTAAATACAACAATTTTTTTGGGTATTAAAGATCCCCTTTAATTGTGTTTAGATCTCATCAATTTGGTCATCATAAATATTGTGTCCTCTTTTCAAAGTATCAATTATCAATTCTTTTTGGAAAGGCATCATTATAATTTTTGAAATAATTCTACTATCTTTATGTCTATCTTATAAAACGTTATCGCTAATTGTATTTTCTGCAAATTGATACTTTGATGTGTGTTTAAATTCAATTCAACGTTACACAACAACTTTTAAGTTTATAATAAAGAATAGCCGTAAATTAAAGGCTATCATTTCTCTGCCGGTGCAACATCACACTTATAATAAAATGTTTATATGGATAACATGAAATTCAGCTTACGGCATCCATTTACCGGGTGATTGCATTGCAACCCTGAGCAGTGGTGTGCGGCTAGCCACTAACTAGACGTCTTGCCAGCTGTAATCTGAAGCAGAGATTAACATTTCACGGTGACCGGCTGCTGTCTAGTTTTGCTACGCCACTGACCGATGTATTAACAGGTGGCGCCCAGCCATAACTTTTAATATACATATCGATCTCTATCGAGGTTACAAAAATACACACTTAATAAATGTTAAGAACTATAAAGTTTTATTTTGAAATACAATACGGCAGTAAAAACATTATAATTGATTTTCAATGACAAGTTTAAATTTTCGTATACGTAATTTATTTTGTATTAAAAAAATAAAACACTTTTTTTATAAATTCCACATTATTTATCAAAGATAGCGAGTACTAGGGCATCCAATCCCGGTATCCCGTCCAATTTTCTGATATCGAAGCCCCGGGATTGAGAATTTTTGAGCAAATCCCGAAAATTGATAGAATTTTGGAAGATTTGAAAAGTATAGCGAATCGAGGATTTCAAATTCCTCGGTTAGCTAAAAAAAACGACTCACCAAAACTTTCAAATTATACACGATTTCACGTTGAGTGCCCAATCTCGGGATCAAATCCTGAAATCCCGATAAATAAATCAATCCCGAGATCCCGGGATTAGAAAAAGGCTCCGGGATTGGATACCCTAACGAGTACCCGATATGTGTTGCAATGTCACTGAAAGAAAGAACTTGTTCTTGAAAGTTCCTTTTTTAATTATGTTTATTGAAGTGCTTTTCGATACACAATATAGTATATATAGCATATAATTGCGTAGGAGTGATAAAAAAAACTCACTGCTTCCCCAGAACACCGAACATTGCTTTGATATAAAGCGAGCCCCATTGTCAGCCCATTGTTGGCTCAACTAATTCAGAAACCTTTGCGAGCGTCTGCACAACGACTCACCACTCACCACTCACTAACTCAATTTTTATTGCAATCGGATGAACGGTATAGGAACACGTACGGGACAAACGAACAAACATACAAAAATTCATTTATATACGAGTAAATATAGATAAGAACCGTTCTCTCGTCGTAACCATCGACATGAGCTTAAACGGTCCTGATCATCAATGAATATTTTGTAAATAATACAAAAACGATTTTCATATTTTTTATATAATACATTTCTACTGAGAGATTACAGTGAACATTTAAAAATAAATAACGTAAACTAAAGTCAATTACAAAGATTTATTTACAGACGAGTCGTATTTGGGCCAAAAATGAACCTGCTTTTCATAGAGTATTTTTTCCAGGTTTATAAACATCTAATCGATACACAGTCATTTTATCGACGTTAGAAAATATTCTCAAACACATCCGTCTCTAGAGACTTAGTACGATTATTATTATCGTCGATTAATTGGCAGTACATACATATCTTGCCCAATCCGGAACTTTCTGTAAAGTTGTCTGATATATATATAAATTTACAACTGAGTACAAATTTTATTCTCAAATAACGTCGTTAAATTACTGAGTATTTCTTATTTTTTATTCTTCAAAAGCTTAATGCAGCGTTTGTGCCTCCCGCTGTAATTATTTTGTGTTTCAAAATTATTCACAATTGCAAAATTATTTCTCTTGTAAGCATTAATAGATTTCCACATAATTCCACAGTTTACTGAGTTGGTACTGCTTGTGGAACAAGTCAGAGCTATATACCTACATCATTAAATAATACTAAATTCTCGAATAAACACACCATTAACGATGCAATGCTTCTCAAACTGTTTGAATACTTTTAATAGAAATGAGTAATTAATGAAAAAATCCATATTCGGTTTGACGAACGACGGAGAGTTTATTAAATTAAGTTAATTAAATTCGTTGACGTCATTAAGGATACACATTATTTTTCAAATTCACTAAATTTTTCTTCTAACAGCACAACAGTGCAGAATCAAAAGATTGGTCCCGTGCAGCTCTGTATCTGGCGAATAATATAAGGAGTAAATGTGTTCCTTTCCTTGATTTTTATTACGTTGTGGAAGGTGGCCGTTAACAGTGACCGCATACAAATAACGGTTGGTGGTGGGATAAACAACAACCAGTTTTTATTTGTATTTCGTATTAATATTTCTAGTAAGTATAAAAATTAGCTATATAATTGTTTTGAAATCTACATATTCCTTGTTCTCAAGCTTTTTTATCAAACTGATAAAGCTTTATAAGAGGGAACTTTTGGTTCATACCGTATCCATGACGTGTTTTGATGTAATTTGTAAAATTCTGATTATTGTTTTTATATCTTATCACTCTGTGATAAAATTAGTAGTGAATAATAATTTTAAATGCATTTTTTCATATTTATAAGTGTGCGGTATTTTTTAACATCGAAATAGTGTCTTTAATAATAAAATCAGTCATTTGTTTCAATTTGGATTAATATTGGATAATCAGTAATTCTTTATTCATTTTTTACCATCAATAATGAAAATTTAAAAAAACGTTTTTGTATTCCTTTTTTAGAGTGACAGACATAAAATAACACATTTTTTATTACACGTTTTGAGAAAAATATGATTTGAAATAACACCTGTCTTGACTCCTGCAATGCGAATGTCTCTACGTCGTGACATTTTGAATGAAACCACGTAAGCATTAAAAAAGCTAGCACGGAGGAAAACTTGGTTTTGAATACTTACGCTTTACTTGAGTTATTTCGTGAGTCACTCTAGACTTTGCTTCTTGAGGAGGTCTACGACGGGGATCTACGAAGCTCTACATTCGTAGTGCTGCTACGACCACTCGGTTGTACCGCTACGCCGATCGCAAGTTGCAGCCTACGCCAAGCGGACTTACGTGAGTGGCTCGTACAACCTCGTTAATGCTGTACCAGGTACTCTCCTTGAGACGTGAATGGTGGATAGAAATTATTTCAAAGGAGTACGTTTGAATGTTTGTACAGAACGATAATAACTTGTATAATTTGCGTTCATATATTAAAAATACAGTTGCTTATTCTGTTATACAAATGATGTTTTATTTTAAATTAAGTTAATCAAAATAAATAATTTCACATTTCTAGAGCTCAGACTTAAACTAACTGTTTTAATAAATTAATCATCATTTGTGGACATTAATTTATATTAATTCTATATATAATAGTTCTGATGATGTCATAATGCCAATATCGTGATCACCTGTGTAATTTAATTATTTTAGAACTGAATTACTTTTTTGATGAAATGCTAGTTATTTTACAGGTCTTTATAAATTCAAATTAACTTTTATTTATGGTGATCAAAAACAATCTTTGAATCGTGCTTAACTTGAAATAGCTAATATTTCAATACTTCATGAGCTTTAAGTAATTGAACAAAAAAGTGTATTCTAAATGATTTGAATATTATTACGTTTTATTACAAAGATTTATATATTTTATCATTATCATCATTTTGTCTTGCTGTCAAAGCTTGAACTAGTTGAATATTGTTCAATCACGTTTAGAGAATTTCCAAATAGATATTATCGTTTACTAGGTCAAAATCACATTCGAAAAAAAATATTACATATTTACAATGTAGTAAGAAAAAAGGTTTTTTTATAGACGCTTATGTTAATGTAATTATTTTGTTCAAATTATAAACGATGAAGTAATAATTGCAAATAAGTTAAATGATCATATTGTCTTAACTTTATTAAAATATTTTGGCTTATCAGTAAACTGACTCTATGATCGACAAAGTTTCCGCAAATTAAAGCATATTATACATGAATATCACTTCTTTCTAAAGTTGCCTCTTCAGTGACTGTTCTTTGAATCTAATTCTCCATCTGCAGCGCGCAAAACTCTTGTCTCAATGTTCAAAAGACGTATTCAAATCATTCTTATGCATCGCGAAATCGCTACGTTGTCTCATTTCTCGATTTTCTTACGTGGCAATGACTCCGTTAAACTTTCACATTGCTCTAGTATAATTTTCATGCAATATAGACAAAGGTTGAGTGAGATTAAATTATAAGTTTCCAGACCGAATCAAGAATTTTTATCTAAGTTCAGTTAAAACTAGCAAGTTTCACAGTACGAGCAAAACATTAAAAATTTGTTTTGTTTTATATGCTTTCAATTATTTTTTAACGTCTCTACTCCCAATGTATGATCATATGGACACTTATGTAACTTATCTCAAGAGAAGTTTTCTATAAAAACTGCCTAAAAAAATGTTTAAATATACTTTAAAAAAGAACAAGGGGGATATATTTAGACATCACATACATCCACGCTCTTAAAGATAAATCCATAATTCGATTAAAAATTCATTATAAAATGGCATTTGACTCCAGAAATACCGCTAACAAAAAACCACCAAAGTTGATCATGCAATTACGGACCTGGCTATCATTCAAAATCATTACATATTAAAAATTTGTACTTGATAATGCTAAATTGTTAAATAACTTTTAAAAGTGATGAATAATTATTACACACGTGTAAGAGGTAACATTTTGAGTTACTCGTATCGTTTAAGGACGATCTTTGTCCAAAAACCAAGAACATTTACTAGAGTTGCAAAAAAAAAATATTCCTAAATATGACGCGGCACCCGGGAAAAGTTTATTTTTTTTTTCAGAATATTGAGAAGCCAAGCTAAAAAGGTTGCATATCACTGACCTGGAGGCTTTTTATAGACACCCATTTAAATATTAAAATATGTTATTCTATTTTTTTACTTTTAGAAACTGTTTTAGCTTGTAAAACGAGATATTTTGGTTAGGAATTAAATGTTGGTTTAATTAATCAATGACTCATTGTGTTTAATTAAAGGTATAGCTGGACATTTTTTTATATTACTGAAATCTAAGAGATATTTATATTATCTGAAATTCTTTGAAATCTATGCGAACTGAAGAAAGGTTAAATTTTTCAAGATATGAATGAATCATTTCTTTGGGAATATAGCACATTATTTTAAACAACAATTATTTGAAAAATAAAGTTCATCTTTCGTACAAACGGTATAAAATCTAGCTAGGTTACGCGTAAAACTTTTATAATTCATGATTTCACATTTGAAGTGTTGGAAAATCCGATGTATGAGTATTTGCTCTTTAATAATAAATACCCCATAACAAACATGCGTAAACTTTAGATAATTTCTAATTATGAAATCAAAAATAACTATGAAAACGTCTCAATAACAACTTAATTTCCTTAAAAACATTTTACTGAAATGATCAATTAACTTTTCAACAAGAGATTTAAGGTGTGGATGTTTTTTAAAAAAATAAAATGACGTGTTAAAGAATGAACTAAGAATTAATTGAATGAAATGCAGAACTAATGCAAGAGCTCAACATAAAAAAAACGTATCAATCTGCAAACGCAAATAGTCTAAGCTAACACTAGATTGCTTTAAAGAAAACATCTTCTCCAGCTTTTTGCTATGTAAAACAACAGATTACACTTTGCAATGACTTATAAAAATGGGTTAGAAAAAATACTGGAATGTGTCTAGTATCCATTTCTTATTAATAACAGACGATAGTGGGATAATGGAAGAACTGATCCATAACTCTGCAAAGTTCCAAAATGACCATAAGACGTGAAATTTGGAGAAACAGGATATAATATTTACTGTCCACTATTGTCTTAAATTTCTTAAATTAATCTAAATACTATATTGAAATAAAATTTGACAAAATATTCTGTTCATAACTAAATAACAAAAACAAGTCCCTGAAAGTAATAGAAGTTGTACGGTATATGTAGGGTACATGATATAATATTACATTTATCTACGGCCTTAGTACCCAAATACGGGCGCAATATCCAAAACTTTAATAATATTAAATTTCGCATTACGTAAATATTACCTTGGTCACAAAATATTGAGCAATTTTCTATACATATACAAAGGTTTCAGCCTATAGTAAACGTATATTCTGTAAAAAGAATCAAATTGATACGAAATATTCACCGGACGACAATTCGTATCCAAATTTCAATATATTTTGTTTCAATAAACCAATACTAAGCCTGCAAAATGAAAAATACATTTAATTATCACGTATTTTTTTTCTTCGTAACAATATTACTGAAATAAAGTGGAATCAAATAAAGTTCCATGGATTATTTTTATAATATCAAGGAGTGATTTTGTTACTTATTTATAAAAGGCTACATCAATTTTCTTTATATTTTTTTACGATATTTGAATAAATAAGAAGTTGAAATTAATTTATTTACATAATCAAATGACTATAGAATTAATTTTGTTCGCCCAGATTTTTCAGCAACAATAACCATACAAAGAAAATTTTCATTTTTTTTTATCAAAATACACAAATTGACTCTCGAATTCAATTTGTTACTGATAAACAAAAATTTTTTTATAAACTCAGCTGGTGTTTTATATTTCCTTTGAAAAAACACTGATTTATTAAAAATGAACTAAGACTTTTTTTTAAAACTGACTATTGACAGCTGTATAAACACTTATTTTTCAAATGTGAGAAATGGGACGGAACACTTCGAAGTATCAGATTTATGGATCGCAGATTTTAATTCTCAATTTTATATAAATATTTCTTCTCCCAATCCGAATCAAATGGAATCATTATGACTTATTGCAATTGTTAAACGAGAACTGCTTTGAATTAAAAATATTTTTAAATTTCCATTTCGTGGTTCGAGCCTGACAACCCACATTTGATTTCAGAATGAAAATTTCTAATCTATACATGTTTTTACTACTACCTAGCAAATGCTGATACTTATTACTAAAAATTCAATCAAACCCAATTTTAATACGATTATTTACGATTTATTTTTAGGTCAAACAATAAAACATTATGTTTCACAGCAATCAAATAGGGTAAATAGATTTTTTTTCTAAGATTCATAAAGTAAGTGTTAAATTAATTTTATTTGATTTGATTGATTATTGTATCAAAATCAATGTTTATAAGTACCTAAGATATTAATGCAAAATTTACGGTCGAACTGTTAGTAACTAAATAGTATTGCATGCGATTTATAGGAAAACAAGTTTACTGCTCTCTGGCGGACTGACTTGTAACTACATGTTTTGAACCATGCCACTAGGATTTTATTAGTGTTTGTGGAAAACATAAATTTCCTCATATTGATGCGAAGAAAAGACGGAAAGCTTCGGCGTCTTTTTTTACGATCAAATATAAAAATTCATATTTACTAACTAAAATGGGCCGTAGCGTTACGAGAAATATTAAATTTATTCTTCGTAAATAAAAGGCATTCTCTTCAAAATGAAATAAACTTCACCGCCATTAACAATGAAATATTCAATTACACTGTGACGTTTATATTATCTTTTTATTAAATTATAATGAAGATTTATATGGCTTATTTTATTATATCACGTTATACAACGTAATCAAATCTTTTCCGGTAATAATAGTCTTTTGCTTTGCGATTACTGAATAAACATTAATTTATTCCGCATTCTTTCATTTCTCCTTATATCCAATATATAATATCATATTAATTTAATTACAAATATATCAAGAAACTTTTTGTTCTCAAAATAGAACATTATATAATAACTTATTTTCACCAAAGACTTTTTCTAAAAATATCAATTACAAACTCCTGTTTTATGTTCTTCGTATTTGTCGTTATTTGACACTTTATAGCGAGATTTTATTATTTTATTTAGTTTATGTAACAGCAAGAGCTGTAATAAAAATGAAGTAAATTCATTTCAATACCGATTTATAACATTAAAAAATTCAAAATTTAAATCATAGATACTTTGTTTTATGCTTTCTATTATTTACATGACTTCAAATTATTTAGAGTATATCAGCGTACATGAAGTCAAAAACTAATAGGTTCGGAGAAATTTGTAAATATGTTATATTCGAATATCAACGAAATACTTATAGAGAATATACAATAACTTTAATATCATCATGGAACGCTTTAACAATTAACATTTTTTAAAAAGCAAGAGCAAGAGCAAAAGCTAAAAGATACAAATTTTGAATATTTAAATAAACGTTTTCAAAAATAGACGACTATGGTATGATTTTTACAGATTTAATCCGTTGATTAAATTCGCATAATGTCGCATAATTCGCACATATTGTCGATATCCATAAAAACCCCTATTTCCAGATTTTCTTTGGAAACCTATAAACTTCTCTATGATTTTTTTTTTTCATTTGAAAAATATGTAGTTATTTATCGTTTTCGCCCTTAGCAACGCGTTGATTAGGAGTCAACTGTTATTTTCAAGTTTGACTCGATCCAATCTGTAGTTCTTCACTGTATCCCAATAATACACGATAGTATTGTTCTTTTTACTATAAATGTTTAAACAGTAAATACTCTTCAATCTACGTTGTTATTATTAGTTATTTCTGTTTTAATATTAAAACTAGCAATGGACTTCTTCTACAATAATACCGTATTTATATTTGATAGCGAACAACATTGCGCCGATAGTTCGTTGTTGGCGTCATGGAGAAATAGTTAACGAACGAATTTATTACCTTTATTTTTACCTTTACCGAATTTATGTTTTGTGTAGGTACTTACCGTCTCAACAATACAGTTTATTTATTTTCAATTTACTGTGAATAAAAAGAAAATTGGATATACTATGTACTACGCACTTGTAAAACCGATTGTTTGTTTCAGTATAAAACGTACGGCTTTTCGGAAAACTTCAAGAGACCACTTGAGTATCTGAAAAAATATCCGAAAAACACTTGCCTGATAAAAAAAAAAAGAACACTCGACTATAGACAGAAATATAACGATGAGCCTGAATATTAAATGTTATAAGGACGCTAAGAATCAGTATGGACATTGACAAAAAGCTCATTGTATAAACTTCAACTGGAGTTTTTTAATGATATTTATTTATTTAAATTATTTTTTTAATTTATTTATTCAAATATGTTATTTTTTTAAGACTGGTTTTGCTATGCAAGTAGTGCTTTCAATGATAACATTTAAATATTGTAAAATTTTTGCAATACTTTATACATTTATTCTCCATTAAACTTCGTATTTCTGTTGAGTTGTTCAATAATATAATGTTATCAATTAGAACAGGCGTACCTTAACCTCGGTCCGTAGGCTACATGTGACCCAATTGAAGGTTCCGTGGGATCTCTTTGAGGTATTCAACTTTCTATAAATTTTGCATGTTGTTATTGGTAAATACCTAAAAAAATATAATATACATGTATTGTAGAAGGATTTTTAAAAATAACAAAACTATTTTAATTTTTAGCTGTTTGCTTATTATTAATACAAAAAAAATATTTTATTTTAAGGCTTAAAATATTTATATGTGGCCCATCAGAGACATGTATTATTTTATTTGGTCCACCAAGTGATTTCAGTTGGGTATCCCTGATTTAGAATAAAGTAGATATTTTAAATAAAATTAACTTCAAGATATTTAGTTTCTTGAAGTAAAGACTGTGTTGTCTTTAATTAAAATAATGGAAGATACAACAAATACTACATTTTATATTAAAGATCAAGATACTCATCACGAACCACTGTTATCATTGATAATGATCGTGAAGGTCAAAACATACTTTTAAGAAGCTTTTTTCCGTCATTGATTCCTATTGTTTATATTGTTCGGCTAAAGAAAACAATATTGAAACTCATCCATTTCTATTAGCTTGATTAATCTTTTATAAACCAGTTTTCATACACATGAAAACACTTCACATGTTATATATAGAATAAGTTTTCTTGCAAAGTTTCTGTTAGTGGAACTTTAAACTTCTACATATTATCTTACAAAATAACTTTGAAGTTACGTCCACCGGGGTCAAACAAAACAAGGATAGGATTCGAACGATACAATTGCTGTGTATTTAACGGCCCCTACAGGTGCCATTTCTAGGTACTTTCCGGTATCAAATTTCCAAGTTTACAACTATCTTAATCTTTTGTGTTATAATATAAGACTAAGCAAGTTGTGTTACGATAAATATATACAGAAAATATATTTGAGAGTAAATTCATTAATAAAAACAATTTCGTCATTGACATAGTCATTATATAATTACACTTTCTTTAACGATTAAAAAATCGTTTTCTATGTTGTGCTACAATGGTAAATCGTATTAAAATGAACATTTAAGCACAAGAAGGAATAAAAATACATTCAGTTAGTTACTTGCGTCTTTCGTATCAACGTTAATTTTCTACAAACACGTGTCCCAAAAAGTACGAGTTTTCAGGAAACACATAACTATACTTTATTTTACCGTTGTCGCTATCGTTTTCTATTGCTATGAAATACTAGAATGGTTTTGTCTTTAATATTTGTAAAGAAATTAAGCAGGAAGCACAGACGTTTCCATCCATGCCTCTCGCTCCTTCATGACAAACTGAGCACATGACTATATTATTTGTAA
This sequence comes from Himalopsyche tibetana, assembly GCA_030503985.1. NCBI lineage: Eukaryota > Metazoa > Arthropoda > Insecta > Trichoptera > Rhyacophilidae > Himalopsyche > Himalopsyche tibetana. The sequence goes on along the minus strand of JAPJYX010000009.1, from coordinate 20,503,611 downwards.
AATTAGTTTATCGCCAAGGTTTTATGTTAGATTAAATAAAGCATGAAATAAATTATATTTTTGATTATGAAAATTTTGAAAATGAAATTCTGAATAGACCTAATCAAGAAACTCAAAACTGACAAAAATTTAGATACGCATTTGTAGATAATTAACGACGATACCTGTTGGGAATGAATAGATAAATTCCTCGAAAAATCTATGTTATTTGCTTAGTAATTATGTATTATTTACATTTTTGGAACTTGATAAGTTATATTATACTTTTCTGACTTTTTTACTAGTCATTTTTTACAATAATTATTAACGAATTTAAAAATTTAAGGATACATAAAGTATTCGTATCAACAACATACAACATTACTTTTGAAATAATTCTATACATGTTAAATATCCTATATGTTATATTAATTGCCCGCAACTGCAAGCTTGTAGTTTTCAAAGAACATAGTCAAAGCGCTCTTTACTTGATCACAAGCTTTTTAATATTTTTTACCTAAACCAAATCTTACAAAAACTACACTGCCGTTTGAGTATGACAAATTTACAGGTGGTTATTCTCAATAATTTTATTTTATTAAGACTCTAAGTAAAATCATTTAAATGCTTTTTTCTCGATTAAATATCTATTTTTTGTTGTGCTAGTCATATATAAACACTACTTTACAGAATAAAGGTTCAGTTTTACTACTTACACTTATTTATGAAAAATTATAATTTACATCTTTTCGGTCCAGATAAAACATTCATATATGTTATACAAAAAAACCGAGGTTATGAAAAAAATTTGATACATTATATAAATAGGAGTAATATATGAAAGCAGAAATAAAAACGGCTCCAAATACCAAATAAGTAAGTAAGTAATACATAGACAATTTTTACATATTCACTTTTTTCTTGTTTTTTTTTTGTTCTTATTTCCTATATTCTTATAACTTTTTAAAAGTTATAGCGAATTTCAAACATCATCGTCTATCTGCCACGCATCCGCTGTTCAAGAAAGCGTTTTAGAAACTTTCATTTAGCACGACCACACTAATCGAACTGTGTTACATATTTCTGTTTAAATTTTTGTTTTTTATACTGAAATTAACTTCTTTTTTATCTTCTGTTAAATTATAAATAATTGTTCATTTTAAATCGTCAGCAAAATTGGAGACTTATATTGAAAGCTCACGTAGCTACGGTGACCAACCATGTAAATGACTGTTATTTTAAGAGATTGTCGTTTGGCGAAATAATTTTATCCATATCTCTTTTTTAAGGTTTAGTTGCTACGAAATAAATAAAAAGAGTGTAAAAATATCTTTGACCTTTGTCGGATAAGATTGAGTCGAGTTTTATTTTAACCAGAGATCGAAAAAAGCATTTGTCGCTAGTTTACGGTCGCCACATAACAAAAGTTGTTTTTTTATAGCGTCATAGAATACCAATACTATTGCAAAAGATCCTTCACATAAAAATTGTAATAACACTTTATTTAGTTCAGCCCGATACTATTCAGTTAGCATGACAGAGATTTCAAATCAATATTGATTGACTCACTTTTATTGTTTTTCGTGTAAATTCTTTAGAAAGGCATGAAATGAATTTATAAATATAAAACTATATTATTAATGATAGCGAAACTTTTAATAATGGTCCACAGTATCAGCATTTGCTTAAAATGTTCGCGGTAAGCAAAACTAGTTGTTATCATTATAAATAAATATTGAATTACAAAATATTTAAAGATGCACTGTCCACTAGGGTATCTAATCCCGAAGCCTTTTTCCAATCCCGGGATTTCGGGATTGAATTATTTTGAATCCCGGGATTGAGATTTTCTCACCGAGGAATTTGAAATCCTCAATTTGCTATACTTTTTTCCAGAATCTCACAGAAACTTGTTTTTTTTTTTTTTAGCTCACCGAAGAATTTGAAATCCCCGATTTGGTATACTTTTTCCCAGAATCTCACAGAAACTCGTTTTTTTTTTTTTTAGCTCACCGAGGAATTTGAAATCTCCGATTTGGTATACTTTTTCCCAGAATCTCACAGAAACTCGTTTTTTTTTTTTTTAGCTCACCGAGGAATTTGAAATCTCCGATTTGGTATACTTTTTCCCAGAATCTCACAGAAACTCGTTTTTTTTTTTTTTAGCTCACCGAGGAATTTGAAATCCCCGATTTGGTATACTTTTTCCCAGAATCTCACAGAAACTCGTTTTTTTTTTTTAGCTCACCGAGGAATTTGAAATCCCCGATTTGCCAATTTCGTATAAATTTCGAGAATTTGCTAGAAATTTCTCAATCCCGAAATCCCGGGATCGCGGCCATCTCAATCCCGGAATTTCGGGATCAGAAAATTGAACGGGATCCCGGGATTGGATGCCCTACTGTCCACCAATCTTTACAAAGTGTTAGACGAGTCTTAGTGTCAATACAAGTTAACTGTTCAAGTTAAACTATTGTAACAGATTTATCTTTAAAATTTAAATTTTAAATAATGATTTGTTGCGGTCTGTAGTAGTCATATATTTTATAAAATTACTTTTTAAAACATCTTTCCAAGATTCTGTTAAAAGTTTTGGTGCTACAAAACCAGTCAAACATTGCAAATATAGTGAGTTATTATTTTTTTGTTATTACTATCATAGGTTGACATTACCTAAATTTTGATCGTTTTGTACATATAACCAGGGCTGTGGAGTCGGAGACGTAAAAATCGGATAAAAATAATTTAAAGACATTGAAAAATTATTAGTCTTTATCAAATTGTATTAATAAAAACACAATAATCCTTTGTACTTCATTCCACTTTATTTAATATATCAGGACCGGTTTCGCTCATTGCGAGCATTGTCAACTGATAAGAAATATAATTTAGCAATGCTATTTATACAAAATTGAAAAGTTATACACAACAGTTGGCATTAAAAAGAAATTTCCAATTACATTAAAGTGATTCTAAAATAACACAAAATTAAAATGTTCAACACATCTAACATATAATTAAAAAGTCATCCCAGATTCATAAATTCAGAATGCGATTGAAAGTAATTACAAACATAATTAAAATTTGGGAAATTTTTGACAAAGTGATAAAATGCTACATTAATAAAGTGAATATGCTTAATGATATGAATATACTTAATATAATGCCTTTCCACCAAGTATTGACAGTGAACACCCTAAAAATTTATCAAATTGATTGGCGAAATCTACTAGAATTATTCTAGTTACTAGAATGATCTGATTGTATATGTAAGTTAAACAGAAATGTCTGTGAAAATCAATTTAGAGACGATTTTTAATTTAAAGCCGGAGTCGGAGTCATATTTTTATCTGATTCTACAGTGTTGCATATAACACAAAATAGTTGCTTGCCTACGAGTCAAAAGTTTTATCATATATTGTAATTCATTTAAACCAGTGGTTCCTGTGAACCCCCAAGGGTCCGTGAGACCACTGAGGGGGTCCGTGACAAATTAAAAATCATTTGGGGGTGCGTGGACAACGTCAGGGGGTCCGCAGATATATAGTCATATCTCTACTACTCTTTGGAAAAGAGAGTTTGAGCGACTGACTTACATACAGTTCTCTTAGAAAAACATCTGTTAAGATACCTCCATTAGGAGGCCATTTGCTCCACGTTCAAAGCAGGTATGGAAAAAAATACCTTTCAAGTCACTAACTTTATTATTTCACTTGGGGGTCCACGGTCAGATTTTTGCTATGAAAGGGGTCCACGAGCATAATAAGTTTGGGAATCATTGATTTAAACCAATAGTTTATACACATCCATTAACAAAGCGTACAATTTATAAATTCTTTGCATATCTCTTTGTGTGTACGATGTTAGTTTAGTTACGCCGCTTTCTGTAACTGCTAAAATTTATGCCATTTCAAAACAGAGTCGGACGTGTTCAAAATGTTTGATTTTTGTCTTATTTTTGCAATAAAGGGTATGTTGTGTAAGAGGCGGTGAATATTTAACTACTTTCACTGGGTTGTATATAACATATACCGGTTAGCTTGTTTACAATGACATGGTTCAAAGTTTATGCATGCACGTTTCCCTTACCTTAGACGCAAGATACCTTAAGGTTCATAAATTATACAATATGGCAAAGTTATACGTAAGTCTGTTTGAAGGGAATATTCAAAAGCTTCATAACTTCATACCGAACAGTGTTATTAAATATTGATTAAGCCAAACTGTGAATAATTATAACATTATAATTGATTTACTTCCATATTCATTAATTTAACGACTCCGTTTATACGATATTATAAATTAATTTTCCAATAATTCAACTTTTATTTAAATTTATTATACATTTTGACCAAATAATCGTCTGCTATATCGCCAAGGCTATAAATATTAAGATATAAAGGTTATAAATATTATAAATATCATGGCAATAAATACCAATATATTCTGTATTTTTAAAATTTTTAATTCTTAAATTATATAAATTACTATCATCCTAAAGAACAAGTAGTCAAAGAAGCCGTAATTTCTTATTCTCATCAACAGGGTAAGGTGATGCTTTATTAATTTTAAAATATTATATAAAGCCGTCTTTGTATTTACAAAAACGTTAAAATTGAATCGATTTTTTTTTGGATTTTCTATATTTTCGACCCTTCATTTTGTTTTTTAAAAATATGTGAGCGAAAAACTTTTTCAACTCTGACTAGCATAGATATTTTACATAATTGTCACAACCAATCAGTCTCACTAGTCTTTTAGCCATAGATCAATACTTTGAGATTTACCAGTTGACTGTTCCATTTAAATTGAATTATCTTGAAAAGATACTTTGACCATCTTAAAAAAGTACAGTTAATCAAGCTTCCATAATAAATAAATCAGTTTCAATATTAATTAGTTTATATTCATACACTTACTTAAATTTGTTGTTTAGCCCTATTATATTTTGGTAAGAAGTTGCAAAGTATTGGGTTCCACAAGAATATGTACTAGAAAACTACAATAGATAATATTTTTTTAGTCATACTGATAGCGTCATACCGAATCAATTATAAACTTTAATAATACATAATATAATGATAAATGTGTACTTTAAATGTATATTAATTTTACGCTTTTCATATTTTTATTATTTCAAGAAAAAAGTTAAAACTTTTTTATATATTTATGAGTATGCAAATGATCTATTATCAAAATATATGACTTTTCTAAATTACTAGGAGCTGGTTTTATATTTCTGAATAGCATTTTTTTAACTTAACTGCGCCAAATTTTTATTTAACTACGTTAGATACGTAAACAATGAAAAATTACTCTTAGCTAACTTTTAATGCATAAAACTCCTACGTTGTAAATTACGACAAACATAAAACTGACCCAGAGGAATAATAAAAATTCCAATATACTTAAAAAACGGTATAATCTCGAATCTCGATCTTTTTTGACTGAAACATACGCCATGCTAAGATATATTTACTCTGTTTATATTATATATAAGTATACACAGCTACATATATATATATTCATTCAAGAGAATGTAGTATGTGGTTTTTTGTTTTTGATTCCTATCTTTGGCTGGCATGTAAAGTTTTTTTTCCTCTCCCATTGAAGAGTTGCAAAAAATTCTCTTCTACATTTTACCCGCCCAATCTGCAATCTGTAATCTACCAGGGTCGTAGAACTTTTTTAGGATACGTATATCTCGACTAAAGTTTTCGCTCTTTTTTATACAAAATGAACGCGCAAAATCATTGTACGGTTTTTTAATTCGCAACAAATAATAATAATGCTTCAACATAATATATTTACACCATTTCAGTTGGGAAATAAACATTTTTGAACATTTTTTTTGGAAGTAAAAATTGAAAAACAAATACATTTTGAAAGATTTAATTTATTCATGAAAATTTCATACTTATTTTCAAAACATAGTCTTAATCTGACTTGTATGATGTTTCCTCGGTTGGATGTATGGTGGTTTGATTTAATGACCTTAAATATTTTTAATTTTCTTAGAATTACATTCTTTTGATGATAACTCAAATTTCATTAGGGCTTTTGTTGGAAATTATATTATTTCCAAAAACCTAATGAATCTGTTTGAATTTAAAAAAAAAAAATTACCGTTTATAGTCATTTCAAATATTTGCATCATTAGTGACATCCATTTTTCTTTAAGATTTTATTTTTATTATAGAGGGTATGTATATATTATATGCAATTTTTTAGACAAATATTGAAAAACCTGCTTGTATTAAAAGTAGTAGCGATTGAATTTCGTCTGTAGGCGTTACAATACAATATATGTACACATATGCAGTCCTTCCTGGGACCTGAACCCGTGAGATTTGTCACGGAAGCCAGCGACGTTCAAGTACCCATTTTTCTATATATTTCAGTTTAAGGTGTGTTTTTGCTATGTAAAAAAAAATTCTCACCATTTCAACCCTCAAATAAAAATGTTACAAGAGCGATCACCTAACCACTAATTCTGTAAGAGTCCAATCATTATATCCCTACCCTCTTTGAAAAACAAATAGAAGTTGAGCAACTGAGTAACAAGCAGCTATCGTAGAACAACTTCCGTTGAGATACCCCTGTAAGGTCGTATGCTCTACATTGATGGTGGTGGTGGATTTAATTATTTAAATACATATGTTTAAGACTTTGTATGTCACATATTTAGTTAATCGTTCCCAAGAAAATTATGAAGTGTCTTAAATGTGGGTCCATAAATAGTAATTATGTTTACAGTATAACTCTTTATTAAAATGCTAATGCATGTTGGTAATTATTCTTTAGGTACTACATTATATTTCAAGGGACACCCAAAAAGCGCATCCCAAGGGTCTGGTGCAAAGAAGCCAAGAATCAGTGGCGTACATTGTACAGGATCTGCAATATCTCGACCATTAGTAGCTACGCAATGACTTTCGTCGTAAGGTTGTTTTAATCTTAGCGGTATAAAACAAATAATTAAATAATAAATTTAATAGCGCTTTTTTTCTACTATAAAGTGTATTTTACTTCGATATTTAATATTGTATGTATATAGATACAGATAAAATCAGATAAAAAAAGATTTTTTTTTGAACGATACAAAAAACAGATTAAAAATATCAAAGTTCTTTAGTTCTACAGTTTTTAATCATTTTATGCGTTGATAGCTATTTCGGCTTGCGTCATCGTCAGAAAAAGTGACGATGGCGCAAGCCGAAATAGCTATCAACGCATAAAATTATTAAAAACTGTAGAACCAAAATACTTTGATATTTTTAATCTGTTATAATGGAGTTCTACCAAGTAAATGCCAAATCAATTAACGATACAAAAAACTTAATTATTTTGTAAACGCTTATTTTCTTAAGTAAACAAAATAATCGTAGATATTTTAAACTATTGTAGTATCTAGCGTGACTTGGGTATTAACAACTTACAACAAATGCTCCTACAAAAAAAAAATCGTTATCGAAGATCACTTTAACTGAGATCATTAACCCTTACCAAATAAGCCAAACGAAAAAATTGAAGCAAAATATCCATATGAAATATATGCATATTTCTTTAGTTACGATAGTGTCATAAACAGTCATGCTATGAGATAGAAACCGGTTTCAATTATTTCTATGATTTATTTTAATCTATGGAAGTCAAGGATGACGAAATATTTTATTTCCTTTAGCCGAAAAAAAATTGTCACACGACCTTCGTTTACAAAGAAGTTGACAATCAGTGGCGTAGATTGTCAAGGACCTGCAATATCCCCACCACTGGTACGTCGCGGTAGCTTCGCTGCACGGTTCATGTAATCTGAGTCGACTATCGAAGAGCGGATAGCCCCGAGCATCCGTGTTGATTAAAGTTTGTCCCCGTATATAAATTACGTTTGGCTCCTGGCGCAGGGTGATCGTATGAATATAAATGGAATCGGGACAGTCGTGTCTTATTTTTTTCGTAAACATTGAGAGCCATCCAAAAAGAATACGTTTTTTACAAGAGCAAGAGGATGGGACGGTAATAGCACGGAATAGATATTCGGCAAAATAGTGACGATTTTATTAGACTGCATAAATGTTCGTATGGTTGCCTTTCTTTTTAATGCTTCCAAATTCAATTTTCAGACCAAATTTAGATTGAATTTTGTTTTTAAAATTAATAAATAATCAGCTCATTTCTGTGGAATTAATAAATTTAAATAAGTGTGTTAGTTTCTAATAAAACATTTGTAGTCAGTATTCACAGTCAGTTCTTTGTAGAAAATAAATTATATTAAAAATAAATTACTAACTCCATACTATTTATTTTTGATCAGGGCATGTTTTGAGTGGGCCGTAACATTTTTATTTTCAGAATAAAATATTCGTATCGAGACTTGACAATACAGTATGGACAGTTTTTATAGATTGATTTTTCAATCGATTTATGGATTTCTGTCCAAAAGCATGAATATATTGGATGTCTATAATTTCTTCCTACCCATCCTATCATAAAACCGGGTAAAGCGAGTGCGATTAGCAAACCACTTTTTTATTTATTTATAAAGCTTTTTCTTAACTTGCTCTGTAAGTCGCCAAGACATGATCATGCTGTCGGAATTTGTCAAAAGTTAACGCAAACGTCAGTAGTTTTGAAATGATCTCACGCCTTTACGAAAGCATTAATCGGTCTCAATACAATTTAATATTATGGCGCTATATTTCTATTAAAAGATTATGCTTTAAAACGATAAGGTGTTATGGAATGTAAGTGCAGGATATCGAATCTTTAACTGTCGATTGAACATAAAAAATGCGGTGATATGTGTCGATAAAACAGTTATCTGTTGTGCCAATGGAACATTGCAAAATTCGAAAAATTCAAATCACTGAAATAGTTTGACCAAATTTTAGACGAGGGCAAATTCGACTCTAGGATAAATGGTATGTTTGTAATATCGATGCAAATTGGTAAGTATTTAAGAACAGAAACCAATAATGGAAAACTTTTTAGTTTTTGTTCATCGATGAGATTTCCATGGTTGGTTCCTCATGTAATGCTGTGCATAATCGACTCCCGATTAAGACAATTGAAGAACAACGAAGAATTTTTTGGTGGTATCAACACATTACTATTTAATGCGATTTAATGCAATTACCACCGGTAAGGGGTGATCAAGTATTCCAGCAAACATATAGATTAGTGTCCGCAATTCATAAGCTCACGTTAGTTTAATGAAGGAAAAACATGAGACAACAAGGTTGCACCATCTTTGCTAACATTTAAACCAGTGATGCGCAAAACGCGGCCTGCGGGCCGCATGTGGCCTTTTTTAATTTTTGTGGCGGCCCTTAAATATTTTTCTGAAATATATTTTTTTCACGTAAAAAAAATATTTAATCAATGTGAGCAAGCTTTTTCTTCAATCAAGAAGAATAAATCGGTTCATAAAAACAGGCTTACTGGTGAAAATTTGGATTTGACTGTGCTGCTTAATACTACAAATATTATGTCAAATAAAAAAATAGTTAAAAATGAACAAAGACCAAGATCCCATCAACCTTTGAATTACGTATAAAAGAAACATATACATTTTACAATTAAACGATTTTTAATAAGCAAATACTCAATTCTTTTTTGCATGGCTTATTTTCTACTGTATATAAGATGCAGGACAGTACAGTTGATTATGCGATCGTGAATATAGAATTTAAACTTTTTGCTGTTAGTCAAGCCTGTGTCGCCCTCAGAAGTCACTCGACGGTTGCGAATCTTAACTTTAGATTGTACTAAATCAAGTGAAAAGCACCACGTAAAGCCGATGTTCTTGCCAAATTTAATAGATTACGTAATTTGATATTATATTGTACATTAGGTTTTAGATAAATATTTTCGCCGCGCGCTTTTACTTTTAGTCATATGAGACAATTATTCCGAAATTAATAACTCTAATCTACCGTCGACTACTAGCGATAGTAGAATGTGAGAGATGGTTTGTTTCTCAATTCTCTGGAGAGTCAACGATCCGACTTACTGTGCTGAAGAGTGTCATGTGGTCAAGATGTTGCTCAGACGAGGGAATAATTTTAAGGGAATAGATATCGGAATTATTTTTATCTTTTTAGTACACTTAAACAAAAGCTTATTTTTAAACATATTTTTATTATAATTTATTCTATCCTAGTCCTACCATTCTATCCCTACTCTCTTTGAAAAAGAGAGGTTGAGCGACTGGATAACAAACCGTTCTCGTAGAAAAACATCTGTTGATATTACTCCATTAGGAGGCCGTATGCTCTACATTAGAAATGGACATGGATTTTTAAAAAAGTAGTGTTACTATTACTTACATAAATAGACATTTATATTTGCCAACTAAACCTTTCGTCATAGATATCATCAAATTCATTTAACAACCATTCCTGCTAGTATTTTATGTTTAACTATTCAGAAAATCTCATAAATGTTGATTTTGTCAAATAAACGTCTAACCTGCGGTCTAGGTCATGATTGCTTACGATGTATTTTCTAATCTTATGGATCTCGAGTGTCTTGATTTTATTCACCTTTTTCGTGGCTATTCCACCGTACTTGGAATTTTCAAAAGTAACTTGTGTGTTTTTTTAGTTATCTTATTACAAGTCATAATTTAAGCTATACAGAAATATTTAAATTTATATTAACAGTCGTATTACGACTTTAGAATTTGATATTATGCGTTTTTATACTGTGTTATAATAAATAATAGATACGTAATTTGTGTTAAATGGAAAGGCATTTTATATTACGGTTTGAGAGAAAAACTTACAGTCTAGTATTCCAAGGAATCTTTGATGATCAACCATACTAAGTTCTTGATGGAACAACAGTATTTTTTTGCTTTGCGTTCAGCAGAAACAAACACATACAAATATATACATACAATGGTTAAGTTGTTATACTATGAAGTGAACATTAATAAAAAAAAAAGAATAGAATGCAAAAAAACAGGCAATCAATAAATTTAAAAATCCAATCATCAACAACGGTTGTCATAACTTTCGTTTTTACTATTCTCATAAAATAGCATAATCAGTAAATTCGTAACAATGAGCACGCACAAAATCTTTATGACTTACGAATTAAGCAAATTTTATTGCAACAAACGTACCTACGATGAAATTACAAAACGATAAAATTAAACAATAAGCTTTTAATGGTGTACCTTGCTGAAATGGCTTGTGTTGTACGATTTTGCCCTTCCTTTTTTAGGGAATCTTTTATTGTCCATTACAGACATTATAAAATTTCTCATCCACTTTCAGTGTCTTTTATAACAGTTTAATCCAAACAAATCAAGACATTACGGTCGAAAACAGTTGAATAAACAGAATTATAATGTTCAATTCTGTATCATAATACAATGTATGTTTTGTAGTGAAGTAGTAGATGTGCGCAATAGTTGCACGGTTAAAATTTTGATTCCCCGAATGGAACCATTGTGATGTTTCAATTTCATCCCGCATTACTCCTGTCAGATCCTGAAAACAAAGCGCAAACAGAAAACTTCTCATTCTTCTATTTCTATTCTCTCTGAAAATATAGATCAAGTGAATGAAATACAATATGTTACAAGTATAAGGTACATTAAAAATAATTATAAGATTTAAAATACATTTACTTTCATCTCTCCGTGCTTTTAAACAAATTTTCTGATTGCTTGCTTACATTCATTTTTTGTTTAAGCGTTTTACTCTTTATTCATTTTATTTTATCCGTAATCTAGATTTTAAGTACAGTCTTAGGATAGCATTGATACAAAATATATCATTGAATACAAAATATTGAATATTGAGAAAGAACAGTATAATTCTTTATATAATAACTTGAATTTCTTACCCGTTTTTCAATGTTTTGATGATTAAAAAAATAATAGATTCTCTTCAGTAAAAATATTCTTCAAAAATATTTATTTTTAATCTGAAATCTTAAGAAAATATGTTTGATTTAATTCTTTGCCAGCTTTTATTATCTAAAACTTATATAAAATATAATCACAAATGAATTATATTTTTGATACTTTTTTGTTGATTTTTTTAAAGATTAACACTTTTAAAATTTACGATAATTTATTATTTCAAATAAATACATTTATTTGTGCATAAAGAAATTTTTAACCGCAAACGAAATATACTTGAAATAATAAAGAAAGATACCATTTTTATTTTAAAATATGTTTCTTAGGATGTATGTCTTCAAAGAATATTATATTTCAAACAACACATTTCCCATTAAACTGTCTCGAATAGGAATTCTTACCTTTTCACATAAATAATTCTTTGTAAAACGAGCTCAAAGAATTTCGGCTTATTTTGTCTCTTCTCATTACATGTGTATCTTTTATACTTAAATAATTTATTTTAAGTTGCTTTTTCATAAATTAAAAAGTTCAATTACATTAATTTTCAATTTTCTACAAATTTAAAGTTCGGTCACCCTTGCTAATTTTACACTCAGGTGAGTTTCAGTCACTTCGCTGTTATTGAAAGTATACTCATTTTTTTTTTAATCTCTCATACTTTATATTCTTGATTTTCAGGCAATCATATAATTTCATTTTTTGTGTTAAGGCATGGTCAATAACCTACAGAAAGGAATTTCAAGAATAGAACAATATTTTTACAACGTATTCTCGGTGTTTGTGGTATCAAAAAAAAATCCCTTCCACACTTTCCGGTCCTATAATAACTGGATGTAGCGAGAGCGATTAGTTAACCACTGGTCTTGTCGTAGCCTAATTCTTCTCACCTTACTACTTTCTTTGAAAAAGTGAGCTTGATTAACAACTGAGTAACAAACATTCGTCGTAGAAAAAACTTCTGTTGGGGTACCTTCGACCATGAAAAGTATTGTCATATTTGATATGATATAACACTTTGAGTGCATGGTTGTCTTTATTAGTAAAAACAATGTTTAAACGATTCAATAATTGTATCCATTTCAGCTCCCAGTGTGGAGCATATGGCCTCCTAATCTCCTCCTATCTCAGCTGAAGTTTTTTTTACAAAAACTGTTTGTTACTCAGTCGCTCAACCTTTCTTATTCAAATAGAGTAGTATGAATGGAAGAATAAGGTTAGGGCAGGACTAGTGATTAACTAATCGCTCTCACTACACCTAGTTATTAAAGAATTGGGAAGGGTGGGAGGGAATTTTTAGACATCACAAACACCCATGCCTACGAACTGAAAACGATAAATAAACCAAAAAATGCTGTACGTACTGGGACTCGAGCCCGTGAAGTCTGGCACGGAGGCCCACAACGCTAACCGCTACGCCATAGGACCAATCTGAGCAGCTTTATTTATAACAAAGCATTTATTTAAAAAAAAAAAAAAGATCAATAAGAGATTTATCTGCAATTGCGACTTAATATTTATTATTTTTTCAAACGACGCTTAAAATAAGAAATATAAAAAAATTATCTTGATAAATTTTAATAGGAATATTTACTTAAGTCAAAATAATAAGTCAAAATTCGCGAATCTTTCTTAGAATATCATTTTTCGAGACATGTAAATTCACAATTTTCCAAGAAGATTTCAAGTACCTTCTAGATGAGGAGTAATTGAATACTAAATAGAATAGAACAAGGCTATATTTATTTGATCTTTAAGCATAACATATAATACAAAATAAACAAATATATTCCTTTGAGGAAATACATTTTAGTAATTGTCTGAGAAGGAATTTGTCATATTTACGAACTGGGTATGTATGTCAATCAATCTGTTTTATTTTCATTAGTTTGATGTACATATTTTAAAAACACTCCTATCTAATTACGCCTGAGTGAGATTCTTTTTATTTGGCACGATGAACGAAAAGTTTAATAGAGCTTTAAATGAATGACACAGCTTTAAGCGGCCGATGATCTTTTTAATCAACTGAATTCGTTATTTACAAATATGGAAACATTTTTTTAAGCGTTGATTATGCTTAACCACAAATTAATCAAATCGGGTGTTTTGGGTATTTTTTGACTCAAGCAATTTATTTAACACAGTCAATTTATTTCAGTCAGTTAAGATTCTTTTTAACATTTAAATTTATAGACAATAAGTCGACTTTTAATTTAGCAGCAGGTACATAGTTTTTTATGTGGGTGAGAATATTGCAATTAATTAAAAACAATTGAGCATCGATTCATTAATTATTAAAATATGGAAATATTTTTTTATTTATTTAATCTATTTGAGGAACAAACATTCAAAAAGTGAGTTGTCACAAATTTTAAAATGCCGTTTAATATCAGTTATAGTCAATAGTAAAATCTTTGAATGGAAATCACAACTAACCTTCAAAAAAGGTTTTTTCGTTTAAAAATTTAATCATAAAGTTGACACATTCAAGCAAAACGTGGTTTCTACAACACTCGAATTCAATAAAAGATTTTTTCTCCTCTCAACCAATCACAGCGTAGAAGCCGTCATATTGGATGTGTGACAAAACACATTTTGAATGAAAATTTTAACTTTACTGCATAGAATGTTACACTTCATTCATTGATTGTATTTTTTTTATAGAAGTTGTGTTCTCTACGATTTTTTTATTAAATAAAAAAATTATAATATTATTTGAATTTACGATGCAAGAAGATATTGAAGACTTAATCCAGTTGGCCAGGCCAAAATTAGCTCTAGAAGAAAAAAATTTACGCGCGGCAAGCGATCTGAAGTCAAAAATAAAAGATATTCTACTCCCAGTGGACGCAACGTTTTCAAATCTTATTATATTATATTACCAGCGTATCAACTGGGACAAGTTACTATCATTGCATCCTCGTTACAAATAGTGCTTATAAATAAACGACGACCAAGACAACCTATTTTTTATAATTTCTGCATTCTTGATCTTGATACCACAAAATCATGTCTCTATACCTGGACAGAAGAAAAAACTGGGAATGGAATCCAAAAAAATGAAATTCATTCCGCAGACAGTTTTATTTTAATAACATTATTTTGAGAACTTGGGCCACGTTATCAAATGACATGTTTTTCATCAATTCCCAGGTTCTGCATTTGTGTGACAAAACACTTTTTGAATTTTTGCTCCTTATTTCTTGAATTATCATTTAAGAGTTCATGATAAAGGGTAAACATTAAAAGTGCTTAGTTCAATAAGAACTTTTTTTTAACTTAATGCTTTGAATGTTTTCACTGTCAGTACGTGGTGTAAAGGTATTGTAAAAAAAAATAATTCACTTGATTGTACTATTTCCACTTTAATATAATATGATCAAGACCGGGTTTGCTTATAGCAAGCAATTTCAACTGACAGGAATATATATTTAAACTGAAAAAAGTAAAATCAATAAGAGTGTTACAAAAAATTAGTAATATAAATATGAAAGGAATTTAATGATAATACGAATAAAAATACGAATAAAATATGAACTAGTGACACTTAAATTTGAATTGTTTGAATTTTGTACTTTTCCATGAGTTTTGTCGCTAACGACCCGGGTTTCGCCTTTCGGCATCATCAGGCATTCCAAGTGCATGGATGTACTTGAACTGACGCGTAGTAAACAGTTTGTATCGTTTATATAACAACACGAAACTTCAAATATTACCTATTACAATTAAATGATGCTTATTTGCAATCGTTTCAAAGAACAATTAAGTAAGAGTTCAATAACAATAAATTTGAAGGAATTTATAATTCTGGGATATGTTTACAATATAATTTATAATAATAATAGTATAACTTTGTTTAATTTATAATAATAATTGTTTTAATTTATTTCTGTTGAAAATATTCATCATCAGCAAAACCGGTATTGATCATTTGAAATTCGATATACTTGGTAATAATATTAAATAGTGTTCCACTTCATGTCATGTCTACTCACATTGGGAGTGGAATCGGCGAACAAGTACTTTATGTTATATTTTTTATGATTACTTATTTTCAGTAAATTATGTATAATATTCATAATTTTTATGATTATAACAATATTCAATTATATCATTTACATCTCAATACATCTTTTCATTATTATAAACTACTTTGACTTGTTTCTATAGCTTAATTTTTTCTTTGACAGCATTTTTTAGAACGTGACGCTCCTAAATAGATATGTATAGCTTTTCATTTTTTTAAGTGGCGTCTTGCGTATGTCCAGTAAGAATAAAATCTCGAAGGCATGTATGGTGTAGTATAAATAAAAATAACCAGATAATGATTTTTTACATATCATATTTATGCTGAGTAATATTATAAATATCATTTTACATACTTACATATATTCATGTAAACATGTATTTTGTGAATCCCACAAATATTTTCGTGAAAACATATTGTAAGGAGCCTTTTAATATACCGCGATGGATATCAATGTTGTTATCATTTCCCACAAATGTGCTACAAATATTCAAAGTGTATCAATTGCCTTCGGCTGCTAAAATACTCACAAAATTCCATATTCGTTTTCATCTGGATTACATTATAATATTTTCAGTATCATGGCATGTTGCGGTTAAGAAAACTTACGCAAACTATATTTTACATTTCATTAGTTTCCACATTATATAATATAATATTTTTTTGACCACTTTAAACATCTTTTATCCGGTATTTTTACTCATATTATGTATGAACTATTTAGTTTATTTTTGAATAAAATATAATAAAAAAAATCATTGAGAGTTAAATGTATATCAGAGGGTAAAAATATCAAAGTATTTTAGTTCTACAGTTTTTAATAATTTATATGCGTTGATAGCTATTTCGGCTTTCATCATCGATAGTTCTGACGATGGCGAAAGCCGAAATAGCTATCAACGCATAAAAATTATTAAAAATTGTCGAACTAAAATACTTTGATATTTTTACCCTCTGATAATGGAGTTCTACCCAGTAAATGCCAATTCAATTAATTATTAAATGTATATTTTCAATATTACTCTTCTATGTTTTTATCTGTGCATATGTGTATGGCCTCTTATTGGAGGTACCTCAACAGAACATTTTCTACGAGAATTGTTTGTTACTCAGTCGCTCAACTTCTCTTTTCCAGAGAGAGTAGTAGGGATAGAACAGGACTAGTGGTTAAAAAATCGCTCTCGCTACGCCAAGTTATTGGAGGATCAAAAGGGTGGAAAGATTTTTTTAGATTTACCAATCAGAAAATTATATTTTTACCGCATTAAACGTCTGTGATTGCTGGATATAAAAAGTATGGCCGAGTTTTTCGGTTTACTTTATTAACTGTAACATTATTTAGTATTAGATTTCATAAAAAAATCTATACAAGAACTGCTTCGTATTTTTATTACTCATGTATGAATTTTAAAATCGTTATTTTTTTAATGTACCTGAACCAGTGAAATATGGTTAAGGTTTATTATGATATTTTTTAAGGCAGTATGTTTATTATTTTTGCAAGAGTTATGAGGTTGGGCGGTTGAAATGAATACAAATAAAGAATACTTAGGCAGTTATTCTTTACAAGTAGGTAAGCATTTCGGCGCCTTCGGCTTAAACTCACAGCCATGTGGCATTGTTACAGAAAGCCTTCGCGATATATCACCTGTCAAACTTTAACACCAGACGTCTTTGCGTTTTTAAAAGTTTCGGAGAAAGCGCCATCACTCATTTTGCTCGTCAAACGACGCGTCGCTTAATGCGGGAAAGCTCTCGATTCATTTTCACTGAATTTGATCAATTGGCGTGAGAAAAAACTTCTTCAAGCATGCCACCACGTAACGTGTACGCGACTACATCTACATTCATTAAATCACACTTACAGGAAGAACGATGACGAAAATTTCTTTTATTGAATCACAAGGCTTGAGTTTTAACAAAAACTAAACAGCAACTTTTTAAACATTTGTGTTATGGTCTCTTCATTTTAAGTATACCCAGTCTTCTTTTTACGCGAGTTTTTTGGACGGCACCATTTTTTTTTTCAACGCAATTTACTCGTTGTTACGTGATTTTTTCCTCCACGCTCTATGTGCTAATCAAAGGACCACTTCGTGGTAAACCGTTAATCTCTTTGAACTTTCTTCTCTTTGCTCCTTCGATATCTTGTCTGCATTCTTTTGCTTAGTAGAAAGTCTTTTTCTTCGGTAACTATACGCTGAAACGTATTCCCAAAAGTAACTGAAACTGCGTACGGAAGTGCTGTATAGTTTGATGGATCTTATCTATAGCCAAGAAGATTATAAGTATGTTGATGTTATTTTATTAATATCACATATAATTTTTGATTTAAAAAAAACATCCAAGCGCATATTTTAAAACAGTAATAGAAACAAATAAGTATAAATATTTCAAAAGAAACGATGTAAAACATCCACTTTATAGTACCTTATTATGATGTAAACGAGAAAACCAGCACTTCCGATTATGCTTGAATAATTTATTGAATTGATGAAACTTGTCAGTAATGTTTACATGAAGTTAATTAATAGCTGAAATCAATTAAAACAATGTCGTGGGAATTCAGAAACACCAAATTACAGAAAGC
Source organism: Himalopsyche tibetana (assembly GCA_030503985.1). NCBI lineage: Eukaryota > Metazoa > Arthropoda > Insecta > Trichoptera > Rhyacophilidae > Himalopsyche > Himalopsyche tibetana. Next base: position 20,485,137 of record JAPJYX010000009.1, on the reverse strand, counting down.
ATTCGAAACTTTTAATTCCTTAAATTTTACAAACACTTGGTTTGGAAAACAATCCCGTTTGCTTAGTAAAAGTAAAAGTTTTCTCTAACTCAATGATCTCTCCGTGTTGAATAAATCACAGCTACAAGGAAACTTCAGTTCCTGAGTCTATACATATTTGATGGAAGTAAACAATAAAATTCACAAAACAACACAAACTTTTCGCTAAGCAATGACAATTTTTGATTACACTATACTAAAAGAATGAATTTTTGATATACAATCATATTTCTATGAAATGTGAATTATAAAGGAACATTTGTATTTTTATTTCGAATTCATAAATAAATATATATATTATATTCAAGGAAAAACTTTTTAATGTCTATGTATCATTTTTCATTTTACAATTAACATGTTCGTACAATATCAATTCAAGCAAATCAGACGATTTTTTTTTTAAAAACAAACGCATTAATATTTAGTTTTTAACTTCAAAGTATTGGTAGCTTATTAGTTTTTAGACCTGACAATTGACGGGCGTTATGGAATTTCGTATTTGTTTAACATGTATACACTTGGGCCTCGTATAACACGGTTTTATACAGCACGGTTGTATAAATTGTATATATAATATTTTTCATAAACCCGCTTTATATAACACGGTTTCAAAAAAATTAACATATTTGATTTGTACGTCCGTGTAATGTGTCATGACAAATCTTACTGAGCATGTCAAGACTTGTCAATGCCCACAAATATTCTTTGTAAAGATTGGTTTTACAATTGCTTTATAATTGATGCAAGAGATTATATGTGGAACAATAATCTTTTAAAGTTTTAATTTCCTTTGTATTAATAAGTATAAAATATTTATCAGACGATAAATTTAGTGAATATTTTATAAACCCTTTATTTCAAAAAAAATGCTTATTTCTCGAGTCACCGATGGTGGTGAGGAAACTCAGCCATTAACAAAAACACAAAAGTAACATAAAGCTATTAATTTTCAGTAAAGATTTCAGTTTTTATATTTTAGTGATAAATATTGTTGTAATTTTGAATTTTATTTAATAATGAAATTCACGTCGAAGGTATTCTATTTCATCATTTTGATAAATATATTTATTTTGACGATGGAAAAATGCTTAATATTTTTTTGCGTTATGTTTTTAAAGTCTGGTTAATATTTTTGAAAATCAAAACAATTTTCTTGTATGTACTTTTACAAAAAGTATAGATATCAATAATAAATAGCACACAATGAAAATCCGCACAGTTTCTCAAATAAGATCTTAAATCAAATAAGATCAAAAATATTATCTACCAATATTATAATGTAGAATTCTCAAAATGTTGGTCTGGTGATATAGCATATACTTTGCGTTTTTTTTGTTCCCCAACGAATAAAAAAATAATAATTAAAAAATATGCTATCAAAACGGGTTTTAGATGTATTCATTTCTATTGCTAAATCAAAACATGTTCAAATGCGAATATTTTCCACCACGGCTAACCCTTTGTAGTAACTTTTCGGCTGCGCGCCAATTCCTTTTTGACACAGCGCCATCCCTTAATGAAATGTTTGGGCGGTCACGACCGCGACGGATATTTTCCGACGAGTTCCGATACGAAAATTTGATCGTCGGAGGCCAAACCGCAGGCTTCCATACACAATCGATCATCAACTTTCCCGTATCGCACTTCCCAGTACCCTTTTGCTTGATTAAGCACGGACATTCTCGTAAATAACTCGTCCCGCATTCGGGTGTAGGTTTTTGCGCGTCATTGTGCACCGTATAAATAGCGGCGGTCTGTGCGGTATTTCAGCGATAGAATAGCATTCACAGTTTTGACGTTTGCTTTTTATGAAAACAATGCGAATCACTACTGCGTCTGAGATACAGATTGACTGACAAAACACAGTTAAGCGTATACCACTATAACGATTTATTTCACGCGCAATATTAAACTAAAAATACTAAAAGTTTTGTCAGAAAGATATAATTCAAGATTTAGACTAAAGGTGGTTGGTGGGATTTCAATACTAAATTTAAATCGTTCAAATTATGTACATTCACGCAATTTTTGTCACTAACGAACCTGGTTTCGCCTTCCGGCATCTTCAGGCGTTCAAGTGAACGGATGAACTTAAACTGACGTTTAGTAAATGAATGCATCGTGTTTATATAATATAAGAAATAAATATATCACCTATTTTAAAGCCATTGCTGGCGAAAATGATAAGCCCATGGGAATGCATACAGATTTGAATGGTGCTTAATTTCAAGAAATATATTTATTTTGCTTTCTGGAAAATTTATAATTATATTTAGTTACATATAGGATACAAGATTGAGTGAACTGCACGTGCACTTGGATGCCTGAAGATGCCGAAAGGCAAAAACCGGTTCGTTAGAGACAAAACTTGTTTGAATGTACATAATTTGAACGATTCAGGTATAGTTTTGAATTGATCTGAATTGGTTTGAAATCTCAAACGAACATTTTTATTGATTGATTTTTTAATCGATGTACATTTATATATTCATGGCCATGGATCTTTTGTATGCGTAAATTCTTTTCAACACAACCAATCCATAAAACTAGGCATAGCGAAAGCCAATTAAACTCATTTTTTCTTAGCATTATCCTTATACTCTGTTTTTTTTAGAAAATTATAGATTGGAAAATGTATGTTCCATTAGAATTACATATTGTTACCATACTGGCATAAACTTTATGTTACAAAACGACACTTCAGAGTAAACAGTAAATAAAAAAAAAGAGTTCTTAGGATAAAAAAAAATTGTCTCTATATTTTATAATATTTACATCAGGGGCTCCCAATCTTTTTCGCTCCGATCCCTTTTTACGCCATTGCTTAGTATATAATTCTTCCCCTACCCAAGATAGTCTTATTTAAATGGTAGAAATATTCTAAATGATATATTATACATATACGTAGTTTTGAAACTATTTTTTAATATGTAGGTATGTATGTACACAATATTATAAATGTATTGAGATATTTTTTTACTAGCTAATTACTGAAAGCACTGAAGCATATTTCAATGAACGAAAACTTTTGTAGAATTACAGGGTTTTCAAAGTGTGGTCCATCTGAATTTAAAATGTTTTCATGAAAAATATTTGATAAACATGTCATGTTGTATGTAAAATAATACGTTTATTAAAGAACTTTGCAAAAAAAAAATCTACCGATTCAACAATTCCTCTCTGAAACTCTGAAATTTCTCCCCAGGGAAGATTTCCCCACCAGTTGGGAAACTCTGATCTACATAGATAATTATAATTGCTAATTAATACAATAAAAGCTTCATCTGAGTTATTCCAGACAAAGAATTGATATTCAATAATATAATAAGATACTAACCACAATGGGGATGCCACTGGGGAGAGCTTTAACGGTGTTCAACAATATTGCTTCGGATGTCGACATATTCCACGTATACGTGGGTGAGTTCCAACGAATACTATTTTGTATGTATTAAAGTAGAGTTCGTCGGAGCTAACTCAGTTGACTTCCTTGCCATTTTTTTTCTACTGCTTTTAATATTAAATTGTACTATTTTTTTCTCCATTGTAAAAGTTTTAAATTAATAATTTGTCAACCTTGTGCAATGTTAATTAAATAAATAAATAAATTGTTGTCAATTGTATTACTTTTCTACTAAACCCAACACAATGACGATATATGCTCTATATTGAGAACAAATATGGTTTATCTCTCATTAACTTTATTATAATGATATCATGACTTATATTCTGTATAATATTCGAAAACGTGTTTTCTTTGAAAAATATTTTACAACTTAATAAATACATGTTATATACGTTTGATTTATATAAATATGCTAAACAGTTTACTTTTGAGAATGCATAATTGCCTATCTATCAATCTTTAAAATATACCACTTGTATTGAAAACATTTATCTACGTACATGCATGCATGATGGAAAGATATTTTCGTTTATTACATTTCGCTATAGCACATTATATCATAAACGTCGTTATGGATTTATGCGCACCTATAAAATACTCACGAAAAATGTAAGATGTACGTCATTTCTAGAATTTTTATTAAAAATAAGTAGAGCACATCTGTCACACTCATATGACGTATTTTTCACATACATAAACGCCACTTTATTATGAAAATTCTAAAGAATGAAAAAAACTCTTGGCAAATCGATCTTTGATTACAAAGGCGAGGCTAAATGAAGATGTTGTATTTTTTGGCCAGAGGGCACTTAAGAGATCGTCAATCTCTATTACTTTATATTCACTGAATTATTTTACTATCGACATTTTATTCAAATTCTTAACTAAAATTTAATACCGTTAGAAATCTAAAAGAGCTTTAGGAACGCTTTGATTAAAATAAGAAATGTTTTGGTTATGATTAATTACTACGTCTCTTAAATTCAATAAATTTATATCATTATAAAAGAAAAATTAAAATAAAACTTATAAATGTTACAATTAGACAGTTCAAGTGATTCTACTTTTAAAAACACGTATATTTTTAATTTCGGCTAAATAGCTTTAGCCGATTTTTTTTATTTAACTACATTTATATACAGCTCAAAATTTATCATAAACGTTTTAAGACCTTAATCCTAAATAAAAGAACGTAGCGATCTGAAAATAGTTGCATTAAACCGAAATATTCAAGCATAATAACAAATATATACGATGTTATGACAGGTATGACTCGGCATGATGACAGCGATAAAAACAGAGAATTACTACTCAAACCACAAAAATTATAATATTGTTAAAATTAGTCATACAAAATATTTATTTTTCACTGAATGAAACTTGGATTTGTAGTCTTCAAGGAAATATGAATGAAATAAAGTTTTCTTTTGAAATTCACGACAAAATATATTCACGACTTTTTTTTCTTTTTAAAGTTATATTCAGATAATAAAAATTGCAATTTCGGATTTCAGGTGAAGAATCACTGTTTTTTCCTTTAATGTTTTATATCATAATATTAGATGAAACATAATGCTGGTTATAAATATAATAACTCTCTGAAAGTTTCTCAGCAAAAAAGAAAAAAGTTAAAATTGGGGCAGTAAGTATCCTGCTTAGTAAATACTGTTGTCACAACAACGTGATCATATATTCATTTTCCATCAAAAACTTTTTCTAAAGGACCGGAGCGCTTTGCAAAGTCGATCGCGAAGCTTTCGGAGGTAAGTAGATCAGAACAACGGAGCGTTTACGACCTCTGAGCCAAAGCAAAGTATAAAATCTCCAAAGTTTACCTAAGGATTTTACAAGAAGATATAAATTTGCGTATTTTTATTTACAAGCTCGTGATAAAGACCCACCGCTCGTTTTCGCTAAGTACACCCCTAGAAAAGGGGTTTGAACATATTTCCAACAATTCTCATATTTCAGAATACTCTCTCACGATACACGAAAACTCCATTAAAACGATTTTTTCGCGTTCAATAAATTATCGATGGTATCTAAAACGTAAGCACATCTTTCTGTCACACGGTGCTCTGTGAGCAACTTCCTATTTTCGGTGCGTTGGATAAAATATATTATATCACGAGTATATTTTTTTTTGTTTACAAAGATCCAAAAACAAACATTGAATCATGTTTAAATTATTTAGTTTTAAGATACAGTAGATACTGAATTATATATTTTTTAAGATCCATTGAGTTGTTTTTATTTTTTTGTATTTAATTATGTCTTTATCTTTTTTTCTTCATCAAATTTGTTTTCTTTGTTTAGAAAAAATTAAGAATATTTTTTTTGTGTTTTTAATACATCTGAGATGGTGTTTTAAATTTTTATTTAATTTTATATTATTTTACTTTATTTTAAAATCAATAATGTACACAAAGTAACCACGGAAACCAGCTAGATTCCAGGTCCTCCTTAAACGGGTGCGTGGGTCACAGGCTCACAGGATACTTAAATTGAAAAGGACTTAAGCACAAGTATCGTTTTTGTGATTGTATAACATATTTACATTTTCTTGACACATGTTTCTACGTTTTGTCATATAAAGATGCTTAATACATTTTCTTCTAATTTTGAAAGATTTAACAATAACATTTCAGTAATTTCAACATAAACCTCGCAATCAAAGCTCTATGTTAATTGTGCATAAATAATATTCTTTAAATAATCACATTGTTCTTCATATTGTATTATATATATGTGACGGTGTGAAATTACGGCAATGTATACACTCATTCGTCAATGTAAACATGAAATAAAATTTGTAATTAAAACTAAAACCACTACAATTTAAATTCATTTGTACTTGTCAATGTATGAATTAACTTTTAAGTGTATAAACTCACCAAGAAATGTGATACAGAGTAGAAATCAAATTACGCTTTAGGTTGTTCGTATACTGACAAGCGCTAAGCAAAGTAGAAATGCCATTACGATTTAGGATATGTTAAGTAAGATTAGATATGCTGAATAGAAAGAGGATGAGAATGACAACAGGACGTTGACATTTTTAACGTTATGTGAAATGTCAGATGACAGATAAACACAACAACTGCGCGATTTCGCGCGCACAGCAGTGTCTAGTGGCTGACAGAATAAGAGCTCACAAGTGCACGCGTGATTATTTTTAAGTGTGCGAACAATTAGATTAGTAGAGTTTTTCGTCGTTTCTCTCGTGTATACTGTAACTTGCTAAAAAAAACAATTTATCCATTGATTAAGTGGATACTTTAACTGTAAATAATATAACAATATCAGATTACAAAACCTTGCGATATCATAGTTAAAGAATAATAAAAATACCGTTTGATTAGTTATTTATATTTAAAAAATATTATCAATTAGATATCTCTTGTTGAATGAGACGAACAGTTAAAAAATTCAGTCATCATTTATTAGTTATAATATCGACGGGTGGAAAAATGTAAAAATCACAAAAAAATATACCACCAAGAAGTAATATCGTCAAAAGTTTACATAGTATTTTTTTGAGTATTAAGAGTTTCATCAACAAACACGCTTTAGCTTCAAATATGTTCTAAACAAAACATACATACTTACAAAAGTAAAACTACACAAAAAATAAATTCAATAAATGGAATGTCTTTATTCTAAAATTCTTCCTTTTGAATAGAAATGTACAGTATGCATTTATTTAAATAGATACCTATACATTATAATGAATATTTTCCATTTTGAACTACGTTTGCTTACATTATAATATATTATGTAAAAATATATAAAATAATATTCTCATTGGGGTCCAACAAGAATTTATTTTATAAGTTAATTCCTTATGTTTTAAAAGTTTGGTGACTGATCTAGATAGTTTATGCAAACTGAGGCTGCACATGCCACAACTTCGTGCAACATTATATCAACATCAAAATTGGTTTATTTTGCTTTCACGCGCTGAGAACTTTGGACATATAATATAATAATAATAACAACAATGAAAAAGCATAAACATTTTAATTCCTTATACATCATTACTTATAAGCATAAATAAATTTTCATTATTAAATAATATATCTATGTTAGGTGCTTTTTTGTTTCCAACCTTTTTTGGTTATAATGCGTTTTCATTATAATAATGGATTTTGATTTTATAATTGAGTAAATGTTATGACTAGACCAAAATCTATTCAAAATAATAATAATTGTCGCTTACTCTCCCTTCCAAATGCATAAAAGACATTAAATGTTGCAGTAATAGTAGCTGAATCATCCCTGATAATCATTTTGATTTCAAGTTATGGTAATAATAACAAATGCGTTATTTTGAAGGATATAAAATTTTAATTGTTGACAATAGTCATTACTATTATTGAATTCCATAGATATTGTTATTATAATATATACCTACAACCAAAAATTATCAAAAAAGAATCTTAACATTAATAGCCGATAAAATAATCACTTTTCACAAATGTGTGCGTACTGATGTCCACTTCGGCCAATGATAGCGCTTTATTTTGAACACCACACTTTTTCGGCCAATTGGAATGGACGTCTTTTTATATTCAAAATTCAAATTTCCTGGCTTAGAACTAAAGCATCGTAATTATATTAAGAGAACTTTATTTGAAAGTTTGCATGGCTACGAAGTTTTTTAAATAATCAAATGTACTGATTCGATTTTTTGAAGCTATAATTATAGGGCTAGGAGGATTGCATGATTGTCACTGATTTCCCCTCCCCCTCCCCCCTGAAGACGGTCCCCTTCCCCAACCTCTCTTGCCCGCTATCGCCATCCGTTCATTTTTCTCTGACGTCTATTAGTGAATATTTGAAGTCATGACAAAACAATTAATTTTCGTACTGACCAAAAATATTCTGTCAAGCCGAGGATCGAACTTATGTCCCTTTTTCATTCTAATCGTTTGAACAAATATCCATTGTTCCACAAAGCGATTAAAATTAGTGAGGTGGAACGTCTATTTATTTCAAAAATTACAATGACATCTGTCGGTGAAGCATTGCACTAAACGAGTTTGAATAATTGAAAAATAGAATATGTCAAATACTTATAAGATATTTTTCTTTTTCTACGAAATATATTTGTTTGGATACTTGAAACATTAGCAGGGCTGTCGATATATGGTCCCAGAGTCTTCATTTTTTTCGAAATATATTTGTTTGCACACTTGAAACCTTAAATTTACAAAATACATTTGTTTCCATACTTGAAACATTTGAATTATTAAATAATCACTCGCTTTTATAAAATATATATACTACAATAAATGGTTGTTAGCAAACATGAACATTATTCCAAATATTAAATAATTTACGAAACTTCTGCTCCTACGAAAAATGGTTGTTAGCAAACATGAACATTATTCCAAATATTAAATAATTTACGAAATTTCTGCTCCTACGAAAAATGGTTGTTAGCAAACTTGAACATTATTCCAAATATTAAATAATTTACGAAATTTCTGCTCCTACGAAAAATGGTTGTTAGCAAACTTGAAAATTATTCCAAAAATAAAATAATTTACGAAATTTCGGCTACTACGAAAAATGGTTGTTAGCAAACTTGAACATTATTCCAAATATTAAATAATTTACGCAATTTCTGCTCCTACGAAAAATGGTTGTTAGCAAACTTGAACATTATTCCAAAAATTAAATGTAATAAATTTCGGCTACTACGAAAAATGGTTGTAAGCAAACTTGAACATTATTCCAAATATTAAAAAATTTACGAAATTTCTGCTCCTACGAAAAATGGTTGTAAGCAAACTTGAACATTATTCCAAATATTAAAAAATTTACGAAATTTCTGCTCCTACGAAAAATGGTTGTTAGCAAACTTAAACATTATTCCAAATATTAAATAATTTACGCAATTTCTGCTCCTACGAAAAATGGTTGTAAGCAAACTTGAACATTATTCCAAATATTAAAAAATTTACGAAATTTCTGCTCCTACGAAAAATGGTTGTTAGCAAACTTAAACATTATTCCAAAAATTAAATAGTTTACGAAATTTCGGCTACTACGAAAAATGATTGTTAGCAAACTTAAAAATTATTTCAAATATTAAATATTTTACGAAATTTCTACTTCTACGAAAAATGGTTGTTAGCAAACTTGAACATTATTCCAAAAATTAAATATAAACGAAATTTCGGCTACTACAAAAAATGGTTGTTAGCAAACTTGAACATTATTCTAAATATTAAATAATTTACGAAATTTCTGCTCCTACGAAAAATCGTTGTTAGCAAACTTGAACATTATTCCAAATATTAAATAATTTACGAAATTTCTGCTCCTACGAAAAATGGTTGTTAGCAAACTTGACATTATTCCAAAAAATAAAATAAAATAAAATAAAATAAAATACCATAAAATAAAATTAAATTAAATACTTTGCAACAAAAATCTCACGTTGCTGGGCAACGGGCTTACAGCTAGTAAAGGTTATTTGTCGTAATGGATCCATTTTCTATAAGCTAACATTTTAAGCCTAAAGAATATTTAGATACAGAAATATGATCGTCTTTATTTTATTTTTAACTTTGGACTTTTTATTGCTTTATTCAATTAACAATCAGAAATAATCAAAAACGTCAATTAAAAATATATAATTTTATTTGAATTTTATTTCTGGTTCTACTGCGTCACAAATTGAACACAAAATTCCTTTATGCACTGAGTAATGAAAAAAAATATGCAAATTATTAAATAGGCCTTTATAATTCCGGCCTGTTAAATATTGCCTGAATATCTATTGGGAATTAACTCGTTAATTGGCTTCATTGGGGCATTATGCTTATCCAAGTTCATACTAATTATTGTTAAAGCAATATCCCAACAATTATGAGGAATATGAATTATTGGTTTCCGATATTTTCTAGGCTGTACGACTGAAAGTTTTGCGATTGATGTATTTTGCTTGTAATAATAATCTTTATTATATTTCATAAGTTTTTCTTAAATCTTTATTATGTTCACTTTTAGAGTGTTCACTGTCAATACTTGGTGGAAAGGTATTATATAAAAGAAACACAATATTCCTTTGTATTTACATCCACTTTTATTTAGCAAGATCCGGATTGGTTTTACTCATAACGATCATTATCAATTGATAAAATGTTATTTATACAAAACAAAATGAAATAAAAAGGTGTAATAAACAATTGGCATTAGAAGGAATTTATAAATCTTAGTAAAAAATATAAATTAGTGACTCTAAGCAGACACAAATTAAAATGTTTAACACCTCTAACATGTAATTACAAAAATCATCTTAAGAGTAATAAATCCAAAGTGGTGACATAATTATAATCTCGGAAATTTTAACAAAGTGATACATTAATAAAATTAAAAACTGAATGCTAATTTAACTGCTTCCAGGTAATTCATAATTTGTAAATTCTTTTCAACACCTTTTTATTTAATTTTGTTTTATAAAAATATATTTAATAAAGTTTATTTCTTATCATTTGATAATGCTCGTCATGAGCGAAACTGGTTTTGATCTTGCTCATTAAAGTGGAAATAAGTAAAAATGATTATTGTATTGTTTTCTAATATAACAAACGTTCCCTTATATTTTACTTTTAAGAAAAAGCACATACTGAAATGTTTTGCAAGGTCAATTATTTTTTTAGGTTACGCCATCGATTGGTTTTATTTAATGTCTCAGCACTTTATAATAATTGGTGGGTGACCTGACACATTGGAAACATAGTAAATTAAGTTCTTAAAAGCAAATTTAGAGTTACTTTGAGCACATCATGTTCTTTTTTACTTATTAAAATTCTTAAAGTTGCAGGTTATCTCGATTTATTGCTACCAATTGAAAAAAGAGTTATGATTAAAAATGGCTTACCAACACATATTTAAAACTCTTTATTGTATCTTATAATTAAAAAGTTTAGTGGATTTCTTCAAAACTGAGTACAACAAAAAAATCTTTGGCTACAAGCTGGTTAATGTTTACAGTAAACAATATTTAACTGATAATTTTACGCACAAAAACGTTAATTAAATGTGATTTGTAATAGCTTGCTTGTGAAAACATCGTTAAATGTTTTTATACGCCCCTTAACCCTTTTTAATAATCTCAATAAAATGAAACTATGTTATTTTTGGATTTTACAAGACTTTCAACATTAAAAAAATATATAATCCAAAGATTTTTTTTCATAGTTTTTCTGAAGATTCTTATACAACGCACACATTTGTATGTTTTTTTTTAACAATATTTATTTGTCATAAAAATAATATTTTCATGATTCTTTTAAGATCATTTGTTGAACCAAAAAAACTAGTTGTTACAATAAATACTCATAATGAATGCACAATTCAAAAACTCAGATCATTAAATATTTAGTTGTACTTACTATCAAAATTATTTGAACGGCTTAGCTATCAATGAATTATTCAAAATTTTCATATACAAATTATTTTGATATTGAATATTTAAAGTGATTCAAAGCAAAATTTAATCAGACCGATTTTTTTAAAAATCTAACTAAGTTATAAACATATACTATTCATTTCATTTAATATGCAATGATATATAACTTGAAAAAATCCCGACACGTTCGTACGAAAAAAAATATGTATACTTTTTTTACATTTCCCGAAAATCACACGCAGAAACTATAAATTCGATGCCGATATGTTAATTTTAATTAGGGTATTCAATCCCGGAGCCGTTCTCCAATCCCGGGATTGATTAATTTTGAATCCCGGATTGAGATTTTCTCACCAAGGAATTTGAAATCCTCAATTATACTTTTACTTATAATTAATTATATTATATATACTTTTAATTACTATACTTTTTCCTTGGATTCTCACAGAACCTCTTTTTTTTTTTTAGCTCACTGAGGAATTCGAAATTTTGAATTTGCCAATTTCGTGTACATTTTCGGGATTTGCTCAAAATTTCTCAATCCCGAAATTCCGGGATTGCGGCCATCTCAATTAAGAAAATTCAGAAAATTGAACGGGATCCCGGGATTGGATGCTCTAACTGTAATATCGCTTATATTAGTTTATAATAAGCTGCTGACTGACAATAAAACAAGTATGTATACTATTTTTGATTGGAAATACAGTACGATGGAAACAAACAAATATTGATAAAGCGAAACATTTAAACACAAAATTGGCGTTTACTACTAGAATTGCAAAGTCGATATATCGGTTTTTGGTTTGTTTCATGTCATATTTGGTATCTAATATTTTTATTTTTCGAAAGCTTTAAAAATTTCAATTGCAGATTAATGTATCATTACACACCAATTTTTTTCTAGGTCTAACCTTCATCATTCATCATATTTAAAAATTGATCCTTTGAGCATTTAATATCATTTTGTTACAAATTTCCGAAATTATAATTACCATCAGTCACCACTTTAAATTTATTGATCTTTAATGATTTTTCAATTATATGTTAAAGGTGTTAAGCAGTTAAACTTTGTGTAATTATAGAATCACTTCTACTGTTTTTGTAAAATCTTTTCAATGTCAATTTTTGTTGTCACATTTTCATTTAAATTTGTTTTTGTATAAATAGAACTGTTAAATTATATTTCTTATCAGTAGACAATGCTAGCCATAAGCGAAACCGGTTCTGACCTTTTTAAATAAAGTACAAAGGGATATTGTATTTTTATTAATATGCCTTTACACTAAGTATTGACAGTGAACACCCTAAAAGTGAAAAATTTATCCGTTTATCTGTTCTGTAAAATGCTCGTGATAAGCAAAACTGGCCGTATTAAACGTGTATTATTTTATGGAATTAGTACATAAAAAAGTTTCTTACTAAAGTGAATATTTCAACTATTCCTAGCCATTTTATCATTGTTAGGATGCGTTGTCTAAGAGAATAAATTCAGGCGTAATCAAATGTTTGTTGCACTTGCAGAATAGCTTCCTGTAAGTGGCTGTATAGCGAGCGAAGTATATTAAATTAACACAATACGTCTTATATTTGCATGAAGCACTGCTGCAACTAGAAGTTTCTAGTGTTGCTCTCGGGAGACGGAAAATCCATTACAATGCGTGCAACACCGTTGCATACCAAATTCCTTCGTTAAATTAATAGAGGATTTGCTCAAAGCTGATTCAATCTTTTCCCATAATCACAGACTGAGTCTTAATTAAGTTTGATTTATACTTTCAAGTTTATATTTACTTTTACCAAAATATAACATAAATTGGCATAACACCAAATTGCATCAATCATTTGAAAAAAACTCAATGATAATTAATCTAATAAAGGCATTGAAAATCAACCCGATAAAATTACTTCACAAATGACAATAATCTTAATCTCATTGTTTTTTTAAATTAAATTGCTAATTCTATAATCTGAAATTTTCTAATATAATATGTCTAATACTAACACGCAGTTAATATTAGACAACATAAAATGACGATAAAAAGTTATTTTCTATTCATATGAAAAAATGTTACCTATTAATAAATCTAACCAATCTATAAAGATGATCAACTTTTTTACCTTTAAGAAGTGAAACGTGTTCTTTTGTCTTAACAACTTGTTTGTTGGTTCTTTGTTTTTGTTTATACATACGTCAAGAGGTTTTCCAGTGATCTATCGTTTATGTCATTTTCATTTTTTAGTGATAAAACTTAAATATTAATTTATACACGCTCATTTTAAGAACTCTTGCAATGAATTCGTTATTTATGTATTCGATATATGGAGAAATAGATATTTTTTATACCAAAGTACCAAATGTTTCACAGCTTACAACAACAGCTTGAATCTGCAATGAAAAAAACTCTTTGTTGGCACAGAATGTATAAAGTTTTTACAAACTGAATAATGTTTTGAAATATTGAGGATAAGACATACAGTATATAAACAGAATATAATAAAAACTTAGCGTTTACACAATCGACTGTTTAAAAAGTTCCGTGTATACGGTTTGCTGCAATGCCACTCTATTTTAAAATAACCAAGTATGTTAGATAAAAGTCTTTATTGAATTATTAGTTATAAAGGCATGTATAAAGTTAGTCACTTAATTCAACTTAAGAGAAGTATCGATGCTATGTTTCGTATTCATGCATACATGTTCAAGACTTCAAGTATTATTATACAGTAAGATATCTGGGTCTGCGTATAATTAACACGTTATTTTCTGAAATTGAATATAATTTCCAAACTGTCAATTTCGTACACTGTTCTCTTCGAAACCCTCGCTGTATCTATAAATCCGATTTAAGTCAATAAGCTTCCGTATATATTAATGATAAATCCCCATCTTTAGTATTATACTTCAATCAAGCGTATTTCAACCTTATTCTAAAGATTCTTCTGCTAACCTGATAAAAGAAAATTAGAGAAACCTCCGAAAAAAGTATTTCGTTGCGCAGTAAACGCTGGCTTGTCATTTGTATTTCTCGCACGTTCTTTGAAAGGAATCAGAATAAAATGATGAGAACAAGAAAAATAATGATGTAGGTATGTCTTTTATCATACAGTTCTTTTATGATCTATTGACGTTATATTATGTAATATAATGTACAATACGGAGGTTTTTTCTCAGGGAAAATAATTGCGTATGTTGCACAACATAAACAAATAAGGTGGATACGCGATCGATACTTAATTAATTATGGCTTTGTTTTTCATACAACCAATTTATTTTAATTGACATCTTCTAAATTGATCAATACTCTTTAAGTGTACCATAACGCAGATTAATACTGAGATTAAATAAACTTTACATGGTGACAGATGAGGGACAAACATTTACCATAAAATCATAAATATTCATGATAAGAGATAACTTATCATGCTTAGGAAAATAATGTTTGTTTTTGTAACACATTTCCAAAAAATAGAAGTCTGTTTAAAGCTTCAACAACCTATCAAAATTTGTCAAATTTTCTTCAAATAAAGTTGGAAATGATAGACGTACTTCAAAAAACTAATAAAAATTACAAAGTAAACATATGACTTGATAATTTTACTCGAGGAATTGATTTAAAACATCCAACCATAAGCACTTTTGAGATTTTAAATTATTACAATATTTAGCTAAGGTGGAAATAGCAAATTATGAAATTCTTAATTAAAATTAAACTCTCGTTAGAAGTATTATCGTCAAATCAATTTTTGATAAAACATAAGATGATAGGGTTAATATAATTATAAAAAAAAAATGTTAGACTACCAGCCGCTATGTGTATGAAGTTGGTGTTTCGCGGTGGCCTTCTGTTATGCAATAACGACCAAGAAAAGAAACGAATTTTAATCATGCAATATTGTGTCAAAAAACAGAAGATGAGATTTTTTTTCTTATTAATTTAAGTAATATCAAGTATCTTGTGAAGAATCTGCCGTGATAAAAAAAAACCTTGATTTTTTTATTCGGGGTAATCAATATTAATATTTGTTATAAGCAAACGAATATTACATTAGATTTAATAAATGTTTAATATATTGAATTAAATTGAATAGCGATCTATGAACAGAATTATATATAACTGATATATGTACGCACAGTTGCTTTGTACACTAAGACAGGTTCTTCGGCTGGAAAATTGAATACCCTTTGCCAAAAATAATACCCATTATCAAACTTATTCATTACGTAAGGCTTCTTCTGTAAAATATTCATCGCAATTTGTATTTAGTTATGTTTGATCGTAAATTTGGAACCTGTTGTTAAATCCACCCAAAGTAAAATGTATAAACAAAAGGCGTATATAATATTGGGATCCGTCAATAAAGCGAGTACTTAAATTATGTTACGATTACAGGCATGGCTAAGCTCGATGACAGGACAGGGTAAGCTTTAATATATTTACTCGTTAATAACATCCATCAAACCATAAAGCTTTTCCATATTGATCTTTGCCCAAATATCGCACGCACCTATTACATTTCATCTGTACCATGTTGGCAAAAGCGGAAAACCCCCTCCCATTGTAGGTAAAAGCCATTCAACCTTATCCTGCCTCTCTACAGGGGCTTTAGAACTGTGAATAACTTTACAAAAAATAAAAATTTAATTTAATTAAAGGACACATCTTCATAGATTAAAAATAATATACGAAAGAAACGCAACATAGTATTCTGTATTCTATCACAAATGCTTTAATCAGTGCTAGTAGAAAACCAGTGTTATTTATAGAGAACTAATTCTAACTGTTTATGTTTATGATACTAATTGTGTCACATTGAATATATGCAATTTTCTTGACGCAGTATTTTATTTTAAAAATAAAGATCGATCCTGAAATCAATTCTATTTTTTGACTTTACAAAATTTGTCTTTAAGTGTACACATAAAGACGATAATGATATGAATTATGAATAACTTGCAAAAAAATAGATTAATGTCATCTCGAACATTAAATGTCGATAGTGTGTGTCAGCTATGATTTTCGCAATATTTTAAAATGTGTTTCTACTGCTAACTGTCCTGATTTCAAAACTGCTTATTCTCAGTTGACACGCATATTATTACAATATATACATGTATTATTATTTTGTATATAAATCAAAACTAAAAAAGATATATTGCAATTGATTTTGTCTTTATAATAATAAAAGTTTGAGTAATTCTTTCCTTGACCTTAAAGTTACTTAATTTTGATTACTTAAAATACGTATTTAAAATACTGTCATGATAATTGATATAATTTTGTAATTATATATATTTTTTATTGATATACTTATTAATTAGCTTTTAGTATGTGAAGATTTAATGCTTGGAGGCAATGATTTTGTATTTAATATGAGGCTTTACTATTTTATTAACTCCTACGATAAAGTATGATACTTTCCTATAAAACACCCAGCAGTATTATATTGAGGATTTATTTTTCAACTGCCACATACTCAGTTCGTTTGCTTATGATATGACGTGTCGTAGAAAATGGTGTGAGCCATCGCACCTTATTCCGCAAACAATAACTATGAGAAGGGTTATTCAAAATAGGTCAGATATTGGTAACACTTTTGCATGAGGAATACTATCATATTGTATTTTTTACGTTTCCAGTTTACCACTCGCTTCCATCATATATCGCTCTATTTTATCAAAATAAACTTCCACCTTAAGACAAACTGTTCTTTTTTTCGAGACATACGAGTACGTACTTGAGTAGAAAAGTAGTAAAAGTAACCGAGAGTAGCGGGTTTTCGCATGGATTTTTATTTGCTGGAATAATTTCATACGCAAAATAAAAATTTCTATCTTTCGCTATAAAAAAAAACATTTTGTCAGAAACATGCTTATAACATCAATGAAGATTTCATGGTGGATGATTTCTTTCATTCGAATCAGTGTAACTATTATGTATGAAATAAAATATTCCTTTAATAATATTACATTTTAGAATTGAATCAGAGTATTTTACTTATTACATTATATCCATGTATCATGTCATGTTCACCATTTTTTATTATTCTCTTATGATATAATCAGTGGAGAAGAGTTTATTAAAGAAGTCTGAGAGCGCTGATTAATTATAATATTGTAATGCTTTCTAATCACAATGATCTATTTTCCCCACCAACAAGTTTTTAAGAAAAAGTTCTTCCAAAACTACAAAATTTATTTTATTTTATTTACTTAAAACTAAACATGTATCGCAAAATCTTTTATAAAAGGTGTGGGAGCGCTGACCCCACGCGCTCCCACCCCATTACACCGCTGGATATAATTACAAGGCATCAATACCTTTACTAATTAGCCGCTCATAGGAAAAAATTGTGGCCACCGCTGATTTCTCTTGATCCCTGAGGTTGCATCAATTCCTCGTCAAGCATAATATTGGAGGCAGTCATCGTTTATTCTTAAACATTCACATCAAAAAAATGTCTGTAAGAAAATATTCTCAAAAAACTATTTATATTATCATGATGGCAAAAAAAGCACTGTACATATTATATTAGACAGCTTAATAAAATTCATTTTTACCATGCCTGCTCTCAATTTGGAGTTCAATTCAACAGAAGTGTTTTTGCGACAACTGCTTGTTACTCAGTTACTCAAACTCTCGTTTATTTCCAAAGAGAGAAGAAATAGAAGGATAGGGCTAGGACTGGACTAGGGGTTAGCTAATCGTTCTACACTCATTTTGTAACGTATTTGTCATTTTTAGTATCATTAATGTTTGTTTGTTTTTCTATCATCCCCTCCTTGCCTTCCGTTTTTATTTCTATTTTTACTATATATCAGAATAGTAAAATTAAAATCATTTATACTTAAATAAGCATTTGTGAAAGTAAGATTGTCTGAGGATGCCTCTGAAAGAGGCAAAGCACGTGTCACAGTTTGTAGCACAATACGTGGAATAATCTAAGTTATTTATATTTTACTAAATAAATTCAGCCTAAGCTGTTTTTTGTATTTTTGAACAAACTAGTTATCAAAGAACCTAGGACAAACGAAACTTGTATTATTTTTACCCAGTCCCTTAAGTTGTCATTTTTTTAACCAATCCTCGCATATTTCATTATTTTAAGTTATTACAGACTCCAAAGATACAAATATGACGCATGCTCTATCTACTAACAAAGTAAATAAATATATTTTCCAAAATTGGCAGCAAATTGTCAACTGTAAACTGGAAAAAGTTTTACTTCTTTGGATACTACCCAGATATCTGCACGCAATTACGACACAGTATGTCTGAGTTATAAAGAAAATGGGCTTAGTTTTTAAAATCTAAAAATGAGTTGAACATGCCATAATAACATAAATATGCGTATATGAGTAAAAGGACAGTCAAATCAGCGTTGCCAAATTAGTAAATTTCACATTTTAAATCTAAGTTCATACCAATACATATCTTTTTTTAGCTCTCCTGATAAGTACTGATTGAAGCCTTTACCCATTTTTCCTTTCGCACACAGATATAACAATATATAATACAGGCAATCAATAAACAAACAAGATTTCACTCTAACTTCCAAAAATTCTTGATCGGCATACAAGACAAACTTAATTACTTTGTGTATAAATATTCATATTTCATCAATGTGCCGACCCAATTTCGGGATATGATTGATGAAATTTGTGTATCAACTTCCAAGTTTCGGCATGCAATGTTTAATTGTATCAAATAATGTGTCGCTGAATTGTCAGTTGCGAATAATCGCATTACCATAATCCAATATGTCTATACTCGTCATGGCAAAAGTAGAATTTCCTTAGACGAGAAAACAGCGAATATTTCCGCCCAACCGACTTGGAATCTGAAACTGACATCCCGTAATCTAACGTCAAAATATTTAATTAAGCTCATTATAGGTCCTAACGAAAATTTATTACTTGGGGGTTTTTTCTTTCGAAGTATGAAAAGTAATACTGATTTTATAAATAATAAAAACAACCATCAATATTTTCTTAGAAAATTTTATTTTTGTTACTTAATATTGCCAAATTTATTGAATATTTTCATAATTACCAAGTGCTTCATCAACATTCTTTTGTTTATTTTGAGCTGATTTTTAAGACCATTATTAAACAATGAGCGTTTGCTCGTAAAAACACTGTATTCAAGAAAATATCAGTCTGATATAATGCAATTTATTAAAGGAAAATACATTATCTTGCATATATATAATGTGTAGTTTAAAATAGGCTTCATGGCTAGTTAAAGTGTTATGATTTATTTCTCTAAATATCTCTTAAGTAAAATTTATGTCCCTATTTTTTAATAATAACTTAAACTTTCAACATTTTTTCAACTATTAATTATATTTCAAGATCCTTTAAAAAAATACAAATCAAAAGTTTTGGAGAAGATTAACAAAATTAATTCATGATTGATTGTATATTTTCAAAAAGTAAAAACATTTCTTATAAATTAATTTACATAAAATACATGTTAAACTAACAAAGCAATCCTCCAAAGTTTCGGATCACTGAAAGACACTTAAAGACATCTCCGTGAGGATCAAATTTTGGTTAATTTTATTAAAATACTCTTAAAGACTTCACTTGAGTGGTAGATCGACGTAATGATATTAAGATGTCGATCCTACTTACAACACAAATTTAATAATGAAATTTTGAGCTTTCCTAGACAACTTACAAAATATTTCGAACCATTTTTAAATACTCAAGATATTTTGCGCGTAATTTGAGATATTTTCATAAAACTGGCATCGCTTTTTGCATTATTATAAGAAAAAATTCTTTTGAAAAATCTAAAGTATCAAATTAAATACAAAATATTTAAAACGATTTTTTAATATACACAACATATTTTACAAAAAATATAAGCCGCGATAAAGAAGCAAGCTTTGCTGAAGATTGTCAAGTCTTGCATAATTTAAAATACTTTGTTATGAAATTTTTCATTTTTCTTAATATTATATAATTTCAGATGCAGTTTATGTGTGTTATTCCTATATTGGTCACTAGCTTGAGTTTTAAAATAGATATTTGCATTCCTTATTGATTCCGAATTTGTATCCAATAAACAGGATTTTTGATATTACTTTTCCATTCATCCTATTTGCCTTGTACGCGGATTGTGGGCTAGGTGCTTCTTTGCACACTCTTGTTCTCTGATAAATATTAAACAATTTACGAACAATTATTTATGACAAATTAGTTTGTGAATTAATCTATTGATATTCAATGATACTAATTGAGGACTTACAGGGTACAACAAATAATTGTTAATAAAAGTTACGTTGAATAACTATGTCGCAATCTAAAACAAAATATATTATTTCAAATTGATTTGGGCACGCACAAAATGGATTAACATTGTCGGGATCAAAATTATTTACGTGTGATGTAATTTTGTCAATAAATTATGGCAGCTTACTTTAAAAGTAACCATGCCGCTACTAGAGCCTCCAATCCGGAATTCGAAACAATTTTGCGATTCCGTAATCCCTAGATTTTCTAAGTACTAATCCTGGGATTTCAGGATTCACTATAACAAGTAAAAAGTCCATAAAATTGGTTTTTTGAAAGGATAGAGCTGTAAAATCCTAGCTTTTTTAAATCAGTCACCGAGTTAAAAAAATAAAAGGCATTTGACTTTTGTTTCGATAATATTTTAGAATCTCTCAATTTCTGTTTTTTTCCCCAGTGATCAATCCCGGAACCCTGAAAGCTCACATTCCGAAATTCTCCAAAAATCTCAAACAGTTGCGGCACGATTGAATGGCACGTGGCACGGTGAATGATCAATGATGATCGATGATTTCAATTCCCAGAATTTAAAAATTGTAAATCCCGGGATCACAACAAGGGTCCAGGATTGGATTTCCTAGCCGCTACTAACACCTTAAACAACACTTACAACGGAAGTGTACGTAACGTCACCATGTTGGCAGAAGGTGGTTGGTTACAAACTAATACCTCTGAGTAAACACAATTGAAAAATTGAGGTTTTAACATTGATAATATGTTTTGTGTCGCAGATAAAAATAACATTGAAATAACGATGGATGTATCACGATCAGACACCAATAAATTATACGGCGAGAAGATAGAGACAATTATATTTCCTGTATATAAATCAACGTTAATGTACATATTTACTGATAAAATGAATTTCTGTAATTTACCAAACAATTTTTTTTATCCACGTATCCACGTTAAACGTAAGGTTTTGTAAACAACACCAGATGTTTTAAAAAGCATCTATTGACTATCGCTGGTCTAGACCAGAAATTAATATCCAAAAATTGTCATTTTCTCCATTGCCAACTTTTGATAGTAATTTCAAGCAACGGATAATAATACTAAGATGAGCTTTTTTAAAAATACTTGTATTTATTTAAACCTTTATAACTATTTTTAGTTTTCAATTGATGTATTTTGTTAATACTCTTCATAACGCATTGTTAATACAGCATAAATTCTACTAAGCTTGTTATCATAATAAACATATTACCGAATTCTCGTACAGTTAACGAAGGATTGTGGCTTTATCAAAATGTTTTGAAAACAATTTAGAATTCAACGTACAATAATGTTCTTAAACTATTGCTTTTCACATATTACTACAGGCCAAAATAATATAATAAAGCTATTTTACAAAACGCTTTGTTCCATGAAATAACAACGATCGACGTTATTTAAATAATTAACTGTTTAGCACAGCTCAGCAATGGTGTCCATTACCCGTCATTCAATGAATACTTATAAAGATGTTAAAATTTACATAATATGCAAAATAATTGTGACATTATGCTTTGAAAACACATTGTATATAATTACATTTTCAAGACATGGCTTTTGAGTCATTATCATTTTCGGTACGAGTGTGGTTAAATTTGTAACATTTGGAATCATATATTTTATTGTAGCTATAAAATTTAATATTGTGAAAAAATATTTTATTTAATTTTCATATTTTGTTGACCTATGTTCACCGAAAACTATTTATGCTTTGCGACCTGAAATTTCAGTATATAACTAAATTTGAATTTTTCAAATTATTTACATTCTCACACGTTTTGTCACGTACAACCCAGGTCTCATCTTTCAGCCACTTTAGGCGATTAAGTGCATGGACGAACTTGAACTTATGATAGGCAAATCAGTCTAATAATATAACTAATATTGCAAGAATTTTTAAATTATATAATATTCTGTTAATATGTAGTAAGTCGTTAAAATTTTCAAATTCAATATTGAAATTCTACCAATCACATTTAGTCGAAATCTTAAATTTTATACATGTTTTCAATTTACATATTTTTATATTTAAAATTTTCGTTTTGTTTTGTTTATTTATTTTACTTTCGTTGTAACAACTTTAGTTTAATGCATTTTTTAACTATTAGAAGGGTCTGAGTTAATCTTTTCGCAAAATAAAATTTATCATTTATTATATTTAAGTGATTTCAAAAATTTTATGAAGTAATCTACAACGATGTCATATTTTAAAATCGGAAAGAACTTTCCAAATATCTTAGCTTATAGATGTGATGTTGGTTTGAATCTTTCTCAAAATCATTTTTTTTATTTCTGTGGTTTAGTTGGTTAGACCAGGCAGGTCTTAGTTTGATTACCGGTAAGGTCAGTGTCATTTTTCTCGATTTAATTTTGAGACCTAAGACGTGGGTGTTTGTGATATCAATTGACCCCGAGTTGATCTCGAGTGACTTAAAATAGATTCTCATTGAGTTTTTCATTATTAGTATAATTTTTTTAAAAATTCTAAATATTTGCTTTGATATCATCTATGTAATGGTTAAAATATTTCATTAACTGATGAAAAATAAAAATTATTTAAAAATTAATATATATTGATAATTGGTGGCAAAAAAAAACTGCAGTCTTCATAATATTTTTTATTCATGAATCAGTACTTGTTTTATATATATATACACATACCATTCCATACGTGGACAACTTTGAGTTGTCAATCAAATATTTTTGAATAAAACATATACTACATACTACTTTTGTATAAAACATATACTACATACTTACTTAACGTTATATATTTATACCAACGAATATTTTACCAAAATATATGTATACATTTTTCGAATAATTATTACCCTCAAATTTGTATGAAAGATATGCGAGATGA
Source organism: Himalopsyche tibetana (assembly GCA_030503985.1). NCBI lineage: Eukaryota > Metazoa > Arthropoda > Insecta > Trichoptera > Rhyacophilidae > Himalopsyche > Himalopsyche tibetana. Next base: position 20,461,112 of record JAPJYX010000009.1, on the reverse strand, counting down.
GCCGAAATATACCTTAAATTATTCATACATCCAATAATTTTCATTCCCTCCACATTATACTCAGCGGTTCACCCTCTGGGTACATATTATATTAAATGCGTTAATCTCATAAACAAGCAGTATAAGAGATATGTATTTAGATTTAATTGAATACGAAATTCCGAAATGGTTTTGTCAAAAGCGATAACCAATGCATAAATTTCACCGACCTTAACTTGCAATTTACACGGGGACCCCGAAAATTAAAAGTATAAATCAAACGTTATATATTTAAATTATCATTCTTTCGTCGCGCTGGCAACACATGGATTTAACCTTTTGTGCGAGACGTTCTCGAAATCATTTGCAGGTTTCCCAGCAGCGCAAGCGGGTTAAGCGGCCATAACTCATTTTAGGTTTCACTTTAAATTTCCCGCCTGCGCACCGTAATATTACGTGTGAGAATAATATGTTTCCTATTTCCGGATTCTTTCTGCCACGTGATCACTTCATTTCCGGACCCTTATCACAATTTATCATTTACCGAGCGACAATTTCAATGACAACGGATGCTCTTGGATTGTACGCGTGTGCAGGCTGTGTGTTTGTTGAAAATTTAAGTAATGGATCAGCTGATCGTACATATGAAAGTCTCATAGTACCAACATCAACATTTTGAAGACCTCCATATAAATATAATGATGAAAACGCCTTCAAAGGTTATATGAAGAGATTTACTTAATCATTTTATAACACAACTGTAATTATAAACGTAATATCTTGGCTCAAACATCTTTCATTGTTTCTTATAAAAGGTTAAATTTGATCAATATTGTGTTTATTTAAATAATAACCGCAAAAGGTATATTAAATATTTACTTCAACAAAATTAAAAATCATCTTTATTTTAATAAATAAAAATATAAATATCGGAAATATTTTGTATCATTTAATAATATTAATATTTTATTATCTGTAACGTGTGCAATTGAGAATTTTTTTTTTCAGATAATTTTCAGCTAAGAATGCATTCTTAATAATTGCTACAACGGAAAATTCCAATGACTGAAATCAAATTCATGTAGGTTTTTTTTTAAAGCTGGTCATTTTCATATACATACCTAACGGTCTAGTATTAAATGTTTAGAAAGGGAAGATTGCATATTGAAAATACAGGGCGTGCATTGAACAAAATCTTTATCGTTTAATCAGTCGCTTGTGTAGCTAAGTGTGATCTACTTTTCAAAAAATAAAAACAAAAGTTGTATCGCTTTGCTCTCATTTTGCGATTATCAACGGAGCTATGCGGTTTTATGAAAATTGCTTCGGCATCCATTCACACTCCCTAGGCAGCCACTAGACTCGTTCTTTGTATTTATATTTTTTATCACAAAAAAAAGTATAACCTTTCTGCGAAATATAAAGCTCCAGTAATGAATAATTTACCGGAAGTGCTTCTTTTTAACGTAGAAAATCTACTCGGATGAGTGGCCGTGTCATGCATTCAACTACACCGCGGTTAGAATTTTAATTGCGCCATTAATCCCAGTTAATCTCCGTTACTCGTAACAAAAGCCTATTCAGCGCTACCAAAGCTTTTGTGTAATCGCTGGCCTGGGAAGCCTCCGAGAAAGCTGCTGCCCTCTCTTCGTTTCTCATTCGAAAATTCCTACCGTTCCAGAAAAGTCTTCGAGTGAGTCCGAGACGGTAATGTGAGATCTTAATTACGCAATTCTGTTTCGAGAAAAAAACCCAAGTGTGTACCTTCTGGAATTTTCTACGAGAACTTTCCGAATATTAAATTTTATTTTGGATACAATGCACAAGGGTCTATATTTTTGGATTCGTATTCTTGTAACTTTATTATCCTACATTTTACATTTTATACCCCGGATTCTTATTAAAATATTTAATATTAACACGATAAAAAAATATGAACCAAGACCTTTTGATGTTTACATTAGTATTTTATAAAATCTCATAAAGATTTTTTTACATCATTTAATCTTAATCCTTGATGGAACGAAGTAATAAATTTATAAGAAAACAAGCGTATTAAGGAGGAACAAATTTTATTTTTCTATTTTCATATTTCATGTAAATTACATTTGATAAAAATTATTCATTGTAGTTGAATCGCGAAAACTAATATTGCAATAATTGATAAAATAATAATATAAAATTGAATTTGATTAATTTGTTATTCCACAGGTTACGTAACAAACTGAGACAAGTCTTTCGTTTTTTCAAAAGTATCTTAAAAAACAATCTTTACTCCAAATCTATAAAAAACGGAACACATTTTTCAAATTTTTTTAAGCATAATTTTATCATAATTAAAAAACATATTTTTTTGTAATTCATCGAATATTTTTACTCCCTTATTAATCGTAATTAAGTTTATTCAGTATGACCACCCGGTAGCCCATGTCCATGCGTTAAAAACAGATACAGTCAAAGGGTTTGGTTACCTTATCGTTTCGTCAACAGAATAATTACATATTTTTGTCTCTTCTCTAAAATCTTTATTTGCAAATATGGTTTCGTTAAAATTTATCGCATTTCTCCAATTATCGCTTTCAATAATTCTTGCCTACAATTAATCAAAAATACTTTCTTAACAGATCATCGCTTACTTGTCAAATCTACTCCCCGTTATGTAAAATAACATCCGTATCACAACAAATAATCGATTTCCGCCATCTTTGACGCAAACAAATGAACGCCGAAACATGAAAAATTGTAATCATTTCCGTTCGATCATCATTTTTATGGCGCAGAATAAATAATACATACGCGAAATGTATTTCTTCGCGTTTGGCAGCCGAGAACGCGATATTTGCGAAAACGGAAACGGGGAACATTTGAAATCTTTAAGGGGATGAGACAAGAAGGGTGGTCTTCGTGGGAAGGGCAAACATTGGCGTTCCATCTCGTATACGTGTGACTGCAACATAAAGCCATTATATAAATTTAGGAACACATCTTTATTCTGTTTTCTTGTACCAACATAACCACTTCTTTTTCTATCATTAAAATTGTAAATTCCTTTAAGAATTCTGTAACTTAAGTATGTCTGGCGTCATATTGTATTTATTGTAGTATTTTAAAAGCTGGGCGATTATTTTATATGCATACTTCTAGAGGTAGTTAGTCGGTTTGCTTAAAATATATTTTTTTATAAATAATATTTATTTTTATAATAATACTATTTGTTTCAATAAATAATGTGACGAAAAATCATTGATACTTTACTATAAAACAATTGAGATTGTAAATGATGCTTGAGATGAATTTTCCTTGATCTCGAGTGATATTGAAAATTCTCATCGAGTGTTTTTTTACATGTTTTATCTAGTGTCCTGATTTACTTGCTGTAATGACAGATTTTTTTAAATATTAAATTGTTATTATGATTACTTTTTTGTTGTGGACAGATCATAAAACGTTTAAGACTCCAAACCAAACCTCATGACTTGACTCATCAATCGGGGACGTCAATGAGCGATAGCTGGTTTCAATACATGAATAGACTGTCAACGGGGGAGGACGATAAATCGGGAAACGTTCGAGGAATCGAACTGAATGTGACGTCACAAGCGGCGCTTTTCCCGCTAGGGTTCGCCTTCAACGCGCTCTTGCGACGGCTACATCAGTGATTGAAAACCACAAACATCGCTTCACTCTCTTACAAGAAGGGGACACAAACTTCGCATTCAATGTTTGTTGTTCAACAAAAATGTTTTTACATTGCAGCTATATCGAATGTTGCACCAAAAAGAACCGTTGTATGAATAAGTAAAATCATAAAAAGTCTTTAGTCGAAAATTATAATTTACAGTCAGTGGTGTAGTGGGGTCAGGTTGGTGACCTGGTACCTGAAAATGAGCAAGAGCGCCGCCCTGCCACCTTTTTGTCTTGTTAAAATTACTTGTCCCTTAATTTTCAAGTAATTTTAACGTTTTTTCTCATTGATTTATTTGTTATAACTTGTGTTTTTTAACATCGGACGAATATAAAAAAAAACAAAAAAAATAGGGGAAAAATCAATGACCGACCTGGTACATATTTATTTACCACTACACCACTGTTTACAGCCAATACAATAAAATCCCCATGTACACGAAAGATGAGACCGCGTGATTGGGAGGCATGTAATTGGGGGGATGTAATTTCATACAAAAATTAGGGGACAATACGAAATATTTAGTTACTAGGTGGCAAAATGCATAGCGCTCGTCAACGTTTGACTGAATGCACCGCGCAGACAACCACTCGGTTGTGTGTACAGCAGCAACGACAATGGAATGCTACCGCGAAATTGGGGGACTTGCGACTTTTGGCCATTGCTGACTGTTTGCATGTCGGTTTATCAGTGATTTGAAGGTTTAGCGGCAATTTCAACGCTGAATAAGTCGTTTGGCATCCTTCTATCTACGTGGCCGCTATTCCAGAAGAAGAAACTTCTACAGCAATTTTATATCTCGCACGAACAGTGGCCATAATCAATGACATAAGGAATGTCTTCCCAGCTCTACCGAACGCATCGAGGAAAAATAAGCCACCATTTCCATCATCAATTGCCTTCATTAACGTATGGTACACTTCCTTTCGTTTGGGGTTCAACAGTGTTACATTCCTACGAACTGATTGGTTCAATGCTCGATTGAAAGCGTCGTTCATTCCACGATCTGGTGTTGGCATTTCTAACTTGACTCACAAACTGCAGAGCATGAAGAAACGCACAAAACGAAATCAATCCGTTCGATTCGTCGACAAAAACACGGCCTTTACTGATTTGTTTTCTTCATCATTTCTTTGCCGTGATATTTTTCTGATGTTTTAATGCTTATTCTGCTATTCTATGCGGATACGAATTTAATAAATTAAAGATCATTAAAATCCGTGAAGCCATTCTCGATATAAACGTGGTGTAAATAACCCCACTTTGTTTTACATATAAAGATAGAGTGGGAATAAATTTTAACACCTTAAACATCACAGACTTCCACGCCTTTTAATAATTCATTTTTTTAAGGAAAAGTCAGGGATTTGAGCCTGTGAACACGGCAGTCCTAAAAAATTAATACTTAAACTTCATACCGATACCAAATATCTTAATTCGCATTAATTCTCATTGATATCATATTCTATTCCATATAAAATAAATAGTACAATAATTCTTGGGATAATTTCATTCCTTCTCACTCACCTAATCCGAACAGAAAACACGGTGTACAAGAGAGTGATTTATTTATAACTAGACCATTCTTAATCCCATCTTTATTTTTACTGAAGTAGAGATTGTATCAACGATTTACAGTTTCTTAAATCATTTGATTAAGTTTTTATATTATGAGAACACATGCAAATATTACTTAAAGCTGAAACATTTATGAACAAATGTAGCCTGGGTATTGCAATCATAAATATTCTTAAATATATTTATAATATTTTATAAGTTTGCTCTCGCTGAATCATGTCATATCAAATGCTTCCGATCGTATTCGTCAAACAAAGAATTTAAGTATCTCCGGTCGGAAGAATCGTTTTTATAGGTGACCTCTGGAAATAAAACAAATAGGATTTCACTATATAATGGAAGAATCGAATGTGGTTTTATTTTTTTCTCGGACCTTGTAAGATTTAGTATGCGGCGCAGTGCCTACACGTAAAATATTTTCTTCAAAATAAAAAAAAATCATGCCCGTGACTAAAATTTCTCATTTTATTTTTACAACATTAAATAACACTTATACTTGCGTAACCGTGTGGGGCGGGGCCTTTTTGAAATTTGATTATCTTTCAGAATCTAAAAATATTACTGAGTGAAATATTTAAAACTTTTCATGTCACAAATGAAGCTCACTTAATTATAATTTTATTAGGCAGTTCTGATTTTCACTATCACACTTCTAAAAACTAGTTTGATGAATTTAATTATTCATATACCTTCGTGAACATTTCAAAGTACATTAACGTGTTCGCGTAATGTCAAAGTAAGAAATTTATTCTGTATAAATGCTATTAAAAATATTTCTTAAGATAAAATTTTAATGAACATATAAATATTTTACACCTATCTGAAACCCACATATGCTCATTAAAATTGTGTGTAAAGAGTACGTATGGCACGTTTATGTCACCTGTGCTTTATTTCTATATAAAACTTTACCAATAAAGTATTTTTTCAATAAAAACACTTTAAGACTATATCGCTAGATCAATGCAACAGTACGGTAATATGAAAACCTTGGTTTCGAGATAATGACAGTTTAGTAGTTGGAAAAATCTTTTTTATTTTTTACTATACGTTCAGTTTGAGAATATTTGTTTTAATTTCTGACTTTTACTTTCGTGGTGTGATACACTAAGATTTTTCTTTAATCATGTCCACTCCCAATGTGAAGCATATGGATCCCTAATCTAGTTTATCTCTACAGAAGTGTTTCATCGAGAACTGCTTGTTACTCAGTTGCTTAGCCTCTCTTTTTTAAAAGAAAGTAGGAATAAAAGAATAAAACTAGGGCATGACTAGTGGCTAGCTAATCGCTCTCGCTACCCCCATTTTTATGATAGATCATACACCTATGTCTTTGGACATAAATCTATAAACCATTTTTTCAAAACTTTCCGTACTGGGATAAGAACCTGTTACCTCTGTAACCGAAGCCAACGACGTTGACCACTTGACCACGCACCCGAAAAGATGATACTAAGATAAAGAGAACATATTGTATCACTCAAATTAAAAACAATACAATATAATATGTGTACCAATAATAGTATTATTCTTGCAATTATAGTACCTATAGATATTTTTTACGTATCACTGTTAGATGGTATACGTGTTGGTCGTATTTTAATTACAATTGCATTTGATTTATCACTATACACTTTTAGTGGCAATTGTATCTCAAAAGATCTTTTTTGTTTATTGTCTTACTGCAGCAATATATTAACTGAGTTACCAATAGTACAACGTTCATAATTTTTAATTCATGCCTGTTTTTAATGTAGATTATATGAGAACGAGTACTCATATACGTCAGTCACTCAATGTCATCTTTTAAATACAATTAGAGTTACAAATAACAGACACATAAATATATATTACTTATAATTGATAAATTTTCAACTGGGTTTCTGACTTGGTTATCAATACATATTTATCTCTTTGGTATTATCACACATCCTTGTCACAGCTTCTATTGCGCATTTAATCGGGAGGTTTAAGCAACAAAAATAATTTTGAATCGTTCAAACTATGTACATTCTCATAGATTCTTTCACTAACGACCCGGGTTTTGCCTTTCGTCATCTTCAGGCGTGCAGTTGCACGGATGAACTTGAACTGACGCTTAACAAATGAATGTTTCGTGTTTATATAAGAAATAAATGTATCATTGAGTTTAAAGCCATTGCTGGCGAAAAGGATAAGCTAATGGGAATGCACACAGATTTGAGTAGTAAGTAGTTTTAAGAATTATATTTATTTGTTTATCGGCAAAGGTTTTATGATTATATTTATATAGGGTATAGAAGTGGAGATCCTGGCATATTTAATAATTCATTTAAAATCGGAAGGCTATGCAATAGTTCTCTGTTTATTTCCAAAAGAAAAGACACTGAACATCAGATCATCAGAACATAGATTGAAAAAAGACACGTCTACTTTTGCTAATCACTTAATTTCGGAAGCACACGTCTTCAATCAGGAACAAGGGATAAAAATGTTACATCCAAATACGGACGGTCATAAGCTTTTTTTCCAGGAAATTTTGTAAATAAACAGAGCACAATTGCATAGCCTCCCGATTTTAAATGAATTATTAAATATGCTGTGATCTCCACTTCTATACCCTATATAAAATTAAATCATAAAACCTTTGCCGACAAACAAATACATATAATTCTTAAAACTACTTACTACTCAAATCTGTGGGCATTCCCATGAGCTTATTCTTTTCGCCAGCAATGGCTTTATACTCAATGATACATTTATTTCTTATATAAACACGAAAAATTCATTTACTAAGCGTCAGTTCACGTTCATCCGTGCACTTGAACGCCTGAAGATGCCGAAAGGCAAAACCCGGGTCGTTAGTGACAAAATCTGTGAGAATGTACATAGTTTGAACGATTCAAATTTAATATTGAAATTCCACCAAGCACCTTCAGTCGAAATCTTAAATTACAACAAAAATAGTTTACCAGATCTACCATTTTTTACCACACTGCAAAACTTAAATCTTCATTTTGAGAGTAAAACTTAATTGACAAATTAATATTTATATTTAATATAGAGAAAAAATTCACACTAATACAAAAAATGAGAAAAAAAATTTTTACCGCTTCTTCCAAATCTTAAATAATAACTTGAACAGATACACATTTGATTTTGGCCTTGTCATGCTGCTATATATAATTATATCTTATTTTTCGGATAGCTTCATACTTTTTCCAGCTTAATTTGAAGCGAAAAAAAACATTTTTTTTATTGACCTTATTTTCGATAAAATATAATATTCCACCATCAGCAATTCCCGACGTTAACAGACTGTTTTCCAGAATACATACATGCCAGTTTTCCCTAGGGGCACGTGCCTTTAAGGATACGTTTTGTGTCACTTCCATTGTATACGGAGAGGATTTTTTTCGACTCGCGGCACTTGATAGATTTCCGTATTGGATATAAACCGAATAACCGTTTACTCGTTTACGTGGAGCCAACTTGACGATTTTAGCATTTCCTCGAATATTTGGAAGCATAATGTTATTTCTACAACGATATTGACATTCCTAAAAAGCTCATATACACGTCGTCAAAATGTATTTTTCTTTAGATGTTTACACGACGTTCAAATAAATTACAGCACGATAACATTTCCATATTGCATTATTTATTTATCAAGTAACACACTTAACTTCGAATATTTATGTTTCTATGAAAGACTTAAAGTCCTGTAAAATTTTGTTTTGGTACTACAATTGTATAGACCAGGGTGCCCCTTAAACAACGTCTATTTTCTATAGACCCTCTGCCTGCTTAATATAGAATTTTTCTAAGCTTATCAACTTTAAATGTGTTTTTGACACCTGACTGACCTCTTGCAAGTCGAATTCGAACCTTGGGGGTGCATAAAAATCTTTGTTATCAATATGTGAAAATCCATTATATAAAAAGTGAGATATGAAATTTTTTCGTATTTTTATTTCATTTAAAATATACTCTTTTCTTGACGTGTTTATAAAAATAGTCCATGTTTTGTAATGTTTACTAGATTAAGTAAATTTATATTTATTTTCAATGTTCTTTCTTTTACATTCTTGTATTTACGGCTTTAGATTAGGGGTCACCAAAATTTTCAATAAATGGGCCAGATAGTTTTTTTAAAAACGTTGTGAGGTTGAACGAAAAATATTATTGATGAAATCTTATAAGATTAAAAAAAATCAGTATTAATAAATCGGGGGCCTTGATTGAAATATTTGGAGGCCAGCTCTCCGGCAAATGGGCAGTGGCTTGGCGACCGCTGATATAGATCATCAAATATAAATAATTAATTCTGATTTTTATATCTAGACATGTTGAGTTTGAATAAATAAAAAAATATTTAGAGTGAGCTGATAATACTCTCATGAAAAAAATACAACGGTAGGTACATGAATTGATTACTAAGTCTAAATTTAGCTTTTAAAAATAATGTTTTATATATCAAATATATTTATTTTGTTTCAATTTGTAGACTTATGGTATTTAAATTATTTTATTTATATAACAGAAGCTTGAACCTAATTTATTACTGAGTTGTTTACAAATAAGATCAAAAGATTAATTTATAGATGATAAATTAATACATTGAGATATAAAGCAAATAAACATATCAACTTGGCGCAAAATAATATAATATCTTTCCAATTCGACTAAATAAATATACCCTTCATTGTTAGAGTGGAACAAATACCTACCCTTATTTTCCTCAGCTAAAGCTTCGAATTTGAAGAAACATAAGTATAATCGATCAACAAAAACTCAGTTTATCAGAAACGCATAATTCTGACAGCACAATCGTTTTTATTTTGTCTCGAGTTAACCTGGCACCAAACGAACAAAATAAAACATTCACCCCAAGAAAGATGTGTGCACATTTTATCAAATTTATTTGAACATCTTTTATTTAATGTTTATTTTTTTTACATATTGTTATTTTTATTTTCATAAAGTATTAAATCAAACTTATATTATTTAAAATATCCATCAACAGAAACAGTGGCGTAGCAAAAACGATGCGGAAGGGGCGGCACATTTCTGTGGGCGGTGATTTTTTAAATGATCAGAAAATGATGATAAAAATGAAATAAAATTTTTGAAAGTAATAAGGAAATAAAGATTGATATGTAGAGATTAATTAATGATTAAATATGGTCACCTGCTGTGGCCCAGTTGGTTATAGCTTTCTCTACCGATCACTTAGGTCAGGGTTCGATTCCCGGCAAGATCACAATGAATTTGAGAATTATTCAATTAAAAGTTGTGATCGAAGACTGTGTGTTTGTGATTCACATTATTTTCGCACCTGTCATCCTTCTGATCCTTTAATAACTGGGTGTAAAAATAGCGATTAGTTAACCACTAGTCCTGTTTTAGACTTATCCTTCTTTCACTACTACTCACCTTGAAAAATAAAAAGTGAGGTTGAGCGACTGAATAACAAACAGTTCTGGTAGAAAAAACTTCTGTTGAGATACCTTCATTAGGAGGCCATGTGCTTCACATTGGGAGTGAACATGGATTTTTTTAAATGTATACAGAACCAATGTAAGCTAATATCACTTTCACTATATTTTCTTCCGTTCATTTGTGCTCCGTGATACTCACTGACAAAATAGACTTTTTTGGAAGCGGTATTTTTGAAAAAGAATTTAAATTTTTGAAGGTAAAAATGTTGAAAAGTTTGATTACCCCTGACGTAGACTATCATTCATCTAGATCTCTTTTTTTCTGTTTGGGAATTGGGGTTTCGAATCACTGAATGAAGTATTGATCTTTCAATCGTCTTTTGGATATGCTTACAAATGCATGGATATCTGTTACATTTTGATTAAGCCAATACATATTCCTTTTTTTGAGAGGTTTCTCTATTCTTAGATGCACTTAATCAAGCATTTGAACAACATTCTAGTTGAATATCTATTCCAATCATCCAATAGGTTTCTACGTTATATGATCCACATTCAAAAATTTATAATTATTTTACTAATGTGTATAGGTATAATTCAAAATATTATAGTGTTCATGTGGACACGGCAATAATCTGGTAAGACGGAGATTGTGGAACTGCGAACTTCTGAGGTTGATGAAATCATCCATCAAAGCCGTAAGGCGGCGGCAGCCCAATAATAATTGATGGATTTCGGCCGCCGCCTGCCCTAATCGCCCGCCCACATCCCCGCCTTCACTTATTCATATGCCCCATCTCTCTATTCAATTAATTGTATCGCGAATATTTGCAGCCGGGGGAACTTTGAATTCGCCCGAGGGTATTAAAAATGGATCTCTTACATGATTTATTGCATGGCCATATTATCTATGGGTCGAAGGTGCCCGCTAACATGACGGTGTACAACAATGAGAAATGTTTCCGGCAAACTTTGGGGTTTTCCTGTCTAAGGCTACAGACCACCCGTGGGGAGAAAAATCCCGGTATAAACTGGACCGATAATAAATCAATGATGTTTATCTCTAACGAATACTACTCTAGGAAAGTGCAATAAAATTACGTATACTAGAAACAAATAATCTAGTTCTAATTTATTCGTTAAATTATATGGTTTTGAAAATTTTAAAATTTAAATGATAATATACGATAACACAACTTCTTCTTTGAAGTGATTACTTTTAATTGGAAGAAAACTTGTTTCAAAACTGGACTATTCCAAAGTTGATCGCTGTTATATTTTCAAATATCATCCATAAATTAAGAACATACTTTCCAGAGAACATCTTATTGCGTTGGTATATTCTTCGGTTTTGATTGTTAACTCAGCGGTCACCAAACTACCGAATCAGACCCTCAAAAATTCAATCCAGCCCTTGATGTTTTACATATTACAAATATTTTACATATACGAAAAACTGATTTTTTTAAAATTCTTATAGGGATAGGGATATTTAGAATATTTTTCGCCTGGCCCCATAACGTTTTTTTAAAAAATCATCCGGCCTGTTTGTCGGCAAGTTTGAGGACCCTTGGTCCACATCACATTGTATTTTACAATGACTGTTTGTGCCACAAAGAAGGCTTCCGTTGAGATACTTCCATCAGGAGGCCATATGCTCCACATTGAGAGCGAGTATGGGGAAAAAACTAGTTTTTCTGTATCGCAAAAAATAGTCTTAGTATCGAGATACTTACATATAATGCAAACGCTACCTTGAATGTTTATCGTGCCCAAAAAGAAAAGTTCATAAGAAAATTAAGAAATGAAGTAATTCAGGATTAAACGTGATATGGATACGCATATCAATTATTTTTACGCATTTTTTATTTTACGATGCGCGTATCAACTCGTAGAAAAACTATGATACATTAATCCGGATGTGGCAATTTACGAAGTTTAACAAAATAATTAAGACACAGTTTAAGTGTGATCTTTCGGTGCTTAGTTAAACGCGGAGCAAAGTTAAGCTGGCCATTATAAATCTTGTGACCAAAGTGTGCTTAACCTTAAATTAATGGGTCTAGATTCAAGCGATGCAATTATTTATTGCTGTTTTACACAAGGGAAAATACTGAAAGTGAAACGAGTCAAAAACGTTTTGTTTAGCTTGATATATTTATAAGGATTATCCCAAACGTAAAACAAATAACAATTGATAAAACGGATTTCTAATATTCAAAGTAAATAATGATTTGTAGACGGATTAGTGAAAATTTCGTTTGAACATAATAAATAATCAGTAATTATTGATAATAGTAATCGTTTTGGCATTTTAAAAAGTTTTTCGTAGATATGCTCCCTACTTTGAATGAATATGTCTCGTTAAGTATTGTGTTACAATGTATCTTATTCAAATCTTCAAACTCTTTTATAAAATAGATATTTCATTTTACTGTTAAATATTGTTTAATACATTTAATTTATTTGGCCGAGACTTGTTACAATTGTAATTATGTATACTTATTTCAAGTAAAGCGCATAATTTTTACATTGAATAAAAAACCAAAAGCTTGCAAGGAATTAAGTCAGGCATGATTTTTTGTTATTTTAGATTTCTACACAAGTAAATCAATTGCTTGTTTAATTCTTAAAAAATGGAAATGCAACTAAGACATTAAAATGTCGATATATAGAATTGTACTGTTCTTCAGCCATATTCAATCGAATGCATTATTTATTCACATGACCATTTCAATTCTATGAATGAAAGAGATAAATAGATAGAGAGCAAAACGTTTAGTAAAAAATGAATGTAACCAATCGGAATGTTCGGTAAAAGGCGCGGAGCGAAAGTTATTAAATATATGTATATATAGTCAATTATTGCCCTTCTAATGTAAAAGATATGACCTTCTAATTAAACTACCTCAACAGAAGTTTTGGAAGAGTTGGTGGGAATTTTTAAATATCATTCCTTTAAACAGAAACTGATTAATCGATTGATAAAACGCGGCTTGTACTGGGACTTGTAAGATCCACCACGGAATTCAATGACGTTAACGAATGCACCACGGACTTGACAATTACAAAATAATATTTAAGGTAACGAAAAGAAGGACAAAAACCATACTTAAGTATAGAAATAACGAATCACAATTGCAGTAAAAAAAAAACATTTTGTTAACATTTGAAACTATGCATGTAATACATAAATATGAACTTATTTGTCTGGATTGTACAAGAGTTCTACAATAAATATGTAATATACGAATCAGTCTTCGAGCTAAAGAAAAACTTCGTATTGCTTCAAATTACATTTGCGAAGCTTTTAATTTGAAATTTAAATCCCAGAGTCAAAATTAATTCCAAAAATTTACTTTCCAACTAAAGCCGATCATTCATGTAAACATATCGGAAAAAACTTTTCCCCCGGGTTCAACTGACAAGGCAAAAATCTGTGCTGTACGAGTTTGTTGAAATTATGTGCATTTGATAAATACAAATAAAGTTTTGTTGTAAAATCCAGCTTCAGATTTCGAGAAAGTTTGTAATATGAACATATACGTCTGATGCTTTAAAAGGAACGCTTATTATTTTCAAATGAAACTATTTTATAATAACATACTTTATTTTTGTAAAAGCTTAATTGTTTGATATATATATATGAAAGTTTTAGTATTTAAATTAATAATTCAATGTATACATTGTCCATTTTTACAGCTACAGCATAGTTTCTCAATCTTTTCGGGCCCGTGGCTTCTTTTGAGTCTCATATTTTTCCGTGGCCCCTGTACTAAGTTTTTCGAGACAACGCTTATAATTGAAAGATTCCAAAATTATTTTCAAATCCTTGAAAATTTTGCTCGCCGACAGATTTTACTCAAGAGTTTCGGATTTCCTAAAATGAAAAGACGCGAGACTTTTTTTAATTTCTTCCAGGATTTGCGCGTGACCCATAAAAACTGTGCTGCGGCTCCCCTAAAATTATTTTTTCTCAGTGGCCCCCTTGAAACATGCTGTGGGGAGCCACTTGGCCCTCGGTTGAGAAACCGTGAGCTACAGTATACACGAAAGAAAACACTCTAACTCGTCAATCTGTACATTAACTACACAGAAATAGTTATATTATTCACAAACATTAAAATTATCACGCGTGCATTTATATTGTTGATATCCACTCTCCACTGCTGTACGCGCACAATCACGCAGTTGTTGAGTTTTCCAATCACTTGACATCTCACATAATCTCGAAAATTTCAACGTCTTTTTGTCATTCTCACCTTTTTTTCTATTCAACATATCTCACCTAACCTAACCTAACCTAAAACGTTATTTATTTTTTACAATACTTTGATAGGCGCTTTTCAGTATACTTACATCACCCAAGCCGTAATGTCATTTCTACTCTGCCTAGCACTCGTAAGTTTGTTTTTACACTTATTGAATATTTATAGCGAATGTGAATTGTGATTATTTAAGTTTCAATTAAAACTGCTAGTTAACGTATACATTGACTAGTGAATGTATGTATTGACGAGGTTTCACACTTTAACTGTAACGTTTTTCCGATTTAAACTCTGATACTGTGTGACGTTTCTTTCTCACTCAGAAGTAGGGAATCCAATCCCGAGATCTCGTGCAGTTTTCGATACATTTCAATCCCGGGATTAGAAGACATGATCCCGAAACTTTCGGGATTGATTTTCTTGTAAAATATAATCGTCTTGGCTTTATTAAATAAAACGCACCCAATTGATTGTGTAAACCCTTAAATATAATAAACAATGTTCCATTATTCATTGTTTCACAAAACTCAGTTAAGATAACACATTCGAAAATAAACTCTGCAGACGAAGACTATAAAATGAAATACTAGAAGTCACTTATGGTAATAAATTACGTTTCAATGAATCGCAAAAATATTAAATTCTAGAGCATATTATAGATTACTGTATGTGGACACTTTTGGCGATGATTTTTATTAGTATGAAGTGTTTTTTGTTTCTTTCTCATATTGCAATGATGATTGACGTTTTATTTATTGTTATGCCATTTCGGCTTTGCTTTATGTTTTATGCCTTGTTATGTTTATTATTATCTATCAAATCCAGTGTGAAGATAACTAAAGTGATTTTTATAATGTTAGAAATACGTATATGACTTTTTTTAAAATAAAATTTCTGGCTGAGTTGGTAAAACAGTAACATAGTAACTCTTTAAAATTAGACTCAACAAAAAATCACTCTTTTTAGCTTCAATATAATACCAGTGTCAAAAAACAGATTTCATTATTTCTACGGTCGTATTCCCAAAAGACTATAATATAGAATAAGTTGTATTATTAATTTTTGACCAATGTTATAAATTTCATGTATAAAAGTAAAATTAGTAGCACTATAAAAAAAACTTCTAATTACGGGACTAGCTCTGAGATCTCGGTATCATAAAATTGTAATCTCAAAATCCCGGGATCAACATTTTGGCTTGGGATTGGATTCCCTACTCAGAAGTGTAGCCAATAGTGAAAATCTTCAAATGGGAACATCCGTAAATCATATTTTTAATATATGAACTTTTTCTATGTCACGTATTTATCTGATTCCATCCCGTCCCGGATTTTCAGATTTGTGCTCCGTTCATTACTTTCTTAACAAGAAAGGCAACCTTTCTTTTTTATTCGATCACCACCGTTCTTCGTTTAACAACTTCTAAGTAAATATCTCATTATGTCAAATATCTTTAAGATTTTTAGCACTTCTTACCCCACAAATTTCCTTAAATTTTAAGTAAACAAATATTCCTTTTACAAATATTGGGTCAAAAATTGAAATTTTCCCAAACTTTCTCCTACATACGAGACTCTATTTGTATTTACTTATTTTTTACTTTTTAATATTTTAGTGTCCTAAAAATATGTTATTACTTTAAGTTAGATAACATAGAGATGAGGTTCTTTAAACAAAATTTATTAACTTACACTAAGTATTCGCTTAACCTTTTACATCAGAACATTATCATGACTAGCGTAGTCCTATAATACCCCACATGACTTCAGAAATCTTCGAATGTCTCAAAACAGTCAGTTCGCAAAATTGATAGCTATCCAAACACTCCATTGGTTAGATATTGCTTTTAATGTATGAACACATGTACTTGTGCTTTATTTATTGTTAGTATTGTTTTATTTCTCTTTTGTCGGTATGGCAATATTATATTTTTAATATAGTTGTATCCCGGAATAAAAAATGGACTGGTATAACAATGTCCAATTTGTTTGTAAGTCACTAAGTTACTACTCTTCTTTAATTGGATTTATTCAAAATATTAAATAGCAATTCAACATTTATATAAAGTTACAATAGTGTAAAACGTAAGTATTTTTAAGCGTCATAAAAAATGATATTGACAGATTTACCACGGAGACACAAAGTCAAAGTTTTAACTATAATAATTGTTATTTATATTTTACTCATACAACGTTAGTGTCAATTGTTGTTTTAAATTAAAGAACATGATAAATCGGGAATCAAAGACAGCAGTTTCCATGTTTTATCAAAAGTAATAAAACATTTTCGAAAATTAATGTCGGGTTTGTAACAAATGCGACAGTTTACGTAGTCGTTAATATTAAACGAATTTCACAAAACAATGTTAATTTTATTAAAATAGCAAGAATTAGAATATTTCACATTGGGTATTTTTTTTCAGACGTTTATATACATATTAAATTAGATTTGGACTAAATTTAGGAATATGATAACTGTCACCATTGTTTCTCGAACTCTCATCTATTTTTAAAAGTATATGTGTCTCAATAAAGAGACAAATTATAATCTTGTTTATATTACATTACAAAAAAATATGTAAGGTTTCTATGACACGTAAAATATGATGACGTTATTATTGCAGATTAATGTTATTCGGTCATATCGTCACTCGTAAAATTTTATATAATACTAGCTGACCCGGCATGCGTTGCAATGCCACTCGAAGAAAGAAAGTGTTTGTGTTTTAATTATGTTTATTGAAGTGCTTTTAGATATACTTTGTTTTTTGTCTGGTGCGTATATGAATAGATCTTAAGGTTTTTCGACGTGTGAGCAGGCCAGATACAGCTGTCCATGTGTGTTCTTTGCTGAATGCGCTGTTTGACCACCATCCAAAAGATTTGCTGGTGATCTATTCTACTATCTAACAAATATACATTAAATATATCGACAGCCCTGCAGTATTTAAATCGTAAATTATTATATTTTGGAATAATGTTTAAGTTTGCTAACAACCATTTATCGTAGTATCCGAAATGTCGTAAATTATTTAATTTTTGGAATAATGTTTAAGTTTGCTAACAACCATTTTTCGTAGTAGCAGAAATATCGTAAATTATTGAATTTTTGGAATAATGTTTAAGTTTGCTAACAACCATTTTTCGTAGTAGCAGAAATTTTGTAAATTATTTAATTTTTGGAATAATGTTTAAGTTTGCCAACAACCATTTTTCGTTGTAGCAGAAATTTCGTAAATTATTTAATTTTTGGAATAATGTTTAAGTTTGCTAACAACCATTCTTCGTAGTTGCAGAAATTTCGTAAATTATAATATTTTGGAATAATTTTTAAGTTTGCTAACAACCATTTTTCGTAGTTGCAGAAATTTCGTAAATTATTGATTTTTTGGAATAATGTTTAAGTTTGCTAACAACCATTTATCGTTGTAGCAGAAATTTCGTAAATTATTTAATTTTTGGAATAATGTTTAAGTTTGCTAACAACCATTCTTCGTTGTAGCAGAAATTTCGTAAATTATTTAATTTTTGGAATAATGTTTAAGTTTGCTAACAACCATTCTTCGTAGTTGCAGAAATTTCGTAAAATATAATATTTTGCAATAATTTTTAAGTTTGCTAACAATTAGATTTTAAAATAAAAGTCTAAATATAGTTCTATAAAATATCCATACCGTCATTAGAATATTCCTAATGCACGTAAGAAATTAAAAAGATTTTCAACGCCGCATGCAAAATAAACCCATCCATACCTTCCAATAATCGAATCAATGACACTGATCAAAATCTGTCAAATCAGCTCCAAAAAATCTTGAAATTGTAAATTATTTAATTTTTAGAATAATGTTTAAGTTTGCTAACAATCATTTTTCCTAGTAGAAGATTTTATAATAAAAGTCGAAATACAGTTATATAAAATATCCATACTGTCATTAGAATATTCCTAATGCATGTAAGAAATTAAAAATATTTTCAAGGCCAGATGAAAAATATAACCATACCTCAAATAAGGCCAGATGAAAATCTGTAAAATCAGCTCCAAAAAATCTTTTCCCAGCCCTATAATTATAGCTTCAAAAATTCGAATCAGTTTATTCGATTATTTTAAAAACGTCGTAGCGATGCAAACTTTCAAATAAAGTTCTCTCAATAGTATTACGATGCTTCAGTTCTAATCCAGGAAATTTGAATTTAAAGACGTCCATTTCAATTGTTTGAAATTGGAACGACGAATTGTCCGGAATATTGAAAAAAAATTCTGGATCGGGACACCCTTCACCTAGCGGGATGAAATATAGTTTACATTTGATTCTCATATCTAGCAAATATACATAAAAAAAATCATAAAAATCGGTCAAGCCGTTTCGGAGGAGTTTGGAGACAAACACCGTGACACAAGATTTTTATATATATAGATAGAAATGAAGCATAGAAACCTTTTGTCAAAGTGACTTCATTACGTTATCATATTAAACTTTTTTTATATTTATATTAACATTACTCGTCATTTATTTTAGAGCGAGTTTCATTTAATGTTAGAAATTTCTACTATTGTTCACGATGTTAAACCCCAAGAATAAATCCCCACTAATAAAAGCCATTACGACAAATACCGCTGGCCTAAACTCGGTGTCCACAGGTAGGTAGATATTAAATCCAAACATCGCTCTACTAACACGAAAACGTTTATTTAAGAACTTGCAATCACAGTTTTTTTTTACATAGAATATTTAACAAACAAAATTTTGAATTATTACAATACACAATAACTATTATAAACCTTGCTTGCTCACACGATTTTATAAATTTAAAATAAAAAAAATGACGTTAAACTCTGTGCAGAGAACAAAATGGAATTTAATTTTCGTCGAAATGGAAAAATATTATTTCTTTCATCTCGAAAAAAGACAAAATTACAAAAGAAAAAGAACTGCAAGTGAATTTACAACTAAAGGTCTCTGGAACCACTTTCCAGAGACTGGGAAGTAATCCCCACACACGATGTGTACGGTTCGTTTCCCCAAGAGCAAGAAAGAAAAAAACAAAAATCACATCGGTATCGAAAAACAATGTTGCCATTTAAGGCCATTAACAATAAACAATTGATATTACGGGTTACCAAATTCAAACACAATTAATTTAGCTACACCTTTTTTTTGAAATCCTGCCAGTTTTCCTCACAAAAGTACTAGTGGAAGCGGGTGCCAATAACCTCATCGTGCCAATATCATAAAATTAGTTTCGAAGATAACAACACATCAAAAAATATTAAGCAATGTATT
Source organism: Himalopsyche tibetana (assembly GCA_030503985.1). Lineage (NCBI taxonomy): Eukaryota > Metazoa > Arthropoda > Insecta > Trichoptera > Rhyacophilidae > Himalopsyche > Himalopsyche tibetana. The sequence continues at coordinate 20,440,901 of JAPJYX010000009.1, read as the reverse complement.
AAATCTCAGATTGGTCATTTGACGCATCGTGTCTTTTGAGGTGATTTCATTGACGTACTCTTAAGGTTTCCTATTGGTTGCTTCCTATAAATCAAATTCTTTCATAAAAAATGACCGTCTTATAGGTATGAATATTATGAATAATTCTATGTTGTAATACAAGTTAGAAGACGCTCACAGTCTTATAATGGCGTACTTGGAAAATGTCATGGGTCAATTGTTAAGGCCATGAAGTTTATTGAAAATATTAACTGTAAATAAGCTTGGAGTAAAAAAGATTCTATCAATAATGTTTTTCTAGTGTTTGCTTACTTTTTTTTTTCAACTCCCAACATTATTATTAAAATATACAATCTTAAAAAATTTTAAGTGGCAAAAGTCAAATGAGTATAAAATGTGAATATTATTTAACGTATATATATTTATTAAAATAAAACACACTTTTTGTTTTATTTTATCAATAGCCAGAACAAGTTTCGCTGACAGCGAGTGTTTTTGACTGATGATAAATATTATTTATTCAAACAAAAATAAAATTTTCATTAGTTAAATAAATACATTTTTTATTAAAGAAGTGTGTTTTCATAATAGAGAAAAAAAATTGACGTTACAGCTAATGCTACTGCGCCACATATTTTAAAATTTAAAGATCACACGAGATGAACCTAATATTTTTTTATTGCTATTCAGCACCCATTCCTTCGATCTTAAACTTTAATTGAAAAAATCTATATTTCACATTGACCTTACCGGGACACGAACCAAGACATACCAGATAAGTAGAGCCAAGCGCTTGCCAAGTTGACCACAGCGTACCAACATTCTATCTTTATAAATATGTCTTATTCACAATTAAATTTATCTCCTTAATGTAATTAAATTTTCATCGTCATACACATTCCTCATTTTAGAAAAAATACCCTTGTTCTCAATAATTCATAATGACAATGAGTTGTAAAAACGTAAACGTCTTTTGATCTCTTATAACACTCATGTTTATAATAGAATAAAAAAGTTGTGAAAGAACTGCTGAAAAAAACCCAATGCCATTGTTCAACTCTTGCATTTCACCAGTTCTGCTTTGCGGTAGCGAATTATAGCACCTGATGAAGTCACAGAAAACCCGTACACTGAGTTTGCGGAATAGATTCTTTCTTCAAACAAAAGAGGTGAGTTGGCTTAATTTTGTGAGAAATTTAATTATTAGGGAACGTATAAGACAGGGCCCTGCCACGTCAGTTATCACGGAGAGACGTTGGGACTGGTTGGGTCATGTGATTTGGATGACTTCGAAAAACCTTAATCTTTCCGATGTCTTCTTTTGGCAGGCGGGAACTAACCGTAGGATGTACTCGGTGAAACTGAGGGTTGATGGCATGTGGTGAATGGCGACGGTCTACAATGAATGCAGTAGGCTGCGTACAGTGTGGCCGTGGCTATGGGTCGCCAACTTTTTTCGATTTTGGATTTGAACAACAAAACTAAAACTACAGTCAAGTAAAATTACCTTATCGAAAAATATCGAAAATTATAAAAAGGGGTCGCCATCCGAAAAAGGTTGGGAACCTATGGTCTAGATGCTTAGTCATCTAGCGTCGGGTAATGCTGGATGCCACTGACGGCGTTTATTGTAGAGTGAGGTCTAAGACAGCGAAACATGGAGGTGGTCACATGCTCTACATAGGGAGCGAATATTGTCAAAGAAGAAATGATTATTAGTTCCCGTATCATTTATCCTAGACACGGTTTTTAGGATCTGATAGTTTAAAATAATAATAATTCAACTTCAGAAAGTATGTATTTGGGAATGCGAGACAAATAGTTTCAATCTAAAATCACTCGGCCACCGTTTCCATAAAAGCTCTCCAACCATTACCCACAAAATGTTTTTGATAGGAAATACTTTATTAATTACGTGATATTTCAAATGTTTTTTTTAATGCGTTAGATCAAGGTTTTTCAACCGGGGGCAGGTGGCTCCTTTGGGGAGCACAGAGGAAAAATATTTTTAGGGGAGCCACGAGCAAATTTGTAAAGAGCTAAAAAAAAGGTTCGCGTGATAGTAAAAATGTATTGAAATACGCTTAGAAGTTGTATGTGATTTAACGTTTGTATTTAATAATAAAACTAAGAGAATTTATTTACCTTATTTTTTTTTATCGTATCGAAACATAAATTGAATAAATATGCAAATATTTTCAGTAATATTATACCTTATTCATTTACGTATGTATTTCTATTGGAATATAAAAAGTTGCCATTTGTATAATATGTTCATTTTATACAAATAGATGTGTTTACTTATTTCCTTTCGTACAACTTTAGCATAATATTTGATATGGCGAGTGCCCGCAAAATAGTTTCATCATATCAATATTTTAAGACATAAATCTGGAAACGGCCTCCACTGGAAGGGCAAATAACACTGCAAGATAAATCTTCCATTTTGGTATCGAGCTGTTTGCACGATGGTCGTAAATTATCAACGGCTCCTTTAACCTTTGACAAGGCTAAATTCAAATGTGGTGAATTGTTCAGAATAGATAACACTCAAGACTTGGGCTATGCAATGCAGGGCAAACCGAAGTTTTCCGCAAGTACGTACAGCCCGGTCCCAAACTCGCCCCGATTCGCCAATCGTGCGTCCTTAATTCCAAGGAATTGTTTAAATGTGATTCAGAATATGTACCCGTTTTGGATAGATTTCAATGAAGCACTGTGTGCCTAGTTTATTATTTTAATACGCAATCAATTAACCATATCGGTATAACCTTACGCTTTTACTTCTTCAAATGCCGCTGTATTGTGTTTTTAATTGGATTTTTAAATTAGTCATATTTCACAAACGTTTCAAATTTTATTTGCAAAAAGATATGCTGAATCTTAAATCGTGTTGCTTTGAAAAGTCAAAATAAGAATAAGTTTCGATAAGAATACATGATTACGTATATTTACAAAAATAAAACACACTCTGTAGTACTTTTCACAGATTCATCTGGTTGCTAGGTGACTGATGAACTGAATACCTTATTATTCAGTCAAAATAGCATTGTATAAAGTTTCAAATAACTAAAATACGGTATATAGTTGATAGATATTTGGCCATCATTAGATAGTTAAAAATCTTTCTGTTCTCCGATAATTAATTTTCTTACAAGAATTGGCAATCTATCAAACATATTTATAACATTTGTAATCTCAAAAAAAAATTAGTAATACCTTTTTACAAATAAATGGTGTAGAACATTATTCATGTTACATATAAAAACATTTACAATACAACGAAGAGTTTTTGAGTAAGGGAAATATTTACTAAATGCATAGCCCATGCTTATTTTTCACATGAAATATTCTTGCCTGAATAAAATTAGCAATCATTTAAAGTTTTTAATGTTTTATGCAAGACTTTGGTGTCTCTAAAAAAACGATTCCGACTGAATTCGGCTTAAAAATTGATAATTATGTTTTTTCTTCCTTGAAATGGTTTTTATTTTTATAAATAATTTTCCTTAATTCTGTACACAGTCATTTTATCACCAATCAATACGACTAGCAGGCATATTTAAAAATATATTTCTCCTGCTAATACTGTATGTACTTAAGGATTACAACTGCTTTAATTTGAATTCTTCATAAGAGAATTTTATTTCACTGTCTCAAAAACAATTGAGAAATTCTTTGAGATGTTTTAGTCTTATAAAATACATTTATTATTTTAATAGTTTAATTGTTTTAATTTAAAAAAAGGAGTTATAATTGTTAGTATTTTCTGACTCCGATTCTGGTAAAGATAGTCTAAATCCACGACTCCGACTATACAGTCCTGGTTTTGAATTAGTTTTTCAACTATCTTCTCTAAAGATTTGATGTTGCCAGCTATGTCAACTGGGTGTTAACTTAATGAGTGTTTTTCCATTATTCTTAATAATCAGTTCAATGAAAAAATATATATCGATTATTCATAATATAAAATTTACATAGCATATTTTTATTAAATAAAAATTTAACGTTGACTAGGTTTTCTTTTATATTATCCAAGCGAAGCTTTTCCATTACATTAAAAATATGCTTTGGAATATTAATGGTTTATTTTCACTCTAGATTATAACGTGAATTTCTACGGGAAAAAACGTCAACTCAATAAAAATGCGCAAATAGACATCATGCAAATTTTTTATCTTAAAAAAGGCACGCCATATAGAGTACATAAATGTTTAAATAAACATTTGTTAGAGTCGTAAAACCCTTAAATAAAACGCCGCGTAGCAAAGTATAAAACCACACCCACGGACCTTTACTTTTTTTTATGTCTTTTCCCGAAAAAAACGAGAAATCGCAATCACCCTGTTTGTATATATTCACTGAGAGTATGTGATCTTGTCAGAATTCCAGGGGATTTGAATCGTTTCCTATACGTTTTTGTGTTCAGTTACATTTAAATAAAACCAACGCCAGTAGAAAACGTGGAAATGACCACAAAGTATTTGTATTTGGAATATTTTATACCACAAACAATATTAATTATCTCGTAAGCACTGTTTATAATCTAAGCAAAACTGATTTGATATAAAAATAAACCATAGATTATGTACACAATTGTTTTACATTATATCTTAATATAAGTGATTTAAAAATTAAAGATATTTTTATTGAATTTGTATGTTTGTAAATTTATCTACTCTTTATTGTCTAAAATCTCACCGTGAATAAAGTTTTTCAGATCTTGTATATAAAACAATGAGTCGTTGTGCGTAATTGTGTTTTCATTCGTTGATGTCTGAATCTGGTTTTCACTGATGCGTTTTTAAATGTTTACTTTTCAAATAAATCTAATAAGAGAAAAAATGAATCGACGTTTAAAAGATAGTCATTGTTCTCGATTCAAATAAATTCAAAGAACAACAAATGAATGTTTACTATTTGATTAACCGAGTTTAAGTGGAAGAAATTGCCAGAAGTGGGTGATTATCATAAAACGATAATCATTGGTAAAAGACATTGGAGGAAGCGAAGGAAACGGATTTGCTATTAAAAATCAGAACTATCTTCGTAATCATTCTGTCCATTTGCGAATCTACAAACCCTAAAGCATTTTGAGAGAATTACTAAGACTGCACTTCTCAAGACATTTTAAATAATCGTTGACGTGTTAATCCTGAATTAATTTATGATTGATGGTATTTTTTTGAAGAGAAAGTATTGAATATTATTGAGAAATCTTTCTGACATGAGAGTTAATCGTTCTGGTATATTAAAATGTATCATAGTGATCATAAAGTGATCATTTTCTTACGGGTTTTAATTGTAATGTATTGTAATTGTAACCTACAACAAATTCTGAAAACATCAAACTCTTAATTAGAAAAAAATATTTTACTGCCAAGATTATAATTGAAAGTGTGTACTTCCGGGGGAAAATATTTGTTTAAAAAAAAATACAAAATTAATTATGACGCTTTTAAATTTCAACGTAAAATAACGTTTTGAAAGAATTTGTACCCACTTACATTATGAAATGTATCAGCACTAACAGTGAAAACACTATACCTATGTTATCCAAACAACCATTTTAATCGTGTTTTATAAGATACGAATACATAATTATTATAATTATCGTGTTAAAGATATGAGAAATTTTTAATTTAAACAACCAACCAGTTTTTCTTTTTGATAAGCAATATAATATAACAGAGTGGAAACTTTACATTTGTCATATCTGGTATTTGTTTAATTTTGCTTACACTTTTTTCCAAGACAGTGATCTTGACCTGGAGTAAACTATGGCCAGAATGTGTGTCAGAAAAAGATATGAATTGTTTTGTTTCACAACCTATTATTGATGAAATTGTATTTCTGGACCATGGATTTGGATATTGATAATGACGATGTAGAGAAATCGGTTGTGAAACAAGAAAGGGAACTCACTACAAAAAACTGTTCATTAAGACCACGAAACTGAAACGATGGAGGTGATTTCGTCGGGTGAGAAAGAGTCAAGTAAAGGATTCATAAATAACGCTTACATTAATAATATACTGTTTAATTAATAAAAACACAATAATCCTTTGTACTTCATTATTTAATATTTCAGGACCGGTTTCGCTCATTGCGAGCATTGTCAACTGATAAGAAATATAATTTAACAATGCTATTTACTGTTTAATTCGTCAAAGTGTAGAATATGGTACCCAATTATTGCTATAGTCAACCAAAATATAAATACATTGAGCGAAAATGTGATTGACTACATCCGGAAATAAATTTCAGTAAAGACAACATTGGATTAGCTTATAAAATGGAGTGCTACTCAATCATCGGAAAAACGTAGTACATGATCGGTATTGGAATTAGCTGTTTTAATTCATAGGAACTCTTGTTTTAAACAACCTTTCTACTTTTTTGCGTCTACCACTTAATCTATGTATAACAATAAAAATGTAGTTTTAGCAATCATTATTTTTTTTTTTATTTGTAACAATTTTAACGGCTAGGAACAGATAAATACATGAATTTCAGTTATCTCTTATGGGGAAAAATAGTTTCTATTAGTCATTATCCGTATAATATATGGATAATGATATTATGTTAGGCCGTCAAGAACGGATAAATGACGCCTTTATATGATCTACTGTAAATGTATATATAACTACGGGTATTGATGATAAAAAATGTGATTATAATACAAATACTGAGCGAATTCAAATGAAATCACCAATATTTTATAAAAATGCTAACTTGTGTAAGTTTTGAAAAACAAATGTCAATTTAGTTTTCTCTGCATACACTGTGCTGAAAAATATACATCCTTCATTATTTTATGCTTTTTCTACATTACTTACAATCACTTATAATACATAAATAGTTAAATCTAGGTGATGAGGCATTATATTGTCAAGCACTGTAACAATTCCGCATTTTTTTAAGTAAAGGTAAAACACCAGTCCGAATATTTCTTCTTAAAAAATAAAGGATTAATAAATAAATTGTTTTATTATTTAATTACGTTTAAAATTTTGCAGCAGTCATCAATTCATAAATTTCTTGCTTATAATTTGCCGTTTTGTATTGAAATCGAATTGATTTAATTAAATTATTATTTTTTCTTTTTAACTTAAAAATCAAAGAAGAGGTTATGTAAGTCACTCGAGATCAACTCGAGAATAATTTATGTAACCAACACTTACGTCTAGTATCTCCAATTTTAGGTTGACATGGTCCTTACCGGGAATCGAACCCAAGCCTCTGTGATCGTAAGAGCCGTGCTCTTACTAACTAGACCACAGAGGATGACAAAATTAAGATCAAGTATATAGTATTATATTTTATCAAATACTAATTAGAAGTAGGGATCAATGTTCTCACTGTAGGAAGCAATGTTATAATGAAACCAAAATATACATTTAGTATAACCATTTATTCACAGAATGTATACATAAATAAATTGCTGTAACTCTTCATAGATTATATGATATTATTTTACGTCAGTCTTATTGAAAAGATTACAAGTTATAATGGATTCTGTCTATCAATAAATAATAACATAATCCGATTTTACTCATGAAATACGAACCGTTTACAAAGTTTGGCCATTTTAATGACACGACATCAGACTTAAGTAAACTTTTATAAAGATTAAATTTAAGTCTAAGTAAACAAGGATTCAGTATTCCACCGAAGCTTTCAATAATAATTAGAAGCTTAATGACAACCCCACCGAAATGGCGCCCTCTTTAGAAAAGTTTTGTCAACCGCGAAGCAGCGCAGTTCCGACGCTCTCTTCTTTTATATCCGCTGATTAAGGAGACGCCCGACCTAACGCTGCAAACGTACTAAGGCGGCGGCGAGGGTTGCTCCCGCACAACGAACTGGATTGTGTTTTGTCGATATTGAGCTTTGCAAACATGACGTATTATGTTTATAAACTTCAACTCATACGTTGAATTCTCCTCGAAGACATTTGAAAATAAAATACAAAAAAACTACTTATTCAGCGAGATAATGTGCTCTGATCTTTTACATCGACACTGCAAAACAACAAACCAGTATGTGAGCAATAATATATAAAAGTTGCATCATTTTTCTTTATCTAAAGTCGAAAAACAATTAATAATTCATTCAATGATATATAAGAACCAAACAGATTTTCAAATGATTTAAAAAATGATTACATGTGAGATCGAAGGTTTAGTAGATATTTGATTACAGACTTGTTATTGGTTTAAAGTAAATTTTTAATGATCATTTTTTTAATGTAAGTGTATTAAAATGATTTGTACATATTTTACTTGTTACTTAAACTATAAATAGTTGACACTTAATTTTGAAAATATTTTTTTCAGCAATTTAGAAGTATTATTACTTTAAATAAATATGTTGAAGAAATTCAATTTTGGGCTATTCTGATTAAATACCATTTTTGTAATTGTATTGAGCAAACTTTTTTTCTGAAAAATAAATAGGGCTTTTATCTTGACAATAAGACGGCTTTTTTTATCTTTCGTCACACAAAAGCACTCAAACGGCGAGCTTTGACGTTATGAAATTTGCACAGTTTATTATTCATGACAAACTGGGTGAATGCTACTTTTTCAGCGCAGTACAACTTGTCTCGAGGTATGACTTAAAGAAAATAAAATCATTACCTCAACTTTGAATGAACCTGAGTAGTGCACATATTTTAGTAGTACCAGCTGTATCTCAGAAGTGAATTTATGAAAATGTAAATGTGAAGCTCAACGTTTGGTAAAATCGTTTTATATTTAATAAAATGTGCAACACGCAAGTAGGGGAAACTTGAACAAGATTAAGCCAAGTACTGGACGGGTTTCAAAATGTCACTGTCAAACCATATGAGGGATCTCACCATGATGATGTATTAACACCGGGGGGGAATTCCACTGTGTGAGCGTAATTCGCAAAAGCAAATTTCTGATGATCGAGTGGCAATGACAGGGGATGTCTGCTGCTGGCTAAACACATTTAATAACTCACACTAAGTGCAAATACAATTACATAATTATAATTGAACAAATAGCGGCATATTTTTTTCTAATACACTGAAGGGCTTGAAATCCGCTACGTTTCAATCTCTAGCTACAAAACAAAGAAATTCAAATTAAATATTTTAAAAAAAATTGTCTTAGAATCCGTTGATACGCGATCGCACAATTTTATTTTGATAACACGTTTTTTAAGGAATGTTTGTTCACTTTCTATGACTCTTTCGTATAAAATTACCTCTAATACAATTTTTTCGTACATTAAAATACTGTTCATCGTTTTTTTCAAAACAAGATATTTCCGTACACAAAAACTTTCGTGCAGTGAGAACTTTGGGCTTGGAGCATCCGTAGGTACAATTGAAAATTTTTAATATTCGAAATTCCACATGGAGACTATACCTACATCATATTTAAACGTACGGAAATTAGAATAGTTTCTAAAATAAAAAATATTTGACAGCGAAAACTTACGATATTACACATTTAAATAAAATAACCATTTTTATATTATACACATATGTCCGGGGCTTTGTATGTACGGAAGTTGTTGTAAGCATAAAAATCAGCAAACTGTGTTTTCTTGAGTAAACGGACCAAACAGAACATGAATTAACAGAGATAAAACCGAACAAGTTAAAATAAAAATAAATAAAAAACAAAATTCTTATCAGACTAGTTTTTTCGATCAGCCAATAATGTGTACTAGCGTTAACTCGTTGGGTGCTAACGACACGCCTAGCGTGTCGGTCGATTTATTCAAACATGCCACAATTTGCTTTGGAGTGATATTATTATTATTTTATTGTTTTGCAACAAAAAAATAATAATAATATCGAATCGGTAGTGCAACCCTGCAGAAGTCGTGTTTTTTCTCTTTGTGTTTTCACATAAAGGTTGGTTTACACTTTCACTTAGAATACGTTTACTACATAAGTTTCAAATTTTAATTTTCATTATTTACTGTTCTTCATTTTACATTCTTTAAGATTCTTTGAGTATTGAAGTGTTCTGTCTAGAATTTTATACATAAAAAGCTACAAATATTTTTTTTAAGGAAGTGAGTCCGTGGTAAAATATACCCCAGAAGGAATATGTGCAACTAAATGGAAAAACCGCTGAGACGTTCTGACGATTTCGTCAGAAATTTCATGGCTGGAGTGGCTACGATAATCAAATGCATACTTCCCATGTAGAAAAAAAACATGAAGATGTTATAAAAAATAGGGATTCATTTATTTCAAACAATGATACTAAATTCTTATTATATGTACAATTTTCAAAATTCAACTAAAATATCATTATATACAGGCTACAAGTTATTGAAAAATTAGTATGCCCCCCTCCAAAACAAAAAATTAAAAGAGTCCATCTTCCTATTTTCTGCAAAACATAACCAGATAGAAAAACCAAAAGAAGAAGGTGAACATATTGTTGGAATGAAAAAATAAGAGAAAAGCCTCTCTTTTTTTGTCCAGAATATCCAAATGAACCTGGTTTTTGTCTGGATCTATGTTTTCGGTTATATCACCAACAAATGCTAAGTATTGCTTAATACAATAATATTGCTTAGTGCAAGTTATTTTTTAACCTATTTTTTACTATTATGTTATATTCAATTTACATATATGTTTACAAAAGATGTAATTTTACTCACGTAAATGAAAGTAATTGTATGCTATTTTTTAATATTGATAAATGTATCTATTGTTTGCTATGTATTTATGTATACAATATTATATAAATCAAAAAGCTAACATGTAATTAATTTATTTACAAAGATCTTGCATTGTAAACGCTCCTTTATACAGGCGTCGTTTATTCCTAAGTACCATAAACTATCCGGAGACCGCGATATTTGCGAACGAGATTATTATTATTAATAATATTACAAAATCAGCATACTACAATGCATACTCCACTAAAGTCCGCATTGAGTGTGTTAAATATGCTTGATGTCAATACTAAATTTCTATTCTTTTTTTTTTACTAACATGATTTTATTTTAATTCGGAGCTTTTTGTATTTGTTTTAAATCATGGCTTGGTATATTTAAATTTTATGTTCAATGTCATTGTATGTTTAATCAAATGTAATACAAAACAAGTGATAATATTCATTTTTTGTGTTCTACTTTGATATGCATTATGAAGTATATTGAAAGAGATTTCAATTATTGCAACAGCAAATTCTATACCACTTTTCAATTAATTGATAAAATCAATGAAAATAGTTACTATATACATTATAAAACTTTATTTTTACTGTCACAACATTCCGTCTAGTATTTCAAACTTTGTTTAAAAATGTAGTTGCTTGTTCATAAAAGTTTTTTGCTCACTTTTACCAGATAGGCAGTTAGTTTTCTTTTCGTTTTGTCAAGTTTTTTGTTTACGTGTACGCAAAAACAAACAGAAAACTCATTTAGCGGAGGTCATTTTGTAAACTTCATCCCCTCGTTTGTTTACAGAACTAGCGTGCCACTACTGAATAAATCAATAAATATTTTAAGAGCTTTCCTTCGTTTCGTAACTTTCGGTGTAGAAAAAAACTTGCAGGAGACAGCTGAGTCTTTATGGTCAGCCACGAAAATAATTTACCGACAGAAGTAAAATAGATTGAGTCGTTATTGTTATTTGTCGTTTATTTTCATGTTCATTTGTATTTTTTCTACTATTTTATTTATTTTGGTATCAGCTTTCTGTTTTTTTATCAGCGTAAACAAATAATGAGAAAACCAAAGTCATATATATATTACATTAAATATTTTTTTTATATAATAGTTGAAAATTTAAATGTTATTATTTTTGAGAACCCTGTCTTAAAATTGTTGGGTATCACCTCATTTTTTATATTTGTTTTACAAAATTTGGAAGCTTTGTCCGGTTTTCTTGAGCATAATAATTTTATGATTAAATGCAAAATCGGGAATTGAACTCCAATCGGAGATTAACTTTTAAAAAATAAGGTTTGTCCGATTCCCGGACCAAAACATTTTTTTAAAATAAAGGTCCCGAATCCCGGGTCTTTAGTGACAAAATCTGTGTGAATGTAAATACATAATTTGAACGATTCAAATTTAAAAATGTTTTTAATAAGCCAGACACCAATAATCATAATAATTCAATCATTAATAAAACGCTTTATGTAGAAACATGTTTTTTGTTCTTTTTTCTTGCATTATATAATATTTTTTAGTATATTTGTACCTTATATTTATTTCTTAAAAGATAACCCTTGGTCTTTAACATGAATATGATATTAAATATTCTGAGTTTGTTCTGATCTTTATTATGTTTTTTAACGTATTTTCTAATGCTTTTTAATTTAACAAATAGCTGGTACAATTTATTATAGTACTGAGTTATTATATCAACTGAATGAATATAAAATGCCTCACACTTGACGCAAAGATCATGGCAATTATATTCAATTTAAACTTTTTCCATGTTTGTATTACTATAAAAAATAAACTTTTACTAAAGAACGGTTAGCAAAATATCGTTTATAGTTCAATTATATTAAACGGCTTGTAATAGTTAAGCTTGTTTGTCGAAACAAAACAATTTATGTCAAACACGTTTGTTTGATAGAAGTTTTCCGAATTAATTCACGAGGACCCGGACACAGAACAGGACCAGTTTCGTAAGGAAGCATTGTGAACTTATCTTCATATCCTTTGTCGACAGATTACAAAAGCTCTGTGCACGTTTGTAACGTTGAATCTCATTTGACAACAATAACACCGTATATAAACCTATTACGAAGACATAAAGCCGTAAGTGAAACATAAATATCACATTATTCTATTAATAATAGCGGTGTAACGACTTCAATAATTGAGTATTGTATGAGAAAACCTAAAACTCTCAGTAAATTAAAATCTTTTAGAGATAAATTATATTTAAATAGTTTTCATTGTGTCCGCTTTTAAAAATATAATATGGAATGACATAAAAATCCTTATGGAGTATTTCAATAAAAGGGCTTATTTTACTTAACAATAAGGCAAAATAGTTATTCCACTCAAATATAGAATACAGTTGATATATTTTTGGGTATTTATCTGTCTTCAAATTATTTTAATGAATCTCTTCTATGTTAATTTAGTTAATTACAATACGATCAATAGAAAAAAACATGTTTAGTTGTCATATTTATCTCGGTTTCTATTTTTCAGGATAAAGTAGAGTTTAATCTTAAGCCATTTAATTAAAAATCTTTTGAATCAATTTTCGATCTTAATTGAGACGGAAGTTTTAATTTTTTATTTATCGGCCACCAAGTCATTTAATAAATACAAGGGTATATAGTATCCTATTATTATATAATATTTAAAATTACTTTTGTATTATTGTCATACAACGATGTTAACTAGAAATTATGTTGTACATAAAGCACTATTTTTGTTATTTGATCAAATTTCGTATTGTTATTTTATTATATTATATACAGCTCACATATCGCAGAGTATTAAATGTCGACTTAGATAATATGAAAAGACTGATTTTCTATCTATTCTCTAACAATTGTTTTCAAATAAACAGTAAACAAATAGTCGTTTTCGATTTCTTTGTCTTCTTTAATTTGAAAGTAAGTACCGGACTATGGTATTATCTAACATTGTTTGATACCTTCAATATAATATCGAAAACAACAGAAAATTTTCCATTACGTAATGTTATTTTTCTCTCACACATAAATCCCAATCAAACAATGGGACCATTTTTGCTGATTGATTTATTTTATGTGACGCAACAAACAATGAATCTTATTTGAGGGGGGGAATGTTTCACTAATAAAATTACCCCTAAATTATACTGACTGTACTGATTTGTAATATCGTTAGTGGTATACAAATTTAGAATGTTTCTTTATACTTTTTGTATGAAGTGTATTCGGTACTTTTATAAATTGACTGTTATAAAATCTGACCAGATTTTTGTGAATTACTAGTTACAGCATTGGCAAAATTACAGTACAGGAAAAACCTTTTTTGTATAACATACGTCAAAACTACCCTGATGGTAGAACATATATTTGTTAAAATAAATATATTTTAATCCTTGAATAATTTAATGTATCTTTTTATAAAACGGGATGTGGAATCAAAGCACAATATTTTGGGATCAGCACAAAATTACACAAAAATACATTAGTTTTGACGCGTGCGGTCTGGTGATTTGTCGTAAGCTAGGCCACTCCGAGCTGTGTTCAATTTTGAATATTTTTTTTCAGTTATTGGTCGTTATTTTGATTACTTATTTTTTTATTTCAATCGGCGGTTTGGTAGGGAGAAAATATAACAGTATAAAATCATCAATCGCAACGTATTAAAATATTCACTCTAGGATTTTTATTTTTTTTAAATTAAACAGAAGATACCTGAGACCATTTCACTATTTCTGAAAATAAAGTATAAATATAATATCTCAATTATTTTTCCAAAATTAAAAAAAGTTTACTCTAGAATTTCTCAATAAAAAATATAGGTTCAAAATATTAAAATCAAATTCATAGTCTACAAGGCTGGAAAAAAAAATATTTTTCCGTCAGATAATTAACAGAGTGAAAACCGATTATCTGGCTTTCGGTTTCTTATTTAAATAATTTGTTTCCTAAGCGGTGAAGCGTAAACCGTGCAGTATACAAGAAAAAACACTATTTTATTGACAGTTTCCCTGTTTAAGTTTGTGAAGTTGGTCAACCAATTTAAAATACAAATGACAGTTCCATTTTCGTTAAGCATTAATTACAATAATGATAGATAAATCGTTAGACTTGACAGGTTGAAACTGTGAAGCTATTTACCGAGTGAGGTAAGATTTATCAAAATAGTTTACTAGTCACGTATGAGCCAATTCCGCAATTTGGTATCAGTTACTGTTAACAATTTTGAAGTTCGCCATTACACGCTTCCGAGAATGTCTCAATATAGGTATTGATAATTGAATTGTTTCACAATTGAACAACATTGGCGAAGTGGCAACCGCCTCGGGGAAGACTGGGAAAATTCGACGCCGCTGTTTGCATCACTCGTTTGTAATGAAGCACTCCAAGTGACGGATCAAAACAATATGGATAAGCGAATTAGCGGCTAGCTTTATCAGATTAAGCCTCAACTACTATTTGGTTTTACACAGAACAGCTAGTCTGTATATTAAATATCGTTAGACAGGAAGCGACTGCGTATCTTAACATTAATAGCCGATAAGGTCTGTCTGTAAGGACGTCCGCAGTAAGGTACAGACCAATGATTTCGATTTATTCTGAACAGCACATTTTTGAAATGTTGTTCTATCCAATGGAAGCCGCTTATTTTAAACCGGGCGTGAATGTTCTGATATCGCCACGTTTGAAAATTTGATATTTCTTGGTGTAGAGCTAAAGTATTGTATCACCATACATCATAATATTCGAATAATCAAAGACTTTAATTCGACTATTGCAAACTATGATTATAGGGCTATCGAAATGAATCGTCTGATCGTGTGAGTCGATGTGAGACTAATATTTTTTGGAGCGGATTTGATCAATTGAATCATAATGATGAATCTTTTCACGTCTGACCTTGAAAATCTGTTAGAATTCTTTAATACATTAAGAATATTCAAATTATGATATGGATATATGATAGAATAATATTTTGCTTTTTTCATACACTTGGACAAAATGTGCAACTGATTTTTTATTGAAAAATTGGATTTGATCTTTTGATTTTTATTGGAAATAATTGTTAAATAATTTAAAATCCGAAAAATAATTGTTGGCAAACTTAAACATTATTCCAAAAATTAAGTAATTTACAAAATTTCTGCTACTACGAAAGATGATTGTTAGCAAACTTTAACATTATTCCAAAAATTAAATAATTTACGAAATTTCTGCTACTACGAAAAATGGTTGTTAGCAAACTTAATCATTATTCCAACAATTAAATAATTTACGTAATTTCTGCTACTACGAAAAATGGTTGTTAGCAAACATAAACTTTATTCCAAAAATTCAATAATTTACGAAATTTCTGCTACTACGAAAAATGGTTGTTAGCAAACTTAAACATTATTCCAAAAAATCAATAATTTACGAAATTTCTGCTACTACGAAAAATGGTTGTTAGCAAACTTAAACATTATTCTAAAAAATCAATAATTTACGAAATTTCTGCTTCTACGAAAAATGGTTGTTAGCAAACTTAAACATTATTCCAAAAATTCAATAATTTCAATAATTTACGAAATTTCTGCTACTACGAAAAATGGTTGTTAGCAAACTTAAACATTATTCTAAAAAATCAATAATTTACGAAATTTCTGCTTCTACGAAAAATGGTTGTTAGCAAACTTAAACATTATTCCAAAAATTAAGTAATTTAGGAAATTTCTGCTACTACGAAAAATGGTTGTTAGCAAATTTAAACATTATTCCAAAAATTCAATAATTTACGAAATTTCTGCTTCTACGAAAAATGGTTGTTAGCAAACTTAAACATTATTCCAAAAATTAAGTAATTTAGGAAATTTCTGCTACTACGAAAAATGGTTGTTAGCAAATTTAAACATTATTCCAAAAATTCAATAATTTACGAAATTTCTGCTACTACGAAAAATGGTTGTTAGCAAACTTGGACATTATTCCAAATATTAAATAATTTACGAAATTTCTGCTCCAACGAAAAATGGTTGTTAGCAAACTTGAACATTATTCCAAAAATTCAATAATTTACGAAATTTCTGCTACTACGAAAAATGGTTGTTAGCAAACTTAAACTTTATTCCAAAAATTGAATAATTTACTAAATTTCTGTTACTACGAAAAATGGTTGTTAGCAAACTTGGACATTATTCCAAATATTAAATAATTTACGAAATTTCTGCTCCTACGAAAAATGGTTGTTAGCAAACTTAAACATTATTCTAAAAATTAAATATTTTACGAAATTTCTGCTACTACGAAAAATGGTTGTTAGCAAACTTAAACATTATTCCAAATATTAAATAATTTACGAAATTTCTGCTACTACGAAAAATGGCTGTTAGCAAACTTGAACATTATTCCAAAAATTCAATAATTTACGAAATTTCTGCTACTACGAAAAATGGTTGTTAGCAAACTTAAACTTTATTCCAAAAATTCAATAATTTACGAAATTTCGGCTACTACGAAAATTGGTTGTTAGCAAACTTTAACTTTATTCCAAAAATTAAATATTTCACGAAATTTATGCTACTGCGAAAAATGGTTGTTAGCAAACTTGAACATTATTCCAAATATTAAATAATTTACGAAATTTCTGCTACTACGAAAAATGGTTGTTAGCAAACTTAAACTTTATTCCAAAAAATCAATATTTTACGAAATTTATGCTACTACGAAAAATGGTTGTTAGCAAACTTGAACATTATTCCAAATATTAAATCATTTACGAAATTTCGGCTTCTACGAAAAATGGTTGTTATCAAACTTTTTTTTTCCAAAAATTCAATAATTCACGAAATTTCTGCTACTACGAAAAATAGTTGTCAGCAAACTTGAACATTATTCTAAAAATTAAGTAATTTACGAAGTTTCTGCTAATACGAAAAATTGTTGTTAGCAAACTTAAACATTATTCCAAATATTAAATAATTTACGAAATATCTGCTAACTATAAAAATAAAATATATTAAAATAAAATATAATTAAATTAAATTAAATTCAATAAAATAAAATAAAATAAAATAAAATAAAATAAAATAAAATAAAATAAAATAAAATAAAATGAAATGAAATAAAATAAAATAAAATACCATAAAATAAAATAACATAAAATTAAATTAAATTAAATACTATGCAACAAAAATCTCACGTTGCTGGGCAACGGGCTTACAGCTAGTCTTAACATTAATAGCCGATAAGGTCTGTCTGTAAGGACGTCCGCAGTAAGGTACAGACCAATGATTTCGATTTATTCTGAACAGCACATTTTTGAAATGTTGTTCTATCCAATGGGAGCGGCTTATTTTAAACAGGGCGTGAATGTTCTGATATCGCCACGTTTGAAAATTCGATATTTCTTGGTGTAGAGCTAAAGTATAGTATCACCATACATCATAATATTCGAATAATCAAAGACTTTAATTCGACTATTGCAAACTATGATTATAGGGCTATCGAAAGAATCGTTTGATCGTGTGAGTCGATGTGAGACTAATATTTTTTGGAGCGGATTTGATCAATTGAATCATAATGATGAATCATTTCACGTCTGACCTTGAAAATCTGTTAGAATTCTTTAATACATTAAGAATATTCAAATTATGATATGGATATATCATAGAATAATATTTTGCTTTTTTCATACACTTGGACAAAATGTGCAACTGATTTTTTATTGAAAAATTGGATTTGATCTTTTGATTTTTATTGGAAATAATTGTTAAATAATTTAAAATCCGAAAAATAATTGTTGGCAAACTTAAACATTATTCCAAAAATTAAGTAATTTACAAAATTTCTGCTACTACGAAAGATGATTGTTAGCAAACTTTAACATTATTCCAAAAATTAAATATTTTACGAAATTTATGCTACTACGAAAAATGGTTGTTAGCAAACTTAAACATTATTCCACATATTAAATAATTTACGAAATTTATGCTACTACGAAAAATGGTTGTTAGCAAACTTAAACATTATTCTAAAAATTAAATATTTTACGAAATTTCTGCTACTACGAAAAATGGTTGTTAGCAAACTTGGACATTATTCCAAATATTAAATAATTTACGAAATTTCTGCTCCAACGAAAAATGGTTGTTAGCAAACTTGAACATTATTCCAAAAATTCAATAATTTACGAAATTTCTGCTACTACGAAAAATGGTTGTTAGCAAACTTGGACATTATTCCAAAAATTCAATAATTTACGAAATTTCTGCTCCTACTAAAAATGGTTGTTAGCAAACTTGGACATTATTCCAAAAATTCAATAATTTACGAAATTTCTGCTCCTACGAAAAATGGTTGTTAGCAAACTTGAACATTATTCCAAAAATTCAATAATTTACGAAATTTCTGCTACTACGAAAAATGGTTGTTAGCAAACTTAAACTTTATTCCAAAAATTGAATATTTTACGAAATTTATGCTACTACGAAAAATGGTTGTTAGCAAACTTAAACATTATTCTAAAAATTAAATATTTTACGAAATTTCTGCTACTACGAAAAATGGTTGTTAGCAAACTTAAACATTATTCCAAAAATTCAATAATTTACGAAATTCCTGCTACTACGAAAAATGGTTGTTAGCAAACTTGAACATTATTCCAAAAATTCAATAATTTACGAAATTTCTGCTACTACGAAAAATGGTTGTTAGCAAACTTAAACTTTATTCCAAAAATTCAATAATTTACGAAATTTCGGCTACTACGAAAAATGGTTGTTAGCAAACTTAAACTTTATTCCAAAAATTGAATATTTTACGAAATTTATGCTACTACGAAAAATGGTTGTTAGCAAACTTGAACATTATTCCAAATATTACATAATTTACGAAATTTCTGCTCCTACGAAAAATGGTTGTTAGCAAACTTGAACATTATTCCAAAAATTCAATAATTTACGAAATTTCTGCTACTACGAAAATGGTTGTTATCAAACTTAAACTTTATTCCAAAAAATCAATAATTTACGAAATTTCGGCTACTACGAAAAATGGTTGTTAGCAAACTTTTTTTTTATTCCAAAAATTCAATAATTCACGAAATTTCTGCTCCTACGAAATATGGTTGTTAGCAAACTTGAACATTATTCGAAAAATTAAATATTTTACGAAATTTATGCTACTACGAAAAATGGTTGTTAGCAAACTTGAACATTATTCCAAATATTACATAATTTACGAAATTTCTGCTCCTACGAAAAATGATTGTTAGCAAACTTGAACATTATTCCAAAAATTCAATAATTTACGAAATTTCTGCTACTACGAAAAATGGTTGTTAGCAAACTTAAACTTTATTCCAAAAAATCAATAATTTACGAAATTTCTGCTACTACGAAAAATAGTTGTTAGCAAACTTAAACATTATTCCAAATATTAAATAATTTACGAAATTTCTGCTAACTATAAAAATAAAATAAATTAAAATAAAATAAAATGAAATGAAATAAAATAAAATTAAATTAAATTAAACGCAATGCAACAAAAATCTCACGTTGCTGGGCAACGGGCTTATATATATTAATAGCCAATAAGGTCCGTATGTCTGAGTGTTTGGACGTCCATTTCACACCTTCCAGTCTCCACTTTTTTATTCATACTAAATTTATATATTAAAAGTCGATAAAATAATCACTCGCTTTTCACTTTTCACAAATGTGTGCGTACTGATGATGTCCTCGAGACATCTTCTTCTTCTACGAAATGTATTTTGTTTGCGTACATTTTCAAATTAATAGATAATGAAATGAAATAAAATAAAATAAAATAAAATAAATTAAAATAAATTAAAATAAAATAAAATAAACTGAAATAAAATAAAATAAATTAAAATAAAATAAAATAAAATAAAATAAAATAAAATAAAATAAAATAAAATAAAATAAAATAAAATAAAATAAAATAAAATAAAATAAAATAAAATAAAATAAAATAAAATAAAATAAAATAAAATAAAATGAAATAAAATGAAATAAAATGAAATAAAATAAAATAAAATAAAATAAAATAAAATAAAATAAAATAAAATAAAATAAAATAAAATAAAATAAAATAAATTAAAATAAAATAAAATAAAATAAATTAAAATAAAATAAAATAAATTAAAATAAAATAAAATAAAATAAATTAAAATAAAATAAAATAAAATAAAATAAAATAAAATAAATTAAAATAAAATAAAATAAAATAAAATAAAATAAAACAAAATTAAATAAAATTAAATAAAATAAAATAAAATAAAATAAAAGAAAATAAAAGAAAATAAAATAAAATAAAACCTTCCAGTCTCCACTTTTTTGAATAAAATAAAATTAAATTAAATTAAATTAAACTAAATAAAATCAAACACAATGCAGCAAAAATCTCCCGTTGCTGGGCAACGGGCTTACAGCTAGTTGTTAATTAAATGCCAGTAAAACATGGAAACTCGCGCAGCTAATAATCATCGTAAAATTTCTACATATCACACATTCATAAACATAACATCATGAAACTCACCAGATTTACATTTTACCGTCGCAACACCGCAACGTAAAACAGACATCAATTTATTATTTAATAGAGGTCGTTTTCGTATCCACCCAATGAGATGAAAATAAAACTCATACGCATCAATTGTTGAATCACATAATATGGTATGATGCTATAATATTTAACGGTTTCGGCTTCGTTTAATAATTTTAATTGAATTAATATTGTTCTTAAAAAAATATATCATTAACTTTGATTAAGCGATATTAATATTTGCCATAAGTGTATATAAGGGTTACTATGTCGAGAAAATCCATGAATAAATTTCCAAGAAATCGACTCATTTTCCTATTTTCTGTTCTCGTGACATTTAAATAAAATAACCTGAGACTTAAGATTTGCATTACTTTTACAAAAAAATGTATTTAGTTAATTGTATTCATTCAAATAAACAATAGTTTTAGTGTCTACTATTATGTAGTCTATTCATCATATTGATTGGTGCAATCTACTAAAATTATTCTAGTAGCTAGAATGATCTGACGGTGTACGAAAATATTTGAAAAAACCAATTTGGAGCAGGAGTCGGTTTTTTATTTAAAGCTAGAGTTGAAGATGTAGTTAGTGTCGTCTCTTTTACCTGACTTCCCACCTTTGCTCTATACATAAAAAACTTTTGTAGATTTCGGAATTCAATAAAATAAGGGAAGAATCTTTCAAAGTCTACCGTGTATTTAATAAAATATAACATAACCACTGCTCGTACTTGTAACAAATGGTTGCTTGCTATAATAACCATACAATTACTGACCCGTTTTTTTTTCAAAGAAAATAATGTCATCGGCAAAATCAGACAAACCTCTCTAATGAAAAATAATAAAAATCAATCAAATATTTATTATGCAACGTTGTCATCTTTTGCAATATTTCACCCAAAAAAATAGTTTTTCGTGAGTTTTAAGTTACCGAAAGCGTTCATGCATTGTCATTAAAAAATATTATACTACATAACGATGATCGGATTTTATTTGAAGCCGCCCAAAGCGTGTCAGCCAAAAAAATGTCAGCTGGTAGCCTATCTTGAAGCCAAAAATAAATTGTTCTACAAAAAAGGCATCGAAATTTAAGAAAAGCGTTGGAATGAATATATCATTCTTGAAGGAGACTACGTTGGTGAGTAAAGTTGAATATTGCATAAAAGTTTGTCCTACAAACTTATTAAGTGACCAGTTTTATTATTTATTTATTTTTTACCATGTGCGCTCCCAATGTGGAGCATATGAACTCCTAACGGAGTTTATCTCAACAGAAGTGTTTCTACGAGAACTGCTTGTTACTCAGTTGCTCAACCTCTCTTTTTGAAAAGAGAGTAGGAATATAAGGAAAGGGCTAGGACAGGACTAGTGGTTAGCTAATCGCTCTCGATATGCCTCGTTCATAGGATAGGATAGGTGGGAGGGGGGAATTCAATATATCACATACATCCATGCCTTTGAACAGAAATTCATAAATCGATTGAAAAATCAATTTATAAAACTGTCCATACCGGGATTTGAACCCGTGACCTCCGTAGCGGTAGCCAACGACGTTGACCACTCGACCACACAGGTGGCATGACCTGTTTTATTTATAACTTTAATGGTATCGATTCTGGGTGAAATATATTTAAAGAAATGTAACCAATATTTTGTTCTAATTTTACAATTTTGTGAAACTACCGCAACGCGCCATGATCATTTTATGAAATTATTAAATTAGGACATTTTTTTTTATTAAGATTTATGTAAAAAATGTCAAATAAATTACATTTTATATTATTTTCCCAAAATTTTCCAGGTCACTTTTGTTCTTTTTTCAATTTAACCCACATATTATTCACTATGCTTGTTTCGAACAAAAGTTTTCTTTGCAAAAAATTTGAAACACCTGCCGTGAACTTCTCTTAAGATTTTTTGGCCGACTACGGAGGAGAAAGTTTAACAATATTCCACGGCACATGGTCATAGATAAAAAAAATATTCACTTATATATTTTTGTGTCTATGTGCAAAAATATTTATAACTAACTTGATACACTCATATTTCAGGTTTTTTATGTTTCATATATCTTTTCGAGCGTCAATAATACAAAATAAGGTACTTAAAGTCTGGTAAAAGTATTTCCAACAAAACAAATCACCATTCAAGACACACACTCAAGTGTGTGTGTACTTCCACAAAGTTACCGCCGAGTCCATCGAAAATATTAACACCATTGCATGTTCAATCAGTGTTAAATGTTAAAGGTGACTCAAACCAGCAATGATCGTTGTATAATATTGTGAAATTAGTGTTTCAATTTGTTTGAATAACCACACTTAAACGAAATTCTTACTAATTCATTTTTTGACAATAATTTCAGCATCATAACGTAAAATTCTATTCATCGTATAATTTACGTACAAACCTGAATTAATTTAAGTCATTTTCACTCTGACTTTGGATCATATCATGAACTTGAAATATAATACTTCAATAATCATTGGTCAAAGAGATGCAATCATTCACTAAAATCCTTTGTCTGATACAGTAAGTATGAAGGATTAGAAAATAACCGAGTTGACATTCATTCATATATGTTTATACGAATTCTAAAGAATATTGCATTTTAGAAATTCAATACAACATCTACACTCTACAGTAAGATTGGTATTCATTTTTATATATAATATATAAACTTAAAAGCTTCTAGATATTTGTGCATTATTTAACAGCGATTCCAACAAATCTATAATATGATCAAAATCAAAGTAACGTGAGATATATAAAATTGGTCTTGAATGTTCAGTTTTAAAATTTTATTCAAGTAATGAATGTATTTTAATCTAACTTCTAAATTTTTAAGATTAAATTTAAAGCCTTATAAATAGTTTCACGTAAAAAGAAAAAAACATTTATTGCTTTCTATGTCACGTGGCAATATCATTAAATATTATTTTTAATTTATTTAAATATTATTGAGACATTGTTTCAACAATTACACTATTTGAATAACATAAATAGTTCTAGCTAGACAAACAACTTGACCAATGACTTTGTTACGTTTGTTAAAACAAACGAATATTATGCTTACTGTAATATTCTCAGAACATATTTAAAATTGGAACATGACAAACATATAGTAATACAAAAATGGAAAAAATAAATGATAAGAATGTGTAGTATTTCTTTGGAACAAACAAATGAAGAACACAATCGAAAGTAATTAACTCGAAAATACCGTATTTTTAAAATGGATCGAAAAATAAAATATGGAAGAGTTTATTGACGGTAAAAATAATTCCTCCAAAATTACTCGCTATCATCGGGTTGATAAATTTTAAGATGCCAACGAAATACACAATTAGTCGGCATCTAGTCAAGTGAATACGATAATTATAAAATTATATACAAGGCCTTTATACAGCGGTACGTACAGAGATCAATTACTATAGACTCAGCCCTTTTAGCTCTAAAGCAATTAAGTAATTGGAGCCATTCTCAGAAGCAGACCTCGATTCAAGTCATCTTTCAATTTGACGGATGGCTTGACTTGGAATTTGTCCAAGACGGAAACCATGTCAGGCATTATTAACATCTTCCATTACAAACGTTTGAACAAAAAAATCACAAAAGAATATTTAGAGCACGAGCTTATATTTTATTCAATTTCAAGTAAATGGTATAAATTACAATATCAATATCTTTTTAGATAATTTTTTTGAAAAATCATAGTAAATGTGTTTTTTTATATTTGATTTCCACCATAAAGCGTTACAATTTAAATTTTAAATTCGTTGAGATTTCGCGAATTCTATTCGTTTTTTCACGAACGACCGGGTTTCGCCTTCCGTCATCTTCAGGTATCGTAATCACACTATTACATAAATGAATCCAGTGTACCAAACGGACACATGAGTGTCCGTTTAAGTTTATTCGTGTATTTAAATGCCTGACGATGCCGAAAGGCAAAACCAGGCTCGTTTGTGAAAGACGCGTGGAAATTGACAAACTCATCAGTTTATAAGGCTTTTCATGAGCGAAACCGGTCTTGATAAATAAAAGTTGAAATAAATACAAAGGAATATTGTGTTATTCTTAATAAAGGCCATATTCTCCAAATTGGAAGTGAACGTGGATTTAAATAAAAACTTTTTACTGCCCCGCTGTTATTTTTTTTCAATGAATTCTTTTTGACTGGATTTATTTTTTAAGCACAAATATATGTATTTTTTTGTGTTATATTCGACCCGACAACATACAAAAGAATAGGCATAAACACATGGTTTTTTTTCTATTCAATTTTAAAATACAATTACTAAAAAAAGTTTCTGTCCAATAGTATTTTCATTCTTTCATTGACATATTGAAACACCTGAAAATAATATGTTTCGATTCTTTTCAAATAAACTAACAAAGAAACGAAAAGAGTATTATTATGGGCACGTAATTCAACTTGACTTTGCAATTTGAAACTCATTCTGCTAGTCATTGAACCTGTTCAAATTGTTTACTATTGAGTCGAAGTCATTAAATGAAAATAATTTTATATTATTTCGCTCCCAGACTGGCATCGGGAATTCTGGTGTTTGAAATTGAATAAAAGACAATCTTATTACTTAGTATAAAAAAACCTTCTTTGTTTTCGTATTGTTTTAAAAAATCAGAGGACTTCCATAAACTATTCTAATTGAAATATTTCAAAGAAGACGGTTTTATCGTGCTTTATTTTTCTGAGAATTTAATAGATAAAAGTACATTATATATTTTAAGGTATTCATTTCTGAATATTTTACTTTATTTTGTTGACACTCATATTTTTATATATTTTTAATAAAATGGCAAGATGGTTACTTTTTTATTTTATAAAAACGTTTGATCTTGTTCATCTGTTTTGATAATAATTCAAATAATGACAAGTATTTTAAACCCATAAAAATATTTTATATTACTACCGCTATGTAGACGATATCTTGATTTGTTGGCTAGGAACGGATAGACAGCTAAGTAATTTTTTACTTAAAGCTAACTTGATACATAGTAAAATTAAATTCACGCTAGAAGTAGAGATAGACAAAAGCATCAATTTTCTAGACCTAACGATAACTAGAGTAGATAAAAATCATAAATTCAAAATTTTTAGGAAACCAACTTTTTGCGACACTACAATCCACGCAAAATCTCTCCACTCATGGAATCATAAACTGGCAGCATATAATTCCATGATACATAGATTAGTATCAGTGCCAATGAATAATTTTGATTACCAAAATGAACTTAAGACTATCATACACATTGCGATCAATAACGGGTACAAGGCAACGGTGATACAAAATTTACTACATAAAAAACGATTAAAACTATCAAGACAACTTATTTACCCTAACGTTATACAAGAGAACCGCTTCTTTAGATCTATTAACTACCTAGGAAGAATTAGCGAAAAAATCCACAATGAAATTAAACATTCGGTTAACGTAGCATTTAAGGTTAATAATAATTTAGGAATCCAGCTTAAAAACAGTAAAGATAAAATCAACAACCTTGACAGAAGCGGAATATATAAAATGTCCTGTGGATCGTGTAATGCGATCTACATAGGACAGACCGGTAGAAGCATTTCAACACGTGCTAAAGAGCATATAAGATCTTTTAACAATACAAAATCAGACTCACAATTTGCAAACCATTTTTTGACCGAGTCTCATGACATTAACTTAAGTTTAGAGCCAACCGTTTTGCATCTTTGTCATAAGGGTCAAAAATTAAATTTATTAGAGCAGCTTGAGATTAATAGGCATAAACAAAACATCTTAAACGAACAAACGATTATTAATCCATCACCGTTGTTAAAACCCCTATTGTAATTAATAATAAATATTAGTATAATTTATCATAATTTACTTTGAAAAAACCCATATTGCTTATTGTTGTTCGAAACAATAAAGCCATAGTTAATAAATTTTATGTAATGTCATTAATAATAAATATCATTTTAATTTTATCCTAATTAATGTTTTAAGAAATAAACCCAGATTGTTAATCGTTCTTTGATAAGTGTAATATTGTAATTATAATTAGGATGTTAGAGCGAATAACTTGATGCATTGTGTATCTCTTCAGAGCCAGTATATATAGCTGAGCAAAACATTAGTTTAAACATAGTTCTGACGATGGCGCAAGCCGAAATAGCTATCAACAAATAAAATTATTAAAAACTGTAGAGCTAAAATACTTTGTTATTTTAATCTGTTATAAATGGAGTTCTACCAAGTAAATGCCAAATCAATTAACAAGTATTTTACTTTATTTTAGGCAAAGCTACGACTGTGCTTCCGATTATATTAAATTGAAATATATATCTTGGATAATGATTTATTTTTGACATATATTTAAAATATTCAAGATACTTTTTTAGTAAAATATTTAGTGAGTAGTTGATTTTATATGCAATAACATGCTTCTATAGTACCATGACCGAAGACAACTGTATTGACCACTACTAAGATACCAGCAAAATTCAACAAAATAATTATATTTGACTCTAAGCTACTCAAATAAAAACTTTGCATAAAACTAATGTAACATTTGTGGTATGAGTCTTTGTCACTTGAGACTATTGTGAGTCATCTTTCTCTTTCATAAATATGTTTGCCGAGTGAAAAGTAAGACTTTTTAAAATGCAAAATATACTTTTAAACTATGAAAAATATAGATCGCCGGTTGGTTCATCGTCTCACTTTAGAATGTGAGCTCGACACCAATGGTTATCTTTGATAATGGTTTTAACATTGCTTAAAGTATTTTTGTACACATGCTTTGATGCATTTAGATTCATTTGACATACTTAACTTAAAAAGGTCAAAAATGCAAAATGTGCGTTTTGATTATAAACGCTACATTTTTAAAGTGTACGTTTATTGGTTTGTATCAAAATTATCTTCATCGTAATAATAGTAAAACAATAAATAGTATCTTGGAAATCCATGATAAACAAATCATTTAATATACAGTATATTTTAGTGCAACGTATTATTATAAAATAGCAGCTAAATTTGTAAAGAAAATGTTACGGAAGCAGTGCTTCCAACATTTTTGCCAGTTTCCGGATATTGCGGTGCTTGGTATCTTTCAGAACACCGGACACTTTCGTACTTAACCCGATTTACAACGAGAATTCTCGGATCAAACTCTGGACAAGAAAATTAATTGTCATAATTTTGGCATCACTGACTTTGCTAAAGTTTGTGCATTAATTTCACTGTGTTTTTTTGTGTTTTCACAATTGTGTTTTCACAATTTTTTCATAAATTATATTTTAACACGTGGGGTGCGTCGTACCTTACCAATTAAGTTGATGTATTTTGTAACATATTAATTGAATTGGCATTTACTTGGTAGAACTCCATTATAACATAGTGAAAAATAACAATGTATTTTTGATCTACAAAATTTATAGATATATTGTACATGTAATTTTGTAGAGCAAAAATACATTGTTATTTTTCACCGTTTTATTTTGTAACAGTTATACAAAACATATATTTCGATTTTAAAAAATAAATATTTATTTAAAATCACTATTTAATGATATTAATAATTTTATACTACTTTTTATACTTACACAAAATAAACCAAATTTATCCCTACCGGCAGTAGCGGATTACCCCATAAGCGCAAGGGGCGCGCGCTTGGGGCCTTCAAATCTTGGGGGCCTCAAAGGTAGCATATATCATATAAACCCATATATTTTAATTTCAGTTTTCAATATTCATTATTATTCTACGAAGAGGTTTGCAGTCAATACGTGCATACTTTTTTACTTACGACACTTAAATAAACTGACAAGTCAGCCATTGAAACTTTCCCAAAAGACTTCAAATATTTACATAGTCCACTCGTTGGTAAGATATGTCAAGAGATAACGATACAACCTTTTTTGAAAATACCTCTCGAGCTGACAATATTAGCAAATATAATAACTAACCACTCGTCGGGCTTTATGGCTTCTCGTCCTTTTTTATCAAATATTATACAAGAATAGTCCCAGTCCGTCACTCTGAAAAGCTACATTATTAAATATTATATTTCCGTACGTATCTGGCATGACAAGAAGAATATTTTTTTTTTCATTTACAAATAAAAACCATTTAATGCTTCAAAATAAAATTACGGTTAAATATTTTACGTCACTTATGCATTTGCCATCTGATAAAGAGTACATTTACTTTAATGCCAAAATCACCAAACTGACATAAATATGATAGTTTGTTTCTGCAAAAGTGGTACGAAATAATTCATCTAGAAATACTGTGTTGATGGCATGACATTATGTTTATTTGGCTAATATAATTCATAGGAAAATATTACACAATGTAATTAAAAGTTTTCATCTTATCAGCCGTGGATAATTTTACGTACGCTACTTAATTGGTAACAGTTTTTTTTTCTTTCTGGAAGAACACAACGAGCAATATTAAAAATCATGATAAGCCTTGTAATATTGAGAGTAAAATTTCATTTCGGGTCGATTCCTTTTCTGGAATCAACTTCAGTAGATCACCACACGCCCACAGATTAGGGCATTAAAAATCTGAGCCAGAAAAGGAAACGAAAAGGAATTCACAAAAAACACTTATTTCAGTAAAAAAAATAACTCACTACTCAATGTGAAGATGTATGGCAGAGGACAGTATCATAATGTCAAATTATCGATCTTCAAAAAGTGCAGACAAAATGATAAAACTTAATTCATAATGTATAATTAAATATTTTAGCCTATTTTCGGGATTTGGGTTTTAGCATATTGATTACCTTGTATCATAATTTGATTTTGATTTTTCGAAAAAAATACCTTGCAATAACGATGAACAACAAATTTCCTTCGCATGTTTTTGGTCCAATACAGAGCTGCATGAGGTTGACTTTTTAGCTTTACTATGTTTAAAAAAAAATCTGTTATCAATTGTCAAAATCAATCTGATAATAATGTATAATAAATGTATACTTTAAATGAAAAAGCATAATGTTTATATTAAATATAATGCAACGCTGGTACACATGTTTTAATCATAGACATGCTCTGCCATAAATATTACAATATCAAAAAAAACTTAAAAGTCGTATAAATGTTGCCGTTGAATAAAATGTTGTTATTTCACTGCATGAATTAGTGGTGGCTGTTCGTTACAACGATGAATTGCACGTTCCAGCGACTTGGCACAGTTGTCAGATTGAGCATGTATGTTTTCCCATTACAACTAAGCTTCCTGTGACCTCAAAACGCTCCAAAGATTTACTGTCATCGGAATCTTAACATTAAAGGAAAAACATACCCCCCATTTAAATTGAAAATACAGATGAAAATGCAAACGAAAATGCGGAATAGCCGATGATTCAATGGAATGAAATGAAGTTTTTTTTTTTTCATTAAGAATGAATGACATAAAAGAAAATGTTTTTTTTCTAATAGTATCACTTTTTTTTTTGTTTTCATACTTAAATAAGCATTTATTATTACTCACATAGTAATATATTGTATTATTTCGAGTGACAAAGTGGTCAACGTAGTCTTCGTTCTATTCGCACGTGGAGTCTTGGATTTGAATCCCTGAACGTTTTATAATAATATATTATTATTTCATAGTTTTTTAGATTTTTTTTCACAAGGTATAATTATTTTTTGAACTTTCATTTCGTCCGAGTGTTCGAATAATTTATATCAAAGTTACGAATGAGCGAAAAGTGAAATATGATAATATTATATCTGTCATAAGATTATTTTTTTTGAAATATTGTTATAACTTATGCTGTTTTATATATTATTATGCTGTTTTATTATATTATATTTCCGAGCATAAAATTGTAAGGCATTAAAAACACGCATTTCCAATTATAGCGTTGTACGAAATATTAATAAATTAATCTGTAAAATCTTCTATATCAGAGTTTAATATATGGGGTCCGTGGCGCTGCAGTCAACATTATTGGCATTTGTGACAGATCTCGTGGGTTCGATTCCCAGTACGGACAACAATTTTTTAGTCGATATCTATACGAAGATGGGTGTTTTTAATGTCAAAAAAGTTCTTCCCATCACCCTTCCAAGCGATTAATTAAACACTAGTCCTGCTCTTATCCTCCAATCTTTACTATTTTCTATGAAAAAAGAAAGGTTGAGCGACTGAGTAACAAACAGTTCTCGTAGAAAAGCTATTGAGATACCTCCATTAGGAAGCCATATTGGTAGCGGACATGTAAATTGAAAAAAAAAATTATCACAACAAATGGGCAGTTTAATTTTTCAAAAAACCTCATGCAGAATTTTGTCAGGTGAGCCTTGCTGGTAATTTTTAGATACATAATACTTAAATACTTTCACTAAAAAGATAATTTGAGTGAGTGACTTACACACATTTCACGCAAACAACTTCTTTTGGAATGTTTTATTGTGTGCCTTTATAAAGCGAGCACGTATTTGATAATTTATTCTTACCAAAAGATATTTAACAAAATATCAATAAAGCAAGAAAAATACTTGTTTTATTGACCAAAAGTTTTGTGTTTTTTACATCACATCGATCTATATTTTATACATGAGAAATGCTCTATTTTATTTATAAGCTTAACGTGGAAGTGAGTAGATCAGGTTTCCTTTATTTTATTTTCTAGTCCAACCCTTCGTCTTCTCGAATATCCATGCTTCGTATGATATATAACATTCACTTATATTTTATTCCTCTAACAATCACGCAATACCTTCGTTTCTTGACAACCGTTGTGTTGAAATCCTGGATGTTCATCACCAAAAATATACAGCACACAAAATATTGCTTCAAGTAACATTTGACAGACTCTCACAAACTGAATAAACCGTTCTGAAAGCGGTATTTCATCGCGAGCTTACGAAGGAACTAAGCAAGTCGATCAGGTATGGATTAATTTTTTTTTACAAAAGGATTAAAAGTAAATAATTCTCTTTTATTATAATATGTTATATTCTCAAAAAAAGAAACGATTATAAATTCTTAAAAATCAATATGCTATAAAATAAACAAACATTTCAATTGTTTTATAATAATTAAACATGCTTGACTGTGGAGTAATTTAGTTTACAACAATATAAATAAAATTCTAATAATAGTTGTTTTCTTTTTTTCAATACAGTTACGTAAACTTTTTTTATAATTTAAGGCAGCAGAATAGTGGTTAATGTTACAAAATTAATAATAAAGTTTCTAAAGTATTCGGTTTGACATGAATTATTTGATTTGGTTAGTAGCTATTTTGACTTCAAGTCGTTTTAATAACTATTTTAAGGAGAACATAACAAGTATACGGCAATACCAATCATGACTTATGCATGCCCTATATGGGCACACGCAAGCATGAGACACATCCAGACACTACAGACAATACAAAACAAGGCGCTTCGCATGGTAACAGGTGCCCCTTGGTTCGTGCAAGGCACCACGTTACATAAAGACACTAACACAGCCACAATTCTCGATCACGTCATGAAACTGTCGAAAAAATTCTTCAGCGACATGACTGATCACCCTAACGACACAATAAAAACACTACTCAACGACTACGTTGAATACCCGCACACAGACAGAGCGCCCTTGGAAAGTTCTCCTCCTAAAACCACCCTAGTTTCCCCCCCCCCCTGACCCCACCACTGACATGCCTGGGTGCCGCTTTCACGTGGTCGAAACAAAATAAATAAATATATAAAAACCAAAATAAACTTCACCTAATGTAATTGTAAATGCATACGATCACCACTCTAAACATGTAAACCTTCTTTTTTTATTCTTATATTACTTTAAATTGTCACCCCTCCCTTACTCTTCACCCCCCCCCCCCCTCCCACGTATATATGCTACATTTGCTTTCCCACACCACCTTCATCCCTCTATACCCAAAAAAATGTAAAATCTTTAAAAATATATATATTTACAAGACAAACCCAATATGATTCTAAAAAAAAGTAGAATCTTTCAAAAAAAAAGTAAAAAAATAATTTAAAAACTCTCAACATTTAAAAAAAAAACACTAACCAACGATGAAAGGGAGATTGGAGCCTGCTCCACAAGCGCCCCATAACATATGAAAAGATACCAATAATAATATATGGCAATACAATCAATAAAAAAAAATCTGGTTCATATTGCCACTTTTACAGTACACAAAAAATTGATCTAGTAATCTTACTAAGATGGAATAAATTCTATTTTATTTTAATGTACTCTATTTTTATCAGTGATTTGCGTAAACAATTATTTTTATTTTTGATTAAATTAAAACAGATTGTGTCACGATATTATATGTTTTACCTACAAAATATCGTATCATATGCATTATCATAAATTATAATAAAGTTTTCTCGAAATAAAAAAATACACTAAAACACTTAGATTTCAATATATCAAATTGAAAGTGGCACACAATGTTGGTTGGGGTACCGATTCGGTTCTGTGAGCCTACATTGCGTTGTTTAACGAAAGCGATCGATTATACAATTACGAAGGAAAAATTAACCAAGCAGAGGCGGCAAAGCGGAGCGTAGGAAAGTGACGGGAATTCTCGGTGGCTTGCTTGTTACACTAACTTGTTAAGAAAATACTTTATGGAAATATTTCTCGTTTTACAGGCTTAATAAAGAGCAATCCGTAGCTAGGCGGTTTATAACGTCGATTCTGTGGTAGGTAGCTAGTTTAAACTTGTCATGAATATTTCGCGTTACAGACATTTAAGTATGATGGCGTCTTACGTTTATTGCTCGAATAACATTTTATCATAGTTATCACTGTAAAAACAACAAAGCATATTTATTACAAAAAACTTTTATGTACTTTTGTTATTTTTTATATACCCTATCCAATACTTCACAGTACAGTAGCCCACGATTCACTTATCATTGAAATGGATAATACCCTAACACAATGAAGGGATTCTATGTTTGGTCAATATTTATAGTTTAATTCTTTATAATATGTACACTATCAAGGGTAACAAAATGGCCGACTACTGAGAGCCTTACAGTTTTATGGGTTATTCAAAACTCGAGGTTGCAAATTTACAACTGAACGTTTTTAACAATTTTTGAAAATAAATATTTCTCCTTAACTGGAAAAAAATATTTATTATTTTCTTACTGTGGTTTAAAATTTTGAAAAATTGTACATAAAAAATATTTTTTTTAAGACTGTTTTTTTTCTATAGTTACTGAGAAAAAAGTGATTTATTTAATTTAAGTGCTAACTATCAGTTCTTGGCGAAAATTTTTAAAGGCGATTTTGTTAATTATGGATTATTTTATTTGTATATTAGTGGTACCAAAATACGGCAAGTTATCTGGATCCGGTTCTCGATTTGTTTAAATAACGTTAATATGTCAATAAATGATCTTACAGGATTCCATCAATATTTTCTTGTAGCCCTCCCATATATTTTTAAATCATCCAAATAATTTCTTGAAAAATTTCATAACCTCTATTCTATACTAGTGAACGCTTTCATTTTTTTTACATGTATTTAACTTTCATTTAAAATAACAAGTTTTCTTATATTAAAATATAATAAGTATAATATTAACAGTCTTCGGTACTGGTAACGTATTCATAAACCGTTCTTTTTTTTATGTTGAATTGTTGTCAAAATAATTTAATCTTTTACAGTTAACTCGATAAAATATTTTCAAAGTTATGTTTATTGAAATCATTATAATTTTTACGGACACAAAAATATTTGTTTGCATTTCTTTCGTCAAATACTTTGTGTAACGGCATAATACTTGGATTTTTTTTATCTTGGGTCTTTAGTATTGGAAAACAGTTACTACATATTATGTCTCCGAGCTATTCACTTATTATCTCTACAATATATTACCCCACAACAGAAGAGAAAAAAGAATATTATATGAGTGACGAAGGCGAATAGTAAATTTTTTACCTATACCAAGAAAAATCAAAACGCTCTTTTTTAATAGTAAGGGTAAATTTATTTTAATATAAAGTGAAAGTTTATTTATTGACTAATAATGAAAGCCTTAACCCGTGAATTCCATTAATAAATGTTTGACGTGTAAATGCTGCTTTAAAGGTGTTTCGCGTGTATACTAGAAATAATTTAGACTAGTTTTACATATAAAGTAGAAATCTCCCTTGAGGAATGTTCAGCCATTTTGCATAGTTCGTAATTAAAGTGTGCATTTGTTATTCTGGGACAATTTAATGGATATGTTGTGTGTGAAAATGCTTCACGCATAGCCTGGCTTTACCAATCAAACATTGTAAGATGTATTCACTTTATACTATAATATATAAAGAAATTGATTTTTTTAATACTTAATTATTCAAACGCTGTGCAAATTCTTAGTGTCACCTTGAGTCAATCTTTTAAATATTTTACTAAGGACAAAAAACAAATATTCTTTGAGAACAGGTTCCTTTTTTATTTATAACAACTTAAAAATACCTCCAATACGCAAAACGATGTTAATTGTTTTTGTTTTGTCAATCTCTTCTACGTTTTCCTTAAAACAATGAAGTATTCGTACAGAAAATATTAAACATTATACAATAACAACAATACATTTTTTTAATTAAAAACATTAATATTTTTTTCTTTGAATAAAGTATATATTTTTCTACTGATATAATATATTATGCTTTACGAAATTCTATTTATAAATTGATTCTGCTCTGTTTGTTGTTGATATGCCAAAAATAATAATTTATTTCCTAACAATTATTCATTGTTATTTGTACCAATCCATAAAATCTAACATAATATATGATAACATAAATATTCCGTTGGCATCTACAAAACATTTTACCAACTTGTTAACGCCGTTATAATCTTCTTATAAATTAAAATAGTATGGAAAGTTATAATTTTGTCAGTAAAGTTTGTTGTAATAATATAAAAATATAATTAGCGTTGTTTTATAATAATTTTTTGATACAATAGTATATTATACAAAACACGGTTAGTAAAATGTCTTTCATAATCTTTGTTTTTTTTCTATATTATTTAGAGCCATCGTGCAAATTATAATTAAAGCTGCTTAATCGTGTAACATCTTTTCCTTGAACATCTAAAAAAATGATATCTTTATAATGTTTCATTGTAGTCAAATAATATTAGCTTAGAAGCTCAGACTGTTTACATTTACCGATACTCCACTTAAAAGGATCAACATTTTGATAAAAGATGAATGTAGAGAATTACTTTGAAAAAATAATTTACACACTATACACCAGCGATTGAACGCTCAAAATTCTGGACAAAAATTAATGCTTTCGATATAATATAAGGACCAGTGAAAAACACTTATATTCGTTACTCTCCCGGAAACTCAGCTGAGATACGCATTTTATATGAGGCTTAATGGTCGGAACAAATTGTATGTCAGCAATAATTTGATTTGTTAAATACGTTTGCCGCCCTAATATTTTTAATAAAATATTTCATCGGAGGGTGGTTTGAATTTGGCCTATCCTTCCGTAAAGTTTTCAATAAATCGTTTTGCGTAAACTTTTTCAATTATTCTCCATAATACACTACGTGAACTAACAACGCTTTCCCAAAAGAGTAATCTCACAATATTTATGGTTACTGCTATTACGGGACAAACACTGTTTGTCTTAGTTACATAACTTTCGGTTTATATAACTCTGCTTATTTCGCTTTGCTTGGAAACATTGGCTGTCGATAATATGTTTCTGCACAGGCATTTCACAATACTCCTTAAAAGTTCAATAATATTTATTTCTAGAAATAAAATCATATGTTTTATTGTTATGAACATTTTTACTATGGCGCCAATCAAATTTTGCAAATATTTTGATTCTATATTTTGTTCAACGGATGTTTTATTGTTTTGTATAAAACACTACACAAAAATCGCTACCGGATAATTTTTTTGTACCGAGAAAAACATTTAAAACTCAATTATTTAATAAAACTTTTAATATCCAGTTATTTTAAAACTTTATCTCAAAACAGCAGTGTGTTTTATGTATCATTTTAAGATTCCTAATATATTAAATATGCATACGTCTCTGACGGTGATGAGTTAGCCATCAACTTTATTTTGTGTAATTCTTGTCGAACAAAATAAATAATTTATTTAACTAGCCAATGGCAATAAATACATTTATTTTGTATCAAATAATAGTTTGTTAATCAGAGTATATTACTTGGAGCTAATTTACTATATTGAACAAATACCATAAATTTCTTCAGTAAGAATATCAAATATTCGGGTTAAATTTATACTTCATCTTTTAATTCTTATGAAACTTATTTTAAATAAAATCTCACACTGTCAGGGTTTTACACAACTTAACCAAATAGCTTACAACGATATAACGAGAGAGAAAGCAGCAATTTCCGTATGAAAAGAAATCAATTTAGCTAAAAAGTATAGGTTACCAAAAATTGGTATGTGTCACCAAACGCTTCATCGTTTTTATTACTTGGGTGGATTAAATTTAAAAATAAATTGGTGCATTTTTCCATTGGACGAGTATTAATATTTCCATTAAAATGTTCGATTTGGCACAGAATTGATGACCGATGCTTTTACGCCTTTGGAGCTTTTTTTGAGCGGGTTTATTTTAATATATTTATGAATGTTTATGTGTGTCCGGACATGTACGAAGGGTAGATTTATTTTCGGTAGCTTTTAGCGGCGGACATTGCGGTTTTTTGTAATTACTGGCGGACGATTCTGACCGAACATTTTTGACGTCTAAATTCGGTTGCAATATGTATATATATATACATATTAATTATACAGAAGTTCTTTTCCAACAATTTAATTAATTCAATTCATGTTATTGAATTTTTAATGGCATACTATGGAACGAATTAATGGTCTAGAACAAAATAAAAGTACAACATTGTGATATATCATCATGATTTAAGTGTCGAAAATAAACTCTTACTCTATATTCAAATATGTTCATTATCAAAATAAAACTATTCAATAATAATATTAAATTGGAAACAATCATCCATCATCAATCCGTCACAAAGAAAGCTCTCAAATGTCATGAAATTCACATAGTTTATTATTCTTAACAAATTCAGTTTAATTTAATTGTTTCTAGCTGCGTCCTTCATTACCTTAAGTTTATGAGTCGAAGTAGAAAACATCAAATTGTATACAGGGTTAATCTGATAATAAAACTAAAGATTAAGAGAGGTAGAAGAGTTTTTATTTTAATTTTTAAGGTTATTCTATTGATTTTACATTTTTCCCGTTTTACTTCAAAACATGATGCAATATATTATATTATTAAATTTGTCAAATATCGTCTTAAAATTGCGTTCCATTTGACCACTGTATCTGAACCTTTTTATTGACCCGCATCCCCTTGAATCTGAAAATATTTTCTCGCAGCTCCTTTAAGATTTATTTACCCATTTGTAATACATTTAATATACATTTTTTATAATCAAGTCAAAATAAAAACTTCTACTGCACAACGGAAATGCTTTCTCGCACCCCAGGTTAAGAACCACTGCATTTGAGTATATAGTGGGGCACCTGAAAATGAGGAAGGCGCCCTGCCACCTTTTTGACTTGTTACTTAATTTTTAAGTACATATATGTTTTAAAACCCGTTTTTTTATTGATTGAATTGTTAAAACTTGTGTTTTTTGTCACTTCAGACGGATATAAAAAAAAATAGGGAAGAAATCAATGACCGACCTGGTACCTATTTATTTACCACTTCACCACTGTACGTATATAAATTTTACCTATTTAATAATGAATAGGTGTTAACATCATTCAAGAAGATAATACTGTCAATTCTTAGTTGATAGGTTTTTTAAAAAAAATTCACTATTATTTATTTAAAGATCAGAGCCACTTTTGATTTATGTTTACAACGAAAATGTATCGGATAAAAATTACAAAATAACATCAATGATCAAAAAGGATACAAATGAGCATTTATTTGATGTGATTTACTGGCATTTTATTTTTCGTTAGAAATATTCGAAAAAAGAAGCTAAAATAATTTAAAGTAAGAAAAGTCTACTACCAAATTGTGTCTGCTAATTACACTCTAATAGGCATGACTTCCTTATTGGTGGTCTTAAAATAATGGCAAGTACTGGTTTGGGAAATTCGCCTCAAACACGCTCTTAATATTTCAAAACTGCATCACAACTCTTACACATGGCAGATTGGATATTAAATCAGCAATCTTCATCATACTTCATTTTTAATGACCGCTAACTAGCAAGTTCATAAACTTTATTATAATATAAGCTGTGATGGTGAAACCTTCATCAAACAGCCTTGGTTCAGTATTTAAGTGTATATAAAACTGGTTTTTGTTGTCACACTATAACATTGTGTCTTAATTGTTTCTAATAATACCATCCTTAATTGTCGGGCCGTAAATTTTTTGAATGGCTCAAGCGCAATGTCGTAATTTGTGGTTTACATAAATTACTCCTTAAATTTATCAGTAAACATTTCTTTTTAAATATTTTATATTGAAAGTTATAAATAACAATGTATAACTTCAATATATAAAGAATAATAACTCATAAGTTTTGAAAAATCTAAAAAAATATATAAAATATAAATATTTGCCTTGTATACAATTTAACATAATTTGTTTAATCGTTTCAATTACCTTTGCCACAGTGACGGCATTTCGTACGTCACAAAATGAAAGACTTCGTTGAATTTATTCCAAAGAGATACTGACCAAATAACAACATGTATTCTGTTATTAATTGGAATTGTGTCATAGAATGTTAATACAATACGAGTTGTCCGACTATCTAAATTTAATCTCAAATAGATTTTTCATTATGCACAAATACAAACGGTTAAATCCAAAATTCTAGTAGGTATCAGTTGTTGGTTATTAGGATTATATCACAGGATACATGATATTTTAACAAACAACCACAAGCCGTAATGCATTATTATCCACATACGCTGAATAGGAGCAAAGTATATTAATAACTAAAAGTTATTAATTTTCCTGATACTTTAATTGGGTATGTAAAATAATACAATAGTTGATTTCAAATATTATTTTTTTATGTTAGGACCTCAATCATTTATATTTTGACAAAGTTTTTAGGTTAAGCAATCATTAAAAACAATATCTAATCGATGTATTGTTTTTCTATATTTTACTCAAGTATATTGTGGTTCTTTTTTCATAATTGGCAATATTCTTTAAATATACAGTTATGTAGAAATGCGCTTCATACGTTATCAAAAATATCTTGACTTATATGACCGGAACCTTTGTATTCAACTCACAATATTCGCATTATGGTTAAACAGTTGCATTTCTCATTAGTTCACCATTTCATCCTCATATGTGATGCACATGACTACTACGCAGCTCCTTTAAAATTCCCTATCTCTCTTCAAGTATTTTTTGCCTTCTTCATGATATGCCAGCATCTTTTAGTACTACCGAATAAGCTCTATAAATAGTAATCAACGATCGTCCAGGACGCCGGAATCCACACTGGTTAGAGAAAAGGTAGACAAGTTTAAGGCTATCCAGAGAAGTCCACAGAACTTTTTCCAGCCGATCAAGTTTCTTATCTCAGAATTTAACGAAAATTTCAACAACCTACCCCCATTTATCTAACACAAGATTTTTTTTTTGCAAATGCCATGATTCGTTTCCATAATTCAGCACTGGAAGACTTCAAGCATTGGGCCGAGTTTCATTCATTTAAAGCTTAAATTCTACTAGTAAACAACACAATTTAATTTCATAGTTCAACGATAAATCGAGAATCCTTTTGAAATGAATTAGGGTTACAAAATTATCGCTACAGTTTCCAAACTACAAATTAATATCATTACCACAAAATTCAAATAGAGTTATAATAGCCATAAAACACAATGTGCGTAACTATATAAACGCTTTCATTGATAAAGGGTTACGTAATATTTTCTTTTTTTATAGTTTTGCAAAATCTGTAATCTCGTACGCATCCGTGATTGCCTTTGGAAAAAAGCGCTCTAAAAATGCCAAAGAAAAAATTTATCATCCCTTCCTGTAGCAGTAACTTCTCTTCAATGATCCGCTCGCGTGATAACGACTAGTTCTTCGTTTTCTCGTCCCCATTATTTTTTCTTATGCCATACTTCTGCTCTTACATAATATATTAATATACACTTCATGTTCTCAACTGAACCTAGCGTACTGAACTGACCAACACTTTACTGTATATAACGGAATCAATATTTGTTGTGACAATTGTATAGGAAAAAATATTTTTGATTTTTTTATCAAAATTTTATCATAGAATGCAAATCTGTTGTCAGTTCCATTATAGATAGAATACTGTCAATCAATTACTTCTTAGTTACTGCCAAACCATTTTTGTTGAAAATATTTTATTTGCTTTTTACAGAATGTTTATCAAGCCTCTAACGCGCCACTATGCATTTAAAAAAATAAAACTATCATTTTTCATATTTATTTATTTGTTTTATATAAAAAATACATATTATAATCTAACATACTACTGATAAACTTCGTGTCTTTAAGTAAAGTTTTGATTCATTTATTTTTAAAAAAAATATATTATCGAAAAAATTGGTGTTATAGCTTTTAAAGCGTTGGATATTTTACGTCACAAGATATAAACTCGATGCAAATTTTCTATTCTATTCAAGGTCAACTTGAGTGAAAAAGACATTACTCGTACAGACACCCATGCATATAATCAATTTTAAAAATCTATTATTGATATTGGCCTTGACAGGACTTGAACCCTAAACCACTCTAGTTTACAGAGGCTGACTGGTAAAACTTGTTTTCTTTTTTTAAGTAATGATATCATTAAAACATTATTTTTATGATTATACAGTTTGGTATATGAATGAGTTATATTCAATTCACTTCTTTTGGACGATTGCAAACAAAATATGTATGCACCATCTTAAATAACTTTGCACGAATGTACATACATATATCAACTACTATATATGTACGACTTTATTTTTATTTCATACGACACTGTATAATTTTTTTTTTAATTCGGATGTTTTTAAGCATTTAGATATCGTCTCTGGAAAGGAAAAAGGACGTAACCCACACATATCAAATTTTACAGGAGGCGCTAAAAACGTGTTTTGATGATTTTGTGACATATGCAAATTCTTCTAAATTTGTGTTTAATTGACATAACCTAATATTTATGAAAGAAATTGTCTCGGAAAAACCTTTATTTCAGTGTTTTTTCTTGGTTTTAATTTTTTACAAGGTCATCTTTTTCAAACTTAAAAGCTAAATTTAGATACTTATTTGGCATTTTCAGCTTCCACCCTATTGATAGAATGTGTGTCAAGTTGTAGACATTGTGATTATCGAAAAAAAACTGTTTTGGAAAATTGAGGGTTACGTCCTTTTTCCTTTCCACAGTCGAATTATGTTTTTTAACCGAATGGTCAACGCTAGTTATTCTCGGAATATTTGATTTCGTGGTCACGAGTAAAAATTCTCGTACTGACACTTCTTATGTCGATTTATGGATTCGTGTCCAACAACATGGATGTTGGATGTTTAGATTTGTTTCTATTTTATTATAAGCAGATAGCACTAAGAATGCTATAAATCAGTTACTTATCGCTTCTTTACCCCATTGTCTTTTCCCAACATCTACGAAAAAAGAACTTGAATTATGTCCTATTTTAGAATACTTTAGTAATACATATTCTTCATATTGGGAGTAGACTTGGCACATTTAAACATGCCTGTACTTGTAATTTTGAATGCAATTAACGAACTTTGCGACAATAAAAAAATGTCTATACAATGTTATGATACAAATATAGTTCTCCTAAATAGGGTTCCACTATGTATTGGAAAAACTTGATGATTTGAAGTCATAACCAAAGTGAAGCAGGGTGACATTCTTAATCCGTTTGAAGTCCCGGTCTGAAGCTGTGTGACCTTGAATATGCGGATGATGTTGTCACATTCTCTAGCTTTTTTAGGACTTCTGTTAAACTAATTTAGGCTGCATTGGTGCAAAAATAAACAAAACTAAGATCGATGTGATGTCTAACCAATCTTGAAATGACTCTGATAGGACCCTGACCATCACAAAGCAATCGGAAAGATACATAGCATTAATTATTTTAATTTGCACATTTCGGTAGACGGTAGCACAACGAAAAAACTCTATGTTCACTTAGATATAGCTGGATCCACATTAAACGCAATGCGGACTATCTTGGACACCCCACTGTATATGGTCGAAACCATTTTCCATTTATCAATGAATCATGGCACCCGACTTAAGCCGTATAATAAGCTTTGATAATAGATGCTCGCATCAGATATTGGGGGTGACGTATTTGACGTGAGAAACTTGTAGATGAGAGAACGCACCCGGCAACGTTAGCGGTCATGGAGAGATATTGGAACTGGCTGTGACACGTGCTCTTGATATTTCCAAATAGCCTTAACCTTGCAAGCTTTTCTTCCGAATTGTAGGATTCTGGCATTCAGGACGACCGTTGAGTATTATCCATAGGATGTAGTCGATGGAACTGAAAGACGCTGGCACATAATGA
This sequence comes from Himalopsyche tibetana, assembly GCA_030503985.1. Classification (NCBI taxonomy): domain Eukaryota; kingdom Metazoa; phylum Arthropoda; class Insecta; order Trichoptera; family Rhyacophilidae; genus Himalopsyche; species Himalopsyche tibetana. The sequence continues at coordinate 20,397,108 of JAPJYX010000009.1, read as the reverse complement.
GAGGAAGCCGACTAATTGACAGATGATAAGGAATCATAGAAGCGTCGCGTGGCTGCCACATACTAGAGAAAATATAGTACAAAAAAATTAAGGAGTTATATCTATAGGTGAATGTATATTTTTTTTTGAAAGTAGTATGGAAGATTCTTTACTAAAACAAACAACTTTATTAAAAATTATATCTTTGAATACATGATGAGAAACATGCAGTGATGGAGTAAAAATATATACAATGAAATATTCAAAGCGATTCCGCGACTAAATTTAATTGGTAAACGCTAAACGCTGCAAACTTTATGTGTCTTTTTTTAAGCGAATTTGAATTGAATATAAACTAAAAATACAAACCAAATTTAATTACTCACCTTTAAATTGTATTTATGTTTGTTGCTTTAAAAAAAATAAAACTGATACAATCCCAAATACTTAACTTGAAACACCGTTTGAATGTTTCATGTTCTCCCAATAAATCAGTCATGTATATTGTGTGCGGAGAAACCTTTCTACTACATTGATAAATTTTTTAAGCAAGCTTTTTTCTACGTACGAAATTACTGATTTATTACGATGGAATGAAACATTCAGACAGAGTGAGTTCCTGCAAAATAAAATTTGGATTTTTTTGTTGTTTAGTTTTTGATTGTATTTTTAATTTTATTAAGTAAAAATAGTTTCTTAAATTGGAAATGTTATATTTACAATTGTTTGATTTAAAGGGCTTTCTGTGATTTATGGTATTACTTCTCCGTTCAGTAAATATAGTTAACAATTTAAATATAAACACAATAGCTATTTTTGCGAATTAAAAAAATTCGTAAAACTACATTTTAAGTGTTCTTTAGAACTCAACTCTGAAGCGTGCCAGTAAGAACTATTAAGGTCTGACAGGATCAATATCATAGCTTGAATTTTAATGTGACATACCTACAAGAACTAGAACTAGAACTAGAGGCATATATTCTACCCGCAATGGGCTTAAGTGATTTAATTAGATTCTTACCTTTCATATTTTGAAAAATTTCAATTAATGATATTTTAGCAACTGTCTGTAAATTTCAATGTTTTGTTTATTTCCAATGTTTTTTTAAGTATTTGGCAAAAAAATTAAACAGCTTTCTAGGCTATACACGTATTAAATTGCCCGTCAAACACTATACAACACGATATAGTTCAAACCTATTTTTTAAAAATGAGCGAATTGACTTTTAATTCATAAATTAAATTATATATTTGCTTTGTTTCATTTTTTTTAAATAATCTCTAACATAATAGAAGTCTTCTGTAATTATTCTAAAATTAAACATTTAAAATCTGTCTATTCGATTAACGAAATATGCACACAATTATTCTCTTAAATATTTATGATAATTATTTAACTTAATCATTTTATTGCAGTTATTTTTCAACCAATGTGTACTTGTGTCAAACGAATTGGCGTTTTATATCGCGAAGAAAGTTGTATAGCTTAAAAAAGATTTAAAATTCAGATCCCAAAAAATGAAAAAACCTTTCAAAATGATTGAACTTGAGAATTTATTTACATAATCAACGTTACATCCGAACGCTGAGGGATTTGGACGTTTATTTTTGAAGATAAGTAAGTTTACATGCCTCGTTTTTATGTTTATTCATCCATGAACAGCGATAATAGGAGATTACATCTTTATATCATATCATTTTTGTTCTTATCACAATTATTAAATATACCTAGATCATTTAAACTAGTAAAAAAATAATTTCAATTAAATTTTCAATCCTTTTTCAGCGCTTATATAACAAATATTTGATATTTTTCCTACCTTATTTCACAAATTTAACTGCAGAATTTTTAGATTTTGGTAAAATTTTCTCTTGAATGACACAGTTCAGTTTTATTCAACTTTACGATAAATTCTTCACCGTACAGTACGAATATATTTGAGTCATCACAATAATTCAATAATATGAATTAATAATTATTTCACTGGGTCGACAAAATAGTTTTGAACGCTAATTATATATGTAAGTATAATCAATCAATTCAGTGGTAGTTTACACATGCACAACTTAAAAGCCGGCGTCAAAAACAAGCAGACAGTTTGTCAGTCATCTATTTGCTAAACTTTCAGCGGTGGCAAGTTCACCAAACTTTCTCGAGGAAATTTACACCAGCGAGAAGTCACATCGAGAAACAATCCTAAACACAATACAACACACTATGCAGTTTTAAACACGATTAAATAAACAAAACACAAGTGATCTTTCGGATTAATATAGCAATAACCTATCGGTTTAGTATAAGCGAAACTTGCTTGATTCTGTACCATCAAAAATCGATATAGCGATCTTTTTAAGTGTCGTAACTTTTGAACTGAGCGTGCGGCCGCTAGGCGATTATAAAGGTTCGTTTTGGGGGTATATCACTTCACATGTAGGTGTGTGGAGACAGTAATATCGGATGATATCGTCGATGTGACGGCGGACGTGCGAACGAGGAGCCCGCAAGTCGGCAACTGAGGGGGACGCCGTCGCGCAGACGCGTCGGGACGCCCACCCCTTGCGCCGCCGGCCGTGGAAACCACCCAACTTTCTCTACCTAGCTACCCCTGTTTGCAATTACAGTTTGATTGTGATGAAAAAGAATTGCCCCCTTCATTTGCCGATAGTAATATCTATGGCTAATCAAAAAGATTCGCAGAAAGTTTATCGAAAATGTCGCTTTCTTTTTCAAAACTTAACCATTTTGGCAATTTATAAATGCTTTATAACGTTCTTTCAAAAAAAATACACTTGAAATTTCGTTTTAGACAACGAAATATTTTTAATACATTTAAAATTATTTTTTTAACTCGTAGCTTCAATGAGGTTATTCAATTCAGGCGTTTGTAAGCGACATTTTCGACTGTTCATTTTGTCACGTGTCACATAATATTCAATCCAATGATGTCATTAAAATATTTACTAAAATATCTCACTAGTTTCTTTTTTCTTTTTGTAAAATATGTCGATATCTATAGATAGAAAATTTCCATCGGAAATTTCAAACATCTTAGACTTTAAAGTGATGCGTATCTCTTCAATATTTGGTAAAGCAAACGTTGAACTTTTTAATGAATATCATTCGAGTTGGTATATTTCTTTAATATTTATTTTTCTGTTAGGTATCAAATATAAGTTTGCCGTATTATTTTGTTAGAATAAAATATCTGATATGGTTCTGTTTTATCCATATATTTTTTTTTAATTTGTCATCGAAAACGTTAAAAAAACTTCTGCCATATAATTATGTCAAATGAATACTTGAATTATAGTTGTCGACAACTTTCTTTGATTTTTTATAATAGCTTTTTTAAAGCTGCTGTGCCTATTTTTGTTACTATTAGTAAGAACTGCTTGAAAAATATCGAATATTCTCGCTGTTTTCTAGTTGTTTCAAGCTGGCTCTACTAACCAGGCGGGTCTGGGCTCGATTCCTGGTAAGGTTCAATGTCAAATTTAGATTTTTTAAATTTAAAATTTGAGATCTAAGACATATGTAGGTGTTTGTGATGTCAATTTACCTCTAAATGATCTCGAGTGACTTACAATAAATCTCATCGAGCTTTTTTCGTATGATCTTTCAACCTTAAAATATTTGGCGCATTGACAACAACTGTAATGCCAAATATTTTTTTAATTCTTAAAACATATATATTGAGCATTTGGCATCCTAATGGAGGTATTTCAACAGCAGTATTTTTGCGAGAACTGTTAGTTACTCAGTAGCCCAACCTCGGAAGATTAGTAGGGATAGAGGATATAGCAGGACAAGACTAAATTAGTATTACAAGGAAAAAACGCTCTCTTTATGCCTCGCTATTTGAGGATCGGAAGGGTGGAATGGAATATTTAACCGTTCATACTGGGACTCGACCCTATGAGATCCGTCACGGAAGCCAACGACGTTGACGACTGCGCCGTGAACCAAACAATATACCTACCATAATAATAAATAAAAAATTAAGATGTTAAAGAAAGTAAGATAATATTATATACACCTCTTCTAAGTAGGTATACTAAAGCAAACCAATATCCTCATAAACATAGTACTGTCGATGGTGTGAAGCTGAACAGTACTATCATTAATTGAGGCATGAGAAACATTTGCACAAAAAAGGCCATTTGCATTGAAATTTCAAATATCGTAGATAATCCAGTATGAATATTTTTTATTCTCAGACTCAATAAACAAACAAAAATTATTTATGGAAAAAAGATTAAAAAAAAACATATCTTCCCAATTATGCTATTCTGTATCTTCGAAGAACTCGGAGGTAGGTATAATTAATTATTATTATTAACTTTATTATTCTACTCATAACGATTAAAATCTGATGATGCTTCTCAAATATGTGAAACACGTTTTACACTTTGTCACACAACAAATGGTATAACAAAGTTATCAAATTTGATTTTATATTATTTGAAGTTTTTTTTTTAAACCATGTTCGCTCCTAATGTGGAGCATATGGACTTCTAATGGAATTTATCTCAACAGAAGTGTTTCTACGAGAACTGCTTGTTACTCAGTTGCTCAACCTTTTTTTTCCAAAGAGAGTGGGGATAGAAAGATAGGGCTAGGACAGGACTAGTAGCAAGCTAATCGCTCTCAACACCGTTCATATGATAGGATTGGTGGGAGGGGGGAATTAAAGACATCACATACATCGATGCCATCGAACAAAAATTGATAAATCTATTGAAAAATCAATTTATCAAACTGTCCGTACCGAGACTTAACCCGTGCCCTCCGTAACCGAAGCCAACAAGCCGACGTTGACCACTCGACCACACAGGCGGCGGAGTTTAAGTTTTATACTCGTCGATAACATTAGTGTTTTTTGCAATATCCAACGTAAAAGTATATTTTTTAACTTTAAAATTATTTTTTTACAAAAAACAACTCTTTTTTTTACAACTATAACTTTGATCCCGCAAAACAACATTTCTAGAGACTTTCTTTAATTGTGGACTTAAGGATAACGTACAACCTAAAATAATATTATGAATGAAAAATGACTCCATGATTTAGTTCTTCCGCTACCTTTTTATTATTTCATATACAACCATGGACAATATATGCGTACATAGGACGGCTTACTGGATAATTTTATCATCTAATTTTTGCAGAGATTGTGATTTCATAATATTTAGGTCAACACAGCGACGTAAACAAGGGCAAAGACAATAAAGAATGTAAATTTTATCGCTGTAGTTTTTCTTTTTTGCTATGAAAATATTCATCATTTAGTTTATACAGGAATGAAGAAAAATTTATACATCTTCGGAGTATTGCGTAGAGTTGTTTGTCACTTCATATTTTTATTTATGTTCAAATTATGATTGAAAAAGTTGAATGCATTATTATAAAAATTGTGTTCTCAGAAATATGTTTCGCTATCGAAAAACTATTCTTAACCTAATAACAATCCATTCAGAATGTATCCTAACAATTTTTCAAAATAATACATTACGCTAAACAAAAATTCTTCTTTTGATTAAACGTTATGTGCGCTTTTTTACTGTGTGGTGGTAGGTATATATCATGTTGTGGTTATTTAAGTCCAGTTAGTTGTCAGTTTTACTGTTATTAACAATACAAAATTATAAGATACGTAAACAGTCCTACACAACTATTAAGATAATAAACTCGTATGCTTATGTACGTGATCATATTCTGTGGTCTTAATAAAGATAGAACCAACTTACAAGTCGGGTTTACAATAGAATTTAGTGGAAGATTCTTATAATTTACATTGAATGAGTCAAAATCAGTAGAACGAGTTGAAAATTACTTAAAGTATCAAATGATATTATCATAACAAACCACGTATTGAAAGAAAACCATCACAGTTGTAAGTCAACTATTACTAACCCATTCATATCTCAAAAGTTCAAATAAAGAATGGTTCACTAATAACTTTTATTTTTGATGCAATAGATTTTGTGTTAAGCTATTAACAAAACGCGATAATTTAATTACTTTGATATACATTTCGCCTTTCATTTGCAATTAAAAACTTATCGCAGCTTCACTTTTGAATAGACCCGCTAACGGGTAACTTTATTATGCATCAAACTTCATGCCAAAGATAAGGGGTGGACCGGGAGGAAATGTCAAACTTATTGCTTACCTGCACAGTGCAAAGCTCTCTCGAAGCTTTTTGATAAAGCTGTCAGGCGCAGTTTGAGAAATTTTAACACAAACGTGCTGCAGAATTTGTGTATACTTGTTTCAATTTCTAAGGAAATTCATACGTTGAAATTGGTCCCCGTGTCGACATATTTCTCGGAAACCTCTCCTTCTCAATCGATATTATAAGTATTTAGTTTATTTCGTGTAATCGAAACTAAGATTAAAATGTTACGCGTTTTATAAATTTATAGCATATTAAGGTCGGCTTCAAACATTCTGTTCAAATTTACAACCGATGAATAATCTTGCAAGGTTCTTTCACAAACCATATTAGGCGACATGAGTATGTGTTAAGCTGTTGGCCCCTGTAGCAAAACGATAAGAGATTCGAATTCAAGCAAGACAAATATTAAATAGTTGTTGTTTAAAGCAAACATTTGGTACGGTGCAGCAACATTAGTAAGCCGGCTTTAGCGCGCAATAGAACCTTTTCTTATGCGCGTGGGACAGTACCGCGCAAGATAAAAAAAAATTGACTTCATTTAACCGCTCAACTCACAAGAGTAGATATATATACACGTTTAAAAATATTGAATTTATTTTTGGATGTATATAATAAAAAATGGTTCATTACATGACAGTCCAGCAAAAAGGGGAGCTCAAATTTCTTCTCAAACTTATCGCTATAACTACACAAGACATAGCTCTGTTCTTCTGCGTACTTCTGATGGTTTGCTGACGGTTTGCAAACTGTTTTCGAATTAGAGTCTAAAACTTTCAATTCGATTCTAATTTGATAACAGTTTGCAAACCGTCAGCAAACCATCAGAAGTACGCAGAAGAACAGAGCTGGTAATAACTTGCAAAAGGTTTCATTGGTTCTAACGAGCTAGACCTGGACGTATCAAGACATTTTTAGTGATGAAAGCGATAGCGTCCAGTCTCTCATAAAAGTCCTTGTATTTAAACAAGTAGCGATGAACAGTATTGTTTTTTCTCGACAATAATAATACTTGGTGTAAATTACTTATTGAGTTTTTACTATAACCTTTTTTAAAACGATTTTCTGTATCCCAATTCTATGAATTCTAACACTTTTACGTTTTTTTGTGGAACGTTCTTAAACGTCGTGGAACCATTTGGTATAGAGAACATAAATTTTTGAGATCGTGTTTTCTTGATTTTATCTTAAGACACTTTGCTTAAAAGACATTGAAATATTTGGTATCTTTTAAATGAAATGTTATATTCAAGCCTTTCATATAATAACTATTTAACGACTTATGTTGTATTAGCATCTTTAAGTAGTGTATAAAACATAATAAAATAATATGATAATCAGAGGCTTAAGGTCAATCCATAGATGGGTCTTTTTTATATTTATATGTTTCTGCTGCCTTATTTTGTCTTTCTTATCAAGTTGGGGTTGAATTATTTTCATTCAGTAAGTTAGTAGGTTTTTTTTTATTTTTTTAGAAAACTAATTATATATCAAATATGTATAACTTAAGAGTTTAATAAGTTTTGGAGTGTGTCATTTTACTGATTAAACCTAAAGTTTTTCAGAGTTCTTTTAAGAAAAGTTAAATGATTAATTATTTTTGGCGAGAAGAATCTCTAATGATTAATTGTAAATCTTAAATAAATTGTTTCTTTATTTCATTGAAGTCTATTTAATTCTCTTTTCCAAATTCTTTGTTACTAATTGATTTAAAAGTCAATGAGAATTAAACGGTTCACCCAAGTTGCTTCTTATCAGAGGTGCCCATTACTTGAATCGTGAGATAATTAAAAATACTTTTTTAACATTATCACAAAGTAATAACATTTTTTAAAAGAATAAATAAAAAACAGCCATTAGGTGGCAGCTATCTGAAATTTGAAATAAAAACATTGAAACAGGGTGTCTCTTGACATGAGGCTGTTTCCTGGAATCAGACTGTAAAAATATTAAAAAACAAACGAATATCGTATGCGTAAAATAATATTACGTTATTTTTTTAATCTGTCTTAGATGAGGCAAGAGAGGATTTTGCTACTGATTTCAAAATAAATTCTCTAAATATTTTTCTTTCAACTTGACTATATGTAGTACATAGGTACGTATTATATTTATTATAAAATTTTTGAAAAACATTTGCTTGTGATTAACGAAATTAATATTTTCATTTGATGTCGTAGTTACAAAAATGTAAAATTCAATGCGTCACTCGTTTTTTCTTAATTATTTCAGTTAAATGTCAATTGTCAGTGCAAAGATTTTATATTTATAAAAATAAAACCAAAATTAAAGTGTTCATTCCACAGTTTTATATAATTATTGAGACTTATTTATCTAGGTTAAGTAGAATTTTCGGAAATTATTTTTTTAACCATAATGGCTCCAAATATGGAACCTATGATTTTTCTGAATAAAAGTTATTTTAACGAAGAACGCTTGATACTAAGTTTTTCAACTCCTTTTTTTTCGAAGTGAAGAGAAGTAGAGGGATTTGATAAGTCTATTGGTTAATCCAACGCTCTCATTGTCACCCGTTTTTTTTGTTGATAGGATGAATTAGGAAAAAATCACAATCATCCATGCCTTTGACCATGAATATATAAAACAATCGTAAATTGAACCTGTCTAATATCACTTTTTTCTGTTAATCTTAATCGAATTGCTCAAGACGATACAAATATTAGCTTAATTTGTTAACCTCATCGGTCATAAAAACTTGTTTGCATCTAGGAAATATTATAATTATCTGTAAACCATTTGCTGAAATTTAAATACTTTTACATTATTATCTAGTTTTTTGAAACAGGCCTTTACCAGTTGAAAAACTTACTCTCTAAAACAGTGTTTACCATAGTGTGGTACGAGTACCCCCTGGGGTACGTGAATAGTTTGATGGGGATACGCGCTGCACCGGGCTTTGGCTGTGCCTGGTGCAACAAGCAGCCTATAGATTTTGATTGGTATCATAATATATGTATTAATTGATTTGGCATTTACTTGGTAGAACTCCATTTATAACAGATTTAAAATAACAAAGTATTTTAGCTCTACAGTTTTTAATAATTTTATTCGTTGATAGCTATTTCGGCTTGCGCCATCGTCAGAACTATGGCGCAAGCCGAAATAGCTATCAACGAATAAAATTATTAAAAACTGTAGAGCTAAAATACTTTGTTATTTTAAATCTGTCATAATATATGCATTTTTTTTGACGATGGGTACTCTATGTTACGGAATTAAAATTATAGAAGGGGTTCACATATGTCATTAGTTTGGAAAACCACTGCTCTAAAAGAAAGTGCTCCTTATTATTTTGTAACATTTTTGAATTAGTAGGTACTACGAATTGTGTTTTATTTTCTTTACATTTTACTCTGATACGGAAATGACAAGCGATGCCTCTTTCCTTTTTTCGAAATGATGAAAAACGCATTTTTATTAAATACTTAACTGTCGATATACCAAAGTGCACAATGTTACAGTTATAATAAATTAATTGAGTTAGGCTACCCAGAATCAAACCAAATTTCTATCGTTATTTTAGAATTGAAGTTATATATCCGAATTTATCATGCTAAAATTTTGTATGAAAATATTAACCGGATTCATTTTATCGAAACATATTGGTATGAATTTTTAAAAAATATGTTTCAAGTTCTTCATATTATACTTTGGGAGATGTAACGTAAAATATGTCAAATATGTACGGGTGACTTTCAAAAAGTTAGGTACGTTTAAGTTCTTTATGAGTTTTAAACATCTCAACATGTAGCTTTTTATATCAAAAACTTTTCTTTAGTAGCAAAGCAATTTTTTTATATCAATAAGTAAGATTTATTGAGAAAACATACTTTATTAGTATATACATATTAAATAATTCGATTTAGTTGTGAAAAACATAAATATATTTTTTTATTTTTCACAACACAAAACTCAACTTCTTTTGAAATAGTACGGTCAAATAAAAGAAACGAATAATATATGTTTACACGAATTATTTGTGAAACATATTTACCATTTAAAAAAGTAATTCAGTGTTTTTTTTATATTTGAATTGATCAATTTAACGATATTTATTAACTAGTTCATACGCTGAAATTAATTAAATGAGTCTGATAGATTTGTTAATCGACTTTGGTGTAAAATTTTTATGAATTTCTGTTTGATGGATTAAATATTTTTATTAAATTTATTTTTAGATTTAGTTGTTCTTTATTTGGTATTATAAAACACGTTATAATAAGGTAAAAACGTATAGCATATAGCTGCAAATAGTTCACAAATAGCTTTTACTTCTTTCTTCTTGGCCATATTCGCATCCTATGTGGAGCATGTGGTCGCCATGCCAGCATCCCTCAGCTCCGCCGATAGTACAAAACGGTCGTCCAGAACGCTGGTCAAAAACGGACCGGACACTTACAGAACTAGAGCTTTCTCTCAACTGCTTGATACCAAAATATCGTTCAATTACATTACATAATAGTTATACCTTACGGCAGTTTATTTTCTTTCCCCGAAAGCACCGAATATTGGTTTAATAACCTACTTTAAACAGAAAATATTATTTTAATCTTTTCTTTAATAATATTTCAAACTGAGCAATTCTCTTCGGAATTGAAAAAACTTCATGTTAAAAAGTCATTCACTCTACATTACTTTTGCTAGAAATGCGCGAAAACAAATGAAAACATCACCTACGATATACGATCGTGAAAACGAGAAAAACACTACGTAACTTTATAGAACCGGATAGGTTAATGTTATCGCTTTTAAAATAGATAATTTAGACTATGTAGTTTATGTGTGAACTGTCAATAAGTAACATATAAAAACTCGTTAGTAAAATGGTGAGTGACATCCATCCATTCCTGATCGTGTGTTGAATCATCCAAATCGATTGTACGCGTAATTGAGATACAAAAAGTTTGTTTTAATTTTATTCATAGGTACTTTGTAAATATGATAGTGTGATGTTAAATTTTCCGGATTATTAATTTATGATAAATTTAATAATGGTATTTATTTTTATACCATGTCCACTCCCAATGTAGAGCGTATGGACTTTTAATGGAGTTTATTTCAACATAAGTGTGTATACAAGACTGATTGTTACTCAGTTACTCAGACTCTCAAAGAGAGTAGGGATATAAGAACAGAAGTAAGACAAGACTAGTAATGAGCTAATCGCTGTCACTGCGCCCGTTTTTTTAATAGTATGTGTGATAGGGAATTCTTGTCTTTACTTTCCGTACTGGGTTTTGAAACCGCGACTTCCGTTACCGAAGTCAACCACGCAGCCTGTGGTATTCAATTACTACAAAAAAGGTTTTTCAAAAATATCTTAACATATTATATGACATATTCAGTGACGATCTAGGGTAGAGACTTCTGTCTGGTTAGTTCGATATCGCATGAAAATTTTTTAATGTATCCACTAAACCGCCACGCAACGTTGATAATGCAACCTCTAAATATATTCCTGATATATTACTCTGCCATATCAAACTATACTAAATTATTAATTAGTGACCATGTAAACGTAACATGGTAACTCAAAGCGATCAAATTAGTATGTTAAACTGGCATGTAAAGCCGTTAACACGTATTGAAATATGGCATGTAAATGGACATAGCCTGAAAACATCGACTGAGTGGATAATTGCGCATTTTCTTAATTGGTCTACCCAGCAAAACGCTGTACGGACCTTTGTAATTAATTTATTTGCTTCGTTAGATACGTACATGCTTTCACTGTCATTAAACTAGAACTAGGGTATCCAATTCCGGGATTGCGACAGTACTAATCCCGGGATTTCGGAATAGAGAAAATGATGCACAGATGTCGCGCTGTTTTTGGCAAATCCGTAAATTCCTGGGATTTTGAAATTTACATGAAATTGTTTGAAAAATCCCATGATTTCAAAACGACCAAAAATTTCTCAATCTCGAATTCCAATGTTCAATCCCGGGATACCGGGATCACAAAAAGGGTCCGGGATTGAATCCCTTTACTCAGCGATTTCCAACTTGGGAGGCGTGGACTATTGCAAAAGGAGGCGCGAACAATCCAAAATATTTATTTACCCTTTAAAACGTGTCGTGATTACTATATGCAATGAAGGCAAGGGAGCCGCGAAAATATTTTTTTCTTCAAAGGGAGGCCTATTAACATAAAGGTTGGAAACCACTGCCCTAACTATAACATATCATCACCGCTCTGGGAAAAATTATTTTAATAAAAAATATGTTTAAATTTGAATCGTTCAAACTATGTACATTCTCACAAATTTTGTCACTAACGACCCGGGTTTCGCCTTTCGGCATCTTCAGGCATTCAAGTGCACGGATGAACTTGAACTGACCGGGTCGTTAGTGACAAAATTTGTGAGAATGTACATAGTTTGAACGATTCAAATTTAATATTGAAATTCCACCAAGCACCTTCAGTCGAAATCTTAAATTTAAAAAATATGTGTTTTAATATATGTATTGATTGTTGATTTTCCCACCACTAGTCATTATGTGTATGCAGCCGCTCTTTCACGGACGCCTTCCATAACTCAATAACGATCTAAAAAGAAAACGATTCTACTCTTCAGATTCTGCTCGAAACAGAGGTGCACGGGACATATCGTCTAATCATGTAGTTCTTAAAACAAAATATATAGACAGAAAGAAAAAAAAAACTTGCTCAGCCATTAAGTTTAGGTTGTAATATTCTGTGTATCCGTATTCTGAGAATCTGCCTTTTGGATTGAGTTTAATCTACACTGCGTTGAATTTAAAGAGAAATCAAGAATATCCCGTTTCCTATATATAGAAATTTCTACTACTATCTATCTGTTACTAATCTGTCTTAAAATAATTACTTGTTCTCTTTAATGTACCGTGATAATTAAAAATGGTGTCACAAAACCGAATAAAAAAAGGTTGAGTATATATTTAATCCATTTACCGGAAGTGAGTGAGATATAGAAAATATTAGACTACACAAATTACTATAATGTTATTTATTTATCCGACAGATATCGTTTGTATTATTTAATGTTTTATTGGATTTAGTTGTAAGCTATGGCCTATACCTATTATCTTTAAAAGGGAGACGTGAAGGGTATTAGCGCAAGGTGGGCTGCAGAGCACATCAGGCACCCATTTCTCTGGACTAATCCTCAGGACTAATCTAGGAATTTGTAGAGATGGCCATAAGGTAAGCCAATTAATTCACCCCTTTTGAGTAACGACCCACTAAAAAATATTATATTGTCAGGTTATTCATCTTATGGCAATAATTATTTTCTAATATCACGAGACGATATTTAGTTGTTTAACCTAAATTTATTTGCTGAAATACGAAGCATACAAAAAGCAAACTTTTATTCCCTTGCAAAAAGTTTAAATAATTAAAGACCCCGTTTTAATTATTTTGTCTATCTTTATTTGTGTATAAATAAGGACGGTAAATAAGAAAAATCTACTCATTAAAGCTATTGTGCCAAAAAATTGTTACGCCATCGTAATCAAATGTTATATGAATAGCTAAAAACCGTAGAACGAGAGTAAAACAACCAATGTAGTTATGTAGGATATAAAATTAGTATATTTTAAGAATGTGAGATGTTGATACCAGATATACGTTTGAAACTCACTGAAAGCCGTGAAAAATGAAAAGGGGGAGTCGTTTTTGTTTTACGACATGTCGTGTTTTTGTAGAACTATTTTAAAGCTTGTGTCTCGATAACAAGAAGCATGCGCAGTTTTTGTAATTTAAAATATATATTTTTCTGTAGCTTACTCAATTGGCTAACAGGTAGCATACATAACCCATTTTTCGATCTGTACTGACAACCAGTTTTTTTGAATAAAGGCTCCGTTTGAGGATGTTGACAAAAAAGAGTTTGATTTATACCGTGGATTTTTTTAAATGTAGTATTAAACTTGGGCTAATTTTAGCTTGTCTAGCATCTTATTGACTTTGAAGAATGGCTCAATGACGACCACGTGAACCCTCTTGCAAAGAGCTTGCATTTTTCAGAGGCATAAAATTAATTGATTTGATCAGCATCCAGAATTGACGCAAATTAAAACTTATTGCTTTATCACTGCATGAAACAAGCACGATAGAGACTAAGGGTCGCTCAGATAGCGAGGGCATTGAAAACTCTCTTGCTAGTACGCCAGTTTGTGATGGAAGACATTATTTTTCACCCTCTGCAGGAGGAGAAACTTTTTCTCAGCAATGCTGATGAACAAAATGGAGGCTTATAGTGCAACTGGCTTTTTTATTATGTTTATTTAGCGTTGTGGGTTTTAATGACATAATGCTAAAAACCCTATCCAAAAATATGCTTAAACGGAATAAATTGAACTGCTTTTACATACAAATATATTAAATAAATTAAAAGTGAAACTATTGTTTCATAAAATGGCGTATTTTATATATTTCGGAAAAAAAACATCGTTTAAAAACTAATTTTATGCATAAAATCCGTGTTTAAAACTTAAAAAATGAACTATTAACAATTACAAATATACATATATATTTGTAATTGTTAATACTACATACATGTAATTGTTATACACAAAATTTATATATGTACAATTATTATGCATATACCAGATAGCTTATACTTGAAACGGAAGTATGGTAACGTGAAGATAAATTGTATTTATTATAACAATGTCAGGAGTATCAGATCGATCGTAAAGCCAACTGTGATTGATTGCAGCATTTTCAGCTGTGTTTGTATTTTTTCCATTATCCGATAAAAAAAAACTTACTTGGTAACAATTTTAAAACAAAGCATCAGCATCAAAATATTGCCAAGCCTATTAGTGACAAATAAATTTTGACACTTTAAATATCAATGTATGAGCAATTTACACATATAATATTAATATATACTAGAGAAAGAAAAAGAGTCAAAGACAAAATTTACAGTAAAAAAAAACGCAAAATTCTAGATAATTATGCATTTTAACATAAATAAAATACAGGAACGTAAGTTTCACTGCATATGTGTAAATTTATCTTTCGGGAATGAATTGAAAACTCGCAAACCTCTTTCGGTAAGCCCCTTTTAAATTCGATAGTAATCAAATCTGGGTGTAATGTTGTATGCTTAATAACTAGCAGTATGATAATGATGAATGTTTACGAAGATAGTGGCAAATTATGCTATAGACGTTATTTTTGTCTATGAAAATTAATCTGTTTCACAATCGTAAATGATAATTGATAGATTTCAATCAATAAACGCTCCGCTAAGTAACAATGGAAGGTTTTTTCTCTACAAATAACATACGGTGATAATAGCATTACAATGAACAAAGCATGCCCATAATAGAGGCAATATTTTGCAGAAAAGGTTTCGCTAATATGGATTTCTTTGTGCGGAGGCTTTCACATACATAGTTTCCTCTCTATTAGGAATGTATTGGAAATTATTACAAATCCTATGGGATGATGAGCGGTGAACTCGAAAAAAGTAGCCAGCAGTGGGGAAAAAGCAAAGCTGCTTGTAACTCGGTTCAAAGGGCAGCGATTGCTGGACCAAAAGGACTTCCCAAAGGACTATGGTTGGATTTGCATTTTTTATTTAACTTTTCACACTCCTACACACGTTTTTTGCGCAAAAAAAATACGTATGTTCTATTATAAACGAAGTAGTTTTAACTGTGATTGCTTTTCACGAATTCGCAATATTTTCCGTTTGCATTTTGGTATTTTTACTGAAAATCGTAAAAACTTACTTTTGCGCGTATCGCTAACAAACTTTATAATTAGTTTTACTTTTCTTTTCAATTCCACTGATGTCAAACGGCTTCTGCCTGTTTAATATCATGTTTATATAAAGGCCAGAGTTCTACGGAGAAAAAAACTTGAAAATAGTATCTGAAATAAATATAAATATTTTTCAACTTTAAATAGAAACTTACAACACATCTGTTTAGAGAATGCTGCTATTCAAATTGAAGAAAAAATATTAAACGGAAAATTATGTATTTAGATGTTTACAAGATTAAAAAAAACATTTCTGCATAATTACAAAAGTTACAAAGTAATATTCACGTACTTATAAAGCGATTTTTGCATAATGAAAATATGTATTTTACAAGAGTATTCCGTTACTGATTGAAGCTTAGATAAATTGACGATAATTTTTTTTTTTTTTTTTCATATCCGCTACCAATGTGGATCATAAAGACTCCTTATGGAGTGTATCTCAACAAAAGTGTTTCTAAGAGAACTGCTTGTTACTCAGTTGCTCAAACTCTCTTTTTCCAAAGAGAGTAGGAACAGAAGGATAGGGCTAGGACAGGACTAGTGGTTAGTTTATGGCTCTCGATACGACCCGATTATAGAATAGAATGGGGGGGTAGTCAACCATGCACTCAGGTCGATGTTTTACTGCGCGCTAACGCCGGCGTGCTAGTCACCCACGCTGAGGTTGCCAATTTGATTAGTTAATCGCTCCTTAAATCCCCCATTTTTAATATTTAGTTGGTACAAGGTGAGTGAAATGGAATATATTTTTACAGACAGCAAAGTCTTTCGTTATAAAACCAAAAATCATTTATTGTTAAATTTTTGTCCGTTTGTGGATTCAATCTCATGGACACCGCAAGTGAATATGATTAACAGGCAGGATTGTTTACCAATCGACTTCAAGCAGTCATCAATCCCTTCTTAATCAAACAAACTATTTTAATATGACTTGAAAAACGTGTTTTTACTGTCATGGAAATTGTGGATTATACATTACTTGACCATTTATTTCTCCCCCAAAACGGGACATCTAAAAAAATCGTACTTTTAGCCGCCGTTTTAAGCGTCCGTACACTTTCATACACAGCTGTACTCGATTAAAACCAAATGCCACTTATTCAACGCTTGCATTCTGACGGTACTGCTTTACGGTTGTCAATCATGGCACCTGACGAAGACTCGTAAAACCGTATACTGAGCTTCGAGAACAGATGCTTGCGTCGGATAATGGCGGTGAGGTGGTTTGATTTTCTGAGGAAGCAAAGCAGTTGGCGGGAGACAGTAAAACATGGAGGTGCCGCGTGGCGGCCATATGCTCCACATAGGAAGCGAACATGGCCAAAGAAGAAGACACTTTCATACAATAAAATTGACTAGATAGTTATGTTTGTTCATGTTATATTATTTATATTATATACAATTATATAAAAAAATACAGTATTTACATGTGAAATTTATTATTTACCGCGTGCGCACGCCCACGCCTTCATATACTAGTCTAGATTCTACCGCCAGGATTTTGATTTTGTGCGTTTTTTTTTTTTAATTTTTACTGCGAGTTTTTCTCTTTTCCAAAACGTGTCATTAAAGCTGTGTTTGGAGACACGGGGACACGCCGCTTGAAAACGGAACTGTCCCGGTGAAAACGGGACGTCTGGTCACATTAGTTATACATTACCACGTTCTGCAAAATAAATATGAATATTTTTAACGCATTGAAAAATATTCATATACTATAGAAAATTTATCAAAACACAATTATTTCATTTTGGTTCGCTTCTTCTCAGGCTTCATATAAAAGATTACAATAAGAATATATCTCAATCTTTGAAGAAACTTCTTTATATATTATATTTTTGAACAGGAAAAGCCCAGATATTTACCCAATTTTTTCGTGATCCAATCAAATAGACATCGTATACTTGTTATAAATCGCAAATTACACGTATCAACATAACTGAATCAAGTCTAATTTGCATATTTTTGGTTTTATTGTGTCGTTATATTCAATAATTATTCAGTGTATTTTGATTGCAGTAAAAAATACCAATTGTAAATTCTTTTCAATACCAACTGTTTATTACAACTTTTTTATTCAATTTTATTCTGTATGAATTACACTGCAAATTTGTATTTTCTTATCAGTTGATAATTCTCGTCATGTGTGAAACCGGTCCTGATCTTTTTACATAAAAGTGGAAGTAGTGCAAAGGAATATTGAGTTTTTTTTTAATATATTGCCTTTCTACCAAGTGTTGACAGTGAACACCTTAAGAGTGAAAAAATGCTTAAGTACGAATATTGATAAAAAAATATTTGACATTTATTTTTAGCAATCATTACTTTCATGCATTATTTTACTTCACATGTATAAACTTTTAACATCTAAAAACTACACTCCAGAAAAAATGCGAAAATGTTGTATTTATCCTGTTTTGAATTATGTATTTTGATGCAGATGCAGTGTTATTTTTTGTATGAAACACAGTTTTCGAATGTATATTTCAGAAAAAAAATATTTAAAACCAAGAGTTGCTGAACCTTTTTTTAAATCTATTTCCGCTCCCAATGTGAAACATATGGCCTTCTAATGAAGATATCTTCACGTGAACTGTTTGTAACTCAGTCGCTCAACCTCTTTTTCCAAATAAAGTAGTAGGAAAAGAAGAAAAAGACTAGGAAATGGCTAGTGGTCAACTGATCGCTCTCGCTACGCTCAATTATTGGAGAATCGTAAGGGTAGGACGGAATTTTTAAACATCACAAACACTCATGCCTTCGAACATAAATCAATTAATCGATCGATGCTGTTCGTACTGGGACTCGAACCCGTGAGATAAGACACGGAAGCCAACTACCGCTGCGCCATAAAACTCCTATTACACAATGATTATTTGTATATCTGTATAGAATTTAATGTTTTGTTAGCAAATAAATTCTTTTATATTTCTCAATATTTTCTGTAGAACATATTATTAAAGATATTCTTTTATATGCACACCCTTCAATAGTATAAAAAAAACGCCTTGAAATCGATCTCTTGATAAAAAAATAAACCGAAAAAATTGAGGTTTGATATGTTCAGTTAGTTCTATAGGTAATAACATTTTAATATCTACGAAGCTTACAGCAATAAATTGCCATGTGTAATCGACCCTTAAGCCACATCTTCTTCCGTCGCCCAATCATTAAATCAGTATTCCAGATCCGTTCCACGAACCCATCGACTGGTTCTTGAGTTTTCTTTGTCGAGAGCTCATTTCCATCGCACTTTACAATACGCTCTCGCTCGTGTTACTGCAGACCACATTATTAATAAAAAAGAACTCAACTTCTCAATATTAAGAATTTTATATTGCACAAAATTCACACGAATATTTTTTACTTTTGAAAGTTTTACGAAACAAGAGCTATACATTATGCATATAATACATATTATGTATTTGATATAATATTGTCAATTAATAAAAGTAATTATGTTTTTAGTTGAAAACTTGACATTATTTCTGCGACCATTAATTTAATGATACAAAATTCCATTTACTTTCAATGAATATTTAAGAAATACTTTTGAACTGATTATACCTTTTTAGTGGCATTAATTTATTATTTAAATTATTATTCATAAACTCTTTTCATATTTCTTACACCAAAAGTTTGTCAACAAAACAACATTTTATTAGTGTTACTCAATTTTATATGAATAGGCCACTACCAATTTATGTTTTAATCAGTTGATAACGCTCGTCGTGAGAGAAACCGTTCGTGATGTTTAGCAAAGTATGTGAAATTATTACATTAAATTATAATGTTTTTTTTCTAATTGATTGAAAAATGAAAAATAAAGAAAGCAAATCAATTGAATGCCTTCTTAAGTTTTTATTGAAGAAGTGCAGAAAACAAAATTTTGCTAATAAGTTGGTATTTTAACCTTGCTTTGTTGATTGTAGCGTTGGTAGATTTTAAAGGTTATAAGAATGATTGTATCAAAATGGGAAACGTTTAAAAACACGCTTAAAACAGTTTTAAATATACAGTTAAAGCTACTCAAGAAAAAAAACAATTATTCTTCTTGAATTTTAATGTATAAATACTAACTCACCCATCGAACCGGTAGATCAGCCGATCGTAGAGCCATTTATATTTGATTGCAATACCGGATCAGTATCCCATAACCGGTATTCATTTTAACTTTCTTAAACTGCATTGCTTATTTAAAAATGGTAAAATAATAAGAATCATTTCATTTTACTTATTGAAGAAAAAGGAAACTAGGATTATTTTCGAAATGAAAAGACGACCTCGGTATCACTAACCAACCCTTTTACAACACTACGGTTTGTTTGTATATATAGTAGATAGGTATCCTTTTTTCAAGTAATTATAAACATAAATATTCATTTGAGAAAGCTTTTTTTTATATAACTCTAGACATTTTTTCTTAATTCAATGACATCAATAATGTGAAAGAACTTTTTTGGTATTCATCCGAAAAACAAAAATCTTTTAAATGTCATCCATTGGAAACAAGCTGTGACAGCTTAAGTGATCCAACGTTAAGATAAATATTTCAAGCCTCATGTATATTTATTAGCATTTTATATAACATGAAAGCCTAACATTTCAATTTACCTACGCTTTCAGTGACCAATTTATTTTATTCATCTCTAATGCCCTACGGTTAAAGAGCTTTTTTCTGTTCCTAGCTTTTATACTTCGATTTGTTGAAAGTTTATTGCACTCCTTTAATCTTAAGATTACACTATTTGGGTGTTGATTCAAATGAAAGTTTTAATTACATTCAAAAATCGATGATATTTCCAAAAACAAACATTTTGAATACATCATACAATATACTTATTGCATATGCTTTTTAAGAATCTAGCTCTAAATTTATGATTTTAAACAGCTTGGTAAATTTAATACGACACTTTGTTTATCTAATCATTCTAAACTTACCCATTACAGAATAAAACAATATTTTAATACAGTTTTAATCCTACTTGTTGCTACGATATATATGTATACATAAATGAAGCTCTTCAATGGGAGAATTAAGTAAATTCATAAGTAAAAGTACGTATTCATTCTTTTAACTTATATAATGAACAAAGTTTTATTTCCATGTATTATATTAATGAAAATAAAACATGTTTACTACCAATTCTACAATCTTATAAAACAACATATAACGAATTTACATTCTTTATTATATTAAACAGCATTATTTGTATCATATTATGTACGGCTAGTGACAAGGTATACAAAATGAACTGGTTAAAATAATGATCAGGATAATAATTCACATGATATAATCGTATAGTTATAATCACACAATGATTTATGTGATAGTCATGGTTACCACCAGCTAATTAATTCTTACATTTATTGAATAAGACTTTAATGTTTCAAACTCTTTCCTTCTCTCACCATCAAGAGAAAAAGACACATCAAAATTTCATGTTAAAACAGGTTTGTAATTACAGTGCTCGATTATTTGGTATATATTGCGTCATGATTTTTTTTTGATTTTATAAAGGTTCTATTTCTTTCTCTAGTGTTATTTCATATATATTCGAAAAATCTTATATTGTTTTTTGGCGCCAATCCAAACAGCAATTCTGTCTGCAACTTACGGAGCAAGATTTCAAACGTCAATATTTTTTCATAAAAACGATACCATTAGTTTGTAACTAAGCTTTATGGCCCTTTACTTGTAAGCATTTTCTTAAATGAGTCTCTTAGACTTTCCAAAGAGTCTTAAAGAATAAAAAAAATCTTTCACATTACAATAAACTAATGTAATCATGAATTCCTGATCGAACTTAAAATAGCTTTTTTGTAAAATAATAAACTCGTAATACTTTAAGTCTTCGTATTTTTAAATACTAATGGATTACATCACTTTATGGGTGTCTACTGTCAATACTTGATGGTAAGGCATTATATTAAAAATATATAATATACATTTGTACTAAAACCTACATTTATTTAAAAAGATCAGGACCGGTTTCGCTAGAGAGCGTTATCATTATCAGTTGACAATGCTCGTCACGAGCAAACCCGGTCCTGAAATTATTTAATAAAAGTGGAAATCGGTACAAATGTATGTTTTATTTTTTTAATATAATGGATTATAGTTGAAAAATATCTCCTAACTAGATTCAGTTTGATAATCTGTTGTAATGATTATTAGTGATATCTCTAAGTAATATATGTATAACAAAAAAACGTGTGAATATGAGGAGTAAACATTCAAAAAGTGTTTTGTCACAAATTTTGAAAAACGGCGTTTTATATCAATTCTGATAGCCCATAATAAAACCTATGAATGGAAATCAAAATTAGTGTTCAAAAAGGTTTTTTTTTCATATTAAAATGAAATCATAAAGTTGACACATTCATACAAACCGTCATTTTTGCAACACTTAAATCATCATTTTCCAAGCTTTGTATTTGTGCGACAAAACACTTTTTGAATGTTTGCTCCTCATATGCGGAAAGGATTTAATCTTATAATGTATATTAAAGTTTTTTTGTCATATGATAAATTGTATCAATTTTTACTTTTTAACTGACACGTATGGGTCAATATTAGATAGATCTGGTATCAAAATATCAACGTGAATAATAAATAGTTAGTTTTTAAATGATACCCAAGTGTACCTAGTTACTTCACACTACTCCAGTTTGTCTACGTTGGAGAAAACTTTTGTAGACTAGCCACTAACTTGCATGGCTTAAGAGAGTGAGCTAAAAATGTCCATTCATCATTAGAAAAATAATGTTCAACAATTGCAAACAAGTTGTAATATATAAAAGTTCAAATGCTTTTTCATATACTAATATGTTTATTTTTCTATTTATCATGCCATCGCATAGCACCGATAACTACTTCTCCAATATTCATATGAAAAAATGGTATTTAAGTATTAATAAAGAATGCAATCAGCGAAAATCATTATTGAACCAAGGGGCTGTCTGTTTTTTATTCAGTTCTATTCAAGTTCTTAGAAATTGTCACAACTTTTTTCGTTCCACCCGAAATCCGAATCACCCTTCAAAGAACCGCCAAATAAACGAAGAAGTTTGTTTAATATATACTTACGCAGTACGACGATAATATACGCACGAATGAAATGTTTAAAACACACAAGCCACTGAGCAATAATAACTTTTGGTTGAACTTGTGAAAATAATATATCTTTCAGCATAAAGAACGGCAGTAAGTTAAGGAAATAATGACATCCTCCACACATACTGCTGGATATCCGTAAGTATGGACTTCCTTACTTTAGGTATTCCTGCTTGGTTGTATATGAAGGTCGGATAAAGCAGGGATGCGCCTTTAAGCCAACATCTCCCTTGAATTTAAGCTAAGCTTAACCCTTGAAATATTTTTCAGTAATCTGTACTGTCACACTATATTTATGTTGTATATTACTATTCATACTTATGAATCTAATAATCTAATGAATTTTATACTAATGAATCCAACATTTTATTGACACATGTTTCAGTGTGAAAATATGACAATAAATTAATTATATAACTAACTACATGCACAATTGATTGCGAAGTGTTTAGAAGAAAGTTCTTCTAGGTATCACAATATTATATATATATTTCAATATTGTAGCCGAGTCGTTTATGAATCCTTAAACGGAATTAAATGTTAAATGTCAATGCTCCGTTTTTAGGATCGGATGATTGAAAGTAAAATGTACATATTAATATTGTTTTTGAACACAAATACCACACCGAAAAATAATATTGCAATGTATATTATTTAATAAAGCAGACATGTTCGTGGCAAGTTTAATTGGATTAAATACATTTAAATAACTTGACATTAAGGGGCCTAACCCTATGTATAAGCTTTAAGTACTGCGAGACACCAAGTATTCGTTTCCCTTCTTCACGTATCGACCTACTTCTCGCTCAGTGGTGCGTGGCATCGATTCTTTTATACTTATGGAAAATTTTCTGATAGCCGTGATAGCTAATATATTATGATCTGATATAATTCAAACTCGGGTTGAGTTTTGAACCTCATAAGAATTCCCATACCGTGCTTTGTGATTTCAAATATTATCTAAGATTGTGCTGAAATATAGTAGGCTAATAATTTTCATATCGGAAATTTGGAAGTAACGGAATAACATTAGACGTCACATTTCCGATAAAAGTCAAAAAATCATTATTTTCAGCTGAGAATATGAACATAAATACAAAAAAATAATTATTTTTTATTAAAATATTCAATATTTTGGTTCTTCTATGAAGCCCCTAGATAGCACTGTGGCTTGTGGCATTATTACAACGAGATAATTTGAATAAAGAATTCCGGCATATTTTGAGTAAAGAATACAAAGGTACCAACTTATAAAAAAAACTTTCTTTGCGTCAAATGAGTTTTTTAAATTTTAAATTGCATGTTTCAGTAAGACTTCAATTATTTGTGAAACATACATACGTGTTCAATACAGTAGTAACGAGGGAAAAAATAAAAAACAACTTAGATTAGTTTGTTGGCTCTATTAATAAATCTACATTTTTAAGTTTTCTTTGTATTTTATTGGAGGTGCGATGTATTGTTATTATTTAGGTTTCGTGGTTGTTTTCATAAATGTGGAGTCGGAGTCGTGAAAAATGAGCGGCTCAATTTTTTTTTGAAAAATATATTTAATGATGTGTATTCAAACAAAATAGTCCAAAGTGTTGACATTTCATGCATGGCTAACAAAGATGATTTGATGGTATACATATATATAAGTTAAAATTAAATTATTGAAAAATTTCCTCGGAGTCGGAGTCGGAGTCGTCTTTTTTTACACGACTCCACAGTCCTGGTTGTTTTAAGGGTGAGGGAAAAACTTTGATTACGGCTACAGTGACATCTATTAATGAGCTTTTTTTTAAAATTTGTGATGTGTATGTGTGAAATTAAGCTAGCTAGAATTTTTCAGTAGATAAAAATATTTTTTATATTATTACTTTTTTACTAACCATCCACTGTAGGGGTTTTCAAGTTTGTGTTTACGTGTGCGTGTGCGTCCAACAGAAACACGCTCTAACATGTAATTTTTTGAAGAAATGATATCGAAATTATAACAAAAACTGCAGTTTATTCGTTAATATTCTGCCAGAAAACGTTAAGCCAAATGATCTTGTTTTGAGATAATCGACTTTTTCGAATACCAAGAAGTGAATTGAATTGTATAAACAAAAATTGACTAATAATTTTACAGCTCGAAAACGTTTGTTCGTCTAATCGTCTTTAGGTAGTTGTAGAAATAAGAAATCTGTACAGCTAAACAGTGTTAAGTTATACATAGGTTTGTTATGGTATATTGTTATATATTGGAATGAGTGTGTCAAAATGTAACCGTGAGAAGATGAAGTTTCTACACAATAACCAAAGTTATATTTTTTTTCTAAATCAGTTCATAAAACGTATACGTCCAGTGCTTTATTTCTTATGTAACGCGGTGGAACGGCGTTCCGGCTCATTTTTTCTCGGTACATTCCTAATGTTTCAAATCAATGCTTGCAAACTTTTATTTTTATTTTCCTTTAAAAAAAATGTTTTTTATGCCGAAAAGAGTTTGAAAATATTTTTTTAAATCATGGAAAAAGTAATAACAGTAAAAAAAGATTTATCATAACTAAGATAAGATTTACTAGATCGCCTTCTTTTCGAAGGCGTTGGTATTTGTAATATCTATCCTCCCACTCTTAAATCTAAAATTGACAGATTAGTTAACCACTAGTCGTGTACCAGCCCTATCTAGGATAGCCTTACTCTCTTTAAAAATGGGAGGTTGAGCAACTGACAAACAAGCAGTTCTCTTAAAAAAAACTCTGTTGATGTACCTCCATTAGGAAGTAATATCTTCCACATCGGAGAACGGACATGAATTAGAAAATAAAAGCTAGACAAGAATCGAGTTCCGGCACCTTTTTTTAAAAAAAAAACACTGCCTACGTCAAATAACGTACATTGAACATGCGTCTTCGTCAAAAAACTATAATAGTGTCTACCGATATTCTGTATATGAGTTAGCTCGTGTAAAACTTATAAACACAGATAATTTGCATTTTTCAAGGAGAATTTTTTTAAATATTTTGTTGTTCCCGTCATCAATATTGACGCCGAATACAATATTAATATAATATTATGTATTGACAATAAAAAACTTTTGTATGCTGTATACCTATATCAAATATACCTATAACGATTCAACCGTCCGTTCCACTTTTATTGAATACAAACCTGTGTCTGTATGCTAGTGAAATTGGTCCGAAAAATAGTTATTTTCTGATAAAAAAAAACTGCATTGGATGGAGCTAATTAAAAAAGCAATTACACGGTTCACCAATTTCTTATTCAGATTGATTGAGCTTTCATTATTCAACTCTGAAAGAGTTCCGACAGACAATTGCTTTCGTTGACCCAGTGGCGTAGCAAGGGGGGGTGGGGGGGAGGTGAACCGCCCCGGGCGGCACATTTCCGTAGGCGGCATTTTCGAAAATAAACATAAATTTTCTTGAAAGTAATATGAAAATAAAGATTGATATGTATACAGAACCAATGTAAGCAATATCACTTTCACTATATTTTCTTCCGCCCACTGACAATATATATTCTTTTGTAGGTGGCATTTTTGAAATTTTTAAAGGTAAAAAAACTAATACAAATTGTTTTGGATATAGAATCAATTCGAGCTTTATTTCAATATTATGCTTTCTTTCGTCTAATTTGTGCTTTGTGACTTACTGATTAAACACAACTTTTTAGGGGTCGCGTTTTTAAGAAAGAGAAAAAAAATTCAGAGGTAATAAACAAAAATTGTTGAATGAATCAATGCAAGCGATAATACATTTACCATTTCTTCCTCGCATGATTATGCTTTGTAAAACACTAAAAACAAGATCATGATGACATTGTTTGGGAAGAATTCAAAATTTTGTTGCTGTTCCTGCTAAGCAAACAGAGATGTGAAGTGAAATTGAAATACTCTTATAGTTTTGCAATTTATTTTAAAAAATCTCTTTCTTATTTAATTTACATTCATACCAGATTGACTAGTGGCGACTTTTGACTTTAGCGATTTGTACACTCAATTTAAAAAAAAAAAGGCAAAGTCGTTAGTTTTTTCCGACTACGGTAACGACTCCAACTCTACAACAATGTTTTTAATAAAACTTTAACTGTCAGATAAAATAGATGTTGATAACGTTACTAACGATTTTGTGAAGAGAAAAACCAGAAAATTAATTTTTAAATATGTTTTTTTTCCCAAATTTTATGTTTACAAAATAAAATCTGGTATCTTTTGTTATGAATTAACTAACAACTTTAAATTCATTTACTTATTTATAAAATGAATACGTATAACAATAGCAATAACTTGCCACTTTTCCTCCAAACATAATAAAAAAGACAATTGACTAATATTTTTTTCGACACATTAAAAATTCTTGCTCTGAAAAAAAATCCAAAAGAAAAAAAATAACAAAATACAATATTTTTATAGAAATAATACTTGTGAATAAAAAAAATTAAGCCTCATAGCTAAAAAAATAGAAGCAATTTAAAGAAAAAAGTGGAGGAATTATTGGGGGGGCGGCAAATTCAAGAAACGCCCTGGGCGGCAGGACCCCTTCCTACGCCATTGCGTTGACCTATTGGAAAAACCGCTAACTACTACTTAATAATTATTTGCTTCAAAAATGTAACGATCGATAAACGAATTTTAGTTGTATATATTATCATTTCCGCCAACCAGTGTTTTTTTTAAAAAAGGTGCCGGAACTCACTTCTTGTCTACCTTTTTTTTCTATTCCATGGCCGTTCCCAGTATGGGGCATATAGCTTTCTAATGGATTTATCTCAACAGAAGTTTTTTTACGAGAATTGCTTGTTAGTCACTCTTTTAACTTTTTACTTCTCTTTTTTTTGGAATAAAGTAATTCTAGGATTGGTACCTTCAATCCTAAAATTACAAAGAAAATATTTTAAATATCACGAACACCCATTTTAAATTAAATTTGATTGAAGAAAATGCTGTTCGTACTGGGATTCGAATCTTGTGGCACTCTAAGCGCTTCTCGGTGGCACTTTCAGAATTTAAAAAAAAATATATCAAAAATCTTTTTCATAGATCAATAGATATGATATTTTATTAAAATTATATTATAAGTATAACTGTATGTAATACGTATTGTGATTTAATGTTGTTGAACTTGTTTATACAATATGGCGATAAAATAAGTAATAAATTGTTGAAAAAAATGCATTTCTAATGAGTGGCACTGAAATTTAGCACTGAAAGAGTGGCTTTCAGCCTAAAATTGATGCACACCACTGGCCTACACACTATAAGTGCTTATTGATCGAGTCCAATTAACTTAAACAACTTTGTTTTGTACTATATAATGTTGATATTGTAAAAACATTAACTTTCAATTTTGATTTTGAAATTAATACAAATTTCGATTATTTTAATTTTACAAAAAAAATAAAGATTTTTTTAGATTCATTCGTATATTAATTAATTGGCTTATTCTAAGCTTTTGGTCCATGCTGCAATATTAACTCTACGTTTTACGCTAGTGACGGGGAACCATTGTTAGAAGGCTGACATGTAAGTACTCCATTTTGTAAAAATACAACTAATTTATCCAAACCCAATATCTTAAGAATATGAATAATTGGATCTGTTCTGCCACCATAATTTTCAGAATACTGCACCGAATACCCCTCAAAATGACATGCCACCATAAGGTTGAAGTACATATTCCCATCCATAGATAATATACTGTACCCACCTCTGGTCAACAACCTCGAAAGCACAGGCCAGCAAAAATCAATATTATGATCAATTAAATCTTTCATTAAATTTTTGATTATTTATGATATCGACTTGGGATGCCAGTAGTAACTTCGATATAAAATTTGAACTGTACAAATTTCTAATTATTATTTATCAAATCAATATTGATCTATCTCTAAGCAATTGAAAGCTCTTTCTTCGTCGGTTGTCTTACAAGATGTTTTATCTAACTGTGAATTGGTATGTTGAACAGTCATGCTTTGCTCCTTGCAGTTACCGCCGGCTTCACCGTAACCTAGTTTGACCTAGGGATTATCAACAAGTAAGAAAATATTTTTTGTCTGATGAAGAATATAATTAATTGTGATCGCGCAATTTAATGTAGTACAAAGCAAACATGCGCACTGAGACAGTCACAGAGTCACCTTACGCAGATAAACAATATAATATATTTACTTTCATAGCAGTGCTAAAAACAAAATGTTCGACTAATGCATAATCTTATACTTGCACCTCTTTTCAAAGTCTTGAATCACAATATTACCGCCCATTGTCCATTTGATGTCTTCGCACATGTCTTGAGAATATTATTTCATTTCATAATGCAGCTTCATGAACAGATTCATTTATTATAATAAAAAACTATGCGTCATACATATTCCATTTATATTAATAATAGAGAATCAATTTTAACAATGGAAAATGCTTACTAGTTGAGTGAAACCTATGTTTAAGATTTCGATTGACATCTATACATCATAATAAAAATAATAAAACATTTTTAGTACTTTTTCCACATAAAATTTATTAGATCAGGACCGGTTTCGCTCATCGCGAGCATTATCAACTGATAAGAAAAATACATAAACAGTGATATTTATACAAATTTAAATTGAAATAAAAAGGTGTAAGCAACTATTAACAATTTAAAGGATTAGCAAATTACATTATAATTACACAAAATTAAAATGCTTAACACCCATAACAATTAAAAAATCATCATCAAAGATTTAAATTGTTAATAGTTGCTTACACCTTTTTATTTCAATTTAAATTTGTATAAATATCACTGTTTATGTATTTTTCTTATCAGTTGATAATGCTCGCGATGAGCGAAACCGGTCCTGATCTAATAAATTTTATGTGGAAAAAGTACTAAAAATGTTTTATTATTTTTATTATAATGCCATTCCACCAAGTATTGACAGTGAACACCTTAAAAGTGATCTATACATCAATTTCTGGAGCTGGTGGAGCCGAGCTCCAATTTCTCTTTCATCTGGTGTATTTTGATGTTGCTTTTCCCGCATAGCGTCCTGGATTTACCTGAGCGTAGGCGGGTGCGTGGTCTTTGGTTTTTGTTGTTTTTGTGGTGGTATTAGTTTTCATTCGTAGGCATTACATGTGACACTGGTGGTTGATTCAATAACCTCGAGATGAAATTAATTGGGGTTATGCTTATCTGATCAGTTAACTTTTTTTTTGACCTATTTTTTTTTTATAATTATTATTTTAATCTTTTGCCCTCTATTTTTGGTATTTACCCTCGAGAGGTCAAACCAACAGTGTCTGCGGCAGTCGTTCATCTGCTAAAACCCCGACCTTCAATGCCATGTTTAAGAGCAAATTTGTCGATTATCAAGAACTAGCAGTGAACTATGCCAGACCTGTAGGCAAGTGATAAACGTTTTCTTCAGTTGGAAGCTTCATAAGATTGTTCTGCAATTGCATATCATAACCACTACACAAGACCAACGAGATTCTGTTTCATTCCAGCCTCATAACTTTCTCCCAAGTCATCCCAACATCAAGTCCAAAAAGAGTTACAAAATCCATTTGGCCATCCATAGACGGGAGCCATTCGGTCTACTCTGGTATTTTGGCCATTATAAGGTGATTAGCTTCTGAATTATTCACCAAGTCAAAACACAGTACCCTAGTGTTTAGAGCTTGTCGATTTTCAGAAACCGGTTTTTCAGCATCGTAACCGGTTATACCATATCATTACCCAGCGAAAGGGTATTTTCGATATCTGGAAATTTTGTTACAAAACGATCAGTGGACGCTTTGTGTTTTCTTAAATCATATTTTCTGAAGAGTAACACCAAATAATAATTTCTTGTTGTGAATTATGTATATAAATAAACAACATAAAAATATTGAACTTTTTCTCGCTATTTTAATTGAATTATCCATTTTTTGTAAAACCGGATAAAACCGGTTTTCGAACAATATTGACATTCGACAACCGGTTTTTTCAAAAGCTGGTTTTTGTATAAGCCTTACTAGTGTTCAATCTGTTTTCGAAGCTCAGCATAAGCTTTCCTGACCTTTTGTGAGAGAACTCAAAATGACAGCAATTGAAAACAATATATAATCACAAGGGGAGACCAAAAAAAAGAAGAATTAAATTTCACAAAATTGTAATTTATTCACTAAGAATTTTGCGAATTAGTATGATAATATGTTATAGATTTATTATTATCTTCATAAAATAAACATTAGGAACATTATATACATAACGTTTTGTATTATCATATTGAGTGGATTAAAAGCAATGGTGCAGTTGTTTAGTTTCTTGAATGTTATAGCTTAAATGCTGATATTAATACAAAGCTGAAAAATATTTAATTCATGTAGATATCCCAAGAAGTTCTCAAAGCCTCATCCAAAATTTGCCAGTTAGGCGACGACATGTCACTTGCCAGCCAGTTAAAATCATCCAATTTATTCCAGTTGTTAACGTTCAAATCTAAAGAAGACATGGCAAAATCTTTATCCAAACCGTCATATTTTAAATTGTAAGGTGCTACATTTATTTTATTGCAATCTTCTATAATGGCTTTACTGGTTACGTGCAAATAAACATCGCAACGTGTGGATGTATGGAAACGCAATTGCTGACATGCAAGAACCATTTTACAATCGGTGCACTTGTCTACAAACACGGAAGTCGAAACGGGTCCTCCTAATATGATGCAATTAGATAGGTTATCAAGATGAAGGGTTGCCGGATTTCCTTTGATAATCACAACACAGTCCGTTAAGAAACTTAGCGAGACATCTTTTTTACAAACATTTTCCTGATCGAGAGACAGTTTTTCATTCTTTCTGTTTGTAAATCCGCATGTCACCATATCCCAATTATTCTTATTGGTGGCGTGCAAATTGCTATCAATGGAATCTTTGGAAATATCTTCCAGGCCATTGTTTTGTTTTTTGAACGTCTTTTTGTTAAATCCAAATTTCTTTTTGGGGAAATATAAACTTTCTAATTCTGAACTTCTAAATTGCAAATTTTGAATGCTAGCCTGGGATTTTCTCATGTTGAAATCTTTCAGGAAAAGACTAGAGGCTGCGACATACTTCTGTAAATCTCTAAGATCCGTTTTTACATTATCAAAATGCGCTGAGAGTTCACACTTCTGTAACGATCCCGCTTTTGATAAAGCATAGTCGATATTATCAAACTTCTCTTTGAAAACTGAGTGAAAATAATCTAGTTGTTCGTTTGAGGCATTGATTTCATCTTTCAATTTGTGCTGCTGTTGCAACAACTCTACTCTTTTAGCATCTCTTTTATACAGTTTATCTACAACATATGATTTTTCCTCCATTTTTAATCTGTTAATTTTTAGAAGGTGATGCGGCTGCTAGTTCTTGTTCAACAGTTGCTTCCAATCGCTTTAGCAGTGCACTGTGACGTCTTTCACGCTCTTCAATGTCTTTCTTCAATTGAGGATATTTCTGAAATCATACAAAAAAAAATACAATATGAAATTTGACAGGTCATACACATTTCGAATGATTTTGAATGAAATAACTTTGTTTATAAATATACAAATGATTTTTTCCAAATGGCATGTTGCAGTTAGTTAAAATATAGTATGTGTTCTTTTTAGTGGACTGTGTAATTTGAAAATCGTGTAAAAAAAGTTGAGTGTACATATATAATATGTATGTAACATAATAATTGCGGCTATGTAGTAAACTGTAGTTAAAGTTGATCTCTCAAATCTCATGATTAACAGAATTTTGCTTTTTTCTTTCAAGTTATTAATGTCTGCTTAATCATGTTCACTCGCTATACAGATTAATAATATAAATATGCTTTAAATCATGCAACTTGCAAGCTTGCGTTAATTTTGACATTTGTTTTTGAAACAACATCTTTCTAGGGCACTTTTTTGATTAGTCGAATAAATCATAAAAGATTCAGTTAATGATAAATAAGTATTTTTGAGGGATATTTAAGTTTCCATTGTTTTTATTTTATTTCTTTGAAAATACTGGCATTACTCTGCGAAAAAACTAATAGACAACGAATTTGTTTTTCTTTCTAGAACTTTCTATTTATGATCCTGAAAAGTTATATAAGTTGTATTATCTCCGTAACAATGTTATCTATCTAGAGCAGTGTTCACCAAAGTATGGTACACATACCCCCTGGGGAACGTGAATAGTTTGATGGGGGTGCGCGCTGCACCAGGCTTTGGCTGTGCTTGGTGCAACAAGCAGCTTATATATTTTGATATTTTGATAGTATATGCATTTTTTTTGACGAAGGGTACTCGGTGTTATGAAAATTATAGAAGGGGTACACATATGTCAAAAGTTTTGGAAACACTGATCTAGAGTTATAAATAATCAAGCTCAAATAATGAATTGAAGATGTCACCCGAACAACCCTGTACTGCACATTTTGGACTGTATTCATTTGAATATGCAACATTGCTGTTCGCCACATTACGCACATTTTGGTGTAGTTAGAAGCAGGGCTAGCTTGTGGCATGTGCAGTGTGGCGCAGATAGGCGCAAAAAGGTTTTAGTATTACCAACTCTAGGTTTGGCAGAAAGCACAGAAATCATCGAGCTGGTCCTGGTCAGGATAAGTCCAAAATTCAATAACCTGACGGAACTACAGCATGTTAAAATACGCGATGGATAGAAAAACACTGTACAGAACACAAGGTTTTTCTCAGGTCCTGTAAAATCGGTGAAGTCCTCATTTATTTACTAACAGATGGAGACTTTTTGTGATTATTCCTATATGCTCAAGTCATACGACTCTATTTTGAAAGTGGCATAATGAATTTCTCTATGAAAAATTGCATTTTATATTCACAGGTCTTTTATAATGAAACAAATGAATTTACATGGAAATTAAATATGCCCGTTCAACTTGCATGTCCAATTTTAAATTTACCATATGAATTCCTGCAAACAATATTACCTCTAGATATTTTTTTTCATCTGGAGTAATTGCGTAAAAGAGAGCGTACGTTACAGCTCCGGAGATCACTAAAGAAGCTGGTATCGTTATTAAACGTGACATTAGGTCGGTGATGTTTACTATTGCAGTTTTCCTTGACGTTTCCACAGAGCCAAATCGGATTCCCTTGCTTTGTAATCCTCGTTCATAAACTCTCCGAAAGAATAAAACGAATTCAGAAGAGGCGTACAATTCTTGTAAACAGAAAACCTGAAATCTGTGAAGAAATTTGTCATCAGGATGGGCGGTAATTATAATGTATTTTGATATAAAATTATGAATTTAGAACGCAGACTAACCACTGTTTCTGTTGAGACAAACAAAAACTGCAAATGATCCTATAAATGCTACGCCTTCGACAAACAAGAATGCTTTAAGAGCAGTCGGGGTCTTTTTCCACAAACTAGCCGGCTTGGGATATTTATATAACATAATGTGTATTTACAAAAATCACTCGCGACATCATGATGTCAGACGACCATGTTCTATGTATTAATTTATGTTACCAGCAAAAAATAAGAAAAATTACCACGGTGACTCATATAAATGGAGATCTGTGTCAGCCTTGCATAATTGGCTCTATATTTTTGTATTATAATTATTTATGTTACAAAAATATCGATGTTAGTTGTTTAATCCCAAAAGTTTATTTTTGCTGTTTACGCTTGAAATAATCAATGGTTAATTCAAAACTTACCGGGAATGTGTTTAAATCTAATAATAAAGCCATCGATTGTGTTTTCTTTATATTTCAGTCCATCAACTGATTTTTTCTTATTAAAAAAACAACCATCTTACTTTATTTTTAAAACAGTGGCTATTTTGTATGATCATAAAAAGACTTATTTCTCAGGCGTAAAAAGGCCTATAAAGAAGAAATTTAATCATTTTACCTTCTTTATGTGCTTTCTCGTATATCACCGATGCACGTTTAATTTCTCTCATGTGACTTTTTTGTCAAACATGAGTTATGAATGTAGTTCAATGTGTGGATTTTTTTTCATATTTTACATTGTATGCCTTTTAAAAATAATGAATAGATACAAGTTATGCACAAAAGTACACAAGATATAAAAAAAAAGATTAATGATATGTACAAAATTATATTTTTTTATTTTTCGCAACATAATACAGTTAATTAAATTTGCAGCCACGATATAACATAAAATGGAAGCACAATATAGAACTCCCATAATTGTCTTTGTTCGCTTTCGAGATGTCAAATATGACAGCTGACTTTACTCCTATAGTAGGCCATGGAAATATTTAGAAACCAACCCTATATACCTTTATACAGCGATAATGAAAAAAAGTTTCCGCTTAGAATTTCCTTTGAAAAATTTGCCTCCTTAACCGTAGCGTTGCCGTTGTTGGCGTTTACATTATGTGTTATTATATCGATAGTTAAAGACTTCGAAAGCGTAAATTTTACTCACTGTCATGTGACGAATATTTTACCATCAGTGTCAGCTGCGATAGGCAGTTATTATCCGCAAAATGTGATTTGGAAAATAGCCATTGCATTCCATTCATGTCCTAGATATATTATTGCCTTCATGTATTATAGGTATAATAGTTCAATAATCAAAAGAAAAGTTTACCACTTAGTTTTATTGACTTTTCTATTTAACATTGTTGAAATAACATCATTGATTGGACTGTCATTCTGGAACTCAACCGTAAATTATCGTAAGTGCTTTTATTATCCTATGAATTCAATGCTATATTTGTATCAATGTATAGTTTTATAATGCTCTTGGGACTCCTGTGTTTTCTACTGTCACTTATCATATATCACAGTTAAAGTGTGGAATCTCGTTAAAGTATATATTAATCAGCAGTTTTAGCTTAGACGAAGCACTAGCCAAAGTAGAAATGACATTATAGCTTGGCTAGGTTAGATTAGATATGCATAAGTTTTTGTACAATTTTAATATGTCTGCATAGTTAACACTCGAGTACCGAAACATCGAAAATAGGATAAAGGACCGGTAGAGTACAAAGTGACCCCAGACAAATTTTCATTGATTGAGGTATCACTATAGATCACAATAAATATCAACTAGATATTATTGGTATTTAGCCAATGGTTGAAACAAGAAGAACTTTGCAATGCTAATGCACCCCATAGGTACCCGAAGGTTAATGTACAAGTTGACTTGTTTAAATGTTTGTTCTCTCCCGTATACTGTAACTGGCCAAAATGGACAATGTAAAAGCTGACTAATTGTATACTTTAACTGTAATATATACCTAAAGAAAATAAGATAATTTTGTATAATAAAGCAATTGAAATTCTCTCAAAGGTGGCCATTGAAAATGATAGGAATTGTTACAAAGAAATGAAATAAAAAGTAAACTTTATTTCTTTTTCAGCTTTTCATAAGACATGCTTCGTAACATTTGTGGCTACATCAGAGTTATATATGATGTTGACATGTATTCTCCGAAGAAGACACATGAAATTAATGCCATCAGATGTAGAAAAAAGATCTCTAAAAGTCAAATGGTATCTACTATTTATAAATATTGGAAGTGTTGTATCAGCTGGATATTTTTTTGTACGGCATAATACATACTGTGAACCCATGAGTGAGTATTTTAATTTGAACTGCAGTAATATAAGATTTTTACTGAAGGTGCTGGGTGGAATTTCAATATTAAATTTGAATCATTCAAATTATGTACATTTACACAAGTTTTGTCACTAACGACCCGGGTTTCGCCTTTCGGCATCTTCGGGCATTTAAATTCATCTGTGCACTTGAACGCCTGAAGATACCGAAAGGCGAAATCCGGGTCGTTAGTGACAAAACTTGTGTGAATGTACATAATTTGAATGATTCAAAATCAATTTTAACTGCAGGTTCATTTATTCTGATTTCTTGAAAGTTATAACAATTTTACCACTGTAATAATTGTAATTGTTATAAGCTCTCAAAGATAATTTACTATTGAATAAAATACCGTGTAGACATGGAACAATAGCAAACAATTCTAAATGAAAAAATCTTTGTCGAGAATGAGTTACTCATTCACCTCTAGTTCAATAATAGATTCATCGATAATCATTTGCTTTCTCAATTTTATTCGGTACAGACAGAGTTAAATAAAAACTGACTTGATTCTTGAAAAAGAACAATATCTCATTATTTGCCTTATACTATAATAAAGGATAGCTTAATATATTAACAAATTTGAACAAATATTTCCCTCAAGGGTAAATGTTATGATAATTTAAACAAGACCGCACTTTTATCAAGTACTGTAGGCATATTCGTCCCGTTGCCAATGTGTTAACATCCTTTTTTATATATATGCATTTCGTTTGTTTGTGGTTTTTACTGCTATATATAATATATTATTTGACTATTTTTTTAGTGTATTCCGTATTTGCTGCCTCTGAATATATGGTTATACTGACCAATATGGGATTTCACATGACAGCATGCTTTGATTTTGCAAACAAAGATATCACGATAAAGAACATGGATGTTACGATTGATTGATTTAAAGGAATGATAATATTTGTATTAAATATTAAACGTTACCAAATAATATGTGAAGGGTTCTTTCTCGATAAGACATTTTTTGAATTGTTGAAGATCAATCCTTAAGTGAGATAGTTTTTTGTAGCTATACCAATGACTGAATATTTGTAATTATCATTTTATTTTTGTCTATCCTCTACATATCTATTTGTTTTTACTATCTCTAATAAAATCACAATAATATGCGAGCTTCTCTTTCAATTTTAGATTAAACTAGCATTATTATACATTAGTCTTTCCATTACTATTGGTAGTAAAATAATTTATTAAAAGACAATTTTTGTAACATCGTTTATTATTTTAACAAATTAGGATTTTATAAAAGTATTCAAAGTTGTCTATATACAGAAGTAGCTTTGGTCATATGGTCAATTCGGTGGAAGCACCTGAAAAAAATATCAAACATAAAAAGTAAAAACTTCACATTCAATAATTTTTAATAATTAATTGGTAACAGCAGTTTTATTATTTGACAACAAAAGTACAAAATAGTCATCTTAAGTTTCTTTTGACGAAATTGTACTGGGATCGTATTTGTGGCGGTAGATTGAAGTATATTTTTTAATTATTTAATAGTTTATAATTGTTTTGAAAATAAATTGCATTATAAAATATATATATAACATGTATAATGGCAGAGATATTTTGTCTGTCAAATTTGTAATGTGTGTTTGAGATATTGACTTTTTACAATTTTATAAACTAATAAGTATTTTTATAAGATGTCCAATGAGTTTGAAATGAGATAACTGAATAATTAAAAAGATATTTGCTTTTATTAATAATTAATGTCAAGTTTTCTTCACTTCCGCAGTGCTTAAATTTTACTTTACACCACAAATGTGCCAAAATTATATTATTATATAGGTATGTCGCTGATTTTGACCTTCTTTACTCAAATTAAAATAAGCTAAAAATGTGAATCAACTGTATTAATTACCTTTTAAATACACTGACATTTGATTATTTCTAACATTATTTTCAAAGACATTTCCTTCTCCAAATCTCCTAAAGATAAGGTGTGTCCAAATATATTTCACTGTTGTTGAATATTAATAAATAAAAAAAATACATTTTTTTCTAAGGAATCATTTAATTTTTTTAATCGTCCAACCTATTTCCTTGTCATATCCAAAAGATGATAATTAATGATTGAATTTAAATTTAAAAAAAAAATGCTGTCTATTCAAGTTTATACATCAGCCATGTCAACTCCACCACCTACATCTAATCTATCAGACAACAAATACCTGAAATAGATTATTTTCAAAAGAAAATTGTTGACATAAATTTTCTGTAGTTTACAACAAACATCAAAAATAGTAAATAACCATAAAGCAATTCATCTCCAAACTAAAAAACCAATCTTGTTTCTTATACATACGAAGACTTGATAATTTTAAATTTGAATCGTTCCAATTTTGTACATTTTGCCTTCTTTGAGCATTCAACTGCACAGATGAACTTGAATTGAGATTGAGTAAATAGTTAGTTGTGTATATAAAAAAATAGGAGCAAATATTATCACTAAGTGTCAAAATTATGGCAATCTGAATTAATTTACTATTGATATGATAACAATAATGATGCTCAATTTTGATTGGAAAGTAATCACATATGTACATAATTACAACCTCTGTAGGCAGGGCTGTGGAGTCGGAGTCGCGGTATTTTGGCCGGAGTCGGAGTCGTGAAAAATGAGCAGCTCGATTTTTTTTTGAAAAATATATTTAACCCTCTTGGCCCCAGAGCGCCGATCTATCGGCGCACCTAGGTTGTGCTAAAAGCCCCACAGCGCCGATTTGTCGGCGCGCACTTCAATGTCTTATATAAAAGACAAATGACATTGTATTATCGTAAAACAAAAAACATTCATAATAGTGACCCTTTTTCAATAGAATAAACTCAATTTAAAAAATTCTATAATAACTAAATCTTCCAAATATTAATTGAAAGTTTTCAATTTTTGCGTGTTGGCGTGCATTTTTTACAGAAGAGATAATTAGTCGGCGCGACTTTTTAAGTCAGAGATTTGTACATTTACTAAAGGAATGAATGAAATATATGAATATGCGGACCTTTGTACATGATTTGGAAATAATAGAGTACCTATCTTTTTTTCATTTGCAATATTTGAGAATTGCAAATTTTATTACTATCATAAAACAAAAATTTCTTTGTCGGTTAAATAAAAGCAACCGACTTAGCCCGTTACAATTTATTCTCATATCTATTCATAAATTTTGAAAGATGTTTGAAAGCATTGTAAAACAAAATATCTTTTGTCACGTCTTTGGGTCCGCTGAAGGCCATTAACAAAAGTGCACCATTTATTGCACTCTTGTTTGAGTGCATACCGAAACAAAAGCTACCCCTGTCATGCCCATAAAGTAAAAATTACCCGTCTTCAATTTACTATTAGCATAATAGAATTAATTGAAAATGAATGGATGGACTATAAATCCGGAAATCCGGCAGTCGAAAATCGTCGAGCTTCTGTTGGCTTTATAATACTGCCCGGCACAAAAAACAATGCTGCGTATGCGGCACAAACCAGAAAAGAAGGCGATCACGTACAATCTGCAAGAAATGTAAAAAAGGATTGCATCCTGAATGCTTTCCTAAACATAAATGCTAAACGCTGATTTTCGGGTAAATATCTAAGATCCGTTTTTCAACATTTTGTAAAAAAACCTTATTGGGAATTAAAATATATCTTTTTATATTCAAAACCTCCTCTTTTACCTAGATATTTGACATCATAACTTATGTGGAGATATATCATCACTCGCTTTTCAATATGAAGTAGAAAATGTTTAAATGTGTTGCAGCGTATAAAACCATTCCAAATTTTTGTGGAAAATCCACTTTGGCCCGCGAAAAACCTACTCTGGCTCCGCGGAACATAGATTGGGAAACCGTGGCTTACACAATTAAGATTGAACGTTATTTATATTAAATCAATAACAAAATCATTTCAAATTGCCATCAATAAAATATATTACAATTAGTAATAATGTTTTCTCATAATAATATGCCCTAGAATGCCTGAAAATACCGAAAGGGGAAACCTGGGTAATTAGTGACATAGCATGGAAATGTACATGATTTTAATGATTCAAATTTGATATTAAGTACCTAATTTCAGTTTAAATCCTAAATTTGTTTTAATTTTGGTGGATTAAAAAATAAACAAATATTTCTTATTAATGAGAATATAAAAAAATACATTTTTATAAAACTTTTATGTATCTCCCAAGAATGATTTTCGACGAAAGGCACATAAAATATGGAAAATGCTTTTACTGATAAGAATAAAACATTCTCAATTTAAATAACATTTATGAAATTCTTATATTTTTTGTAATCTTATCTGATGACAAATATTCTCTCTCTTATTTTATGGAGGTTATGTGCGCAAAATACATTGGCTGTGCAACTTTGAAAGGAAATGAAAAAATTTGTGCGCCACATAACGGTGTCTAGACATCCTCAAAGTAACGGTTAATTTTCAATAATGACAATAATTAACAACACTATATAATTGCAATTATATTGAATGTATTACATATATAGGATAACAGAATTAGCTAACCAATACCAGGGTGCAGCAACATTAGCCCGCCAACTTAAACTTGACAAATTTAAAACAGCTCGAAAATTACACTGAACAAACATTGAGAAATATAAAACAACATTTTATTTTAAAAAAGTATTTTTTTGTGCGCTGTGTTGTGATGTGTGTGCGGGCACACACGCGCACAGCTTAGGGGGGACACTGCTGATGACTTCTATTGTTTGCATATATTTGATAATCTTATTAATTTAATATAAAAAATGAGATGTGTACTTGGCGTTATCTCGAATTGTAAAAAAATATTAATCTTTTGCCATTAATTTAGAGTCATACCAGTTCATAATTTAAATTCGTCTTCCATTTTATCAGCAATCATCTTTGCGATGGCAAGAGAAGATGTTGCTGCAGGCGATGGAGAATTACGGCAGTGAAGAACTCTACTGCCAACAGAACCCATATCTCTTCTGCAGTCAAATATGAAGTCTTCTATCAGAGAACCTGAAAACAATAATTTATATATTTTATATCATCACTGTACTGGCAAAAGTCACGAGTAATAAAATTTACAAAAATAAGCCGAATACACAATTAGATTCTTTGATATCAATTTGCAAGCTGAAATAACTCAGAAGTTGCATTTATTGTATTTAAACTAGCAATTTATTTATCGATTAATTAATTAATGCAGATTTATCAATTGGCTACCTGCCAACTTCTGCCAGAATGGGGACTTAAAAATAAAAATTTACTAACATAAATAATTAACAGCAATGTAGTTAGTTAGTTGAGAGTAATAATCACCAATAAAATTAGCATTGTCAACAAAACTTAAATGTTTGATTTTAAAATTTGTGACACAAAACTTTCGTAAGGTCAAAGAGCAAAAAAAATCTTTTCATATCATAACACTTATCAACGGAAACTTTTAAATCGAGTGAATTTTTTCAAAAAAAATTCAATAGTGTAATAAAAATGGTTTACACTTGGGTCACACAATGATTTTTGTGATGTTGACTGATAAGTTCATACACAGGAAAAATTACAAAATCGTTTCCATTTTTTTAAGAAACATGAAGTGTGACAGTTTATATTAGGGGTTCCCAGACTTTTACAGTTTCTGGCGCCCTTAAAATCTCAGATTTTTTCGCAAAGCCCCATGTCAAAACATTGGTTATCTCATGGAAAACCTTATGTTACTAATAGTTTTTCCCAGGAATTTATTGATATGCCCAAAATGTCAGCGTGAATCGTTTTTTTCTTTTAGCACTTCCGAGAATTTCAAAATCTCAAAACCCAGAAATTTACCGATTTGCCCACATTGCCCTGAACCTTTTTACTTACTTTTTATAAAGTAATAATATTAATAATATTTTTTAAAGGAAAATTTTCATGACGCCCCAATACAACAGCCGCGGCGCAATTTGGGTAAATCTGATTTATACTAATGTGGCACATACATACAACTAAGTGATTTGACTAAATGCATGTCATGATTGACTCGGCATTTACTTGGTAGAATCTCCATTATAATAAAGTTCATTTAAT
This sequence comes from Himalopsyche tibetana, assembly GCA_030503985.1. NCBI lineage: Eukaryota > Metazoa > Arthropoda > Insecta > Trichoptera > Rhyacophilidae > Himalopsyche > Himalopsyche tibetana. The sequence goes on along the minus strand of JAPJYX010000009.1, from coordinate 20,354,403 downwards.
CTTGCCTAACATTTCATTTATAAAATAAGTGACAAAAACTTTGTCTTAAACATTTGTTTAGTCGCCTGCTGTAGCCCGGTTGGTTAGAGCTTGCTCTACTGATCACGCAGGTCTGGGTTCGATTCCCGATCAGATCATAGTGAATTTGAGATTTATTCAATTCCAAGTTGTGATCGAAGACTGGGTGTTTGTAATGTAAATCCACCATATTTTTCTCTCCTCCCACCCTTATGATCCTTTAATAACTGGGTGTAGTGTTAGTGATTAGTCAACCACTAATCCTGTCCTAGCCTTATCCTTCTTTCCCTACTACTCACTTTGAAAAAAGTGAGGTTGAGCGACTGAGTAAGAAACAGTTCTCGTAGAAAAAAACTTCTATTGAGATACCTCCATTAGGAGGCCATATGCTCCACATTGGGAGCGGACAAGGATTAAAAAAAAAAAAAACATTTGTTTAGTATGAACATTCCTTAACCCTCCAGAGACGAGAGCTTTTTTCCGATAAAAAAAATATTTTCTAAGCCATATTGAAGTCACGGATAACTTTTATTCCTATCCAAAATTAAAAAAAAAAAAAGGCAAAGTCGTTGTATAGAAACTCCGCATAACTATATGGTCATGCTCATCCTTTTATTACCGTGTAATATTGAGTACGGACAGTAGTAAGGACAAAAGTGACCGTATGGGCTTGCAAACATTCGGGGTTGAAATATAGCTAAACGTGATTTTTTTTAAAATATTTACAATTTGACCTCTTTAGATCAACATAATTTCAAAACAAATATATTAGCAAAATAACTGTAAATAATTTTATGTTTTTATAAAAAAATATCCAACAGTTTCAAAAAGTAAATTAAAAAAAACGGAAATTCAAAAAATCACATGTGCTTTTAGAGACCGTTCCTGTTCCCACGGCTGATGACTAACTGTAGTCCGTACCCTTCTTAACCAAATATGAGCGAAAGCAACGGTATTCAGGTAGAAAAAGTATGAATAGTGGGATCAATAGACAACGGTGTTTTGTGTGACCATATGGTGACGCTCGTCCTTGGAGGGTTAATGTATTCAGTGTTGAAAACGAAACATGTTTTCTACTATAAACACTGGGTACGCATATCGAGCTAGCTATCTATCTTGTGTATTGCAATGGCTGCTTCACAAAATAGTTGAGAATTGTATTCCCGTGTTCCTGTAGCTCTCACCACAGAACTATTTGTCACCCTCTTCAGTATTCGTTCATTTGCATTTCAGCGCAACATCAATTTATTCTTAGATTATTTAGCAGTGAACATGTTGACAGATGTCACTAGTTCAATTCTGAAACGCAGAACATTCCATGGCCCAACCATAGTGGACTGTCCATCAAAATCAGAATTTTACGTGACCTACTGATTAAGTGATAAATTGAATGAACACATTACAAACATTGAAACTAAAATTGAAATACCATCGGTATCCATTGCCTGCGCACGTACTCCACTCGGTCCTGGGACAATATCTGCTTGCAATAGCATTGGAACATATTTTTGCAATTGGTACACTTGCAAAGGTACTAATCCGGATCTTATCATTTCTCCAATTCCATAACGGGCATATTTCATTGCCATTTTACGGAATCCAGGATATGCAATTATTTGAGCCAGCTCCCGCAAATTGTAGTCGCTCCAACTGAATTTTGTATAAAAAAGGTTGAATATCAAACAATGTAGGAAATGTTCAGTTCCAACATTATAAACCAGGGCTTCAAATCGCTATTTTTTTCATTCCGGTTCAAGTAAAAAATGTATATCGGTTCAGTTCTGGTTTTCGTTCTGGCAAAAATAACAGTTTTCTGTTTTCAGTACAGCTCGAATCCAAAAGCCTGGGAATTTACAGATTTGCCCAAAATATCTCCATGGCTCGTTTTTTTTTTTAGCTCACCGAGGAATTTGAAAATCTCAAAACCCTATGGTGATTTACCGATTTTCTGTACTACTATTACATACTAGCGTACCAAAAAAAAAACCGACATATTTTTTCGGTTCGGTTCCGGCAAAAATAACGGTTTTCGGTTCTGTTCGGGTTCAAAGCTTTGTTATAAACATTAGAAAAATATTTATAAAATAATAGCTGGAGGTTTAGTGATGCGAAACAGTTGTAATGCAGAGGATATTTTATGCCATCATGGTATCATCATATAAATTTAGCTTTTTAGAAATCCCACTTTCACCCACCTTTATTTTCCTCAATCTCATACTTGTCCACGACGGCCATCAAGTAAATAATCTCAATGGTAGTATATCATTGATATTATGTTAGATGTATGTATTTTTGCAACTTACAAAAAATAAATACTTCGAAATTTAAAGGGCCAAAACTTAAGTTACTTACAGTAATAAATATTAAGCTAACCTAACCTATATCCTTCTCGTTTAAATGCCAGCACTGCATTTGGCCCAAGTAAAACAGAACCATCCATTCTCGGAGTGAAGTGGACACCTAAGAATGGAAAACGAGGATCCGGCACAGGATAAATATTTCCATTTACAAGAAAACTTTTAGATCGATGCAAAAGAAGATATTCTCCTCTAAACGGAATGACTTTGGGATTAGGAGAACAACCTGACATTACGGCGACTAAATCAGATTGCAACCCACAACACGCCAAAACATATTTAGCTCTGATTTCCTCTCCGGCGCCATTGCTTACGATAATTGGATAATCCACATCGTCACTTGCTTCTTTAAATGACTTTACTTCAAATCGTAAAATAACATCACCTCCAGCATTCATAAAATCATCTGCATAGTGTTGGGTTACTACTGCCCAATCAACAATGCCCGTGTTCGGAGACCAGAGGGCTTGAACCCCATCACAATATGGTTCAATGGTTTCAATTTCATCGCCGTAGACCATTTTCAAATCAGAAACGCCATTTTCTTGGCCTCGCTTATGCAAGTCTTCAAGAGACTTTACTTCGGAAGGGTGTATGGCTACTATGAGTTTACCACATTTTTTATAAGGAATTTTCTTTGCTGCTAAATATTCATAAGTCAATTTGAGACCTTCCACGCAAAGTTTGGCTTTAAGAGATCCAGGTTTATAGTAAATGCCTGCATGAATCACGCCGCTATTGTGGCCGCTTTGATGAAAGGCTACTTTTTTCTCTTTCTCGAGTATTGCTATTTTTAAATTCGGGTGTCGCGTGATCATCTCTCTGGCAGAAGCAACACCAACAATTCCTCCTCCGATAACTGCAACGTCATATTTGCTCGCACTATAATGTAATAATATATGTTAAATTATAATGAGATAATTGATTATCAATCGAGTCATGTAAGTAAATATAAAACCTTTTGTCCGAGTAATATCGCAAATTTTCTATGGAATAAGGTTTAAGAAAGGAAAACTTATTACATTCTTTTAAAGAGCGTAAAATTAACATTTTGTAAACCATTATAAGCTAGATTGTTTCATTAACCTCAGCAACGGCACTTGTCTGGTGTCTATTGTATCTTTGAATCTTATCAGTATTGTCCAGAGATAACAAGAATTGTCTCTGATCTTATCTGTCAAATTTATGACGTAAGAAACAATAGGTCTGTTCTTGTGCGCAAACGTCTAAACTAACATTCCAACCGCATTCCAACGAATTCCGCCAAACCCAGTTTGCAAGTGGCGCAGAAGAACAGGCATTTTTTGTTGTGCTGCCAGTACATTAAATAATTATATATTGTTTTTTTCATAGTAGCAATTTCAAGATCTGTAGCCAGATTTTTATACGCGGCAAAATCAAAATAATTAACTATCGACATTCAGTTATTCTATTCAAATTCACTGAACTAAGGTTCAGTGAATACGCCTTTATAAGACTATGGAAAATGTTTAATTGTTCACAAACTACTTATTGTTTTATTTTTTTTCGTGCTATTAAAACCGTATTGCCATTTCGAACATAATCGTATTTGGTGAAATACGTCAATGAGAGTACAAATATAATTTTCACTTAATTGGTGTGAAAATTATATTTATGTGAAACATTTTAGGATAAACTGTACGCCAAATACGTACTACAGTTTTAAAAGTATCTTGTTATATTGAAACAGCGAAATATTGTTGTCAAACAAATTAATCATACCTAATTATAAACATAACCTTATTTCAATATTATCCGATTTTCTTTCGTTTTCATTTCATCTTCTTTCAGCGCATACACACTCAAAGATAACACAATGTTTTTTATTGTTAATGATAAAACGATTATTTTATTCTAATCCATACTCTAAATTTTAAAGTATAGATTAAGAATATAAAACCTTGTCATTCATTGTTGCTGACAGATACAAAAATTAAATTTTCGCTCGAATATCGGTTGTGTGCGATGTCATGTGCAAATGTTTCCTATAATTTCGTTTTAAAATGCTCCATGCTTTTCAAGTCAAACAAAACAGTGTTTTAAGCCAAATATTTTGACAATTTACCATCATGTTAAATATTTGACTTATAAAACTTTTATATAATATACATCAGTAACGTATAACTGTCAGTTTGACATTTGGTATTTAGTCGGTTAAGTTGTCGTTTGTAACAAAATTCGCCATTCTGGGGTTGGAGGTTGGTACGCCAAAACTGGCAGAATCAGAGTCAGAATGTAATCAGCGTTTTTAAGCATGAATCGTTTCTGACGGTTTGCAAACGGTTGGAATGTGGTTTTGACGCAAAAGAACAGAAACATCCGTCAAAACTGTAGTCCAAACCATGTGATCAAAGCTTTGAATTAGATTCTAATTGGAAATCGGTTTGCCAACCATCAGCAAACCGTCAGAAGTACACAGAAGAACATAGATTTAGTATTACCACAAGAGAAATTGATCCTTGCCAAATTAAAAAAAATAAGTATAATAAATAGGTAAATATTATAATTACTGTATATTTTCAAATACGAAGTAAATAATATAATGTTTCACTAGTAACTGTAATAATATATTATTTTATTACTCTTTTTATTTTTTTCATAACGTAACGGACGTTTTTAATGTCATATATTACTGAATTTTATTGGAAGTTGTAGATTATTTTAAAAACGTTTTTTAGTTTTAATCAGGCTTTTCATAAAACAAAAAGTATTTTTATTTATTTCCGCAATTTATGATTGAACTAACAATAAAAGCTATCATTATTATAATATAGTTAAATGCTGGGTCGGGAACCTTTTCTTCTCTAAAGACCGCATTCATTTTTCTGATTTAACATAAGGCCGCAGTAAACATTGATTGATTTTTTTAGGTTTTTAAGGATTTTGACATCGAAAATCCCCCGAATTTACATCAATTTACATCAATTTACAGAATTGGCCAGAATGCCGCGTCAGAATAACCAAAAGGCCGCAGGTTCGCCACGCCTGGTTTAGTGCATATTTATGAACAGTCGAATTTATTTGTTTATTATGAAAAACGTTTCACTGAGTTAATTTTATAAATTATAGTTTGTAAAATTTGATACCTTGCATAGAATAGAAAAAAAATATTACATTTTGTTTTTATAATAAATCCATTATATTATTATGAACATACATATAGATGACTTTAGCCATGATAATATATTTTGAAATATCACGTTATTTTATAGTTTAAATAAAATTCTTGTATTCGTAGATTTCATTTTTATAATAATTTATTCTTGAATACATTTAGTGAAACCTTTATAAGAAACATGGAGATAAAGTAGCAACATTCTAATTGTATTGATTTTCCTCTTAATTTTTGAGCGAGTATTTATAGTATGAAAGTAAATCCTGATATTATCGAGATTTTAAAAAAATATGTTTTAAAATATGAATTTATCCTAGCAACAAGAACTATTGGAATTGGTAAATACATATTTATTGTTTTTGTAGCCTGTGTGTTGTATTAAACTTACTTAATAAAACGTTTTGATAAAATAATAATAACCGTTTAAATCCAACAGGATATTTTTTTAGTATTTTTTAATTTCTCTTTATTACCCCAATTGATGTGCCTAATTGATAACTTTAATTATTTTTTGCATAAGTATATGAACATAATTTATTTCCCCCGAGTATTTGAATGTATACTATACATCCTCTCAACGAAACCTTAAAATGTCAGAGTTCAACTAGTAGCCCTGCGAGGCCAAAATATCCTTGGTGTGTGGATTTTGATATAACTTAAATTTGCCGTAGAACCGATGTTGGAATGTGTGGCCGAGTTATATTGAGTGTTTACATTTGGATGTATTTTAATCATATGTGAGTAATGTTTTATAAACAAGTTAAATTATTTTCGTGCGCTTTTATCTCAAAAGTAATCATGAAAACAATATTTACATAACTTTATCTTTCATAAATTTTTTTAGTTACCAGCTTATGTGAGCTGGCAGTTTAATTACAATCGCTGACTTGTGAATAACAGGACGCCAGTTATTTTGGTAATCAAAACGATATATGAGAAAAGATTTTGAAACGTAACGTATTTATAAAACAAGTACTCGAATGACCTCTATTACTACTATCAACATTCATGAGTGTTATTTTTGTCTTTTTTATAGATTCTTCCACAACGAAAATCGAAGACCTTAGTGAAAGTGTTTAATGTCGTGTTCAGGAAGTAATGTCTTCCAACTAATGTAATTTAATTATCTGTCATGCGAATATTACATACAATCGTGCCACCATGTTGATTAAAGAGTACCGGATACCTCTACCTCTGACTGTAGAAGAGTACAGAATTGCACAGCTGTTTATGATTGCTAAAAAAAGCAGAGATGAGAGTTCAGGTGAAGGCAGTGGTGTTGAAATTATTATCAATGAGCCCTATGAAAACGGTCCCGGGGGTAACGGTCAATATACACGAAAAATTTATCATGTTGGTAGTCATTTACCTGGATGGTTTAAGGGGCTTCTACCAAAGTCAGCTCTAACAGTGGAAGAAGAGGCATGGAATGCATACCCATACACCAAAACCAGATACACGTGCCCTTTTGTTGAAAAGTTTTCGCTTGAAATTGAAACATATTATTTTGGTGATAATGGACATCAAGAAAACGTATTCAAACTCTCTGGAAGTGATTTACGAAATCGTTTAGTGGATGTCATTGATGTAGTCAGAGACCCAGTATACGGTGCTGATTATGTTAAAGAAGAAGATCCAAAGCTGTATGTTTCAGAAAAATGCAAAAGGGGCCCACTGACAGATACATGGTTAGATGATTACTGGCGTGAAGTACAAGGAAAAAGCCAACCGCTCTCTAATGGGAAGTCTCTAATGTGTGCATATAAATTATGCAGAGTAGAATTTCGTTACTGGGGAATGCAATCCAAGCTGGAAAAATTCATTCACGACGTTGCTCTCAGAAAAACTATGCTGAGAGCTCACCGACAAGCTTGGGCATGGCAAGACGAGTGGCACGGACTAACAATGGATGATATTAGGGAAATTGAAAAACAAACTCAACTTGCCCTGCAACAAAAAATGACTAACGTAGATACATCCGATTGCGGTGATTCGTCCTCGGCTCCTCAAGATGAAAACACAAAAAATCTCGCTGCGACTATGAGTGGCATTGAAAAGCATGAAGAAATATCTAGCCCGGTTATGATGAAGAAATCTGCTGATATGAAACATTTACAAGAATCAGCAGGACGAAGTCTGAAGCCAGAAGATTCTCCCACAGCCGAACATCGTCTCTGGCAATCGTCCAAACCGGCTTTGCGTTCTTCTTCTTGCGGATCAATAAAGAGTCTCGAAGTCCAGATGGTCAATTGGAGAATGGAGAGTATCGTCCGAGAATCGGAGGCTGAAACTGATTCTGAAGATGAATTTTTTGACTGCCAAGAAGCTAATGAAAATCCTATGGCTAAATGGTCTTCTATGAGTTCTTTAGATGGCGTCGAATTAGATGTGTCTCCAACACAAGCTCATCACACTAATGAAGATAGCATCTTCAGTCATTCATTTCTGCAAAGAGTCGCTTCTGAGCGAGGTCCAAAGCGACTTTATCCACTAACTAGTGGAAATAGTATAGATGCTGCCGGATCTGAAAATTTAACCCCGCAATCGTGTTCCACGACTGTTTTATTATTAGTCTTACATGCAGGTAGTGTGTTGGATGCCACCAGTGATATGATGGCGAAAAAATCAGATATTACAACTTTCAGAGGCGCTTTTGAATCTGTCATGAGGCAACATTACCCGACAATGGTCGGTCACATTGCCATAAAATTGGTATCTTGTCCTCCAATATGCACGGAAGCTTTGGGCATTCTTTCCACTTTGAGTCCTTACAGTTTTGATGTTTCACCATCGAGCACCGACGCCCCATACGTTACGCATGATCTTATTCCTATAGGTGCTATTCCTATATTAGCCACTACTTCCCCAGACTATTATGAAGCCGTTTCTCGAACGATTAATGGTGCAAATACTGTATACCAAGAGTTTTTAAAGTCTGATGAAGGAAAAGGTTTCACCGGTCAAGTATGTTTTATTGGTGATTGTATGGGTTCGATTGTGGGATACGATGCTTTATGCCGTTCTCAACAATATCAATCGAGGCACGCAAGTGAGAACAGTATCCTAGATACCGACATAAACATTTACAATGAAGTCGGTATAGAACAAGGGTCGAAGCAGCATTTGTCTGCTCCGTCTCCTAGGCGTAGGTCATCATCTACAAGTGAGCATCAACTGAAATTGGATTTTGAAATATCAGACTTTTTTATGTTTGGAAGTCCGCTGGCATTAATTTTAGCCGCAAGAAAAGTGTCCGAAGATAAAAGTCAAACCATCACTAAGCCGTCAGTTCAACAGGTTTACAATCTTTTCCACGCTACAGATCCGGTAGCCGCTCGCTTGGAACCTTTGCTTTCTGCCAGGTTTTCCATTTTGCCACCGTTAAATGTCGCACGGTATGCAAAGTTTCCTCTCGGTAACGGACAGCCTTGTCATCTGTTAGAATTGATTCAAAGTCATCCGCAAATATTTGGAGATTCTTTGCAAACTCCCGCTACTCCGAATCTACGTCGACTGTCTGAAGTTTCCATGCAAAGCACTATCAGTGGGCTCGTTGACAATATTCCTTTAGTCACCGTCAATGCGTTGCAACAAAAATGGTGGGGCTCGAAACGACTTGACCATGCTTTGTACTGTCCCGAAGGACTTAACAATTTTCCTACTCACGCTTTACCACATTTATTTCACGCCAGTTATTGGGAAAGCTCGGATGTCATTGCATTTATCCTTCGTCAGGTTGGTCATTTTGACCAAGCGTCTTTCGGTGGCTTGGATGAAAAAGATATGTCTTCATTCAAACCCGGTCAACCGCGTGAAAAGTGGATAAAGAAGCGAACATCTGTTAAATTAAAAAACGTTGCCGCAAATCATCGCGCTAACGATGTTATTTGTAGAGAAGGCGCCACTATATCTCTATCGGCGAGATTCATGTATGGACCTCTGGATATGATAACTTTGGCTGGTGAAAAAATCGACATACACATTATGAAAGAACCGCCTGCAGGCGAATGGTTGATGCTTGCCACTGAAGTGACGGATAAAACTGGCAGGGTGAGTTACACTCTGCCCGAAGATAGGTCAATTGGTTGTGGTATTTATCCTATAAAATTAGTTGTGCGAGGCGATCATACGTGTTGTGATTTACATCTCGCTATTATCCCTCCTCTCACTGAATGTGTAGTTTTTAGTATTGACGGATCGTTCACTGCCAGTATGTCCGTAACTGGCCGTGATCCGAAAGTTAGAGCCGGAGCCGTCGATGTGGTGCGTCACTGGCAAGAACTGGGTTACCTCATCATTTATACGACGGGTCGACCCGATATGCAACAGCAAAAAGTCGTGTCTTGGTTAGGTCAGCATAACTTCCCTCACGGCCTAGTGTCGTTTGCCGACGGTCTATCCACTGATCCGTTAGGGCACAAAGCAGCGTACTTGAACAATCTGATTCAAAATCACAGCGTCATTGTTCATACGGCTTACGGCTCCAGTAAGGATATCGGTGTTTACACCAGTATCGGATTGCAACCTAGACAGATCTACATAGTCGGAAAGGTTGGCAAAAAACAATTAAGTTCAGCCATTGTTTTAACTGAGGGTTACGCTTCGCATCTTGCCACCTTACAACACCCAGGGGGCTGTCGGCCGGCACAAGGCAACGCTCGCATGGTAATACCTCGCCGATTTTTCGGGTTGCCTGGGCAGAAGGCGTCAATCCGTCGCCGAAGGTGAATAAACTAATGATGTAACTCCATGAAAATGTAAGAAAATGATATTACGCTTATATTCTAATTGTATATAAACTTATGAATTATATTAATTAAAACTTTGACCTGTTACAAAAACTTCATGCCATATTTCAATAAGATCTCCATTGTCATCAGTCATTGATAATAGTGACAGCACTGCCAGCATTTTAAACGATATTTTTTTCTAAGGTTTTAATCAAAGAAAGGACTAATCATCCGATTTCAACCATACATCTTCATTACAGTGAACTATCTTCAATGAAGGTTTCGACGCCCGCTTTCTGTGATGGGTTAATTTAACTAAATTGCCCAACAATTCATCTGTAGTTTACAACAGTATAATTTTTATTTGAAAAGTGGCGTTATTAAATCACCTTTTATTTATTATTTGTCTTCTGTCACTATTATCTTAAAGTAGACATATTTGATAAATAATAAATGTTGTTGCCGTTATTTCATCATTACATAATTAATTTATGTTTTTAACAATTTTATTGGATATAGTATTTATAAAAATGTGAGCCCTCTCTTATTATTTTAACTCTTATTTCACTCAAACTACTGCTGTGTTTGAGTGCATCTCCCTGGAAAGAATTTTTATTCCGTTATTACTATCAATTATTATCATAGGATCTATTAATTACAATTGATTATTTTTCATACTACTTCGTAATACTTAGTCGGAGAATGTTGTTCACCCTTTCTTTATTTCATTCCATCTTATACCTATCCATTGCCATTTATTTGTAATCTTAGTAAGTACTTAAAAAATTATATGAAGCATATAGACTCACCAAACAGTGCCATCTTACTCTATACCTGGCACTTCTTATTACATCTTTATGCACCCAAAATTATATTGCCTCTATTTGTTTTAACGATTGTTGCATTTTGATGTTACGCTGTTAAACATAATTTTTATTTGATGTTCTTATGACATCTCGTTAGTAAAAATTAGGAAAAATCATGTACCTTTACTGTGTAATAAAAAAATATTGCTTATACCCAATCGCCATCTTTTAAAAATGCTATTAATTTTACATTGTGTGTTTATGTTAGCAATCTATTTGTATATAAAAAAAAATCAATGAGTATTGAAATGAAACACTGCTGTCCTTGCCGTTTTGACATGCGCATACAGTATTATGTCATTAAACTTCCAAAAGCAATTACTTAAGTACTTGAGTGAAATAGCATTAGACGCTTATGTAAAACAGAGAATATTTTGTGAATTCAAGGACACTTGAGCTACAGGTTAATATTGTATGTATTTACTAGGCGCTATTTTCTTATGAATTTTAAACCAATGTTGGGTTTTTCGGTAGCATAATCTATGTAAATTAGACATTTTTATTTAATTATACAAAGTCTTTTAAGTGTTTTTTATGCATCACTTATGTATGAAATATTATGAATTGAATATATATTTTTTATTCATTTGTGATCTCAATAGAAGATTTGGTTCTATAGAAGGCATATTTTCTTTGGATGATTGAATGCAGTTTACCCGAAATACAATTACTGATATGTATATTTTGCCTTATTATATGTCTTATATACGATTAAGTCTTATTTGTTATTTTTAATGGACAGTGGTGTTTTTGGGTTCAAAATACTATAAAAAAATAAGGGAATAATTTATTTTTTTGTTAGATAATAGAATTGCGTTTTTTAGTTACAAATAATTTCATAGATTTATTGCTTTTATCAATAATTTATCCTCAGCATTTTATCTTGGTAACTTCTGAAATTATTTTCGTTACACTAATTTATTTTTTAAATCTCTAGATATTTCAACTAGTTGCATGGTATTGTTTTCGATACATGCAGCTATAGATATATTAAAAGAAGTCTTAGGTGTTATCCAATTTTCAAACGGTTGTGTTTAATGAATTAGAGCAGAGATGACGAACCCTTTTCCGAAGGTATGTCTGTAAATGTGGGCGTCAAATATTTTATTTGAGTTATAAAAATTATAGCGAATACTGGTACAGATTAAAATTTCACTGTATTTTTCTATCTATGCCAGAAAAATTACAGTAAAGCCTTCAAAACTGGAAAGAAAATAGTAATTTGAATGTAAAATTTATAAAATACAGAACAACCCCTATTTTAAATTTTTAAGGGATCTACATATATGTACATGCAAATAAAAAGAAAACACTGATTGGAAGCATATTTTTTTTTTGAATTTATTTTTATTACAAAATTGGTTTAGTTCATATATAACTCTTTCGATTTAATAAATGTATTTTAAGGGTATGGTCATGTATGTCATCAATGTTAGTGAAATAGCTTTAAAGGCCTTCAATTTACCTTACATCATTTCAATTGAATTTTGAATATTTCCTTCGTAAATTGCAAGAAATAAACTATAAAAGCGGCTATCAAATGTACTTAAATGAAATAAGACGACAGGAAAACTCAATCGGGGTTTTACATAGTAGTACTTTGTCGTTTCAAATTGTATTTTTTTTGTTCTCTGCTTTGTGTTGTTAAATTGAATTGATTATAAAAATAAAATTGGTAACTCATGTCAATCACTAGGCAAGACACGTGTTTTGTCTATTTGAGAAGTATCTTCAGACTCATTATTTTATATATTGAAAATAGTTATTGCCAATTACGTTCACGGATACCTATGGATAAACAAATCAATTCCGGTATCTTTAATGATTGTTATTTTATTCATAATATTGTGTTAACAGGACTTTTTTTTTTAAAACAATATGTAATTGGTCCACGGGATTCAAAATATTAGTTAAGTGGAAGGTTGGTGATCGCTGACCGAGAGCATTATTTTGACGATTTATGAAATAGTTTACAAATCTGAGAATTTTACTGTAAGTTGCCATTTATCTTTATATTTCAGTAAATCTCTGAATTTTTCATTCTTGCTGTGTAACTTTTGTAATTAATTACATTTTATAATTAACATTATTATTAACGTTATGGTATAATATTATTGTCATATATAATTGTTATTTTACTATGATTTAATTTTCGATAACATGTCACAATCTCATTCAATCGTTCAGCTGTATTTAATTTTGTTTTCCAATATAATTCAGAAATATTTTTATAATGTCTTGTATTGGTAAATTTGTTTTTTTTTGTATAGGTATTATTTACACTCTAAAAATTTATTATAAATATCCATTAATATAATAGCATATATAAATACATTGCATTTTTTTTTTTGTTCGGTTTTTGGTGAAGGTCAAATAAGGCTATATTCATTGGAGGCTCCAAGTTCCTTTACTGCCTTTCATATTATTAAGAAATATAATAGAATACATGTGTATTAGATTTAATAGTTTTATTATTTAAATAGTTGAATGTATTATGCATTTTTTTTTGAAAATAATTTTAACCAACAATTTGTCTTAAAAATTCAAATGGAATTATTTAACCCTTTTTCATGTTAGTTTAGATGTTTATATTGTTTGAATTTGAGAAAATGTTTAAATCAATTTCAAAGATTCACTCGGTGCTTAGAATAAATCTTTGATATATTTCGGCTTGATGTTTTATGAAAATTTATAGCTCGTTTCGAGGAACCTTGTTTTATGAGAGTAATTTCTATTATTAAATCCTGGCATCTGGCAATAGACTTCAAAAGTTATTAGCAATCTATCGATGTGAAATTTATCATTAAATCAGACCGTTGGGCCTAATAAAAATGGAATTTGGTATATTCCTCACTTTTTCAAAATTTATATTCTCATACACTATTTTGAGTTCCATGTGATATATATAATTTTTAAGTTATATTACTTTTGGTGTTGTGTAATAAATTCATTTTATACGTGTTATCGCTTTTTATTGTAATTAAATTTTAACAGGATTGTATACGTATAGTGGCAGTGAATCTTTCTGGTTTAGTTAGTCTCTATAAAATGACTGAAGTATCAAATGTTGAATTATATATTTATTGAATATAAACAATTATTTTGAGATGAATTAATATCTCTTATTGTTGTATTTTGTTCCTACAAGGTATAAAATAATATGAAATAGTCAATACTATTGTTTATTTCTTTTTTTTTACTCTCCTGATATACTGATTGATTTAAAAATAGTTGAAGATGTCAGAAACGATTTGCATCGTGTCAAGCGCAAGTGGCAAATTTCAAGGTGAATTAAGTTGCCAATTTTTTTTTCATTCGTGACATTGCTGTTATTAGCGCTTGTTCACCCTGTTTGATCTGTAAACATCTTGACTCGTCCTCCTCTCAAATTTGTACTATAGCAGTGACACATAACCTTTTTATGGTTGGTCAACCAATTGTGAACGGATACTAGTGTGTCATAAAATGGTATAATATCTCTAGTCTAGAAATATTATGTTAAAAATTTAGTAGTTCCAACCAGGAACCCCAGTCACTATACTCTGCATCATGTGCATATTTTCAGTATTGAACTTACTGGCAGTATGTTGTTTTGCTGCTTTGATTGTATTGCAAACTGTTTCGTTTAATTGAGAGACTTGCTCCTGACAATGCATCTTACCCATGGTAGAAAGCTGTTCTTCATGAAGATCACCTTTCTGTTTCGATCTCGTTTGGTTGTTGTGAAAGTCAATTCACACCGGTTGCAAAGATGAACATTATGAATATTAGGTTGTGCGTCGCTGTATGAGTCGATAAAATAAAACACATACACTCCAAAAACACATACACTCTTTCAAGTGGTGACTACATATCTTATTCACTTCTGATAACCAACAGACTCAACATGTTTGAAAATCCTTGGCGGTTACACGTTAGGAAGTTAAAATTGATAAAATCCTCCTTGGTTACAATTAGGGTCTCCAATCATGGTATCCCATTCAATTATGTAATCATGATATCGGTATTGGGATAGTACTAATTTCAGAGTTGAGAAAGTTGCACGAATTTCTTCATTTTGGCAATTCCACAAATTCCTGGGTTTTTGAAATTGGGAATCTTGAAAGAGCTAAAAAAAAAAGGTCACGTTTCATTTTGACAACTCTGCAAATTTCTGGGTTTTTGAAATCGGAAATCTTAGGAGAGCTAAAAAAAGGTCTTGCGTAGTTTCATTTTAGAAAATCCGTAAATTCCCAGGATTTCAAGATCAAGGGCAAAAATTTCTCAATCCTGAATTTCTATACGATTTTATGGCGAATGTTCTTGGATTACAAAAAGGGTCCGGGATTGGATGCCCTAGTTTTTGTTAATTAACTATAAGTGAAATCTAGTTAACTATTAATAATCATCCATACGGTATGCAGATGAAAATTAGAAACATAATAATCCTATTCCATTTTCACTTATCTTCCTGAGAAACTGTCCACTTTACACGTGATTTTTATGCATCATTACCAACGGAGCACTAATTGTTTATTGATTATAAAAGCCTCAGTTTTGCCATGATTGTTAGGTACTTGTAATGATTTAATGAAATGAATTAAGAATTGACATTTATTCAATTATTCATATGGACGTTTCATAAAATAATATATTCTAATCATTTATATGAATTACGTAATATTAAATTATGAAAGACCTTTTGTAAAGTATGATTGGTACATTATGAGTATTCTTATTTAAAAGAATGACAGAAGTTGCAAAATGTGTTTATTATTTTCATTGTACCTATTTGTATGGATATTGTCTATGTTCTGTTTTACACGAGTAATAATAATGCAACTATTTTGCCTTATAATTGATGGAAAACTATATTCAAATATTAATTATGTGTCAATAGAATCCCGGTAACATCGCATACATTCCATAAATAAATATATTATTTTTTATAATAACGCTGAAGCTTATTTTCCATTTTCAATACTTTTGGTCTTTCTAAAAAAAATATGTGATAAAACAAATGTGTAATATTTTTTGTATGATATATTTAGAGTGATATTATATGTTTTCTTTTCTTATTTATTGACAGTTCTGCTGATCTGTATATTTTATGTGAAAATATATAAAATATCTCTGTTAAATCGTTGTTTTTATTCATCCAGAATTGTTTCTATAAAATTTGAACTTCCCAAAGGTTTCCTAGATCTTAACGCACCTAAACACACAGAAATTGTCTTGGATAATATTTATAGGCAATAAATGTGATTCTTTGGGCTTTAAGCCAGTTTTTAAATTTTACCAATGAATGCATAAATCGCTGCCAAAGCTACGCTACAGTGGATATATAAAAAAAAAACTAAATACTTTCAAAAATAAAATCATTTTAATGGAAAAATCATAAGTACACAAAAGTTTGGAATGAAACATAATTTTACACTATTTATCGTTACATCAATCATCATCGAGACGCTGTCGAGAGTTTTTTTTTATATTGTTGATTTTTCTTTTTTTAAATCCAACATTCTGATTCGATTCTTCTTCCACAAACGTCATTTGTTTTTCTTTAAATTTAATTTCTGGTGGCGCTTCAATAACTGGAACATATACGGGCGCGTATCTTTGCTCAGGTAATTGAAGATCGATTGCTTCAGCGGGTCTAGAAATGGTAGAATAGTTGTTAAAATCGTATTATCTGTATTTTTTATTGATTCAACTTATTAGAAACGAAAAATCAACTGCTTTTTTGTTGCCAAGTGATTTAGCCTGGGTCTATGGTGTTACCCATACAATTTATAAGACAATTGAAGCTGTCGGTTTCCGTGCTAAGATTTAGGTCAGATCTTATCATTCAAACCAGCATTGTAACTGATATAATCAAATCAATCAAAAAACATATTTTCATACTGGACTGGGGAAGGTAAAAATAAGCTATTATTTATGTTATTTTTATGGGCACATGAAGAGTAATCTTGCTTTGATTCTTATTTAAATATGACGTCTTAGTAGAAAATCTACATCTATAAGCTTAACGCTTTTATATTGGTCTTATGTTTAATGATATAATATAAATCTGATTGCGATGATAATGATAGGATAGGCAAACGAGATATTAAGATTTCGTTTGTAAGCAATCCTCCTCATTATATCTTCCTTTCAAATAATTTTCTGAAGTTATATTGCCCATCTGTGTAGTCAAATTAGGCTGTTTGTATACAATATACGGATTTTTTTTCTAATTTCTGTGAACAATTGGAAACGGTTAAGTACTGCTGAATAAAGAACTTACGTATTGTCGACTGTAGTCCAGGATCCATATGGGTTTCCTCTTGGCAGCGGCCCAAACATTTGTTGGTCATCTGTTGGTGGATTATTGGTAATACTACTACTTTTAGATGCATCTAGTTTTAGTTTCTTGGTGTTTGCATGAGGTGGTTTGCTTGGTCTGCCAAAAAAAAAAAATACAAAATACATTAGAAATAAAATATAATGTAAGATGTTTATAAAAATTTGTTTGTTTTCCATGAATTGTATTTGTTTCAAATAATTTAATTGTTATCGAATAAATGTTTTTTCAAGGTGGAAAAAAAAAAACAAATAAAATAGTATTACAACTTGGAAATTTTAAATTGAACATATTAATATTTCATTCAATTTATGATTACATAGAAAGGTATGTCTGAGATGATTTTTTACTAATGTTATTCCCACTAGCTAACTGTAAAATGTTATTATCATTCCTTCTTTACCCTCTTCAAATGATGGTTTTTTGGCAATGGCAAAGGAAGAATTTCTTTGAAGTTATTACATTAGAAGTCCATATTCTTTCTGCTCACCAGGAGCAGACATGGTTCAAAAAAGTTTTCAGCCGAGAGATAAATTACCTTTTAATTGTTTCCGATTTCGGTTTATGGTTGAAGTTCTTCTTTTTTACTTCGAGATCAGCCAAAGAAACAAACCCGTCAGCTGGTGGTTCCCAAACTGCATCTGCAGGTATAAAATTTAGGCAACAAATTAAATGGTTAGAATTTAAATCAATTTTTGGTCAGAATACTTTACAACCATTTTGGTTAGCTTAAGTTTTTTTTTAATTTCATTTAAATTATGACTATTTACACTGACTGATATATTATGACCATTTAATATAAATTCTGACCGGAAAAATACGAGCCTAAAATTTAAACTGTTATATGGGTGTGATTTTTTTTGTAAAATCATCTTAATAGATCTATTTTGGATAAAGAATAGAGGTACATGATCAGTTTTTAAATGTTTTGTGAAATTATTATTTCAAACATAAAAGACTTAGGTTAAATTCATTCTAAAAAAAATTCAAAATTTTCATGCATTTTTTAGTTCACTTCATAAAACAAATTCAAGTTTCAATTATAATACGTATATATTTTTAATAACTTAACCCTTTGGCTCCCAGAGCGACAATCTATTGTTACAGACTTTTGGTAAATCGGATCTCTAGGGCCTTAAATGTTAAATATTGTAGTGTACTTTTTTTATCAACATACCATTTGTTTCGGTATTCCAGTAATAAATGTTGCCGTCCTCAGATTTTGCCTCTTGCCATTTCGGTTTCTTTTTATTCTGTTGCGGTACCGATGTACTACTGCTTGCCTCGGGGATCCCAGTCTTTGTTGCGGATTCTTCTTTGAATTTACTATTAGCTTCCGAAAGCTTTTCATTTATGATCTATTAAAAATAATGTTCATTGTGATTATATTATATCATTTCACATTGCATAATTTTATGTAAGGTACAGTGAAACCCCGATTCTACGTTTTCCAAGGGACCGGAAAAAATCAACGAATAATGCAGGAAACCGATAATGCGGGAAATCTTCAAATAATACCAAAAAATGTTTATTTTCAACCAACTCATATATTTATTTCACTTTTTTATTAAAGAATATATAAATTTATTCTTTAATTATTTAATTAATAAATACTAAGTTGCCTATTCGTAGTTGGGTACTTACATTTTGACAGACACCTACCCTTCAAACACGCGTACTTTTCTAAGTTAACTTTTTTTTGCTATATGATTTTTTCAACGCCTTGAATTGTTTTCAGTTTCTCAGCTAGAGTTCTAGTTTTCTTTATTTAGGCATTTTAGTTTTGAGGTTTTGAGTTGGAAAAATTCGCGCAACCACATGCGATGTAAGACTATTTATGAGTGAAAAAATAAATTATCAACAAAAATGGTCAATCGGGATCGTAATTAGGACAGAATGATAATATTTAGATGATAAATCGAGGAAATCGGTAAATCGGGGAATGATTATCGTGGAATTATTAAACATTGTTATTACGAAGTCTTAATCGAGTAAAGGAAGATCGGGGTTCCACTGAAAAAAACGAAATACGAGGCAAGACTATTTATGAGAAATATTCAACGATAACGGTCAATCGGGATAATATTTGTGACGGGACCAAAATATTTAAACGATAGATCGAGGAAAACGGTAAATCGGGGAACGATTAATGCGGGATTATTTAACTTTGTTCTTATGGGTGTTTGGCCGGGACTATGAAAAATAAACAATTAATGCGGGAAAACGAACAATGCGAGAACGGTAGATCGGGGTTCCACTGTATATTAGAAAATTAATTATCCAATGATTGACCAGCTTAACCCTCTTAGCCTCAGAACGCCGATCTATCGGCGCATACTTTGATGTGTCATATACGATGATACTGGAGAAACGTTTTATCATTAAAATAAACTAATTTTCGAATTATCATTTTTTATATTCAGGTTTATTTTAACAGTTATATTCTGAGTTCCGCGCGTGTTGTCACGTATTTCGCTCTGGTGATCATTATCTGTCGGCGTGACCTTCGATAAACCTAAGAATGACCATTTACCAATAAAAATATATTTTGAATTATGGGATTGTATGCAGGTACATTAATTTTTTGTTTGCAGAATTCAAGTATTGTTAGATAGCAAGTTGCCTTCGTTGACGAATACTATGATGTGATTCGGTCGAACGGTGCAGAGCACTTTGACAGATTTTACCTGCTGACAAATCTTATGAAAAAAATCAGCATCCCTTGTCGAGAAAATAAAAGCATTCGAAATAGCCCAATTTATCTCAATACCTGTTATAAATTTGAAAGCATCGTAATCGTTGTAAATATTTTTTTTTCTTCTAGTAAATGGGAAATTAAAGGTTTTTTTTTGGTTTTCAGACAGGAATATCACATAGACAGATGTATATGGACGTTTGACATACCTATTGTATAATTTGAGGATGTTGTTTGGCTTTGAAATACAGTTTTGGTTTTTTTTTATGTAAGTAAATATAAAGAATTAATGATTTCTTTCTCTAAAAATATAATCCTACATCCAACAATATGTCCTAATTTTTTTCTATTTAAAATAAAACATTTTTTAAAACCTAAGTATGTACATACTATTTTTTCATGAGTTTTTTTGCATGTACTCCTAAAAAATGGCTGAGGCTATAAGGGTTAAGATTTAGAATTGTAGCCCTGAACAAATTAATGGTATATTCCTAAATGTGTGTTTCAGCTAAATCTAAAGATATATGACCTGAAACTGATTTAACTTCTTTTCTTCTTGACTAGCAATAATAATAATACTAGCTGTAAGCCCGTTGTCCTCAACGGGGGTTTTTTTTGCATTTTCAAATAATCAGAAAACTTACTGGCTTGAAAAATTAAAAGCAAACTTATTTATTGAATAAACCAGAAGGTCTAAATGAACTAAAATACACCGGGATTGCATAACTAAATACACAAATAACGGAAAATTCCGGGCACATGAAAACAGGATTTTACTGAACTGTTAAGAATCAAAATTTATGTCCAAACCAAATTTAACCCTTTCCGGTCCACAAAAAATAAAAAAATATTCCACCTGGTCCACAATAGATTTACAGTATCACAAAGGAAACTAATATTTGCAATTATTTTTTTTTTACTAGCAACAGTGTAATTTCTTTTCGAAATATATACAATAATGACCTTATTATTTATATTTTAAAAACTTCTTAAGTATTTTAACGGTGAAAGCATTTATCATAGCCCAGGTTTTGTCTTACATGTTATACAATATATGTATCAAGTTTGTTTTTTGCGTTTTTTGTAATTTTAGGCATTTTTGCAAGGTTAAAATTATTAGAACAATAGTACACATCGGTAATAATTTTCAAGTGCATGTAGCAAGTGTTACTGTTGGAATGAAGAATGCAGAACTTAGCGCCCGAGCTGCGTGACCCAGCCCAGCCCCAGCCCCTAAAACGACCCTTTTGTATCCATTGCAGGCATACAGTTTCACATTACAATGTTCATAGAAACCATTTGATTATTTGGTCAGAATACCGCTGTAATAGATACGAGTGGAAAAAAATATATTCAATACATTTGAACTTATTTTGACTCGATACCAATAAAGAATAAAAATGTCGAATGACATTCGACATAGGACCCACGGGAATAAAATCGATGTCGAATGAGATTCGACATAGGACCGGGAAGGGTTAATAAGAGAAAACTTTCTGCTCAACAGGTTAAAAAAGAATTCATTCGATCCATAGCCAAAATAAATGTTATTATTTTATTTGTAGTTTTAGTAAAAATAAAAAAAATAATTTGACAATAAGCTTTTGAGGTAGCAGGGGTGTCGAGTCAAGAATTTTTGGGAAACTATGTTGCGAAAGTAATATAAACCATATAGACAATAAGGGTGTCAACTCTTAAAATGTTGAGAAACCGTGTAACATAGGATGACAAAAAACGGCATAACAGGGAAGGTGTCGGCTCTTAAAATGTTCAGAAACTGTGTCACATATAGGATGGCAAAAATCATCAAAGCAGAAGGGGGGGTGTCGATTTTTTAAATGTTGAGAAACCATGTCACATATAGGATGACAAAAATCATAAAGACAAAGAGAAGTGTCGACTTAAAAAATGCTGAGAAACCGGGTCACATGTAGGACGCCAAAAATAATCAAGACTAATAGTTTTGCTATAAAAATCGTGTTTGATATAAATAGAAAATTTTTCTCAAAATGTCCAAAAATACATGTCACAAAATATAATTTTTATGGTTTGAAAAAATCCAGAAACAAAATGCAATTTCACGTGCAAAATAATCTAAATTAATTGCACATTTTATCAAAATGTTCGAATAAAAGTCGAAATATAGTTCAATAAAATATCCATACTGTAATTAGAATATTCTTAATGAATGTAAGAAATCAAAAAGATTTTCAAGGCCGGACGCGAAATATAGCCATACATTCCAATAATCGAATCAATGACAATGATCAAAATCTGTCAAATCAGCTCCGAAAGAATCTTTGTTTCCCATCGACTCACACGGTCCAACGATTCATTTCGACAACCCTATAATTATAGCTTCAAAAAATCGAATCAGTATCTTTGATTATTTAAAAAACTTTGTAAGCGATGCAAACTTTCAAACAAATTTCTCTCAATATTATTACAATGTTTCGGTTCTAAGCCAGGATGTTTGAATTTCGAGAATTGAAGATAATTTCCTATTGGACGGATCAAAAATGATCGGTTCAAAATAAGTCGTAAGTATTGGTTGAAAAATGTGCGGTTCAAAATAAACCGTTATCATTGGTTGGGACATTATGAAAATGTGATTATTTTTAGGCTATTAATATGAAGATAATATAATTAATACAACAAACATGATGATCCAGTTGAAAGTATTGGTAAGATACAGTGTAGGATTTATGCCATATGCCTTTTGCTATATTCATAAAAATAGGATATACCCCTGGTTAAATCAGAATATTCTCCAAGAAGTTTTCATTTGCCTTTTTCTAATATATAATGTGGTAAAGCACAATATGGAAATATGTTAAATAAAGGGTATACAAATATCACACAGCATTTATAATAAAGATTTGAGATGTATTTATTATTGATATTTAAGGATAAGAGTCTCTTTTATAATTGAAGAAATATATTAAATTATTCAGTAAAATATGTACTATTTAAATTCTATTTCGTTCTAAGGACAACATTTTTTAACATGAACTGAGTCAGTTCAAGTTAATCCATGCACTTGAACGCCTTAAGATGCCGAAAGGCGAAACCCGGGTCTTTAGTGACAAAACTTGTGTGAATGTACATAATTTGAACGATTCAAATTTAATATTGAAATTCCACCAAGCACCTTCAGTCAAAATCTTAAATTACAACATTTTTGATGAAAATCATACTCACTGACTACACATGTTACATATTTCTCATTCAGATTCTAATCATGTTTTATTATTCAATTTGATGTTCGTGACCATGTTAAGATTGAATCAATCTCACGAGTTGAAGAGAATATTTCAAAGAGTAGTCTCTGTTCGCATAATGGCTTTGAGCTTTACACAATCTAGTTTTGATTGATTGAAAATTGCTTTTGTTATTTATGTTACAAACCTGTGATGTTATATCTGCGTTATTTTCTATGTCTTTCAGATAGGCGGCCATTGCATTTTTTTCCATTTTACTCATTTCTTCGTCCACTTTAATCTTTTCTTTATGGTCTCTAGTGCTCTTTTTATTAATCTCTGAGATTCGTTTGGCGACACATTCTTTGTGTCGTTTCCCATTTTCGTGCAAAGAGACTGACTAAAAATTGATAAAATATTAGAATAATTTAAATTAATTATCGCTGTACGTTTTCAATAATAATAACGATGAGTATCATATGCTTACGATTTTGTTGTCGGCGATCCAACATTTGCAAAAATCACAGTACTTTCTTTCATTAGACTTCCAATAATCAGCCCTGGAAAAAAGATTAAAAAGGTATATAGATGTTTTTTTGTTTTGAAAAATACGAAATATAAAATTTGCGGGTTAATATGTAAAAAATCAATTTCAACCGATTAATAAAAACACAGAGAATAATATTATAGGCTAACCTGAAGATACTGATTTTGATGCAACTATTTAACTCGCAGTGGTCAAGTGTCACACAAGAAGTGGGTATGAATTGAAATGAAAATTTACCATTTATTATTAAAAATAAATTTCTGAAAGGTAATGTTTTTTTGATAATCGAGGTGTTCAGAAACTGAATGACTTCTTACCATTTTAACACATGCAGAATGAGTAATATTTATTAATAAGTTATTTAACCAAATAAATATTATTTAAAGTTCATATGTAGTATGGTATTCATTAATAGCTGGTATATCACAACTCATTTATAAAGAGAACGAGATAAAAAAAAAGAAAAAAAAGGTTGCTTTTCTAACACATATTTATTTCAAATTTTCAAAACAATCAAATAATTATAATTTATATTGTCAAGGCAATATAAGTGCGAAGATAGTCTAGGGAACAAGAAAGATTCAGACGGCCATTTTAATTGACTCAATTTTAACAACACATAAAACAACAAGATTTTAAAGATTTATAAATTATCTAACTATTTAAAACACACCAATAATCGTTTTTTTTTGTTGACTAGATATTATATCGGTAGGTATTTGAATAAATACAAGATTATGTATGCAATACAGTGACATACATGACAGTGATGGTACAACATTGCACATACAGAGTATTACAAGGTAATGCCTGCAAAGGTATAAATCGAATCACCCGGTTACCTTTATTGAGAATTGGCAAAATTACTTTTAATTACACAATACACTAATAAGTTGAGCATTTGTCTGCTACATATTATTTCTTATTAAAATATAAAGAAGATTCATTTCTTTTAGATCAATAATAAATAGATTCATATTAAAAAATAAAAGTTATTCCCTTACAGTAGTAGTAATAATTTTTGGATAACTAACATCTAAAAAAACAATGCTTGCAAATTTCCTCGATTAAAATAATCAACAGTTGAATTTTATAATTTTGATAGAGCAATTAATTTAACTGCTTAAAAACATTTTAGTACAAATAATCATGCATTTTTTTTACTTTCAAAATAACTAGTGAATATTGTACAATAAACTTCATCAATATAATATAATCACAGAAATAATTTTATTTTACCTCCGATTTAATGTTTATAACTAAAATACAGGTTAACTTTTTAGTGATAGGATGAAATTTCAGTAAGTGTATGTATTCAATAATAATAGATTATTGTGTTAGTATAGCAATACCCAGATTAGTACTAATGCCATCATAAAATTCGTTGAACAACTAACAAAGACAGAATAATAGACAGATTCTTCCAAAACTGAGCGAGTTTCCCTGTTCAATGATTTAAGAATTCTCTGTTAAAGTAGAACCTTGACTATTCTGCTAAGTTGTTCAAACTTGTATAATATATATTGAAATAGTAAAAGCTTGTGTTGAAATAAATTTACCACTGGAAAAATATACTGCATTCGGTACGGCGTAAAAAATATGTTTATCTTTTATTGTACTACAAGACTACGAATCTGGAAATTCACTTATACACTATTCAAAGTATTGCTAACGCATAGAGAATGTTGTATATTGTGAATGAATAGTAACTGTAGTGGTTAGATGGGTAAAACACAATAAAAAAAAATACACTTCTTTTAGTGTACAGAACATAAAAAAGTCGCTAAGTTAGTTACCAATTAAATGTTAGTATTAACTCGAATATTGAATGCGATATTCAATTTTAGAACACCAAGTTAGCTATTCTATTTCAAAATATTTTTTTTAAATTAAGTTGTATGCATAGAAGACTAAACCTATTTCCCCGCTATGAAATTTTGATTTTTTACATTGATATGTGTAGGACCATCTACATTAAGAGCAGTAAACAGTCTATGGATGATAATTTTTAAAGTGTTTGAGTACTGCATTGTTGAGTAATTAATAATTAGAAGTATTTATATAATAAAATGTTAAGAATTGACCATAAAAAATAATGAAACAATAATTTTTGCAAGAGTTACACATCGGTGATTTTCTAAAGCAATATTAAAATGGATTAAAACGCTACAGCATTTTAGAAAACACTAAGTGAGAATTATTTTGATTAAATAAACTAAAAGTACATTATGTTCAGATACCAGTACAACGTTATGACAATGTATAGAAAGAATGAAATTCAAATAGGCAAAAACTTGATTATATCCTATAGAACTATGGAATAGAAAAACTATCATTGATTGCATGAGTTGTGATCAAATGATCTATTGTATTGAAAATAAAACAAGCATCAATACATACTATTATAGTAACTTTCTGGAATATAATAAATGATACTGTTTCTTTCTAAGCTTAATTCAATTATTAAACTAAAGGACTGGAGTAAATTAGCATTACATTAATTTAACTATTTGACTTATTTTGATTGTGAATAACAGTTTAATACTGATAGATATATGGCACATAGAGCGATAATACACATCAAAATAACTTTTTTAGCAGGAAAATTTAAAGAGTATTAAATTTAATCTTCAAATGTAATATGCTAATTAAAAATTTATTTCCAATATATGTTAAAAAGATATAATATATGTACACAGATAGGTTTTGATTTCCGTGTTGCGAAGATATTTTTTAAAATTCTTAACACTAATGGACGAAGTTAAGGTTAAAAATTTGGTTAAACTATTCTAAGATAAAAGGGTTAAAATTGGTCTAATATAATAACATCTTGACACAATTCTCGCATTAAAATAAAGATTTAACATATCAACATCAACATACTATATTTGATAGTAAAATTTAAATAACAATCTGAATACTTTTTAACAAACAATATAAGTATTTGTTTATATGTAGCGTGGACAGTAACTTAGATTCAAATTTTACAGAGAAGTAATATATTGGTCTATTGCAATACAGTAATCCCTCATTACTCCCAGGGTTTCGTTAAAATTATAAAAACCATTACTAACGATGTTTGGCACCCGTGTTAAGCCGTGGGTTAATTTTGAAAACTTCATATATATATACAACACAATTTTTCTTCATGAGCTTCATTTGTTTAATAATTAAATAATTCTCAAGAATTGATAGCTTGAAAAAAAACTACTGAATTATTGAGCGATTACTGTATCATATTCTGTAATAATTGCAGTTCTAAAATAGCATCATTCTAGTGTGAAATAAGAGAATACTTAGTGAGTAGGAATGTGATATATTTGAAGTCATGCAAAATTTGTCATTATGTACATCTAAATAATGGAATCTATTTATTATAAGAAACTTTAATGGTACATAGAGAATTTTCATAATATAATAATTGTAGCAGAGAAATAAAGTTGGCACTATTACGACTTAACAATATATGAACAATTAAAACAGATTTTGATATAATGGTAACTATTCAAACAAAAATCTTACAATCATAGTAACAATTGTAGAATTGTCTATCCTATTTCAGTCTTTATATGGCACTATTTAACACAGGAGATCATTCGTCATCTAGGATAATAGTTAATATGTTTGTGTGTTTAATACTATGACTGGTCCAAATTACATGATTATTGTAATTCACTCTTGTATACAAAATTTTAAATAAGTTTACAATAATTACTTTTATGAACATCATTCATAAACTCGATACAATCTAAATTAATAGATTTCAGTGGTGTTGCTAGTGACTCGGATGATATGACAAAATATTTACTATAACACTATTCAACAGTTTACCAATTGACGATAACATCTCTTTCTTTGGTTTGTTTCATAGATTCACAGCCGGTAGCTAATTGATTTCATATAATACTGATTTTATTAAACTATGGATAAAATATAACTATGAGTAATTACCCAGTTAGACAATGACATTCATTTATTTTTATTTAACCATTCCAATCTTCTATAAATATAATTACTAGTAAAATTGAGAAGTAAATACTGCTAAACGTTTTAATGTTGTGAATCAAAAAACCTATGACAATCAGTAGAATACCTGATTTTTAAAAAAAACATATTTTCAAAACCATAACTTTAATAATAAAGGCATCATAGGTGATTAAACTTTAAATTACTTTAGTCATTTTCAATAGGATAGGATAATGCAGGCTCGGATCATAGTTTAAATTTGTTTTGAGCAAATCGAGATGTCTTTCCCAAATGGAAATATTGTATTTTTCATCTTTGACACATTTAAATCCAAAATTTTGAGACGTCGTTATGAATTGGTCGAGGGTGTTGCCGCGCTGAGGAGCCATTATATATGCGACGCCTGTATCAGACAACTTGTGGAGTATCGTCTGTATGAGATCTTCTCTCACTTCATCGAAAAACAAACAGTCTGCAACCAATATGATGTCGTATGTTTTATAATCTTTCGGTTTGAGATAATTCTCTTTGGCGGCTTCCCACTGTAAAATGGAGCATGACACTTTATCCTCAAGAGAATTCTTTTTAATGATGGCTTCGACGTTTTCAATTGACTTGTAGTTTCCATCAGTTACGTGTACGTTTGCCGCAAGGCTGTATTTTGCCACGATGAGTCCGGCCATGCAAGACATCCCTCCTCCTAATTCTAAAATGGTTCTTCCATTAAATAGGTGTATATTCTCCATAATATATATAGCGAGTGTCTCTTCAGAAGGCCATATGCAAATATTTCCAGTATTGTTAAAGCCTATTAGGTCTTCGGCCGTGAAAGTGCCTTGTAAATGCCGTATCTGTATAGAAAATTTTCTATCTACAGTGGAATATTCAAACCAATTGGCTGAGATACACAACGGAACTAGAATGTGGAAAGATGTGAATCTTCGAACAGAGACATCGGCGACTTCATTCTGACCATGCTTGAAGAGCGCTTTTGCCAAGATCTTCCATCTCTTTCGAGCGGCAATTTTAGAGGTATCATTGTCTGATTTTTCTGTCACTTCCTCAGCATTGTTATTATTATTATTATTGAGAGATAGATTTGTTTGCGAAAATGTGGAACATTTTAGCTTTTTTCTAGGCATAAGTTCTGTAGCTCAATAGATGCAAATATTATTCCTCATTCATAAATGATAAACTGACAGTTGTAAATTTATTAGTGATAAGTTATGGATATTTTGAGAAGAAATATTTCTGACAAGAAATAAGTAAAGAACAGATGTGAAGATATTGTAGTAAAGCTGTAAGCCAAGCGAATCTTGTAATCTAAAAGTATCTAGGTATAATCACATTTTCAGGAAATAAGCTGACTTCTTCCGCTTCACTTATTTAGATTTCAAATAGGCCTTCAGATATTCTTTCTGTCCTGAAAGAATATAACATAATTGACAGTCAACTTATACAACACCGCTAGCACACAAATTTGACTTGGAAATACACCTACACACTAACTTCTCGGATTTTATCGAAGGGATAGAGCTATAAATAGGTATACGTTATTGCTGAATATTAAAAATATTTTAGACATATTCTTTGCCAACTCTCAATAAATTTATAGAACTCAAGGCCTGACTATCTGGAAATACGAAAAGGCTATAAGCATATTGTAAAATCGAACTTACATGATTATTTATTATTTATAGTCAGCCGTCACCGCCAGAAACCATTTCCAAGTAAAATAAATCCAGTCCCAAGGGCTCAAGCTGCAATGTTCCTAAAAGCTCACTATTTAAACGTCAAACTGGGTATTTATTTTATGGCTACATAGCGAGATATTCTCCGTCAAAATAAAATTACAAACATGGTTTGAAAACAAATTTGACTAATCCTACAACCATGTTTTGAAAAACGTTTCAAACGCGATGTGTTTGGGTGTTCCAAATTCTTTTTTTTATCTAATTGATATTTGATCTATAGTAATTATTCTTAAGCTGCGTCTTATGCAAAGGAAATCATAATATGTTTCAATAATATTAAAAAACATTATGAGATTGTGAGCATGCATTGTGAAAAGGCATTATGAAAAGTTTTCTTTATGTAAAGTCATATGAAGAGTTTCGTTACAAAAAGGGAAATTTACAAATTTCAATATTTGTGACGTTACAAAATAAACGTAGTCATCTTTAGCACCGTTACCAATGAGGTCATATTGTACTATTTTAGATCCTGATTTTCATTATCCAATTTGGTTTGGATAATCATCATAATTCAATATCCCCTAATAAACGAGATGTTTTTATTTTGCAGATGGACGCATTTAATTTATACCATCTAATTTGAGTAGTTTTGAAATTAATCCTGTTGAAGATGATCAGTTTTGATTTGTATTGTAATATTTTTATAGCGGTAAAAACAAACAGGGTTGTATCAAAATAAAAATTCATGTTATAAAAAAACTTTATATGTATTCATTCATTGAATATCTTTTAGTTTACATTTTTAAATTAAAAATTTTAGTTACTAATTCATATTCATATATTTTATTTACGTTTTGTATGTATCAGTTTTTCATGAAATGACATTGTATTACATGCTTAAATTACATAAGACAATAAGTAATACCTTTCCCCCACTCTTTCAAAATGATCAGTTTAGTAAGCAGTTGAAAATGAAATCCGTCAAAACTGATCTCAGTAGCGTAGCTAGGGGAGGCGGACCGCGGCGGGCGGCACGTTTCAGTGGGCGGCATTTTCGAAAATGAACAGAAAATTTTGAAAGTAATATGAAAATAAAGATTTATATGTATACAGAACCAATGTAAGCAATATCACTTTCATTATATTTTCTTCTGCCCACTGACAATATATAGTTTTTTGGAGGCGGCATTTTTGAAATATTCAAAGGTAAAAAACAAATACAAATTGTTTTAGACATAGAATCAATGCGAGCTTTATTTGAATAGTATGCTTTCTTTCGTCTAATTTGTCCTTTGTGACTTACTGATAAAACACAACTTTTTGGGGCTCGCGTTTTTAAGAAATAGAAAAAAACTTCAGAGGTAATAAACAAAAATTGTTTCGTATAAAAAATCAATGCAAGCGATAATTAATTCACCATTTTTTCCTCGCATGATAATGTTTTGTAAAACACTAAAAACAAAATCATGATGACATTGCTTGGGAAAAATTTCTAATTTGTTCCTGATAAGCAAGCAGAGATGTGAAGGAAAATTTAAATACTCTTACTCAATCTTAATACTTTTGCGATTTATTTTAAAAAAAATATCTTTCTTATTTAATTTACATTCATACCATGTCGAAAAGTGTTGACTTTTGACTTTGTGATTTGTCACTCAAAAAAATATAAAAATGTTTTTAATAAAACCTACTGTCGGATAAAAATAGATGTTGATAACGTTACTAACGATTTTGTGAAGAGAAAAGCCAGAAAATTAAATTTGAAATATGTTTTTTTCCTTAATGTTATGTTTACAAAATAAAATATCTGTTGTTATGAATTAACTTACAACTTTAAATTCGCTTACTTATTTGTAAAATGAATACTTATAATAAGTTGCCACTTTTCCTCCAAACAAAATGAAAAAGACAATTGACTAATATCTTTTTTGAACCATTAAAAAAAGTTCCTTCTCTGAAAAAAAGTCCAAAAGAAAAAAAAATACAATTATTGGGGAGAGGGGGGGGGGCGGCAAATTCAAGAAACGCCCTGGGCGGCGGAACCCCTTCCTATACCACTGACTGATCTTGATTATATATCTTCTGATTTCATTAAAATAGAGCTTTCAATTTACTCAGTAAAGAATAAGTTGGCACAAAAGAGTTTTTTACAATAATTCATAATGTATATTACGACCTAGCAGATTCGGAAAGGAATTTATTGGTCTATAAAAAACAAACTCGACTTCACCATTCGAAACGATTTTGAATTTTCTTCTCTCGTTCAAGATTTTCAGTCAAATATAACTGTGAGATATATAATGATGCGTGAATTGAACACTGAAGCATTTGTCTAAAGCTGTTGATCTTGGTATATCACAACCATCCGTGCAAATTATATTTTATTTTAATTCAAATATAAAATATTGTAGTCAAACAGAGTTCTATGGGAGCTACACTATAAGTGCAAATCATCTAACCGAAAGTTCATTTAATTCTAAGCAGCGGTGGGCTGCTAATACCTTAACAAAGGGCTCGGTAAATCTCAGATCAGCCTTTACACTATAGATCAGTGCTTACCAACCTTTTTTGTTCCACGGCCCTTAAATCTAAAAAAATAGTCCGCGGCCCTCCTCAATTGTCTCCGTAACTCGTTTTTTTTTTAGCTCACCGAGGAATTTGAAATCTGCGATTTGGTATACTTTTTCCTCAGATTGTCACAGAAACTCGTTTTTTTTAGCTCACTGACAAATTCGAAATCCTCGATTTGTTATACTTTTCCCCCAGAATCCAATTTCCAATCCAATCCGACGGCCCCCTTAAAAAATTCCGCGGCCCCGATATGGGAAACACCGATTTGATAGACTTAAATATATAGATTTTTGTACTTTCTACTGAATTTCGCGGCTCTCGCAAGATATCCTACTGCCTCCTGAGGGGCCGCGGCCCACAGGCAGGGAAGCACTGCTATAGATGATACATCTTCGTATTACAATTTAACAGAAATTGCAGTTAGGTGCTGATTTGATCTGAGACGAATGATTTTCTTAACTTAACAAGGGGCGCGCCGGCCGCGCCGAATTTTAAAAAGGGGATCGGGCGAGCCCCCTCCAGCCCACCCCTGATTCTAAGCCTTACTTTGATTGCACTACGCGCTAGCAAACTTCTTGCGTTAGACAATCATGACATTAGACAAAGCAAATCATTTGAAACCCCTACTGTGTTTTGCACTCTTTATGTTTTTTGGTTTTAAGTACTCTCAAAAATGGATTCATCATTTGGAACCCATATGAAAATTCACACAAATTGCAATTATTGGAGTCTATAAGAAATTTCTACGATCAAACGATACTGTGTTTATAAAAAGAAACATAGTTTCCCATTGATTTTTAAAAATAATACCATCCCACCAAATTACTTGTACACATGTAATTTAAAACTATTAAAAAAATTGCCACTAACAACGGTTA
Source organism: Himalopsyche tibetana (assembly GCA_030503985.1). Classification (NCBI taxonomy): domain Eukaryota; kingdom Metazoa; phylum Arthropoda; class Insecta; order Trichoptera; family Rhyacophilidae; genus Himalopsyche; species Himalopsyche tibetana. The sequence goes on along the minus strand of JAPJYX010000009.1, from coordinate 20,321,423 downwards.
TGATAGGTCTCTTATAGAAAATTTACTACGTAAGAAACGTATTAAATTAGCAGAAAAAATGCTATACAAGGAGATAACAAACAAAGACACAGGCGACGTTAGGTTTTGGCGTAAAATTAATTATTTAGGTAACATTAGTTTAAAAATTAAAAAACAGCTTTCTAAGGTTTTCAGGCCAGCTTTTTATTGCAATAATTTGTTAGGTAAATTATTAATTAATAATAAAGATACCATACATTTCAAAAACAAATCTGGCATTTATAGACTGCAGTGTAGTGACTGCCAACCTTTTTACATCGGTAAGACAGCCCGACCTTTGAATATAAGAGTGGCTGAACATTTGTCGACTTTTAGATTGAATAAGGACACTTCAACTTTTGCCAATCATCTATTACTGGAGAATCACTCGTTCGATGCAGATTTAGGGGTGAAATTGTTACACAAGAACACATGTGAACATAAATTATTTTACCAGGAAATATTGGAAATAAATAGGGCTCAGCTTTCCAGTTTTCCAATCTTAAATGAACAGTTAAATCTCCCAAATTTCCCATTGTTATACCCCTTTAAATAATTAATATCAATTAATTCTAATAATATGTCGTTTTATAAACTCAAAAAAAATATTCTATTTTATTTTATTTTGTTTTTATTTTATTATTATATTTATTTTTCACGTTTACATTTTATTGTCTGGCAATTCATATGCCCAATGTTATAATCTACCCATTTAATTCACTCCAATAATTCATATCATAAATTCTCGCTATCAATTAAGTTAACAATACGTATAGAGCGAATGTACTTGTGTGTTTGTATATAGTCAATACAAACCTTCCGCTGCCTGTCAGTTCGAGTGCATTCGCGCACTGATTAGTACCGGAAGATGCCGAGAGGCGAAACCCGGGTCGTGTTAGACCAAGAATTTTATGGAAGTGTACAAAATGAAAATAATTCTTAATTACTTTTACAAATGCTATCTATAACTTGAAGCTGTCTGAAGTAAATTGAATATATTTTCTTAAATACAAGCGATATATTTATATAAATATTACTATTACTAAATTTAAGAAGTCTGCACCTTCAAACACAGTATTGGTCTTAATGTATTCTTTGTATTATACATATATGTACTATACATTTATTTAATCTCATCACCGCATTTAAAAAAAATCATGTTATACGTAAATGACACGGTGAATTTTCAATAGTAATATTTTATAGATTCTTATATAAAACTTATATTAAATAAAATATGCCATGGCCAGTTGCAGATTAAGCGTGTGGGAAGCCCCAGGTGCAATAAAATTGCTAAAATTGTAAAAACTTGTATTTTTTTTAACTTCAGACGGATATAAAAAAAAACAAAAAAATAGGGAAGAAGTCAATGACTGACCTGGTACCTATTTATTTACCACTTCACGACTGGTTATATTGTATAAGTTATTTTTGAGACCCCTAGGATTCAAAGGCCCCAAGCGCGCGCCTCATATGCTTATATGATAATCCGCCACTGGTCGTGGCCCAGTGGCGGATTCAGAAATTGTCCCAGGAGGGGGAAAAATTTAAAAATAATCATGATACATAAATAATACATTAAAAATAATTTAAATACTTTTTTTACGCGATTTTTTTTGCGCTATTTTAAATTTACGCGATTTCTTTGGACAGCGCCGTAAAAAAATATTTTTTGCGGGAATTCGGAGAAAAAATTTTGTTTTTTCATACATTTTTAATACCTTTTTACGCGATATTTTGATTTTTGGAACCGATTTATCAAATTATATGAAAGAGAGGTTTTTTTACGCGCCACTTTCTGGAACCAATGTATCGCGTAAAAAAAGATTAGGTGTATATAAAAATAGTCAAAACATAATTAAGTAAGTATGTATTCTATAAAACATAGTTAACTAAACAATTAAAGAGCCCTTTTCAAAATAAGGTTTTAATAAATTATAAAAATGGAAAATAAATTCTCCCAAGGGAGGGGGCCATAAGGAGCTATTTTACTTTTAGGTACCTACCCTCGTTAAAATAATTTCAGATTAAAAAACCCAATTCTGATGCTCGATAAAAAAGATACAGTAAGTAATTGTAGCTTGTAGCGTTTGGTTCATGATCAATTAAAACCTTCCACCTTTTAGCGTTCACATAAAACGTGTGTACATGCCCTGTGTAAATCAGTAACGGCCAACTTTTTATTGTTGCGATGAATTTTTCAATTTTAAAAATTGTGGCCTACTAAAATACTAGACTAATTGTTTTGAATACAAATTTTGATTGAACTTTGCAACGTTCATTTATTGCTTTAAACTCCCTTATAGACTCCCGAAGCATTTCTCAACTGGAATCTTACTTAACACTTCAAAAAATGCTGCTTCGACCTTAATCAACAATTTTTGAGGAAAAAAATCACTTTTTGTTAATCCAAATATAAGCTGAGGTCACAAATCGCTGACCGTAATCTTAAGAATCATTTCCATTTAACTGTTCAATTAATTTATAAACTATTATCAGAGATACGATTTTATTATAAAATTGAATTATAATTGAATAATTTACATCAATAAGTATATATATATTATTTTTATTAAATATATATTTTTTTCTACAAAGTAACATTTCAAATACTAATCATTGTTAAAGCAACCTTTTACTAAAAAATAGTGTTCACATATATTATAAATAATAAAAGTTAGTTGTTGATTATTCTACCACTGTGGGTGGGGTGGAGGGGGCTCGCTCGAGCCCCTTGTTAAATTTAGGCACGGCTGGCGAGCCCCTTGTTACGATAAGAAAATCATTTGTCTTGTATAAAATCTGCATCTAACTGCAATTTCTGTAGTTTCTGTAGTGTTTATTATGAAACATTATTTTCAGTTTTTCATAAAAAAACATTGACTTGGGCTGCATAACAAAAAATACCCTAGCTGTTTATTGTCTTTTGTCTGACAATGTTTAAAAATACCGATGTTGGATGATATATTGTTAACAGATGTCCAGCTTCTCATTCTTATCAACCTACAATACTTTCACATTTACTTAGACGTGTATATTTTTTTCATTTCACTTTTACGACCTTTACTGTAATAGTTTTGAGATTTTTTTCTTATAGCCTTCTTCTTGGAACTACGAAAATACGAAATATTGCTTATTGTTACAAAATATAGGTGTATATAGTACATTCGATAGCTTTAATAATTATTGCGTATGATTGCATATGACTGATAAAATTCCCACCCTCCCTTGAACATGACGAATAGCTAAAAGATTAAGCGAGCTCCGTGTTGCCGTATTGGCAGCCCACCGCTGGTTATGTGTATGCAGCCACTGTTTCACGGATGCCTTCCATAACGCAATGGCGATCTAGAAAAGAAACAAATTTACTCCTGATTTCAGACTTTTAATTTTGGAATAAGGCCGCGATCAACCATCGACTAGTCACCCGTTATCATTCATTATCATCCATCATTTAATCAAAACAAAACCATATTACTCCATCAAAAGATGAAACTTGTCGTTGTGCGAATCAATCTAAAATTTTCGAAATCCAAGTCTTGTGGTTGACTGGTCATTCTTTCGGCCATCTTCAAAAAGAGCTTCAAAAAAGTTGAATAATTTTCGTGGTTTCTGATATTAAGGCAATTTTAAAGGTCAATTTACTAACAGTTCTGATAAATTTTGGCACAGAAAAATCATCAAAATGTCACCATCGATACAAAGACCTATATGGCATAAAAAACACTAAAATGTTAAAAAGTGTAGTTAACTAAAACTGATAAAGACCTCCTCAATCGTACCTTTTTTATTCCGCTATTGGTTTGAATTATTTTACGGTATTGATAAAAAATATAGTAAAATTGAATGGCTGTAATTATTATTGGGTATAATATTTACTTAATAGTGATAAAACTTCGCACCTTTCCCAAAAACGCGAATAGTTCTAAGATTAAGCGAACCCCTTCCCTTGTTAACGTATTGGCTGACCACATATAGGCCTTAGAACATTAGGGCCACTTTTTTGTTCATGTGTTTTATCTTTTATTCCCAAATAATCTAAATAAATACGTGTAAAATGTTATAAATATAAAATGGATTGGCCTACAATACAAATAAGGGTAATTTGACAAAATGACGATTTTGGTTTGTTATTTTAGAATATGATTTATTGACATTAAAATCCAATTACACACGAAAATAAACATTCGGGCTTTTTTCCGTTTGGCTGTATTGTCAAAAATAATTAATTTTTGTACAACATCTACTCGGTCGTTTCATCATTTTAAAATTTGACAGTCAGCCAAATGAAAATATTGCACAAAAGTGAAAAACATTGTGTTTCCGCTAATTGATTACAAACAAAAGAGTGATACATGTAGTGACGTGTTGCGAGTCTCTCTGACGTCTTTCAAAGCACTCTAGATACATGTGTATGTATATTTAATGTACGAAATCTGCCCAATATAGGAAGAATACAAAACGTTAATGGATTATTTCAATGTTTACTTTTTAACTATAGCTTGTTGTTAGCCATTTTTCCAAATTTTCAAGGTAGAGTAAAATATATCACTGAGACTCTTAATGATAAATGTGTTTTTATATCATTTGTTATTTTAACTGTACATATTAAATTTTACAGGATTGCGGCAGAGTCGTTGACATCGTAAGCTTTAGTTGTTTCGTTCACGGGTTCGGATCCCATCACGGACAGTTTTATAAAATTGATTTTTCAATAAATGAAGACCTTAAGCGAATATCATTTTATGTCACACCTCTTGTCATTTTTAATAAATCGATTTCTAAAGTTTTAATCGCAGAACAATTGTTAAAATTAAGCTTTCACTAAACATTTTAAATGCTTTGTGTTGGTCAATTTATTTTATTATAGTTCTGCCACTTAATACGATGTTATATTTCCTATGCTATTTCTAATGAGAAATATTTTTTCATTCGTCATTTTTCGTGGGAAAAACATTCTTGATGTATGCTTAGGTTAGATCACTAGGTGATTTTTCCGTGACCACCCCTTCTATAAACACGTTTTTAGGAGACAAAAGACTTTTTGTGATAAAGTTAATTAATAAATAACGACTGTGGAAAGGAAAAAGAACACAGTGTTTTCAAAATTGCTTTTTTTCGATAATCAGAATGTTTACAACTTGATACACGTTCTATCAACAGAATGTAAGCTGAAAATGCCAAATCAGTATCTAAATTTAGCATTTAGGTTTGGAAAAAGAATGGTCTGTAAAAATTGCGATTAGGAAAAAAGACTTTTTTTTTAAATTATTAAATTAATATTAGGTAAAGTCAATAAAAAACCATTTAATCAGTCTCCGCGCACTTCAAGGTTGTGTATATTTCATAAATATACTTTGGTCCAGAATCATCGAAAAACCTCTTTTGCGTATCCAGTATTTTTTAAATGTATGGGTTACGTCCTTTTTCCATTCCAAAGTCAATAGGAAAATACGTGAAGTTTTATATAATAAGTTATAAATAGTTCTTTTGACTCAAAAAATATTCACGGCAAATATTTACAATAAATGAATGTAAATGATTTAGGTATTAAAAAGGCATTAAACCTGAGATCCATTCATTATTGACAGCTTCTAGCTAATCATATTCATAATAAATCATTAAAATCAATAAATTTAAGTTATTTAAGAAAATTCAGCCTTTAGGCTTATTCTTATGTTGTGTATTTAATGTCGGTGTTGACTTATCTGTCCGGTAATGCAACCGTAATGATTGATTAGTTTTTTTTGTTTATTTTGTCTATTTTAGTAATACTGGTATTGAATTCGTTCGTTTAAGGATTCCAGTGGGAATTTAGGGTTCGAATCCTATGGCGAAAATTGCCAATACCTAAATGATTTTTAAGTATTCATACGGTAAAAAAACAACTGAAACATCGGATTATTATGAAGAAACCGACTTTAAGACGGCATTCTGAAAACGTGCTAGAGCCAAACGAAGCGTTTATATGTATATATTTAAAAAATAAACCTATACACTTAGTATGTAGCTGAATGGAAATTCGGTTTTGCATAATGAATGTCAATAAAAACATTAAATTTCATGGACGGTGTGTCCATCTTTTTCGCATAAATTACATCGTTGCTCATATTTGACATTGTTGCCAATTTGTTCTAAGTTTTTTTAATGGTCCATTTCAGAAGAATATGACGAAGACAATAGCCCATAGACCGACATTCAAGTCGCGTGCAAGGTGATCGATAAAATAATAAGGTTCTCAAATATTTTCGACGATGAAGTGATGTAGTGACTCGTAAATGATATTTCATCACAGTCTGAATCGTCATCTTTCGTATGTATGCATAAACCAGGGGTCGGCAGACTTTCAAGCGAGAAGAGCCAAGTTGTCAAGGAAGCAGGATAGCAAAAGTTTTAGAGAGCATCACAAATATGGATTTTTAGGGTAAAAAACGTGATAAGGTTGATGTTTGAAGCACCGTCAGCTCTATGCAAAAAGCCGCGGTTTCCAATACTACTCATTTAGAATTGTAGAATACTCATATAAGAGTTATCGAGGGTGATACATAATGTCACTTGCGTGTTGTAGCTGTCACAGTATATGCCAGTCGCACATGTCTGCTTCGCCTGCCTAGATCTTCTGATTCTGTGCTGCCCTGCTCTGCGTCGCATGCATCTCACCATACGGTTAGCCTAAAATCTATTATAACATTTAACACGACGCACGATGTACAATTAAATTAAGTGTATTGGAAAAACCGTATTACTAGAATTACTAGAAAGTTTTTTTTCAAATTTTATCATTCGGGCTTTTAAATATTTTTAAGTGGCTGAACTTTTTAAGCATTCGTAGTGAATCAATTTACTTCGTACTAAAATTATTAAAGATTACAATCAGTTTCAAAATATCTAAGCTATCAGAAAATGTTTAAAGTTCGTTTGTTTATAGTTCTGTTTAAATTGATACTAAAGACCACTAAACAATATGGCTCACGATTGATGACTTCACTTTTCCAACATCAAAGACCAAATACACATTTGCGTTACATCCACTTTCTTACTAGTTAATCGAAATAAAATTGGAAAGTGATTAAATATATAAACAATCTTTTGAATGTTTTTTAGTTGGACGGATCGCACTTCGCTGGTGCGTATTTCGGCCAGAATATATAGTACTTTTTATTATACGTCTATCGTCATTATATATTTATCCGATATCAATTGTTGTACTGAGGGTTTTTTGTTCGTTTGTGACAGTCTGTTTTTTTTGGCAAAATTTAAAACGTTAAGACTTAGCAATGAGGGTATAGACGTGCATTAAAAGTAAATAATAAAATACCTTCATATACGCTTTGTATGACGAACCTGCAATGTTTACATTTTTAAGATCAATTAAAAAAAGAACTTCAGTAATTAATTTTTGTCAGACTAGCCGCTAGATAGTTTAGTTGTATGTGTGTCTTTGCATGAAAAGAATATTTTGTGAAATACTAACAAATGTCGAAACATATATTACGTAAATGTAATACAATGAATAATATGAAGTATCAAAGTGTGACAAGTCCATATTCATAGCTTAGAAATAATCGTAATGGCCAAATACGTCATGTTTTCAAATTTAAAAAAATACAAATCAAAATGCTTCAAATTCAATAGGATATGGTTAGAAATAAAGCAATCTAATGATTTCATAGACTTAAAATAAATTTTAAATTCTTTAAAACTGCATTCTTAAGTCATAACTCATTTTATCTAGATGAAGACATGACAAACTAAAATACTTCACGTCACATATTGAAACTATTTCTACAGAAAAAAAATTGATGCCAATATTTTAACACTGGTTTGAAAACTTACGGGATACGGAGTAATATAAAATGACAAGGAAAATTATATAAGTTATCAGATTAGTGCTGCTTTATTCTAAATTGGTTTTTTGTCCAAGGTAAATACGATTTTTTTTTTATTAAGTTAACGGAACACAGATGGAGATGTACTGAAATAAACTGAATCTTTCGATCACCTTTTCTGAACGTTACTTAGTCTGTTCTTAATAGTACCTAAATACATTAATACTTTTTGGAGTGTTGTCAGTAAAAATATCTTTGTTATCATATGATTGATACTTATAATATTTATGTTTAGAACGTATAATTTGTGCGCAATCACGAAGCCTATATAAGCAATCGAAATTTAATGAATAACGTCAGTGCATATTCACAACCATTAATAATTCATTTATTTTTACGAACGAATATTTCCTTATTTCTGTGGGTATTTTAAATATCATCTGCAGTCATGTTTAAACTGGTAAGCTATAGGTTATAAATCATATATTAATAGAAATCTAGTTTTTTGTGTTTGTTTTTACAATTCTGTGGGAAAAATCAATACATATTCAAAGTACTAAAAGGCAAAGGTAAAATTATGATAATTTTTTAAATGTCCAATTAAGATTAAATTAAATAATTTTAAATGTGAGAAGTTATACTTATTTTATCTAGTTAACTGAAATTTCAACTTTTGATAATGTTGTTCAACATTATACCCTATAAGCAAATGAGGCGCACGCTTGGGGCCATCGAATCGCAGGGATAGCACATAAAGTATATAATATAACTCATATACTTTTTGTTTAGATTTTTATGTATTTTTATTATTTTACTTGGAATTTTCTGACGTTTTTATGCTATCCAAAAACAGGGCCTCCAAGTTATATTACGCCCGGAACCTCTCATGTACTTAATCCGCCACTGTTTACAAGGGACATATAATTTTTAAATTTAAATAATAGATTGGGTATTTTTTCTTTATATCTTTTATCACGTTTAGAATATAATTAATCCACTCAAATTTAATGTGTTTCATATTATTGTTTCAGCAATATTCAACGAAATATGTGATATTAAAATTTGGCGAAATCCATAGGATAACTCGAGTTTCTCCCATATTTACATCGCGTTTTATATAAACATGATTTTAGGTATTATTTAATTTAATGGAGTGATTTTTTAACTCAACAAAAAGTCCGTCTCAGCTTTCAAATCATATTTATAAAATAGACTAATATATTTATTTTTCGTATCGTACAACTAAAGGTTTATTGTTTTAATATTTTGCATTTTAACATGGCGTATTTAGTTAAAATACACATGAGCCCTCAAGAGGTGAATTAAGCCAATTATTATAGGAAATTGGTAAAACTTTTCTATTCAGCTATTAAGTACAATCACAACTTTACTTGGTGTTTGGATGGATTGAATATTTTTATTTTAGGGAGATAACACTTTTGCGGTGTATATTTAATAAGCCCACTTAACTTTTACGATACTTTAAGACGTGTAGAATATTATAACGCGTCCAACTCAACTTTTCCTAAAATACTAATTGGCTCACTTTACCTCTCATGGGCTTATGTATGTGCTTATTGCCATGTAGTTATTAAAATAATATTGAAAACTGAAGTGAAAATATAAAGGTTTATATAATATATGCTATCTTTGAGGCCCCTAAGATTTGGAGGCCTCAAGCGCGCGCCTCTTGCGCTTATGGGGTAATCCGCCACTAGTGATGTGACTGTAGTATCAAAGTGTGACATCCCGATTTTATGGCATAAGTTATGAAGTTCACAATTCACGTAGAAAAACTTTTAATGAGATACATGTATTAGGATGCCATATGCTTCACATTAGGAACAGGCATGGATATATATATAAAAAAAATCTATTTCTAATTATCCCAAATTGTTTTTTTTCATTATTTCGGAAAAAATAGGATGATTTGCCAAAAAAGGGGGGCGCCCCAATAACCGTTGCATAGGGCGCCAAATAGTCTTGCGCTGGCACTGAATATACTTGTGTCACATAAATTTAAGTAGACAAAAATACAAATGTATACAAAATATTCATTCGTTATGTTTTGCAAACAATACCAGATGTTCGAAAAAGCTTTTATTGTTTTGAGCCACACATAAAGCCTCAATGGGCAGCAGGTTGAGTATCACTGGTCTAACTTATAAAAATGAAGATGTCATACATATTTAGATCCTAAACGTTACATTTTATTTTCTAACGATAGTTTGTTATCATAATTTTTGAATTTTTGTTTTCATTTTCTTTTAAAGATTCTGCTATTGTTGGCTTTGATCGGATGCGGATCTGCTCAACTAATATGGAGCTACCCTTACGCCTACAGCCCCTACAGTGCATACAGCACTTATTCTTACACCCCTCTTTCATATGCATCAGCTTACTCGTCTCAATTGGCTTATTCAGCTCCACTTGCTTACACTGGAGACTATTACGCTATATTGTGATAAAGATTCGAAGAATACATTATGAAGGGCATCAATATTTTGAAAGTGCGAAGATCTCTTCAAGAGAAAAAAAAACAACATTTAGAACGTAATCTTTTCAATTTGTGATGGTCTTCATTTCTTCTTTAAATTATCTAATAGCGAATCTCTTTGCTAGTAAATGTTTTCTTTTTATTACTATAATTAATTAAAAATATAAATTATTAATTGTATTGTTTGATTCTTTCTTCCCACGATGTCTTTACTAATTATTAATCTTATAACAGAATAAAAGAATGTTTGAAGTATTCATGGACAGAAGAATAAAAATATTGTTTAAAAAAATAACCATTATTTATAGCTATATTATTGCATACACAATGATCCTATACTTATATCTATAATATTTAGCCCTGCATACAATATGTGAAGTCGTTAAGAAATAAGACGACTACGACTCCAATCTAAGCTTAATTATTAAGTTTATTAATTGATTTGGCATTTACTTGGTAGAACTCCATTTATAACAGATTAAAATAACAAAGTATTTTAGCTCTACAGTTTTTAATAATTTTATTCGTTGATAGCTATTTCGGCTTGCGCCATCGTCAGTTCTGACGATGGCGCAAGCCGAAATAGCTATCAACGAATAAAATTATTAAAAACTGTAGAGCTAAAATACTTTGTTATTTTAATCTGTTTTAATTATTAAGCACAACTTTTTAGGCTTAGTGGCATGTAGTGGCGCCACTTTTGACGCTGGCAATTTAAATACACATTTTTTAAAAAAGGGCTCGACGTTATTAGTTTTTTTCGAGCACGACTCCAGTAAAAACAGACCGACTCCACGACTCCGACTCTCCAGCCCTGATTGTATGAAGAGTTGTTGATATGTTTTTAAATACACGTTTTCTTAGATTCATTTTATGTTATTTATAGATAGATACAAATTTAAATCGCCGCCTGCGTAGTCGAGTGTTCAACGTCGTTGGCTACCGCTAAGGAGGTCACGGGTTCGAATCCCAGGACGGGCAGTTTTATAAATTGACTTTTTCAATCGACTTATGAATTTCTGTTCAAAGGCATGGGTGTATGTGATGTCTTGCATTCCCCCCTCCCACGCATCCTATCCTATCGAGAGCGATTAACTAACTTTCCTTCTATTCCTACTCTCTTTGGAAACAGAGAGGTTGAGCAACTGAGTAACGAGCAGTTCTCGTAAAAACACTTCTGTTGAGATAAACTCCATATGCTCCACAAAGGGGGCGGACATGGTAAAAAAAAAAAAAAACATTTTAAATTCGTACCCAATTTTCGGACTGTGAAAATAAAAGACATGAATTATGTATCGATTTTTTATTTAGTTTCCGTCAATATATTATATCTAGAATTTTGACTAGGTAAAATTACAATGATTATGTTGTGCTTAGAATATATTTACAAATATTTTAAAATTGTATCAATCAATACTATTACTAATAATACAATACAATGCGATTATTGATGGACAATTGAAAGACGTAAGGGTCTATTTTGAAAATCATGCAAATTAACATAATTATTAGTTTATTTAGGTATATTTTCCAAGTCATTCTGATGGATAAACTTCTGAATGAATATTATTTTAAATCAATTCTTCTGAAACATTTGCTGTGAAAAACTGTACGTGAAAGAGGTTCAACTATTTTCCAAACTTATTGAAATTTAACATCAATTTAATTACAATATACAATCAAATTTATTTATTTACACATAATATCTAATATTTTCTAACACGCATATTAAAGGTTAATTTCTGTACATATTAATTTTCTTTTCTATAGAGAAGAATCATTTTTTTAATTACTAAATTACCATTATTGAAATATATATGTATATTTTAAAATAAGTTAAGGTATTTTTGAACGGTTGAAATAACGACAAAAATCCACATTTTTATGTATTTCCACATTTTTTTTACTAAAATTCTACAAAATCATAATTAAATCGTTTTATAAAATTCATACTGTTTTATTTAGCATGTTTTATTTCAATAAGCAGACGAAAGTATTCCAATTTATAGACAATTCTTTAATGTTAAAATTAACCAATATGCATAACCAACAACATTAATTATATATTAACTAAAATATATGACATATTTACAACTTTAATCTGTTGAAATTTCTAGATTTATATACTTAGACTCAAAGATAATAATATTTGGAGCCCTCTCAGGCGAGTGTATAACATACAAATTTTAAGAACTGGAAGATTACTAAGTGGGAAATAAAAACCACACTAGGTAAAAAAAAATGAGAAACACAATACCTTTTGTGTAATTTCACTCGATGTTTTTAAAATAGGCTGCTGAAAAAATAATAATTATGTGAAGATTTAAATAAAAGATCATTCAACGTAACAACGTATCGATTAAGCAGAAAATTGAAAGCAATAAACAAACATGTAGGTAATAGATTTGTGTTTTAATTTTAGGAAATTCAATTTCATAAAAAACGCTGTAGAAAAAAGTAATATTCATAAACGAATATTTTTTTTGATTATTACAATTCAATTTGATTAAAAGTTATTCAGATGAGCTAAGCTTTAATACGACAAAAAGGGATGTAAACAAATGTCATGGGTACTAAAGCTATTATGACACAATGATATACATTGTGTTTTATGATTTATGACACATCGATTTGTATCTGTATTATTAAATTGTATTTTAAATAGCTGTGTTTTTCAGCAGTATTTCTTATACAAAGCCTTTTTGTGGAATTGAATTTACTTGCTTGATTTCTTCTCATCCGAAATTGACATTCTTTAACATATCTGTAATGATTATTAGATATTATTTTGATAAAAATGTATTTATTTCTAAATTATTATAATAATATTCAAGAACTCGCGGTAAAACTATTTTATTTTCTTTACGAACATTCATTATTTGATCACAGTTCAAACAAGTTTAACTAAACTTTTGCATACATTTCATAGTAATTATATATACCATACCAATTACCAAATTGTTCAACCTTAGCATTTCTCTACCGTTAGTCAGAAACCATCCATTATTTATGACAAATACCCAACGGTAATGAAAACGATGTCTTTATTGTTTAAATTTACATATGTATAAATTATAATATGATAACATCTTATGTCACTTACATAAATTAAAACAAATAGCTGTGCTTTATTGACCCGAAAAAGAAAGACAATCTGGAAATAAATATAAACGATTTGTTATTGTTTTAACTGATTTGGTTTATTATTTTTTTCTTTTTTAAGAAAAGTTTTGAGTTTCAGTTTTAGTGATTTTCTCGGAATGCTCTAAAAGTTGTTCATTGATTATATATATAGGAATGAACAGATAACTATTTTTTAAAAAAAGGTTGATAAAATAAACAATTATAAAATAAATATTTGTTAAACAAATAAATTGTATTTCCAGATGAAAGAATATCACAAAAGTGTTATTTGGAAAAGATTATATAATTTCTCGTAGCTGAAATTAAACGAAAAATCTTAAATTAATTTCTTTAAAAAAAACACTGGGGATAATAAATAATACGAAGTTTGCTGATGAAAAATACACGGGATTAATTTATTTATCAGAAAAAAGAGCAGCGCTAATAAACATAATGTACGATATAATCAGAATCAACTATGTATTCACTATTTAGCCAAAAGAAGACAAGTAAAAAAAGCCATTAGTAATAATTTTGTTAATGCGATTTTTACCTAGTACAATGTTCTTTGCAATGAATTTATTATAAAGCAAGGGTGGTCAACCCGCGGCCCGCGGGTCGCATGCGGCTCACTGGGTGTCTACTTGTGGCCCGCGGAGCATATGCACACATTTTTTCTTTTAGTGTACACAAAACTCAAAAAAAAACATTCCAACGTGCGTAGTTCTTATCATACATATCTCATATATGGGAGTATCTCAGTACATACATTGATACAACTATCGTGACAATTTCTTCTATGGTATATTCGTTTTAACAAACAATTGCAGCGTTAAGCTGGTTTTAAAAAGCGCGCACACTGATTTTGCGTGGATAGCCGTGAGCGTGAATGTTGAAAAGAGTGTTTGATTTAAACCAAGAAATACAATCATTCTTCGCAAGCAAGTCATCCCAGAATTTGAATTTGAATTGTTCGAATTATGGGCATTCGACCCAGATTTCGCCTTTCGGCATCTTCAGTTCAAGTTCACCCGTGCACTTGAAGGCCTGAAGATGCCGGAAGGCGAAACCCGAGTCTTAAGTTACAAAATCTGTGTGAATGTACATAATTTGAAAGATTCAAATTTAATACATTTCTTGTTTACTTTGAATAATAAAAGAAATTTTGTTTACGGCCCGGTAGGAAATCTCATTTTTAAAATCTGGCCCGGCTGCTGAAAAGGTTGGCCACCCATGCTATAAAGCAACATTTCCATAATAAAAAAAGTTAAGAAAAGTAATAAGAGTAAATATAAAATATTGTGGATGCTATTGTAAATAGGTGAGTAAGATAATAATGCCGAAGGACAAAACCCGGGTGATAAAACATATGGAAACGTAAACAATTTGAAAGATTTTAAAATACCATCAAGCACCTTAAAATATTTACGATTTTGACGAAGTACTCAAGCCCACTGGTGAGAATATCAACTGTATAAATTTAAAACATAGTGAATACCCACAGTGGAAGTCATGGTGATTGGTGAGGCAAGTATGGATTAGATGATGTGCACAGTGATGGCGCCAGATGCATTAATAATACTTTAGGTGCTCATTTTTGTTATGGACAACAGAAAAGAGTTTCTTCACATACTATAATTGGAAAACACTGTTGTAAAGAATTAACTTCAGTAGGTCACTTCAAATTTATTATTCTCAAACCGAAAATGATTTTGTCAATACATCCTCTGTATTCTTAGGAATAGAATATTTCAGCATTATTGGAATGTTAGTAAATATTGTTTTCATCATAAATAATCATAAATTTTGCGATACAATAAATATATGTACTAATATTAAATTCGGATTATGCTACACACGACTACTTAAAATGGTAGAACATTTGGTAAAAACGGTTGATTCATGCAACTTCAAGATCTGAAGAATCCTCGTCTGAGTATTGCAGGGGAGGCAGAGGTACTGGCGCCGTGGCAGGTGACGGTGCAGCGTCTTCTTGCATTCTTCGGAGGCGTTCTTGCTCCTCGCGTTTTTGTTTTCTCCATTTTGCTCTCCTGTTTTTGAACCACACCTGAAAACGATAAAGAAAACTCAATAAACATATGAAAGTACAGTTTATGTTTATTTTTTCTGCTTATTCTATGTTTGGCTTAAGTAATTAGGAATTTTTATGATCGTATTCGTAAAAATTGAAGACAAAATAAGAATATGAAAGAGCGATTTGTTAGTAAGAAATATTCTGTTTTATTTTGTACACTAATACAATTTATAGAATTTATTTCATATTTTGGTCCTTATTTGAATTTGACAAAAAACATAATCAATTGCGAACAGCGAGAGACTTTTATTAATACTGGTTTCTCAATGATAAACTTTTGCAAAAGATTCAAGTCAAGCAAAATCAGTCGTGACAGTTATATTTACACGTTATAGGCGGAAACGTAAAAATACGTTTAATACATATAAATACGTACTGTCGCGATAAATATGATGGTTTGTTCATGAAATAATAATAATCAATAAACGTGTTGGTATATTGAGTCATAAATTTAATGGTTTCTTCAAAATAACTGCCGCGGCAAGTGACCTATTTTGACGATAAGCAATAAACCTCATAATTTATTATTCCCTGAATGTTCACACATAGTATTTTTTTTTAAAAAGGCGGCACATGTTTCTCGAATATTTAGGGCAGGCATGGGCAACCTTTCCTATGACCAAATTATTAAACATAATAAAGTAATATTAAATTAAATAAAACACGTTGCTATTTCTTATATAGTGGTGATCATGAACTAGTAGAGTGGAGCCACTGCAAGCGACCGTGTCATCTCCATTATTTAATCCCTACCTGAAACTATTAATTTCTTCCTCTAATACTTCGCCGAGATGAATCAGGGCCGGACAAAATAGCTCGGCGGGCCGGTGATTACCCATGTATGATTTAGGGCATCAGATTTTACACTTCCAGTGATTGTCAATTTGTGGGAATGAGAATTTTATACTATAGTTATTTATATAATTGTATGGTATGGATTAATGTTATTTTTTATACAGAATATTTTGAATATTTTATATTGATAAAAAGTGGAGTGCTATCTACTGAATTAATAACAGGTTTTTATATTCAGCTTAGAAAAGTAGTGAAATTATGATGTATTCAAAATGTTTTCATTTTATTTTTAATGATTAAATGTCACTTATGATTTCTTCAAAAATTTCAGCCGAAAATATTGTTTGGCTTAGAAGTTGTGTTAATTTTAAGAATGTAATATATTTTTGCGCTAATCACTAAAAACCACCCGTTCACATAGTGTTAAGTATAGCAATACGTAATCATATATTGTTCCATTCAAGTATATTATTTTCAAATCAAGAACTGACTTATCATAATTTAAATGCCATTTTTTGTTTTGTTTGTCGTATTCACTTCCATCTATTTTGAATATTTTTTCCAAAGCACCCTTAATACGCAAATCTTCTGTTAAATTTAATTGAAATATTTCAAAAAGTTCTCCTTGTTTGATTCATTTACGGAAATTGAATCAAAAATTAAAAATACAATTCCATGAATTAACACTCTTAGAAGCATCGACAATTAATTGAAACAAAACATTAGAAAATAATCATAAAACCTTAGAAATCCAAGAAGCAATTGGCATGCGTAAAAATAATTATTTTTTCTACTGGTGGAGTGGGTTGGCTTCCGCCATCAATGCGATAATGTTTAATACAAAGTGAAGTTAATTCGTTCTTTTAATAAGATTCTGTCGGATACAGAAGCAATACAAGTGCGAAATAAATTAGAAAAGCTCTCGGTGAATACGCGACCCCTGAAATGATTCTCAAAATGAAACGAGCTTTCTCACCGAACTGAAAGCTTTCTCCCTTTTGTGAAGAGCCTTGTTTTGATAAAGGGAGCTTTTACCTTCGGAAGGCTTCGTTTGAAAGTATCAGATTTATTTGATGAAAAAAATAATTCTGTAGACTTTTAAATCACCCAAAACGAATAGAGGTTGAGTTGTAACTTAGCTTTTATGTAAAGTTTATTCGAAACAATTAAATTGGGGGTGTAACTCAAAGGATTTTAATTACTTTTTAAAGTAATTATATCTAACAATTCAAATTGTTAAAACGTTTTTCAATTTTTTATTGCCTAAATAATAGCACGTTGTTATCAAATTGAAAAATATGAATTACGTTTTAAACTGGTTTGAATTAGCTAACCATTACTTCAGCACAATGCCGAAAGTTGTGTAGTAGTGTTGGCTTTAGAAAAAACACAATTTTAAATGGTTTTATACGTTTATAAAGGTTGAATTTAAACAATGCAGTAATACAAGAGAAACATTATCATCAGACATTTTGCAAAGAGTTTTGTTTGTTAGTGCGTAAACGAAAATCATGTTGTTACAAGGAAAGTAGATAATATGAAATTTATGTTTTATTATAGTGTTTATCACAAAGCCAAGTTAAGTAAATTTCAGAAAGTTATATTACATGGAAAAAAAATAATGCTACTATTATATGCTATTAGTATATGGTAACAAATCGCAGTCATTTTTAATCTTTATTGAAACCACAGCATTCGCAATACAATATACAAATATTTTTAAATTATTACAAACACTAGCATTTTATTTATAATTTTAACCCATCATATCAATTATCAAGTAAAAAAGGAATTATTACAAATTAATAACATACAAAAAAGTATCGGATTTCAATCAATAAATTGTGTAGTTTTGCAATATCTTAAATATATTTATTAAAAGCTAATAAATATTAATTTAGAATTTCGACTGAAAATACTTGATGGAATTTCAAGATCAAATTTAAATTGTTTGAATTTTGTACTTTTCCATGAGTTTTGTCGCTAACGACTCGGGTTTTACCTTTCGGCATCTTCAGGCTTCGAGTGCACGAATTTACTTGAACTGACGCGTAGTCAGTTTGTATCGTTTGTATACAAACTGTATACCCGGGTTATTAGCGACAAAGTCATGGAAAAGTAGAAAATTCAAACAGTTCAAATTTACGGTAATTGCACGGGAAACCAGCGCAAATTGGTCGCACAACTCTTCACCCGTTGGATTCACAAGAATTTTTAAATGTTAAAGTGAAAAAACTGCTCACTAACCGTTTTAACTACTTGGCAAAGTCCCTTCGTGGTAGAATTACCTATTTATTTTCCCCAGATATTGCTTTTCGTCAGAATGCAACCTGGCTCTCTCCGGATCACTGGACCTCACAATTTATCACCGGACACGGTGCGTTTAATGTCAAGTTACATAAATTTAAAATTAAACCTAGCCCATATTGCCCTTGTGATGACAGTAATCAAGATTCAGAGCATATTCTCTGGAATTGTCCGATTATGTCCGTAGAAAGAGGTATATTTTTTTCATTATGTAGGAATAACCATGTTGGTCCTATCGGGTATCCAGATCTAGTTTCGTCTCCAGAAAATTTCTGTCACTTCAAAAAATTTTCTACTTCTTTTGGAGAAAAAGTTTACCTTCTCTGCCCCTCACCATTCAATCCTTAATCACATCAGTTTCAAAATTAAAAGTAATTTTATTAGTGCCATTATATATCATTCTTGCTTATTATTATTTAATTGTTTTTTTTACTTGTAGTTATACCAATTCTATGGATTTAATAAACCTTTGAATTGTTTGAATTTTGTACTTTTCCATGAATTTTTCATGAAAAACTCATGGAAAAGTACAAAATTCAAACAATTCAAATTTGATATTGAAATTCCACCAAGCACCTTCAGTCGAAATAATTAATTAAGCTTTATTAATATCTATATATTTTTAATTATTATTTATTGTTGCCTATCAAATTGTATCTAAAACAATGTATCTTAACTGTATCATTGAGGAGATATCATCTTCGGTGTGATGCAGAAAGGAAAAAAAAACAAGTTTAAATTTAATAAATACCAAATGTTTACAAACAGTTTGTCCCTTACTTAAGCCGTTACTAGAAAAATTAAAATAAAAAGTACGTACACAAACTTAACAATATCTTAATAATTGAGTACAAAACATTCTCTATAAATTTGAAGCCATTTTATGTGTGTAATAAAATATGCCGCGAAAAAAATATGTGATTAATTTTAAGATTATTTTCATAAAAAGCTTCCTTGGCGATATTGGGAAATTGCGCGGGCCACTTGAGTATTGCATTGTTCCAATTCCACTCAATTAAAATGCAAATACGCAGGGAGCTTTTCTCAGCTTGCCCACCCTCCTATTTAAATTCAGCGAATGAGTGTCGCTCTAGACCTTTTAATATTATACAATACAAACTATACACACCATGGCACAATGGACAACGTGAAATTCAAACATTTCGCCCTCAAAACCTTGATTGTTAAAAAATACATTTCCCAAGTTTTCGAATATATCTCACTTACGTTTAAATTTAAATTTGAACTTTTTTTTACCACGTGCGCTCCCGATGTGGAGCACATGAACCCTTCATGGAGTTTACCTAAACAGAAGATTTTTACGAGAACTGCGTGTTACTCAGTTGGTCAATCTCTCTGAGAGAGTAGGGTTAAGTTTTTAATTGTGCTAATAAAAGAAACATATTAACAGTAATAATAATACATAAGTAAGATTCGAGTCTCAATGCAAACAGCACTTTTAAAAATCGAAGGCATGGATGTTTGTGATGTGTAAATATCCCCACCACCCTTTTAATCCTTAAATAGAGAGATTAGTTAAAGACTATTCCTGTTCTAGCCCTATCCTTCTTTCCCGACGACTTCTTCGAAAAAAAGAGATTGAGAAACTGAGTAAAATATACTTCTCGTAGAAAAAAGTTCTGTTGAGATACCCCCATTAGAAGACCATGTGCTCCACGTTGGGAGCGGAAATGAATTATCCAAAAAAGTTTAATTTTATAATTACGTCCAGAGGTAGATGTTATATTGTCAGCAATCGATGCCAAGTCAATAATGTTCTGTAGTCTTCCATATATTTTTGATATTTATATAATGCAACATATATCATGGTAGAGCCTGACTGGTTGCATACGCCTTAATGAAAATAAGTGTGACCAGTGACGGATTACCCTATAAGCGCACGAGGCGCTCGCTTAGGGCCTCAAAAATAGTTTATATTATATAGCCTATATAGTTTTGTTCAGATTTTAATGTATTTTTATTATTTAACACGGAATTTTCAAAAGTTTTAATATTATCCGAAAAGCAGGGCCTCCAAATTTTATTGCGCCTGGGGCCTCTCAAGTGTTTAATCCGCCACTGAGTGTGACAAGCAGTGGTGAAGTGGTGGTAAATAAATAGGTACCAGGTCGGTCATTGATTTCTTCCCTATTTTGTTTGAATATTTTCCAAAGTAAAAAAAAACCACAGGTTCAACAATTAAATCAATAAAAAAAACGATTTTGAATATACGTATGTACTTGAAAGTTATGTTACAAGTCAAAAAATGTGGCAGGGCGCCTTCTTCATTTTCAGGTGCCAGGTCGCTGACCTGGCCCCACTACACCACTGAAGAAGACAGTAAAATGCGGAAGAGAAAAGTGTACACACAAGTTTATCATCCGTTCTACTCCTTTCTTTAACCATTTCTAGAGAAGAATCAAAAAACAGTTTAAAAATAAAAATAAAAATTAATCAATTAATTAAGATAAATAGATAGTTTATAAAAAATGAGTATTGATATCGTAATCAAAATAAGTTTTTTTAAAACCAATTATAATATATAACGTAAACTGTTTTAAGAATCTGTATTTATGTTACATTTATTAGTAGTAAAAACTCAACTAAATTTTAATAACCTGGTATTTAAAATAATAAATTATATATTATTCAATACATGTCGGTGGCGAATTGTAAACATTGCGAGAACTGTTTCTGTATTTGACAGTTTTATTAGTGTAGCTCATGAGAAGCTTATTATCCAAAAGGCTTCAGGATAAATTCATACCACAACAATATGACTCCAACACGCCATAAGACTCAAGAAACGAGGGGTTCGGTATGACAAATGAAATTTAAGTGTTAATAATAAAGAACAATCGTATGGAAAGCATGATTTAAAGTAAGGCTTTGAATAATCAGATTTTTTAGCGTTATGTATGAGCGTGGGTTGCTCAATCACAAAACCATTCTCGGTGCTATGGGAAAGGGGTGGATTCTTCTTTTACACAATTATACGCAATAATTATTAAAACAATCAAATCCTACCGAATAAAGCTATAATACCAATGGCTAAAAATTGTACTCGCCTACCTTAGCTTGCTAGAGTGAAGATTTCCAAGATTGACGCATTAATTATGTACATTTTTTTCGATCTAATTCCATGTTTCAAACATTATACTTTAACCGTTGTAGATAATATATATTTACAAGAAATTGAAATAAGGTACTGAATAGATGTAAGAATTTTGTTCTTTCTTATTTTAACAAGATGTTTGATCGAGCCCCTCCAAGCCCTCTCCAGCCTACTCCTGATAACAATCAAAAGTACTGAATAACCATAGATTTTAAAAAAATGACAGAAGAAATGACTGATCAGAAATTATTAATATCTCAGACAACATATTTCGTATCACTTTAACAATGTTCTATGTGGCAGGCAAATAGTTAACAATAAAAGCAAAAAAATAAAAACTAATGGTTTAATTAATCCTTAATCATAATTTGTTTACTGCATAAAAAACATAAAAAGATTAGATCAGATTTTCATTAATTAAAGAGTATTTTTGCCTCCACTTATTTTATGAATAACTGCTATGAATACTTTAAAAATGTAAATCTACTATGTTAGACACTGACTGCACTCTCTGTAAAATATTTTTGGCAAGCCTGTTCCCGAAAGTTTGCTCTTTATTACCGGACAATAGGATGCTGGGGCGGTTTTTGCGGCCGGGGAAATCCTGAAGAGGGAGGGGGGGCTAGTGATTGCCCATTACACGCTGCACTTCACACGAATGGAAGGCTTCCCTTAACTCACTATCCACCGATAAACATCTCAAACAGTGCCGCTTACTCACTTAACACTTTCTCGCCAATTTATATCGATTACTCAAATGGTGTTTTCTAGGGGTGAAATATATTTTATTTTTTAATACGCATATGTACAATATTTGTATCGTTAATATTTATTTGTTTTTTAAAAAGTACATATTTTAATCTGATTGTCGTTATCAAATAAATAAATTTTTCAAGGAATTGTTAACGGGATTTTTTTAACTTGAACAAGTGATTATAATGCGCATCCAATTCTATGAGATAAGGTACACAACCTTTTAAGGTTAAAAACTTCTTCTATTCGGTTTTTTTTACGGCGATTAACTTCTAATAAGAATAATACAAATATCTGTTGTAAAATATCGTTTAAAATTAAAAAAAGGAAAATAATTTGTCTAACGCACGAGATATTGTTTTTTTTAACGCATGGCTGTAAATTAAAAATATGAAAACTATTAGTAAATATCTTCAAAATTTACAATCGTAATTGAGATCGATCAAATTTTACCTTGCGATCGACCGGTTGTGAAATCCACGGTGTAAACTATCAAGTCATTATATTGAACTTTAGAACAGACCGGCTTCTTCACCAAATGTGCATATCGGATAGACTTATGGAGGTAGATTTTTAAAAAATCAGTTAACTATATTAGAAAAGATTTTACCTATTGAGTTACCTACTTTAAAACTTTTTTTGAATTAATCAATTGTTTTACTTTTATAAATTTACCATATGATACTTTTTATACCGTTCATACGTATTGGTAATTCGGAGTTCATCATTACAAAAAGTAAGTGGATTAGTCATTAAGTGAATTAAAGATAGAAATATGACATTATAAAGCGTGACTGCAAACCTATAATACATTTTAAAAGTAAGTACAGAACCAACCTATCAGTTTTTTCAAATATCTAGCATGTATCACGATTCACGAGTAATATGATAGTATAATTGATTGAATATTTCTTAGGAACATAATTTAAATCATTTAAAATTTAGCACATACCATCGGTTTGCAGCAAAAAGTCATTCATTGACGATTTGGTCAAAACTGAGTTAAATTACACAAAGTAGTTTGTTATCATGTTGTTTAAATTCAAATGCTCAATTATTGTCTAACATCAACCAATACAATTGTCCAATGATATACTGTTAAAATTATTATGCTGTATTTCATGCACATACCGGGATAAAATACATCATTTAAAAGTTTATGTTATTTTACGAAATACATTTTAATGATTTCTTGCATCATACCGATTGAAATCCAGTATCAATCACTTTAAAAAATCTCAAATACAGATTACAAACAATTTGTTGGCTCATAGTTGTATGAATAAATATTCTACCTAATTACGTATAACTGGAATTATTTTCGAGCGCTACTGTTAGACTCTTTACGTTAGCCACCAAATGGAAGGGTTGCCCACCGGTTAACATTTGTAACTACCATCACAATAAGCACAAAGCTAGCACTTGTCGGTATACCATAGATCTATCTTGCGATCGGACCACACGTGTTGCCGAAATACATCTCAGTTGCATTGTGTCCTGACTGCAACAAAGCGTCGAATTATTTTGTTACCGCCAACAAAACGGGGCGGTCTCATTTGTATTGCTTTTCGCATGGACTTGAAGATAAATGGCATTGTAAAGCTTATGTTTACTCATGAAGAATAAGCAGTTTATTATTTTGATAGAAGAAAAAATATGTTATTCACATTTCTCAGTGTATACGCCAGACTTCTTGTCGTCTTTATACGATATTAATATTCTAAAGGTATTTTAAAGTATCCGTTTTATCAGGTGTTGTGCGTTTTACAGTGTAAACTCAATATAAATACATCTACGGTACTATTTATATAATGGTAGCGTAAACAAATTCCTAGATGCTTTAATAACAAACGATTTTTTTATAATTTTGCAATAGGAATAAAGTGTTAAAAATTTAAAACATTCTCATGATTGATAATTACTGAGCAGGGATGGGAATATGTGAGATCAACTAAAGCTACATTCTGGATTTTTATGTACATATATAAAGAGCCACACTACAATCACGTTCTCATGACAAATTCAAATTTAAGGCATTTCTACTCAAATCTTAATTACTATACAAAGTATTAAAAATCTAATACTTTCGATGGTTTCGGCGGTAACTTTGTGGAAGTTCATTTTAATAGAAAATTTAAATTAACTTTGATTATTCCACGTATTGTGTAACTAACTGTGACACGTGTTTCGCCTCTTTCAGAGGCATCTTCAGACTTACTATCGCAAAGTTTGCTTAAGTAATGAAGCAAGATTGATTCTAACATTTTAAAATTATAAAATTACAAAATGGATTGGGTTTTTTTTTTCCTTTTAAGAGGAGCAAGAAGGGGGGTGTAGAATCGAAATAAAGCAAACAGATAATGATACTAATTTTACTAATGAGTTGTAAACAATCAGAATGGGATTTTTCCTTTTTAATGGAAGCAAAGAGGGGATTATAAAATCGAAACAGTGCAAACAAATTTAATCATACTACTAATGACGTTAAACATTACAAACTATTAAAACTAATGAGCTACAGTCAATCATCTAGGTTTGTGATTACTCTATTAATTGGAAACAATTTGAGTAACGGGGAACCGCCTGTGCTATTAGGAATATTATTTAATAATATTTCTTTTTTGTTAAGAGTTTTATTAATTTCTAAAAATTCTAAGCTATTCATCTTTAAACCCTTTTTATTTACTCGGTGGAGTATTTATAAATTACAAATCTGATTAAAATTTTGATTATTTTCTATTAAATGATTGGCAAACTCAGAAAAATTGTTACTTTTTAGACATCTTATATGTTCTTTAATTCTAATATTAAAGTTTCTACCTGTCTGTCCAACATAAGACGCTTGACAGTCTCCACAAGAGAGTCGATAGATACCACTCTGTGACGATGAATCTACGCGATCTTTACTGTTCAATAAAATTTTACCTAAATTATTTACTGTATAAAACGTGGGTTCTATATTGTCTGGCAAAAATTTAACTATCTTTGACGAGATGTCTCCTAAATAAATAATTCTACGCCAATTTTTAATATTATCGTTTGCTTTCTTCTCTCCTGAAAAAATATTATTTACTATGAGTTGTTTAACTTGCTTACGTTTAAGTAAGTTAACTACTACGTCTGTGTTGTAACCATTATTTACAGCTATCTGTTTAATAATGTTTAACTCTAATTCAAAGTTGACTTTAGTGAGAGGGATGTTAACTAATCTATTAATCATTGCATGGAATGATGAGAGTTTTTGCGACCACGGGTGAATTGATTGATGGTGAATGACGACATCTGTATAAGTAGGCTTTCTGTAAATGGCAAATTCTAATCTGTTGTTATTATTTATAAGTCTGAAGATGCCTCTGAAAGAGGCGAAACACGTGTCACAGTTAGTTACACAATACGTGGAATAATCAAAGTTAATTTAAATTTTCTATTAAAAATCTGTTTATCAAGAGGTATTGGGAGCCGCACTCAACCAAATCAGAAAGCCACGTTTGGTATATAATATAGACACTAATCAAACGATTTTATAAATATTATGATTCAAGTATTTCTCTAAATTTTTTGAATGTTAAGTTGGCTATAAGTATACTTTCGATGGTTTTGGCGGTAACTTTGTGGAAGTTCATTTTAATAGAAAATTTAAATTAACTTTGATTATTCCACGTATTGTGTAACTAACTGTGACACGTGTTTCACCTCTTTCAGAGGCATCTTCAGACTTACTATCGCAGAGTTTGCTTAAGTAATGAAGCAAGATTGATTCTAACATTTTAAAGTTATGAAATTACAAAATGGAGTTTTGGGTTTTTTTCCTTTTAAGAGGAGCAAGGAGGGGGGTGTAGAATCGAAATAAAGCAAACAAATAATGATACTAATGAGTTGCAATCAATCAGATTGAGATTTTTCCTTTTTAAGGGAAGCAGAGAGGGGATTATAAAATCGAAACAGAGCAAACAAATTTAATCAATACTACTAATGACGTTAAACATTACAAACTATTAAACTAATGAGCTGCAATCAATCAGCTAGGTTGGTGACAATTATTAATTGGAAACAATTTAAGTAATGGGGACCCACCTGTGCTATTAAGAATATTATTTAATAATATTTCTTTTTTGTTAAGAGTTTTATTAATTTCTAAAAATTATAAACTATTCATCTTTAAACCCTTTTTATTTACTCGGTGGAGTATTTCTAAATTACAAATCTGATTAAAATTATGATTATTTTCTATTAAATGATTGGCAAACTCAGAAAAATTGTTACTTTCTATAAATATATAATAAGTAATTTAATATTTCAAGTTGCTTAACGAATGAGTATATTAAAAAACACATATGTTTTACAATACATTCAATAAAACTTTTATTTTTACTTACCTTTTGGTATCAAGCCGTACAATTTAGGAAAAAATAAAGCAGGTAATTTTGCTAGCTAAAATTATAATACTTTTATAAAAGTATTATTGAATAATTTAACGACATTTTTTTTTGTTCATGATAAATACTTCTCAATATAAGAAATGTAAAATTAATGATTTATATTATGTACTTATAATAATTTGATCGAATATGATTTGAATAATGTCGTAACATATTCTTTTGATAATCATCAGCGTTTTTTTACTGTTATCGGTAGCTTAATTTTACTACAATAAAATCGAAACGATTTTAACAATCCTTCACACGGTAATTATCTTTTTAACTTTAGTCAGCTTACAAAGGTTTGTTATAGTTATCATTTTAAGGCATTCGAGCATGTAATAAGCTTTTCCTGTTGCTCAAAGCCTGCCGAACAAGTGTCAAATCGGTACATTTGAAGGATACTACCGAGTGAGAATTTAAACAAGTAGCAGCATCTTTTGAAAGTGTGGAAGTCATGATAATGGGATGAAATATACCCGTTACTTAAGCCGATGTATAAATAACAAAATTGTTATTATGTTGTTGAGACCGATATAGCTTTTGGATAAAAATATGACTCAAAACATAATGAAGATTTGAAGGCTTGCAAACGTTTTTGAGCGCTTTGTGATTGCGAAATAACATTCTTAAAGTATTAAAACACATTTTCAATTATACGACTGCTTCTGTTTAAAAATAACCTTCTAACGTAATGCCTTAGAATTTTATTACAAAACAATCTTGTTATATTTTTTGAACTCTTAACATATAATACAGTAATACCCCGCTTTACGCGAGGGATACGTTCCAAAAAAAAACGCGTTAACTGAAATTCGCGTATATCGAGGTTTATGATTAAACATAGTCAAAATTTAATACAAAAAAATACAAATCATTTTAATCAATCACTTTAATTCTAAGAACACTTTATGCAATACATACTCTTATTTTTTACGGAAAAATACATCTATTGTCTTTTGGGTAGCGTTTTGTTTACGTTCTTGTAAAATACGTTCATGACACCCAACACTGTTTTTAATTGTTTGACACACGATCAAGACACGGTCATCATTATTGTCTATACTCTGCAATATGTCCAAACCTGAATAAATTCGCGTTATAGTGAAACCGCGCTTAACGGGGTCGCGCTAAGCGGGGTATTACTGTACATAGATAAATCGTTTGTTTTACTAGAAACTAATTTAAGGTCGATTCTTTAAAAAAGAGCATTTCATTTATGAAAATAAAATATAACCTGTTTCCACCGTATAAAAAAGGTTCAAGAGCGGCTTCAAATCATTTAATTGAAAATCACTATAGTTAGATATTAGATGTAAATGATTACAAATATCGAAACCGTGAATAAAATTGTGGAGTTTGTGAAAAAAAAAAATGTTTTTTTTATTTCTATAAAAATAAGTGCATAGATATATTTTAAAAAGTAACAAAAAAACATCATGTATTATAATGATATTTTTAACGAAACGGTGCGCTACTCTCCACGAATTTCACTGACTGGAGTGCTATGGCGGTTAAGGTAATTAAATGAAGACAATAAGAATATATTATTCCTAAAATAATAAGATTATTTTATGCGGACAACACTCATCAATATTGTAATATCATTTCTCGTTATAAACTATCTTAATGCCAACGGTAATTTTAATAATACTAGATTACCAGATATTTTTAATCGTTTTTTTGAAATGCCGTAATTAAACACATAAAAAAGTCTGAAGAAGTTTTTCAAAGAAGTGAAAACGCTTAAAGCAAGCAAAATAACAATATTATCTTTACTTTTATATTTAATTTGAGTAAAGCGCCAAATACACGAAAAATCTATTTATACGAAGTCTAAATAAGCTTTAATGAGCAGTTTTATAATAAAGCTATTACATATAATAAAATCCACCGAATAATATCACATACAAATCTCACTAACAAAAACGACATATGGGTTCGCTTATCTGGCTACGCTGTTAACAATATTTTTATATTTTCAATCTCGGTATTTGAATAGAGGAATTATATAAATCCAGATATGGATTTAAAAATCAATACAATATTCCTTCTGTATTACTCTTTGGCAGTTAAGCCGCACATGTGTTTATTATTATGTTTTTGTAATAAAGCGAAGAAAAGGAAATGTTTGATATGTTTATTATATTATTTTGGCCTTCAGTAACAATGCGTTGTCACTGACACTATTTTAAAAGGCTTTGTTAAAAGTTTTGTTCAATATTTCAAACATATAATTGCATGTAAACGTGTGGTCTTGCTATCAATATTTTTATCTTTCAAATCTACACATACATTTATCATTATTAGCCTCAAAGGTGTTATGAATATTATGATATCAAAAAAAAAGATGGGATATAACAATATGAAATGTGTTCGCAACATATAAAAGGTTGGGTATATTTAATGGAAACAACATTAAATGTATAAACATCATTGAATAAATATAAAATCGTTTAGTAAGTATTGGTTTCTATACATACGATAAATTATATCCTCAATAAATTTTTATCCCCAGTATCGTATTACGAGTGTCTAAAATAATACGCCTTTCTAAATATATCATCCTTCTGTTAAGCAGTGGCTTACGCATGTATGTTACTGAAATATTGATATATAATTAGATATTATGTTTGCAAAGGCAATCAATTTATGAATATATTATTTAAAATGCTCAAATTTGATATAATTTCATACGTTGAATTCGATGAATCAAGAGTTAAATTCTTCGAATAAATATAGTAATAGCCAAAAACTGGATTGAACAATAGTTTAATGATCTAACGTAAAAAAATATTTAAATAATTCGTAATTATAATGTATTTTTTTTAATCTTTGTCCGCTCCCAATGTGAAGCATATCACCTCTAAATAAAGGTATATTAACAAAAGCTTTTTTCTAAGAGAACTGCTTGTTAGTCAGTTACCTAAACTCTCTTTTTTCAAAGAGAGTAGGGATAAAAATGAAAAGGCTAGGACAGGACTGATCTAATCTAATCTAAGCTAAGCTAATCACTTTCGCAACACTCCATTATTTTATGATTGGAATGATAAGAGAAGATTTTAAGGGAGGATCACAAACATCAATTCCATTAAACAGAAAAATGCTGTTTGTACTGGGATTCGAACCCGTGAGGTCAGGCATGGAAGCCAACGACGTTGGCCACTGTGCCATGGACCCAACATGTTGTCGGATCCAAGGCACCATGCTAGACCTCACTAGTTCAAATCTCACTATTCTAATATAAAATATTCTATAAATGTTTTTATTATTATTTATATGCCTGTGTGAAAATTTTTTGACTTTTGAAAAATATAGATATTAGAAGAAACGCAAAGAGAATATTCATGTCACCCGAGATTAATTCAGTAAAAATGATATCACATAATTATACAGTATCTAGCAATGTAAACTTAACTCAGTCATTGAAAACGTCAAAATTTAATAAAGAGGTTTGACAACCCAGATCCATTGAAAATGGAATTGATTTGGATGCATGTTTTGTATTATTGTTGTATTCATAATCTTAGGAATTTTTTAACAGATGTTTTTAAATGTGTGACAAATATATAAAAAAAATATCTTTTTGAACGAAACAAAGATTTTTTTTTTAAATTAAATTTTACTTACACTCATGAATTTCGTTATTCGGAGCCATGAATATGTTATTGAATGCCTTCGATTATTGTTGATATATGTCATTCGTATCTTTACAATTTTTATAGCTTATACCTTATCTTACGATATAAAACAGAAGTACGCCAATGGTTTATTCAAAAAAAATCTACGTCCTGCCCTGCAATTTGAATCATCGGGCAACAGAGAAAACATTAATGTTCACTTAAATATGTAAACAGAACAAATAGAGGGGGTGAAAAATTAGTGCAAAGGGGTGAAACACTTAGTTGGGTACTCAATTACTGCCCAAGTGGCTATCTGTGGTATGGCAACGATACGCAGCAGAGGGTGAACAGAATGAATTTTGAAATAGAAACGTTACCAATCTTTGTCGTGGAAGTGAACGCGAAAACAAAATTTGAATATATGCGAGCTCAAGAATCCATCATACGTGTACTGCACACGAAGGTTAAACAAAAGTAATGAGTACGTGTTTTAAATTTGTGTCGAAAAAAACAAAAATAATTCCAGTATTTTGAAATGTTTAGGTTTGTTTTTCAAATTAGCAAAATTTTTTTCAGCGACCGCTTTAAAAGTTAACAGTTGATTTTCCTCAGCTTGGTTTGCCATTTTGCCGTCAATAAAACGCTTTCAAATTGTGTAAATTTATTTCTTCAAAAAATAATGCCAGCCAGAACGTTACGAGTCAATGGAGAGCGCTTAGATCAATGATTACCGACATTTTCGTTCCCCAATTGAATGGATTAAGTGTGAAAAAGCTGTGGTTTCAACAAGGCAGTGGAACATGGCACACAGCGCCCGCCACAAATTGGCTATCATTGGAAAAAATATTGCTTATTCGAAAAACAAATCTCTAATAAAACATCCTATAAATGGTTTTGTAATGTATTTACTCAGAGAGACTGACAAATTTGTCTGCTATAGTGACCACATTATCATTAAAATTTTAGCCATAATGCAATATTCAAAACTAATTTTTTTAATCATTCTATATTGATTTTAGTTCAATTTAAATTCTTAATTATTTGTTTCTGCAAGAAAAGATAACTTTTTGAGCATTTGCAATAAATAATTGACTCTATATTTATCATAGTATTCTATTCCATAGCAACTCGACCAACTATATATAATGTAATAATAGCATATCTCCCCCACTGTCCCTTTCGATAAATCTCAATTAAATATTTAAGTGTTTAAGGACAAGCGGTAAGTTAAGATATTGGTACAAGAAACGAGAACAATGGAGGCTTACTTCGTCAAGTAAAACTAAGATTATTAACATACACTCTAAGGTTGTTTTAATATTCACACGGTGGCAAACCTGAATAATCTGAAAATCTCTAATGGTTAAATGACTAAATTATCTTACAAGAAACTTTGGATCGAATAAAATTATTATGACACATATTTAATTACAACGCCACTTATATTAAGCAATCATGTCATAGTCAATTGAAATCAAATGAGCATTGTCAACTGACATCGAATAAAGTGTATTACATGGCAGTTGATTTAATTAACCTGTTCGCTAGATCTGATAATTTTGTATAAAAAAGTGGATATATTTTTTATAGTTGAAATCTATATTACTCTTATATGAAACATTGAAAACATAATATCAACGAATGCGAGCCGTCACTATCAAAATAAATTGTTATTGCGCAAACAATATTTATTGAAAAACCATAAATAAAATCTATACAGCGGCGAAGTAGCCACGAGTTTTTATTTGTTGTGATATACACGTAACAAAATTGTTTGGAGAGCATTGAAAATGTTATTTTCTTTTGAAATAAATCATGTTTTTATCAATGATATTTAACATTGCAATTGTTTTTTCTATATTTTATTATATTTCTATTTGAGTATTAAGACTTGTTAAATATCGTATTGTACAATGAGGTATCTTTACATTTGCAATACATTAATGAATATGATCAGCTATAATTTTGAATCACAATTAAACATCAAGATATCCCACGATTTACCTACTAGTCAAATTGTATAAATACTAAAACTGCGATAGTCTTTCAAAGAGCGTGTGCAAATGAGAAACAATGTTTCATTGTCAGAAACTTTGTTCCAAACTTCATGTTCAGGCGTCAGGACTGAACGCTAGTCTGCCAAATTTATTTTATTAAAACTTGGGCCAAATTAAAAATTCACACAAAATGACTCAAATCATATGAATTTGAATGTGGATACAGCTAAATTTATTATTATTTTTATTTCCCTTCACTCATATTACCACCGTTTTTAAGAATCATTTTTACACCTATCAATCCGCATTTCAAATTGAATTAAAAAAAAAATCATAAAAAAATATTGTAATATTGTAATATTGTAAATTTTTATCATTTTTCGATGGTTTTCTGTCACCAAATTGAAGAAATGTGGACTTATAGACATAATTGAGATTTATTTTTCATTATATATTGCAAAAAGAATTTATGTATGCACAAATACTTACTTTCAGCAGAATCATACATCAGCTTAAACATTAAAAAGCGGCTATGCAATCTTGGTTTTTCTACTGAAAAAACGATAGTAAATACAATCGTAAGTAAGATGAAAAAAATCAATCTAGATCAGCGTAAAAATAAAGCACTAACACCCATGTCCTGAATCCTAAAACAATTAAAAAATAGAAAACATGAAAGTTTTCTGTTTGAATTTTACTAAGTATCGAATCTGCTTTGAACTTATAGATTACACAGACCGACTTAGAAGAATTACTCGATATCCGAACCAAAATCCCACAATATCGACCCGTAATTGGCAAAAAATCATAAGCGACAATTCATAAATTTTATGGAAAGTTGTTTTTTAACATATTCTCGTAAAATGAAACTTAATTTGACCTTATATTACTAACCGCATTTAAGGAATTCTTTTTGCGAACTTATTGTGACAGGAAGTAAATAAAACATTTTTTTATGATTAAAACTTGACCAATCCTGTAAAAAATATGAATTGTTGCTTCTGTACGTTGTTCTGCCGATTACGGGTCGATATAAACAAGAGTTACACAAAAGTATACGTAAATAAAGTTACGGAAAAATTTCAGTAAGAAACGTTTTCATTTTCGTTATATTATAGTTTGGTTAATTTCAAATCACTTTTCAGGGAATCTGTCGTAGGAACGCATTGAATTGTAAAGGCATTAAGCAATCAAAGATTATTCGGAATCAGATTGAAGAGCATCAAAATTCAGAAAATATAACCTAAAAATAATTACGTATTTTTGTGATAAAATTCAATCAAAAAGTACAATTATAGTGATTAGAACTAATTGGTATTTTAAGTAGTTAATCTTTGTTGATTAAACCTAATTTAAATCAATTATGATAAGGTAATATACTAAGCCAACCCTCGCCACTCCTGTTGGCTAGAATAACTTTTTAGACAAAGCTCGAGTCATATCGGGATCAAGAAGTTGTTCAACATAAACTTTGCATGTAACAAAGGTCTTTGCGGAGATTAATTTAGTTTGAGCCCACAGCTGTTGTAACTAATGCTCAAGTGAAACATTTACGTAACGGCTGAAAAGAGCTTAGCGGGAATGTGTCGCAATTGTTTCTAAGATTGCTTAATACTGCCAAGGAAAAAGTGTATGCCTGTAAAATACAGAATATAAAATTGCAATATATTATGTCATATTACATGCTATTGTATTTAGAAGTTAGTCGCTAATGCTATCTTAACTACCAAGATATTACTTTTAAGGTGTTCACTGTCAATACTTGGTGGAATGGCATTATAATAAAAATAATAAAACATTTTTAGTACTTTTTCCACATAAAATTTATTAGATTTATTATTCTTTGATGATGATTTTTTAATTGTTATGGGTGTTAAGCATTTTAATCTTGTGTAATTATAATGTAATTTGTTAATCCTTTAAATTGTTAATAGTTGCTTACACCTTTTTATTTCAATTTAAATTTGTATAAATATCACTGTTTATGTATTTTTCTTATCAGTTGATAATGCTCGCGATGAGCGAAACCGGTCCTGATCTAATAAATTTTATGTGGAAAAAGTACTAAAAATGTTTTATTATTTTTACCAAGATATTGTAGAAATGATAACTATTATTTTATCAAGTTCACAACATTGCTATGTTAGAAATACTAAAGTTGAATAGTAGTTTGTTAATTAAAGGATGTTTTGTTTCTCGGGACAAATTTCACAATTCCTATTTCTATATACGGACTTGAAAATTAGTAACTTTTCCTCATATTACTTTTAAAAAGGACGAATAAATAATAAATTAATAAATGAAATTAAAAAAAAAAAACACTAAGTACCAAAAAAAAGTGAGTATGGAAAAATGTTCTATAAGACTCGTACTTTTTCCTGTTTTCATATTATAATTCATAATTTATTCATTTTTTTGATAGTTTCAATGAATATATTGAAATAAATTAATATAACTAGCCAGTTTTTTACGCCATGGGAGAAGATAAAATATTTAAGCTGAGAAAAACTTCTGTTAAAAAAAATATTTTTATACTAAGAAAACCCATTTATGAAAATAATCTCAAAATTGACGACGTTTTGATTACATAAAGACAAAATAATTGTTGTTGATATTATTTTCTTAACTTTCTCTGCTATACGGATATTGAATTAACATTCCAAAACAAGACGAAAGATTTTTCATCAAATGCTATTGATAAATAATAAAAAATGATAAGTTAAAGTAATCATAGATTATACAAGGATACAAAACGTAAATTACAATTTTAGGTCTATATTATTTTTTTATACGCGAATACTGAAAAATATCGATATAATATATTCTTTATTCGTTTCGATTGTTGTAGTTATCGTATCGTAGCGAATTCACAGAATTGAAGCTTATTTTACATAGTGTAAGCCGATTTTTTTTATCATACTAAAAGCTTTAAATATTGAAGCGTTTTTCGTCGAACTCTCCGGATGGCTGCGTATTGACACACGAGTTTGGTTCGCTATGTTCGCACACATCGAGAAATCTAAAACAAAACCTCGTGAATTTTATAACCGATATTGCTTGTGTGAGTTTAGTTTAAAATTTCACATTTAAAAAATAATGGGAAATATTTTTTTAACCTGGATTAAAATTCATATTTCGATTTGGGATATTATTTTAATTATTCAAATTTATCCAATAATGTGCTACGTAATATTAATTAAACAAATACTTATCAGTTATAAGCATTACTCAATGAATTTTAATTAGGATACTATTTACTTTTTCAAGAGCTTTGTGTATGTAATAAAACAATGCTGGGTGAAATTATAATTATTAATAATACATTCACAGATCTAAAAAAACTTTTATTACTTTAAAATTGTATTTGTCAATATTAGTTACGATTTTTAAAAGATATAGAAGAGATAAAAGTTAATGTAAGAATAAACATAGTACTGACGACGTTGAAAAGCGTAAATAGCTATCAAGGATATATACAAAATATCATTGTAGAACTAAGATATATTATATTGATATTATTTGACGTGACTGATTGTTTTTTTTTTTAAATATTAGCTTATTTTCTTAAAATATAATTTTGAGGTTTTTTTGATAATGTTTGGGTAAATATGAACTATAAATTTAATGAAACAATTCAATTACTGATTAGTCTCATTAAATTTCACTGTGAAATTATACATGCCTGAAAATGCTGAAAGGCAAAATCTGGGTCGATAGTGGCAAAACTTGTGTGAATGTACATAATTTGAACGATTCAAATTGAAAAATCGAAATCTTAAATTATATAATCTGTATCAACAATTTTTAAAAAAA
Source organism: Himalopsyche tibetana (assembly GCA_030503985.1). Classification (NCBI taxonomy): domain Eukaryota; kingdom Metazoa; phylum Arthropoda; class Insecta; order Trichoptera; family Rhyacophilidae; genus Himalopsyche; species Himalopsyche tibetana. The sequence goes on along the minus strand of JAPJYX010000009.1, from coordinate 20,285,040 downwards.
GGTTTATTTATAGATTTTATAAATGAATTTAACTAGATTTTTTTGATGAACTACGTAAGGATTTCTCTATTATCTTCCACGAATTTTATTCAAAACACAGCCCAGTGGGAGATTGCCGAAATTGTATAAATATGCGTGAATGGATAAAACAACAAACGCTTCCCTCTTCAAAATCCTCTCAAGAACCCTGTAACATATTTTAACTGGCGATATTATGCACAAAGATAAATATTGTGGTTTCATTTTGTTGGAAGGCGTAAATTGATATTTAATAAACCGATTTAACTACCTAAATATAACATAAATATTTTTTAAACTAGTGTCGTTAGTTGGAAGGTGTAAATGAAATGAAATTAAAAATTAAAAGTGGTAATTATTTTCATATAAAACGTTTTTAATTACATATAAGAGCTTTCAGGTGAAATATATGGTCAGAAGTTGTCTACAACTTTGACTTCCATAAGAATTAGAAAAACTGTCGTACTTAAAATATATTTTTATAATAATTTAACAATGCCTTGAATTTAATAAAAGCCTTGAAATATCGATTCATGTAATATTTTGTATGATTAAAAAAAGTGAGAGGAAACTTTTTCTCTAAGAAGGTATAAATAATTGTAATTATACAATATGAAATTAATAATGCTTAGATCAGTCAACTATGTTGTTCAGATGATTCTTGTCGGACACCATACTTTAGTCTCGACCAAACATCGCTTGATGTGTTCTTACAAAGGATTAACAATTACCAACATTAATTTCAATAATGAGTAATTTCGTATTATAAAGCAAAACAAAACACCCCTCTTATCAAAATGATTGAATTTAATTAAATGAAAGATACGCAACAATATTTGGGCACCAGATTGACTGCTAGTTACTACCCCTTCATACTCCCTTATAAATGATAAGCATGGTATTAGGGGTGGAATAGTCGAAATGGGAAACACAGAAATTAGGGCTTTTCGATGATTTTACTTATTTGTCTTCAGGAAATAAAAAAATGTATTACTTATAAAAATCATAAATCATATCGTGTGTGTACTAAATATCTAATTGAAATAAAATAATGGTATTTATGTCATTAATAATCATCTAATTTAAAAAATATATATTTACCCAACAATATCGCGGATATATTTTAAAGGTTGAAGTACGTATATTGATAAACCCATTGAATTCTTGCGTTATAAAAAAATATACAATTCTTATTAAAATTTTGATTGAGATTTATTTTAATAATTGAGAATGAACAGTATGACTTCTTTTCTTAAAATGAATGTATATGTAAATTATAATATATAATTTTTCCAAAAAATGGGGATTAGAATTTGAAGAGTTGACATGAGTCTATGAAGAAATATTATCAACGAAATAATGCCTGGTTTAGTAAAAAATATGTCTGTAATCCTTAATGCTAGTATTAGGCAATAAGTTGCCCTTTGCTTTTATATGATTTGAATTACATTGCAATTTATGCATATAAATCGTTTTTAATAAATTATATTACGAAAAATATACAAAACACTTCAGAAAATGTTCAGATAGTTATATAATGTGACTGAATGAATAACGAAAAATATTTAATTTTATACCAATAGTTTTAAGGTATTATAATTACGAGTATTTGAAATGAAAAAAAAAGAAGAATGTTTAAACAGACATGTGTCTTACACGGCACGGCAATGTAGAAGTTAAATTTTGTTTGTTCTCAAAACATTTCATTGTTTCCCGTCGGATCAAAAATTCAACGCGCAACGAGAGTTTAATTACGGCGTCGCGGCGCCCATTGATGGCGCCCCGCCCAGACGCCCGCCGGCGCCGCCCTTCACCGATCCTCGCACTATTGGACCAATGTCTTTCATTTGGGACGGGAACGTTGTAGAAGTTGCAGATATGTAATGTGCATTTAGACGTATAAATTGAAATACACTTCCTCTATAAAATCTAGGTATTCGGTTGTTGTAATGTTGATATACCCGTTATTTTTTATAACAGTTTGAGAATGTGAATATCCACAGATTTAATCTAACAATATTTTTTCGATTATAGATTATCTTTTCAATAAAAGAGGAAGATAGTGCCATCTCATTTTTGTCATCGAAAAACATATTTTAATTATTACCATGAATGTTTTGCATTGATGGAGATAGTACAGACACTCGCTACTGATTCGCTTTGCATTTATAATTGCGTATTAAGTTATTATTAGTATGGTTATTATAAATTTTAGGAGTCGCTATCATTAATCTCAACAATTTATATGTTTAAAATTTATGTGGTCGTCAAGGCTATCTAAATTTGATCAAATTTGGAAATGTAATAACAAATACTGTAGCTTTTAAGTAATTCATTTAAGAGTTGTATGAAACGACAAGCATCTGTGGCGGATAACGTCAGAAAATTCCATGTAAAAAGTATTTATATTAAAATTTGAACAAAAAATATATGAATTTGAATCGTTCAAACTATGTACATTCTCACAGATTTTGTCACTAACGACCCGGGTTTCGCCTTTCGGCATCTTTAGGCATTCAAGTGCACGGATGAACTTGAACTGACGCCAGTAATGGCTTTGGACTCAGTGATGCATTTATTTCTTATATAAACACGAAACTTTCATTTACTAAACTTCAGTTCAAGTTCATCCGTGCACTTGAATGCCTGAAGATGCCGAAAGGCGAAACCCGGGTCGTTAGTGACAAAATCTGTGAGAATGTACATAGTTTGAACGATTCAAATTTAATATTGAAATTCCACCAAGCACCTTCAGTCGAAATCTTAAATTGAAAAAAAAAAAAAAATATGGGTTTTATAAAAATTCGGAGACTCCAAGCGCGCGCCTCATTCGCGTATAAGGTAATCTACCACTGACGAGCACGATGTTCCCGCTAAGTTATGCGCGTGTGCCCGCGCACACCTCTCAAAATATGCCCGCACAAATTTTTCCATCCCCGCACAGGCCGCACACATATGTTGTAAAAATGATTTTTTTTGCTAAATACTTGTACTAAGCTCACCGAATCTTCCACGTCTAGCGAGTACATTTCTACATATTTGCGCACATTTTTTATGTTGCTGAAAGTTTACTGCTCACAGAAGTTGATGGTCCGCACACACAATAGAAAAATTAGAAGGAAAGCACACTATATTATATATAATTGATTTTAGTAGAAATTGTCAAAATCTGTATGCTTCATATTTTGTACATTGTTAGATACTTATAATGTGGCTATTTACCACTGAGTAAGCACAGCGGGTGTGTATAATATATAATTAATGTTCATTTAAAAACTTATATGACCATTAGAGGTGGAAAATGTCTCATAAAGCCAACGAAGCATTAGCGCGTATCATTTTCAAAGAGAGGTAGATCACCTGAATTTGGTATGACGAATCACAAAGGGTGGAGGTGACGCCGACTTGCTCCCGTACCTCATTACGTCACAAAGACTTTGATCGGTGATCTGTTTATCATGTTGATGAATTCAAAGTGACGTCCTTTATGGAAGTCAAAGCGGAAATATCAAATACGTTCACACGTCACTGCTCGCCCTCTGTGCGATCAGACAGTAATAACTTTGCTCTAATCGGGCGAGCGTTATGCATCTCTATGGATACTAATACACTTGTATTCGAACATCATTATCGGTTGTATCTGTTTGTATGAAGTTTTCGAGAAAATCAAAAGCCAGTGTTTTAGTGACATCTTCAATATCTTGAATTTCAGACTTGAGGTAAAGGTAAAATTGATATTAAAATATAAAAGTGCTCTTAAACATAGTGATAGTACGTAAAAAAATAATATACATTTATTATTAATATGATGTATCTCATGAATTTTCATAATTAATTGACAGTTAACATCTAAAACTGTGATGGTACCTTTATTTTCATGTCATTTTCGTTAGCTCAAAATTCGCCGAGTCACCTTTATCATCGACGTTATTGATTATTTCCACTATTTTCCCATCGTTACCGACAGAAGAGAGTAATCATTTCAGTAGCTAGAAATCCACAGCGAAGCCAGTTCATTTGGACAACATGTGCATTTATATGCATAATTTAAATATAATCTAATTCGGTCTTTGAGTAGAACTGCTCACGGTTTTAAATTATTCTTATGTATTGTCTCGTTATAATTATATCACCTGTGTGGTCGAGCGATCAACGTTGTTGGCTTCGGCTACGGAGGGCCCGGGTTCAAATCCCGGTACGGACAGTTTTATAAATCGATTTTTTTAATTTCTGTTCAAAGGCTAGATGTATGTGATGTCTTGAATTCCTCCCTCTCACCCATCATATTCTATGAACGGGGCGTATCGAGAGCGATTAGCTTACCACTAATTCTGTCTTAGTCCTATCCTTCTATCCCTACTCTCTTTGGAAAAAGATAGGTTGAGCAACTGAGTAACAAGCAGTTCTCGTAGAAACACTTCTGTTGAGATAAACTCTATTAGGAGTCCATATGCTCCACATTGGGAGCGGACATGGTTTAAAAAAATATAAAGGTAAGAGATTGCTTGATTATAATGTTTGCCTACCTTTCTTTGAAACTTATGAGAGATTTCACGAACGAACTCGTGAATGGTAGGTATTTTTAAGTCTCTATAAAGCGGCGAGTTGCGCACGTACCACGAGGCATTACATATCGACTGTGGAAAGGAAAAAGGATGTAACCCACAGTTTTTTCAAAACAGGCTTTTTTAGAAAATCACAATGTAAACAACTTGATACACGTTCTATCAAAAGGATGCAACCTGCAAATGCCGAATTAGTATCTAAATTTAGCTTTTATGTTTGAAAAAGATGACCATGTAAAAAATTAAAACCAAGAAAAAACACTGAAATAAAGGTTTTTTCTAGACAATTTCTTCAATTAATATTAGATTATGTCAATTATACAATTTTTTAGTAGTCTCTGTGCACTTCAAGGTTGTGTATAATTCATAATTTGCATATGTCACAAAATCATCAAAACACATTTTTGGCGCCTCCTGTAAAATTTGATATGTGTGGGTTACGTCCTTTTTCCTTTCCAGAGTCGATATGTATGTATATGTTGCAATTATTTATTTTGTACTAGCTGGAGCGTCTCTATATTATGCTAAGTATTCAACATTCAAGATATGATTCTCGAGTACCGTAGTTGCTTATTATTCGATATGTTTATGGTGCTTTAAACGAGTACATAATATGTTTCCTAATACAGGTGAATCTAAAAATGCCTAAGTCAAACTTCTCACTCTTACTAGGATTATACAATAATTCAGTTGATATATCATACTATTTAGTTGATGATGTTAAAAAAAATTAATAAAGGTATATAAAAAATATTTTTTTTTTTTAAGCCATGTCCGCTCCCAATGTGGAGCATATGGACTCCAAATGGAGTTTATCTTAACAGAAGTGTTTCTACGAGAACTGTTTGTTACTCAGTTGCTCAACCTCTCTTTTTCTAAAGAGAGTAGGGATAGAAGGATAGGGCTAGGACAGGATTAGTGGTAAGCTAGTCACTCTCGATACGCCCCGTTCATAGGATAGGATGAGTGAAAAGGGGGAATTCAAGACATCACATACACCATGCCTTTGAACAGAAATTCATAAATCGATTAAAAAATCAATTTATAAAAACTGTCCGTACCGGGATTTGAACCCGGGCCCTTCGTAGCCGAAGCCAACAACGTTGACCACTTGACCACACAGGCGGCAGATTATTTACTATATTATATTTCATTATTTATATAATTTTATTGTATATCGAATTGATATCAACATGGATAAACTGCAATGTATTTAATTAAGATTAAGAAATGTAAAATTTTCTCGATATTTATTTTGATTTTCCATCGATTATTTGATTTACTAATTGTTTATCCCTTCCAAATTACTTTTGATAAATCTTAGAAAACTCAACAAAACATTTTTATCCAACATAACAAGCGTAAATTTTCTGTTTACGGAAAGTAAAAAAGAGTCATTCAACGTGACTTTAACAATACTCTTTGGGAGTTTCCAAACATTCCTTGTATTCTTTAGTTGGTTATACGAGAGCCTACTGTTCTTGGACATAATTGTTTAAAGAACAAACAATATTTGAATAAGCAACGAAATTTTTTGATCCTATTATTGAAACATTTTATGTAACTTATTTACGTACTTATATTGTTTCGAATATTATCAAGAAATTTACTTACAAATTGTAAATTTTCAAGTGGCAGTATCATTTATTATCAAAATTGTGACTTAAAATTGAAATAGCATCATATTCAGACATAACTAATCATTTTTTTAAAAAAATATATTTGATATTATATAGACATTAAATTTGAAAATCTCTTGTTTGTCAAATATGTTGATGTAAGTTTACTATTTACATTTAATATGTAAAAAAGGGTACATTCGTTTTAAACGGTATCATACGTATTTAAAAATATCGTCACGCATTCAGTAATCGAATATAGTCTTGACTTACACTAAAGGTTTATATACAGAAGCACGCTAGAGATGACCCTTGATATTTTTATATTTTCATGTCTTTCGTTGTTAATAATTGTTGAAATTATTTATTAAATTCTCGTGTTGCAACTACAATTTGATAAATTATGTTTGATTTGACATGATAATGACATTGATAATGACATTGTTTGCATTTATCAAGTGAACGTATAATATGAAGGTATTATTTGCAAACCCAGCTTATCCAAAGTTGTTGAAACATGAACCATGAATGTAATTTAGTAGATAAAAATAATTTTTGAAAGTATTTTTAGAAATCAGTCCCAAAAATGACTTGACAAGATCCAAAATATCATTCCAAAGTAATGTAAGACTTTTAAAATGAACATTGTTTTTCAAAATGATATTCAAGTTTCATTTTTTTTAACCATTTTAGAATAAGCCGTGTTTGCAAGTAATACCCTCATATATGAGTATCAGTAAGATAATAAAAGTATGTAAACATACTGTGTATGTGAATTTTCAATATTAAATACATATATGAATGATATTTCTTTTCAATATAATCAAAAATATCAACCCTATTACAATACAGCAGAATTTTGAATAATATATTTTTCCCGATGTACATATTTTCTTTGACAAATAATCCATGGTGGAAGTAAGTAGTTAAACTGATATCATATAAATTTTGAATTTTTCGTTTACAATTTATTTTATACTGCAACTAATTATGTACTACTGATATAATTCAATTCGATAATAAAAATATTTTAGATTTTTAGATTTCTATCTAACGAGAATAAGATCATTTTTTAAAGATATTGTTCGCGTTTTAAATCAATGTTAAATTTATTAAATTATGAAATTCACATCTCTAGCAATATATTATTGTAAAGAAAGGTTTTTTGTTTGCGGAGAAGTGGGGCGTTTTTTAGGAAGCAAAATGAACTCTGTTCGAATAGAGTATGCACTTTTTGATGTAGGTCTATTGCGATTGTACCTAAAAAAGTTTTAATGAACTTTAAACGGATTATAATATTTGAATCAAAAGAATTTTCGATGTACTCAATTTTTTACTAATACAATTACTCGCTAAAGATACTAATAAATCAAGTTCATACGTCATATAGATGCGCCATTTATATTCTATAAAATAGAGTAAACATAATATATGTACATAGCATCATTCCTTGGTCGGGATATTAGTTTCCGTACCTTATGTCCAAATATAACTTCAAATTTCAAAATACTATTTATAAAATAAAAAAAATGATGTGTGAATTTACGACCGATACATATTTTAAATAGTATGTAATAGACAATATTAATTTAGCCTTATACCCTTTCTATCATTCTTACATCATTTTCAAAGCAGTATTGCTTTTTTTTTTTAAACATACGTGGTGTTTTTATCTGAAATTATTGCACTGATTATTTTACTGTAAAGTAAAAAAATATTTTGTATTTATAATAAATACACGATGATCGACTTGCTGTATTCTTTTCACCACTTGAAATTGATTTGACTAAAGTCTTTGCGCACATAATTTGCTTGTGATGTCTCTAAATCAATAAATAAGAATGAGTTTATACTGTATTATGAAAATCTGCTTAAAAAGATACATGAAATCATTAGCTTGTGAGATGTTTATATATTATATATATTTTTTTAAACCAAAAGAACCCAGTAACCAATGCTATAGAGTTGATGATGGCGTCGAAAACAAAATTTTAGCGTATCCAGAGAGTATTCATTTAAAAATAATTAGCTTTATCAATCAACAGATTTAGGCTCGATTGAACTGTGAAAAGATAAAGCAAATAATATTAATTACTCAAAGTTAACCCATCAGCCGTATTACCATTGAACGAAATAAAAGACTCCAGACCAAATACTTCCTGACTCATCTCATCCAAAAGTAATTAGAAATTCAACAATCTCCACGAAGTATTTATTTCAGAAGCACTTCGTTTGATTTTACTTCCTCAACTTTTTCTTAGCGATTCGCTTTGAGAATTTCTTCGCTTTATTTTTACTGAGACTGCTTTGCCAAGATGAAAAAGGAAACTTTAATGCTACACCTGAATACATAAACCGAGAAATCGACAACCTTTTTGGGCGGAGTTGTAATAATTATTATTAAATCAAAAAAGTCAGGTGTGTAATATGCTGAAGTTGAGCGTTTCTTTAAAAGAAAATTGAATTAAAAAAAGGATTCATTTAAATAGGTAAAAATAAACTCTAAAATTTTCTATGGGTTCGTTGATAACTTTGCGGAAGTTAATTTTTAATAAAAAAATAGTTTTGATAACTTTATAACTTCATTTTTATACTGAACTCTCAATTGAAGTGTTTTTTTTAAATAAGTTCTTACAGTTCATAATAAACAACGTTTTTTTCATACAATTTTAGTTTGAATCGTTAGATCTGACGATAGATAAAATTTTAATTTATCAAACAATATTATATAATATGTATCGCAATCATTGTAAAGAATGTACTTATTTATTCGATTGTTTTCAAAAATAAGACACCGTTTAAACATATACTGCTGCCAAATTATGTATGATGTAGCATCTATTTTCAACTGATCACAAAAGACTTCAACGATTTTTTTTTTTTATGTATACATAATTTAGCAGCAGTGTATCTTCAAATGGTGTCATAGTTTTGAAAACAATCAAATAAATAAAAACCATGTAAACTTATTTAAGATATTGTATTATTATTATGAACCAAATTTTATATTTTTATATAATCTATAGCTTGATTCTCTAAAATTACATAAATCATTCCATACAAATAAAATGTGTGAAGTTGAAAGTAGCTCAAATATTATGTCAGACAAACGTTCATATTTGGTTCGCGAAGCACTGATTATAAACACCTTTCAAAGATAGAAAATATTCAACAAAGGTAATTTTTTTTTTTTTACAAAGCAACAAAGAAGATTGCTTATTATCTTACATTGCAGGTATAGTTTATAAATATTAAAGACAAATTATATCGTATTTTTTCTTAAAAATAATAATATTTTTAATAGCTTATATTAGCATTAACATTATTATTTCATAACAAATGTTTTTTTCAATAACAAGTACACAACAAAACCCCGTTTTATTGTTTTAAAGATGCTCTTACAAACGGTAGAGACGGGTAAACGATTAACGCGAGAAAACGGTAAATGCAAGTACGATATATCAGAGTTTCACTGCGTGTGATTATTATCAAAGGTGTATAACTACTTGTATTGTATTGCTACAACTATCAATATGAATAGTACTGATTTGCTGTGTAACATCGCCTATCAAGTCAGTATCATGGGCAAGAAGCAGAATACTGAAAGTTTGGGGCTTAGATAGCTGGTACACAACACGGTAGATAATCAGAGCTCACATATTAAATGCATGCCCTCCACAGTCAGTGGCGGATTAAGCATACGAGAGGTCCCAGGCGCAATAAAATTTGGAAACCGTGTTTTTCTAATAAGATAAGAGCATCAAAATATTTCATGTAAAATAGTAAATACATATTAAAATCTGAAAAAAGAGTATATTGGTTTTATAATTTAAGCCATTTTTGAGGCCCCTAAGATTCGGAGGCCCCAAGCAGGCGCCTCATGCGCTTATAGGATAATCCGCCACTGTCCACAGTGTTTTTTAACGGTTACGACTAAGGAATCCAATCCCGGGATCCCGTACAGCTTTCGATACATTTCAATCCCGGGATTAGAAGGCATGATCCCGAAACTTTTGTGATTGATTTTCTTATAAAACAGAATCGTCTTAGCTATGTAAAATAAAACGCACCCAATTGACTGTTGAATCCTCAAATATAATAAAATAAAATGAAATACTAGAAGCCACTTATGGTTATACATTACGTTCTAACGAATCCCAAAAATATTAAATTCTAGTGCATATTATAGATTACTGTAAGTGGACACTTTTGGCGATAAGACGTTTTTTATTAGTGTGAAATGTTTCTTGTTTCTTTCTCATATTGCAATAGTGATTGACTTTTTATGCCATTTCGGCTTTGTTTTATGTTTTATGCGTTGTTATGTTTATTATTATCTATCAAATCCAGTGTGACGATAATTTACGTGATTTTTCTATTGTTCTAAATATGTATATGACTTTTTTAAAAATAAAATTTCTAGCTGAGGTGGTCAAACACTAACATAAAAGCTCTTTAAAATCACTCCTTTTAGCTCCTATATAATACCAGTGTCAAAAAATATATTTCATTATTTCTACGGTCGCATTCCCACGAGACTATAATATAGAATAAGTTGTATTATTAATTTTTGACCAACATTATAAATTTCATTTATAAAAATAAAATGTGTAGCACTATAAAAAAACCCCAATTTCGGGACTGGCTCCGGAATGCCGAGATCATAAAATTGTAATCCCGAAATCACATTTTATCCCGAATAAACATTTTGGTTCGGGATTGGATTCCCTAGTTACGACTCATACTAGAAGAAGAGTGATATTTTTTTCCGAACCATTGTATTATTTGTAACAAAGAAACTCGTGTTTAAAATTTCCATATGTTTTAAAGTTGCAATTAAACTGAAACATATCAGTAACAAAAATATATTCCATGATTTGGTGAAATATTTTATCATTTTAAGCAAAGGCGTAAATACAAAACTTCGGTATATTTTATTACTTTCCCCTTATTCAAATTCCTATGCAGTATTTCAAATTATTATTAAATTTGCTTCACAAAGCCAGGCAACTCGTATTTGAAAAATTTCAAATTGAATTTCCATTTCATACTAGGTAACGAGTGAGGACGTTCGTAGGTGGCGCGGCATACCTATTCCGTTTACTGAGCTTTTGAAGGCTTCGCTCATAAAATTGATATATTCGAAATAAGAATAAAATTTACGCTCCCTACAAATTGCTTTTAAAGTTGAAACGTTGCCTTCTGAAGCTCTCAGATGATAGTATTACTGTTTCATAAAGCTTTGATTTGAATAAAAGGGAATACTTCCAGACAATAGATATACATTACTAAAACAAGTCAACCTTTTAAAAATAAAGTAACTTCTTTGCAATAAGTTTAAATTCGAAATAAGCCACCATAAAATATTAGTCAAATCTGCAGAAATGTATATTAGCTATAAAATATATTTCTTAAACGATGACCGTAAATAATTAAGTTATAACATTAAAATTTGAACTAAAATAATAAAAAATATAACAGATCAAATTTTCGTCACTAAAAAAGCGACATTGTATTTTTTTCTAGAATAATTAGTGTTATGTTATATTAGCTTTTCTACAGGCTCATTTAAAAGATCTTTGCTTATATCAACAAATTTAAGTGATATGAGATTTATAAAATATTTTCCTTTAAAACCTTTTAAAGACACAGTTATTTATAAATTATGACTCATGATTTAATGTATATTTTTCTACTGATCAATTGAAATAGTCACATCGATTAATAAAGGTAAGCATTTCAAGTCAAATACGTATAAATGTCGTATTAGAGCTTTTTTTTCTCAAACGAAAATTACAATATATATCTCAATAAAAACGTATTATATTATAATTTACTACAACATTTGTGAATATGTATACACATATATTTCGAATAAAAATCATAAATGAATATATCATATAAAGTCAACCGAAATTTAAAATTGAAATGATGTAAATATTTAGTCATTTTATCGATATGGTTATATATGTTTATAACGGAAATACGATATCTTGTATATGATAGTATAATGCTTCCGTATACCGGTATACCGCATATCGAGATTTAGCTATTTATGCTGAGATGAACAGTGAGCACACAGCAGCTGCCGCAAAATAAAGTCAAATGTTTATTTTGATTGCGTGGGTAAATGAGCAATGAATTGTTGTACTCTACCCTGATTTTAAGGGTTGAATCGTAAGGGTAGCGTTAAGTTGTTCACGGACAATTCGTCTTTGAATTATGGGCGGCCACAATAACTGATCCCCAGTGTTTTCATATAACATAATGCATTCACGCCAATCAAGTGGCAATTAATTTAACAATACAATAACAACTGGCATTTTTAATTAAAATTAATATTTGAAAAAGCTAAATAGATGATAATGAAAACGTTGAAGTAGTGAAGTGAGTGAGCCAAATAGAAAAATGGTTAAACGTGTATATTGTACTATCAAGAAGATTCACGTCTTCATTTAGTGATTTCGCGGTTCACATAATTTAATTTTAGAGAGAAAACAACTTAACAGAATATTATAAAGCATCTAGCTCATTTTTCATAAAATATTACTTGGATTACTTCACCTCTCAGGGGCTCAATTATATCTAAAAACTATTGGTCATTACTGTTTTAACAATATGATATATTTTTTATTATAATATCGTTTACTAGTAATGTTTTAAAAATGTAATCTTACCACGTTACCTTTAATGTTACTCTGATCTGATTGAGTGAAAGAGTTGAAGTATTTTTTTGCTTTATGTATGATGTTAAACAAATTTATTTTTCACCAAACACTAAGAAAAGGTGGGTTCTAGTTTCTACGGAAAAGCAATTCTGGGCTTAATAAGCTGGTCGAATTAAAAAAAAAGCAATAAAATTATTGATTACAATAATATCGCGACCGGATTCCACGACTCCAAACACTGAAAATCTCACTATTAATTCTTTGAATTTAATCAATTATCTTTTATACGCACCTTAACATTATTTTCTATTAAATATTGTGTTATACAGTGCCTTGTAATAAAAACTTGCCGCTGGGAGTTAAAATTGATCAACGTATTACGAGATCGATTTAATTTTTCAAAAATATCTTAAATCTTTCAGAAAATTACAGCTCACTTTTAAATAATCACACTAAAGTTTTAAAACTCTTAAACATATTATCCGAAATTAATATATCGGGGCGACTGTAAAAATGAAGTAAAAACATGTTATTTACCGATGAAATTATAAAACTTATTTATCTTTATTCCCCTGAAATAGATACATCTTTAAGTATCATATACTAAACATATCCGATTATTGGTTTTCTGGAATTAGGGATAAATTTTATTTTTGATATTTTTTTCTTGAATTCATAAAACTGCCTGTGTGGTCGAGTGGTCAACGTTGTTGGCTTCGATAACGGAGGTCCCAGGTTCGAATCTCGGTACGAACATTTTTATAAATTGATTTTTCAATCGATTTATGAATTTCTGTTCGAAGGCATGGATGTATGTGGTGTCTTGAATTCCCCCTCCCACCTATCCTATCCTATGAACGGGGCGTATTGAGATTGATTAGCTAACCGCTAGCTTTGTCCTAGCCTTTTCCTTCTATTCCCTACTCTCTTTGGAACAATAGAGGTTGAGCAACTGAGTAACAAGCAGTTATCGTAGAAACACATCTGTTGAGATAAACTCCATTAGGAGTCCATATGCTCAATATTGGAAGCGGACATGGTAAAAAAAAAACAACTATATACGTATACAAAGCAAACAATAGTAAGGATAGTAAAAAAATATACTGGCGTAATCAAAATTTCACATTTTAAGCTCGAGTTACATTATAATAAGTTAGAATTGTAACTTTCTTTATATCCACGTTCACTTCTAATGTGGAGCATCCAATAAAAGAATCTTGGCAAAAAAAATAATTACGAGAACTGCTAGTTACTCTGACTTTTTTACAATACCACATATTCGCCATCAATGTGGAGAACATTAAAGCGTAATGAAGAATATCAAAGAAAACTGCTTGAAAATAAATCGCATACTTCTTTCTTTGAAGATGGTTAGAAGAAAAAAAAAATGTCTATTATACAAATAGTTTTTAGCAAATCATTCTTCACACGATCTTTTGTGAGACAGAGGTGAGCAGGAATGGTAAAATCACAAACATCGCGCTTAATGTATTTTAGATTTGTTTGTCAATTTACTGTTTTTTTTATATATTCTTAGGGCCACGATCTTAGTTTTAAAATGAAAAATAAACATTTCTGTAAATTATGGTTATTCTGTAGACATTATAAACACATTCCATAATCTTGAATGCATTCTGTTATCAAACATTTAAGACCAATTTAAGAAGGAACAGAAAAGGTTAAACACTTCATTAATAATTCTCTGCTTTTAGTAGATTTAAACCTAAATAACCCTTTTCTTGGCGGAGTATTTTACAGAATACACATTGTCCCAACAATGAAACTCGTCTCCAAGACAAAATTCTTGACAGTCAATATTGTATCACGTCATAGAATGTTTAATTAACAAAAGATTGAAAATTCTTCACAGTGTAAGCTACTGTGTAATATGCTAATATTTTACTCTCATAGCATCATCAGAAGCAATTATTAATTAAAGTATAGTACATTCATACAATCAGGTCCTATGGCGTAGTGGTAAGCGTTGCGGGCTTCCGTGGCGGATTTCAAGAGTTTGAGACCCGGGGCAAACAGCATTTTTTCGATCGATTTATTGTTTTCTGTTTGAAGGCGTGCCTGTTTGTGATATCTTAAACTCCCTCTCACCATTACGATCCTTTAATAACTGGACGTAGCGAGAGCGATTAATTAACCACGAGTTCTGTCATAGCCTAATCCTTCTAACCCTACTATTCTCTTTGAAGAAGATAAGTTAAGCGAATGAGTAACAAACAATCCTCGTAGAAAAACTTATATTGAGATACCTCCATTAAAAGGCCGTATGCTCCACATTGGAAGCGGACATTGATTAAATAAAATCATCTTCAAATATTATGGATTGATGGGTTCTTATAAAAATAATGGATTCTAATAAAAATAAATGATAATAAGGCCTTATTTTTTATATATATAATTTTATATCTGTGTGCGTAACGAAAAAGGCACTAGAACTTAAAAATAGAAAAACGATTTGTACTTGCTATAATAACTACAATCTACAATACATACTTTTATATGCGTATAAGAATAAAAGGATCAGTCAAATCAGCATTGCCGAATTAAATAATTTACGTTGACACATCACATTTGAATTTATATTAATGCAAATCTTGTTTAAGATCTCCTGAAAAGTATAAAAATATAATATGTAATTTTTATGTGATGTTACTCTGATTTCCGTCTATTCAATTGGGAGAATTCCCAAATATCTTCTATTTGGTAAGTTTTTTAAAAATATTATCTTGACATTTGGAAATAAATATCTTGCCTTCACTACTGCACCGTATTTTCAGAACAATACAAATAGTTTTCATGTTTTAAAGTCTTCACAAAATATGATGTATAATTTTTTATACATTCGGATTTTTTTTACCTACGATTATCCAGAAATTTTCTCACGATAATTTACATAATTTTCGGTTCCTACCCAGTAATTCTCTTGGCAAACGTTTTAGCTTTTTTTATGGAGATTTTAATATTAAAAGGAAACTGTTTTATTTTTATTTTGCGATTCATTTAGATAATTTAGTAATGCGGTACTTTCTTATGAAATATTTTTTTATCAGATATCTTTGAAAAAATAAGTAAATACCAATAATTAATAACAACAAAAAACGTTATTTATATTCATTACTGTTTTGAAATTGACTAACAGATGACGTATTTTGATTCAAAAATGTTGGCTATTGTTATGACGGATATATTGTGATTTTACCAAAATTTTCCTAGCGTCAAATAAGTTAGTATTTTTAAGAAATGATTGAAATTAACAGCTTACCGGAATTACGTGCATTACTGGTAGCAAGTAGAACTCATATTCAAAGCATACTGAAATATACAGAGTCTGTGTACTTGGTACTATAATACAATATGACCATATTGTTCTCGTATAGGTATAACTTTATCGGAATAATTTCAATGGAGCCGCATACATACTTCTATACCCTCTTCCACGGAATTATAATACAGCGTGTGTTCTGTAGCGAGTCGGAATATTTAATTCAACAATCCGATATGCGAAAATCTGGCGTACATGGAAGTCCCACAAAGTAGGAAACTCGCCGTACGTTTGTTTTTCATAGAATCAGCAGCAGTCGATTCAACAACATTGATATAGAGCGTAGACGTAGGAAAATTTAGCTGAAATGAAAACACTGCGTTACTGAAAATCGCGCATGTGAATTCTATATCTACCATAAAATAAAGCCGTATAATATTGTTATTACAATTTAAATAAAAAATACTTTTAAAGTAAAACTCCTTATCTACTTACAAAATTTAAAAAAAAACAATTTAAGGTGATCGCTATTCATTCTTGGTAGAAAGGTTAATAAAGCTCGCGATGAGAAAACTGATTTTTTTTCTTGTTTATGTGTGATATTTTTTAAAACCCACAAAATGTTACTATTACAATTTTATTTGATAACAGAAATTCATATAGCTTTTTTTTTAATTTTGATTGATTAAAAAAACGATTTGTTATACAGTTTGCTATTAATTTAACTTAATTAGATTCTTGTTATGATTCTATATCCGTTCGTTGAGTTTTTAATCGCTGATTTACGTTTCCAGGAAAATCGAGCTGTGTTTTAGGTGGAATAAAATTATTGAACCCGAGGGGAAATAAATGGTTTGCAGGCATTTGTGAAAATTTTCCCGCAAAAGATTGGCAAGATGTAGTTGAAAGGCTTGATTTCATTTTAAAACGTTTGATTTTCTGTATAAAGATTTTGCAAAGTGGATTACAAAATAAGCTAGATTTCAAAAGAAAAAAAATCTGCAACAATATAAATTTAAACAATTTCATACGCAATATGAAATTTTACCACCGAAAAAAAATCATCATTAGATTAGTACCAATAGATTTATATTTCTTCTATTGCTTTGTGTTGGCGCCTGCTTTGATTTTTACAGTTCAAAAACACATGTAGATAAACAAAAAATAAAAACCATACAGTGATTTATTGTAGTAGGTTTTTTATCACTGTAGATTATATTATATAATAGTATTGGTGGAATATATTTTTTTTGTAAAAATATTTTTTGTATTTAAGTTAAGTGTTTAATCATATTAATTTTAATGTTGTACAATATATGTAGTTATATGAAGCGAAGATTCACCAATCTGATTAATATATTAAAAATATTATCAACTCCCATTGTATCAATATGTAAATATCTAAACTGTAATATAACGCATTTAAAAACTCTTACCACTAAAAAACTATACAGCCAGTTTAAAAAATTGAACATTGTAACTTGTATAAATTTCATGAAAAGTTAATCTCTAGAATTTCGGCAGTCTGACCCTTAGCTATGAGATAACATAAAATGAAATAGAAACTTTTATTTGTAAAATTATCCAATAATTGATTCAGTTGTTTGAAGCCTCATAAAACCTTAATCATAAACATTATACTCCAATCAAAATACTATAAACGCGATCAAAATCCAATTTCGATTTAAATTTAGGGGATCATTGTTTTGTAGGCATAATCTAATTAATAAATCGGGAATTTTCACCATATTTTCCAACCAAACAAGTGCATATAGAACGTTGTGGTTAGAGGGCAAACCACTCGGTAAGTCTATTTCTAAACAAAGACCTTTTAATAATGCATTTTTCAATTTTGCTAAAACAAATATCGCGGAGAGAGTAAAGTTTTGACGGTAATATGTTTAACGACGGTATGTGCGTGTGTGTTTAACCAGGCACCATACCATACCGGATAGGTCAGGGTTATATTAATCATTATATTTACTTGTATAATCAACTCCTAAAGGATAAATGTAAACATATTTATTTTTAAAAAGGAACATATTGTCAGAACCAACGTTTGAATCACCGCTATAGTTCTTGAATGTTTTTAGTTCCAAGCTGCACGATAGGATTATTTTAAAATGTGAGTTGTTATATTGGTGTGAATTCTGATATATTTTGATCTGATAATTAAAAATAATGTTGGTATATCAAATTGTGTCATATTAAAAATATATATGTATTCTTTGATACGGCCTATTTTTCTGTTTAAGATTGATTTTTTTGTATATCAAATTTATGGAGCCTTAAGTCTTAGCTTCATAGTTCTTCAAGTTTCCTTTTTATTAATTTTAGAAGAAAAATAAAAACTATGGTGGGTCGTCGAGCAGAACAGTTGACGATTGATAAAGCAACCACATTTATGATAATTCAGAAGTATATAGATTTTTATTCTGCATAGTATAATAAGTGGTTCCCGGTAAATTTCTCGAATGGAAATTGCTCGAATAACAAGATAATCAATTTGTTTCCGTTTGTTCTGTCTTAGCCCTAGTCTTCTATGTTTTCTGGAAATATATAGAAACAGTTTGAGTAACTAATTAATAAGCAGTTCTCGTAGAAACACTTCTGTTGAGATAAACTACATTAAAAGATCATATGTTCCGCATTTGGAGCGAACACGGTTAAAATAAATACTTACGAAAATTATTTTTATATTTCACTCTCTAAACAAGTGTTGCACAAGATAAAAATGAAATTCGTAGAAAAAGTCGTGAAAAATCGTTTAAATAACCAAGCAATTCGAATAATTTGTAATTCGAGCAATTTCCATTCGAGCAATTTACCGACTCCCATAATAAGTCACTACAATCAATGAAAATTTAAATTTTCGCCCTAAAATAAAAATAACGTCATGAGAAGTAAGTATTATTAGCGATTGCTGTATTTAATAGTCAGCCAAATCAGCACCAATAATTTCGTCAAATAAATAATACTAGATAAACATGTAAGTTTCGAAAAAAATACTGGTTTCTTTTAGCTTAACTTCTTTAAACAGGAAAAATTTCTCCAAAGTTAAAGGTATAGTAACATTTCAGTAAGATGCAATCACATGTAGCTTGCACTGATTCACATCTTCAAAATATCAAAATACATCAAATTAAAACATATGACACAACAGATATTTTTTGAGATTCATTGCTATATTTTCAGTCATATCCATATATTTCTATCATATGTTTTTAGATTTTTATTATTTTCCCCGAAATTCTTACCCACATATTTTTCACTCCAAATGTTTATGTTATAATGATGTATTAATAAACTGTTTTTTAT
This sequence comes from Himalopsyche tibetana, assembly GCA_030503985.1. Taxonomy (NCBI): domain Eukaryota; kingdom Metazoa; phylum Arthropoda; class Insecta; order Trichoptera; family Rhyacophilidae; genus Himalopsyche; species Himalopsyche tibetana. Next base: position 20,265,575 of record JAPJYX010000009.1, on the reverse strand, counting down.
CGATTGAATGCAACGGTATAGTTTAAATATTAAAATTTCATATTATATAATGAAATTATCTCAATAAAGAAAATAGTTTATTGTATAATGTCACATTCTTATATGTTTACTTTCTTGAAAACTTAATAATATATCCACTTAACCAGCAACCTTTTGACAGAAGGAAGACCACACACGTGTATAAGGTTGAATTGTCAAGAGCTGTCATGTTAAGTTACTAAAGATACAAATATTGTGATCGACAATTATTGACGTTAAATATAGAATATATTCAGTAAACTTTGAAAAACCATACTTTCTAACAAAATAAATGGCTGAAATGAGTACCATCAATACAGTGGTTTTTTAGTGACATGTGATTATAAATGTGTTGACTTTTTTCTAGCTGGTATCATATGAAAATAAATGAATTTTGAATAAGATTATGTAAAGTAACCATTTATGACTGATAAGGAAATAAGTAAATTTATCAGTTAAAGAATATAATATTACTGCTAATTGAGGACGAATAAAACTAATCTGATAACGTTTAAGTAATGTATTAGAATTTTCCAAATAATTTGAAATATTATTTTTTTATCCACAAAGTCTAGCGAAATTAGACTTTTTAAACAACATTTTATAGAAAAATAAAAGCATTGTATCAAAATTTAATTTTCCCATATTATTGAAAATTGTCGTAAGTTGCACAAATTATCACGAAATAAGTTTACGGTATCGTATTAAAAGTTTATTTTTTTGTGGATTTCTCATATAAATTTTAATTTATCAACATACGTTTGTTTATAGGAAAGCGTCTGATTTAGGATGATAGCGACGCATACTTTTACTTTGTTTCTGAAGATGATCTAATATTCAGCAGAGTAAACAGAGATGACAGTGCATCGCCCAAAGCAAGCTGCAAGCAGAGCAGGTCGTATTCGTGATGACTGAAGTGCGGTGATGTGCTTGCTCAGCAAACACCCTAGCGGGCTACCGTGGGCTGAATTGTGCGAACCAGTGGCATCTAACTAAGATCTTCTTCAGTGAATGGCTATCAGTCATTAAATTTAGATGAAACATCAAAACAGTTGAATTTCATTCAGACATTTAAGGCGTTCAACAATATGTGCGTAATAAAATAATCTACGCGCAACTTTACACTTTAACATGATGTATTTGACAAAAGTAATTAAATTTATTTTCATTTGATCTCCAGTTTGTAATTATATTTTTTATAAAATGTCGTCACAACGTCACAAGTACCTGTTGTTTAAAACGATGTATTTTATCTCAAATTAGAAGTGGGCTGGGGGAGGTTGGAGGGACTCGCGCGAGCTCTTTTTTTAATTTAAGATAAAACAGTATTTTCAACTGCAATTTCTGTATACACAATAGTAAATTTTTACCCATTTAGATTGAGAAGTTTACGGTTAATTGCATATTCTAACATTTTATAAGTGTATTGAGTAACAATCAATTGCCTATTTGAGTATTGCATATAACTGCATCGAAGTGATAAAAAAATGTATTCCTCCAGAACACTGTGAATTGCTTTGAGATAAAGCGAGCTATTTGTTAACGTATTGGCAGCCCACCGCTGCCTCAAATAGTATAACGTTGTTGTGCCTTCGAAATTGACCATGTGCATTTTTTTTATATACATAGATATTTTATGGAGTTATGCACTAAAAACCGTTACTCAAAACTGTTATCACAGCACCGTTACTTAAAACCGGACTTAATTTGTAAATAATCGGCTATATAGTATTTACATACGTGCGTATATATGTGAGTATATACAAAAATGTTGCGATTTTAATCGGTTATGTGCACAAAAAATAATTAAAATACGAAAATCGTACTGTTTTTTTTACTTTGGTCGTAGTGTTTTGAAAATGACATAATAGCCGAATTCGAAGGCGCAACGACGATAAATCACCTGCCCGCAAATTATAATCTCAAAGATGTCTGTCCCGTTTCCATTTATAAATGTATTTCTATTTATCAGTGTTTCTTTTCTAAAAAATATAATTACTTGATTTATGTTTTATTTAATATAATAAAATATTCCATCGGTTTATACAACGCCACTGATGAAGACGCCATCGACAACTGGGAGTGCTCCCACTTGCAAACTTTAGTGGACAAGACAAAGTTTTATTTATTTTGCGCGATTGGATGTGGTGAGGTAAAATCGATATTTTACAAATATTCTGATAAAATATTGTACATTGTTTTAAAATAATATATTAAAATTTAACGCTAATATGTTTCTGTATTTTTAAGAAAATAATAAAAAAAAAATGTAGCTTTTTTACAAACAAAACAATACTTAAAGAAGTCGTTTCAGTCGAAAAGTAAATCGATTATTGATGATTAATCGTTATATATGGAGGCTCTGGAAACAAAAACAGCAGTTTTGCCAAAAATTAGTTAGATATTACATCGTGTAGAACTAGCAATTCCACATATAGTATTTTTTTTTAAGTCTTTACCATGTATATTTATAAAAAATAAAATTAAAAAATAATCCTATACAGCGAAAATGGCAGTTATTAAACAAACTTTACTAAATATTGTAAATAATAATAAAATAAAAAGATAATACTTATACGAACGAATATTTATCATAAACTTTTTGAGACAAAAGAAGAAATACGTATTAATTGATTTGCTAAAATTTTCGGATAATAAAAATTGCTGACTTTGTTTCCAGAACCCTCGTACATAGCACCAGCAATTATCGATTTACTCTCCTTCATAATAAAAAATAAATAAAAATGAAAATCAGCGTATTTATGTAAATGAAAAAGTCGCGTCGATGTAATTTTAATGAAAGTAATGATATATTTTTTTTGTATACATCGATACAAATTCTCGTGGTTAGATAATTTCTTACTGTTAAAAAAAACTCAAATTTTTGTGTTGCGGCTACCCTTGGTTTATGAAAATATCAGAATGTCAACGAGGAGGTCTAAGAACCAATAAGGCGAAGAGCCCTTGACCATCATCCGTGGAATTTTAAAGAATTACAAGGATTACGTACACTGGAGGCTTGTTGGGTTAGGATGGTAGTCCACTTGTAGCTTGCGTAGGTAGCACGTTAACTAACGTTTATGAATTCTTATTTTCTTTTTCACTTGTCAAAAACATTCACATTATTATTTGTCAATTTAAAATATTTAAACAGGCAATATAAATAATGGAAAAGATATTTCCTTTGTTTAAATTACGTCATTACTAAAATACGAAAGATTAACTGTAAGATCGTGGTATTTTTAACAGAATTCTATAAATTATTTGTACTAGAAGTATATTAAAAACCAATGAAAAGGAGAACGGGCCTATAAACAAATACATTATAATAAAGATTGGCTTAATTATTTTGAAAAACATTTCTTGTGACATTTTGGGGAAATAATTTGACGCCAGTGGTTGTCACGTTTTTTATTTAAAGTTATTACTCATAGACCGGGTTTTTATCGACGCGGTATGGTAACGCTAAAAAGTTCTAACATAATATGGAATATTTTTTTTGCAAAATTTCAAATAGCACTTCAAAAAGGTATTTTTTATGAGATAAGAAAGTGTCAAATTCGAAAACTCTATCTTTTTAAACTACTTAATAAATATAAATTAAAAATCGCGTTCTTATTATTCTAAGATTTTTTTTAAATTTAATAAACATGTTAAAAAGTATTTAAAGCAAAAATTATAATCTATTTTTTAGAGAAATCAAGTTATTTGAATGTAGTTGGTAATATTGGCTACGGGCTTAAATTAAGCAGATTTATAAATTAGTTAACGATGATTAGTTAACATTGTATGATAAATCATTATTCACGGCGATTTAGTTTTACTTATAAAAAAATGATTCAATATTTGATGTTGCATTGTGGAATATATATAGCTATTTAAATTCTCTCATTATAAAATTATATTATGAGTAAATTAATAACGAAATCTCAAATAATGTATTCTTTTATTTGATGCTCGCATTTAAAATTAATCCAATATTTTCATTCTTGAGATAAATCCATAACTCAATGATAATTTGTGGTAATTTTTGAATAATATTTGTTGTTTTTACACGAAAAACAAAAGAAAAAAATAGATTTAAGTCGAAAAATACAGAAAAGTAATTTCTAAGAAAATAACATTAAACTGATTGAACAAAAAGGGGAGGGTAAAGCAGGGTGTAAATCTCTACAAAAGGCTATATCACGGCTAAGGCAAAATAATGCGTAGCCGCGAGCCGCGCTTAAGGGGTGTTATAGGTCACCCCCTGCTACGACAGGCTTTAACTATTTGGTCTGTGATTTTGCCACTTGCGGGTCGCACTGGGAAAAGCACTAGCCATAAAGATTACAGGATCCATCGCTATAAGCAAAAGTGATAAAAAACGTTTTTTATATTATTTTTGTATTATGAGTATTTATATCGTTGGCTTAGAACGGAAAGTTCGTATAATAATATTCAAGGAAGAAACCAAATACGTTTTTAAATAAACTTCACTAATGTTTTTCCTTTTGTACACGCTACGTAATTGGCAATGGATGTATTTTACGGACTGAGAAACAAAAACTATTTGAAAGATGATAACGTGATTGTATAAATTATTTAAATCATCAATGAAACTATTAAAAAAATTGATAATGGACTCAACCGAAAACACAAGAAAACAAAAAACGGCTTTTTTGGCCCAGTTTTATCACCTGCTAAACACTATTATAGATATTGATACTAAAAATGAAAAATAGTTATCTCATTTGCAAGGTTAAAATAGCAAACCAGCAGGTATGACACATGAATCATTTTTCTTGTATAATAAAACTTAAAGTAAATGTCAAACGTTTTATTTTTGATGAAAAGATTCAGACATTAACTATTTTAGTATAAAATTTCGCTTGATCTATCAACCGTTTTAAAGTATAATTTAATGAGGGTGTAATGCATTTAACTATATTAAAAAATATACTCTGCAAGTTCTGTAGTAATCGAATTCGTGTCCCTAGCAGATGACCCAGGGGCCAGGACCCCTTCTCTGTGCTTAGCAACCATTCGCCCTTTACACTTTTACATATGTGTTTCTCCGCCTTTAACGGATTCAAAACTGAATTATCTAAATTAAATAACACGATGGGGGAAAGATAAGCTGCGAGTTTGCTTGATTACAAAGGTAGTAAAGGAAAATGTATCAAATAAGTTGGCTTACCGGGGACGCATTATGATTATCTCGCTGTTTGCTGACGACTTTGGGATAATGTTGGCATACGAGAGCTTTACCTTGGCTCAAGGAAAATAAAATTTATTGTAATATTCTTTATCCTTCCACAAAGTATACCAACTTTGTTAATATTCTTTTTTTGTAAATAAAAAGAAAATTTCAGTTGCCAATAAGTATTTTTTTATAAATCAAACTGTTCACAATAAATAAGTACCTTTTAATTGCTATTAGTAAAATTGTGTTGAATAAACACTTTTTTACCGCTAAAATACAAAAAAAATAGTATAAATAACTTAAGATTTAGTACATTGAGATTATTGTTTATTGTCATCTTTCAGAATGACGAAACTTGCTTCAAATAAAAAATACACATTATCTAACAGTTTATATCGATTTTTTTAAATGGTCCAAAGCACCTTTTTAAATAGTTTGGTTTTGTCACCCTAATTATGTAAAACCTTTATTAATTATATTTTGAATAAAATATTCGTATATCTGATGTATTGTATAAAATTTTATTTTGAAAGTATTATCAAAAACAGAAATACTTTAATCCTTATGCGTAAACCGCGAAAGCGACTTAATCTATATCATTCGATTTTATGAATACTTGATTTATTAATATATGTATTCGTATGTACATATTTGACATAAGATATTTGTTTTTCATGGTCATGACAAGGAAATTGTTTTTGTGTAATGAATAATTATTGTTCCATTATAGTTGCATTCAACTTTAATCTTAAAAATTAGCAGATAGTATGTCTCTACTCTTTATTTTGATTGCTGATAAGTAAAACATGTTAATTTAATTTATATATTTTGAAAGATAAAACGTACATTTCTTTGATTAAGAACTAAATTGTTGTAATAACAGCTAATATGCTTTACATTTCCTGTTATTGGTATTTTTATACATTAATAAGTATTGTTTAAAAATCACTTTTATTTTGGTCAATATTATAAAAATCAATCGAGTCGTTTGTGGTTGTAGAAATCAAATACATTTTTACAAAATAGTGGTACGTCAGACAAATCACTTGTATGGTGTCTCTGTCAATACTTGTTGGAAAGGCATTATATTATTATGACAGGTCAGTTGATAATGCTCGTAACGAGTGAAATCAGCCTTGATTATAGTAATTTAAAGTGTAATTAGTTCATAGGAGTATCTTATTTTTTAAATATAATGTTAGACAAATAATCAATAAATTGTGATATTATTGTGTTTGACAATTTACCCACAACCTAATAAATAAAATAAAAACTTGAATTATGTAAACACGATAACTGACCTCGACTCTCTCTTCTTTAAGGTCAACTTTGAGTGCGAGTTGCTCTCTCAGGACAACGTCAGGGTAATGGGTTCTATCAAATGTGGCTTCTAACTGTTCAAGCTGCTCCTCTGTGAAGATCGTACGGTGTCGTCTCTTGCGTTTTGGTGGAGGGCCCAAGGGATGCGCTTGTAGACCAGCTGCTACGGCTTGTACGTAACCTCCATAAAGGCCAGGATATGCAACTGCTGCTGCAATGATAATGTTGTATTTAGATAAGGGTGTTATTTTTTAAAATTATCGGACTGATATTGAAATATAATCTAACAACATACAATTCACTCGCATATGGTCTGTAGGTTAATGTTATATATAATTGGTCTAAAATTAGTATAACGTTTCATTTTACTCCCATTTTTTTGAATACATATAATTCAAATGGTATGCTAGTTAAGCTTTCGAGATATAAAAAAATTCATTCGTTTGGTAGAATATTAATTTCTATTTCTCTTCTATTGATTTCATTTTATTTTTTAGCCTGCTAATTAGGCGTTTGACTATTAGAAAGCTAGAGATAAAAAATACATCGTGGGTTTTAAAAATTGTAAAATAGCTATTTATAATAGTATGATGATATATTAAGAACACTCATTTTGACAATCTACGTTCAGAGGTGGGCTGCCAATACGTCAACAAGAGGCTAAATGGATTTTTAATCACTCTTATACAATTATACGTAATAATTATCAAAGTTATCGAATTTTACTGTATTCTTTGTTTTATTGTGTAGCAAAATGCGATGCACCGGAATATAATTTATATAAAATGTTAAAAAAGGTATTTACCTACGTTAGATTACAAAAGTGAAGAGTGAAAATATTGATAAAAAAGTCTCTAAAATTTTCACTGAAATTCCATGTTTTAAACGTTATCCGCCATAGATAATTAATGTATATGTCAGAAATATCAAATGTAGATTACTAAATTCTTAAAATTGATTATAATGTACAATTTATAACGCATAGATCTAAGAATACATTTTTTATTAATTTAACAAGGGACTGTGTGAGCTCCTGCTGACCGTTACTAGCCCACCCCGGCCTTTATTATATATTTTAAGTTCGTCTTAGTAAAAATATTAAATCTTAGTCAAAATTTGTAAAGTCTCTATCAAAATCTTGACCACAACTTATTATTGATACATGTGCCTAAATAACGTAATGCATATTATAAAAAAAACAATAACCAAGAAAAATAAAGCATCGTATCATCCTTGAAGTTTATTCAAATAACATACATATGCACCCCCGCAAATGTTGCCACCATTCATGCGTTGTAAAAATTGACAAGATAATACTTTATTTTTCTGACTGGCAAAGAATGCAAAGCGAAAGGAAATTTATTTGAACGAACGAATTTAAGCAGCATCGCACTCGTATGCGCGAATAAGGATTTGTTCCATTTGATAAGTTGAAAAGTATGTTTTTAGCAATCGATAAGATTATTAATTCTCCGTGTCCGTGTATATATGCGAATATATTTACACACACTACAATACACCAATCTGAAGTTGAATGGAAAATGTATATCGTTAGAAAATAAATTCATAGCACCTACTAATTTTGTTGCTTTAAAAAACCGAGGATTTTTTCTATTTTGCTAATATTATGCATAATAATGCAATGTTGAAGGGTAAAAAATTAATTGATTGCTGCATGTTTCTGTTAACCTTCATCTTATCGATATAGTTTTGTCAGTCATATTAAGTTTTTTTAAATTTTATAACCAGTTTAAAGATGTATTTATGAGTGGTTTTATTTAATCATTTTGCTTAACTTATTATTTTTCACTTGCTTTTCAGAATTCGGAGAAAATAATAGTAACAAAACTTATCTGGGAGATCAATGTAATTTTGTCTTTCTTTAAGGTGCTTTAGTGGTTTAAATATAAACTAGCTGTAAGCCCGTTGCCCAGCAACGTGAGATTTTTGTTGCATTGTGTTTAATTTAATTTAGTTTAATTTAATTTAATTTTAATTTATTTTATTTTATTTTATTTTATTTAAAAAAGTGGACACTGGAAGGTGTGAAATCTGGTCGGACAGACATACGGACATTATCGGCTATTAATATATAGATTCTGTGTGCGGGCAGTTTCATTGACTGATTTTTAACCAATTTATGGATTTTTATTCGAATATATGAATATATTTATTTATTTTCTTAAATTCCCTCTCATCTATCCAATCGCAAAAAGGAGTGTATTGAAACAAGGAAAGTAGTTAACAATTCTGTTCTACCTATATCTTTATATTCTTATTTAAAAAAAGAGGTTGAGCAACTGAGTAACAAGCAGTTCTTATGAAAAAAGTTTTATTAAGATAAGATCTATTAAGCGCCCAGTTAAATGAATAGGGAATAGGGAGATTTAAGCTGAATAGTAATCAGAAGTGTTCATGTAATCTGTCTTCACCTAGAGTTACAGCTGAAAACATTTAAAAATAAATTTGCGTCTAAAAGTTTTAAAATATTTTCAGAGATCCCTCTAAACAGCGAGAGTCTCATTGTGTTGAAAAGGTATGCACCCCAAAAAATTTCCGTTGGGAGTATTTACGTTAACCCTCCAAGGACGAGCGTCACCATATGGTCACACAAAACACCGTTGTCTATTGATCCCACTATTCATACTTTTTCTACCTGAATATCGTTGCTTTTGCTCTTATTTGGTTAAGAAGGGTACGGACTACAGTAAGTCATCAGCCGAAGGAACAGGAACGGTCTCCAAAAGCACATGTGATTTTTTGAATTTCCGTTTTTTTTAATTTACTTTTTGAAACTGTTAGATATTTTTTTATAAAAACATAAAATTATTTACAGTTATTTTTCTAATATATTTGTTTTGAAATTATGTTGATCTAAAGAGGTCAAATTGTAAATATTTTAAAAAAAATCACCTTTAGCTATATTTCAACCCCGAATGTTTGCAAGCCCATACGGTCACTTTTGTCCTTACTACTGTCCGTACTCAATATTACACGGTAATAAAAGGATGAGCATGACCATATAGTCATGCGGGGTTTCTATACAACGACTTTGCGTTTTTTTTTTTAAATTTTGGATAGGAATAAAAGTTATCCGTGACTTCAATATGGCTTAGAAAATATTTTTTTTATCGGAAAAAAGCTCTCGTCTCTGGAGGGTTAATGCAATTACTTGGCTTTATGCTAAATTAATAACATGGATTTATTCTTTTAATATTGCTATGAAAGTTTTCAGGGAAAATTAAAAAAAATATTCGAAAATCTTCTTTTGTAGAACCGTAAAAAAATGTTATTATAACCAGTTGCATTGCTACTAAATGCGTGATAATTTGTATTGAAAATTACTGGAGATAAAACAACTGTAATAATACATAATGAAGAAAATACTTATGTTGATTTTTGAGTGAACCTTTGTTGTTGGATGAGAATAACATTGCGTTGTAATGGTAAATTTAAAAGGTTATATTATGCCCTAACACTTTTAAGGCATCTCGGTTATATTATTTGTATACCATCGCATCATCCTATTTTCAATAAGTTCAATAAGCAGCGGTGAATCGAAATGGAAAAAGCTTTCAGAATAAAAACACGAGACGTAAAAATATTGAGGCGAGCTTTGTGTTAAAATACCTACAGTAAGCTGCCTTCAAAGATTTTCACACCCACTTATCGACGCACTGGAATCATGCTTTCAATTTTAGACTTAGTCGATGAAAATATTAACGTTAAATAAATAAAAAAAAACAGTCCATTATAAGCAAAAGCAATGTACGTTTCAGCAAAGATTTAAAAAGTTGCAGCACAAAATATTCATAAAACAAAAAGTAACACTTACTTTTCATTGCATTGTGAGAGAAGATCAAACGTGGGTTTCAAAGGTTGAAAAACGTTAATAACACCGTTTATTTCACTGTTTTTTTTAAACCAGTTGTTTGAATTTTTTAAAGTTGTATGACATTAAGTTAAGTCGTAAACTATGTGATCACAGTAAATCAATCAGTATGCTATAATTTAACGAATTATAATTGAACAAATTCGTGTATTCATTTGACAATTCACCATTGATTGATTTGTAAATACTACATAATAGGAAAAACTTAACATTACAATGGATTTTAATGATATTAAATAATGTATAATAGGTATGTATAAGACGATTTGTGCTTATTGCAATATTTTAAGCGTACATTTAATCAGTTTCAGTTACTTTCTGAAACATTTTCAAAATGTTTGATATATTCATACCTTCAATTTCTTTCTTTGGGTAAAACATTTCCGGATGGGAACTAGAAAATTTCTCCAGGCTATCAGGGCGGGCTTTGTGTTTTCATTCAAATCAATTTTTCAGTAAACCCCTTCGTTCAATCAAAATGCTTGTTCGCAAGATTCTATTAATCATTCAAAATGTTTTTGCTAATCTTCGAAAATCTCCTTAGCAGTAAGAAAGTTTTTCAAGGAATATTAATTTGAAACTGAACTTAAATGGTAAAAATCGAGTAAAATATGGTCGTACACATGATAATTATTACACATCATAAAAAAATAATTTAATATGGCATTGGTTTGACTTTGATATTTAATTTTCATTCATTGAAATGTGTCAAAAAGTAAATTATATTTTTTTTTGTATTAACTGCTAATTTTTGACATAATATCTGATTTAAAATTCGTAAACTAATATTTTGATTTATTTTTAATAGATGACACATCAAGATATTTAAAAAATTACAGCATTAAATATGTTTTTATATGCCGCTTAAAAAAATTGTGTCATTTTAATAGTTTTCATTGTTACATTGTAAGCTTAAAATATTGAAAAAAAAAAAGACAGTATGATGAAAATGATTTTAAATCGTTCATAAATTGTAATTTATTTCTCATGTGTAAATTATAAACATAAATCCTCACAAGTGGCAAGTTATGTTTTTGATTTAATATCGATTTTTTTACTATGAAAGGTACATATTATGCAATACTAATTGTCATATATAGGGCATGAAACAATCCTTTACATCGTGGTTTTGGAAATTTATTTGGGTTGTGAGTTTGAAAGACCGATCTATTATTCCTCCCGGAAAAACAAATCCACAGAACAAATGGTTTTGTGCAAACACCCGCTTTCACTCATACGAGTATATCAGTCTTAAGGCTGCGGTGTATAGCTGTCTTAAGGAATCAATAGATTGTAGAAAATCTCTCGCCTGAGTATACATATGATTCAGTGAAAACCAACCATTTCATAGAAAGTTCATGCAAAATAGCTATAGTATTTAATAAAAAAAAACTGTAAATATAACAGTGTGCACGATCAAGTAATTGGAACGATACAGTATAATTTATATAAGTAAACTCTATGTGTAATAGAAATTTATTAAATAAATGTTAATAATTATTCTTTTTTTATTTTGTATAAATTAATTATTGAGGTAATGTATTCATGTTTAAATGTTTCATTTTAGTTTTTAAAAAAATTGAGACTGTCCAAAGATATTTCATCTCCAATTTAATTTATATTATTAACATGAGAAAACGTTGTCTACGCCTGTAAGTAGCATTATAAAATTTATTTTTAAAACTTACTAAGTTAGATTAAGCTAATCATAGTTTACACAACAGTCATTATTTGTGATACTCCTGGAAAGGGGCTGATTTCATTATAGCTCTAATATTTAACGCAATTATTATTAAAGCAATCAAATGATAAGCATTTAAATAGCCACATATGTTTTTATATCAATATTTTTAAAATTTACTTACCAACTTAGAAAACAAGTGTAGATTGATCGAATTAGACGATTTGTCGTCAAGAGTGTATTCCCAATCGATTGTATGTAAAATTTTATTCGTTACAACGTTGATTTTTTATGGATTTAACAACGTTTTGGTATTGTAAAAAAAGTTACATCTATCATAATTCATAAGTAGCTTTTAAAGAGATTGCGTGATTGAATATATAATAATATCTCACCATATGGCATAGTATGAAGAGGTATACTTTAGAGATCAGATGGCGTTTGGTTCAAGTCCTGGTATATTAAATATCAAAAGTTTTATTTAAATTTCATTTTAGTTTTTAGACTCGATTGCTAGAGTTGAGTATGATAGCATTTCCGTCTTAAGTGAGTTTAAAAAAATCATCGAGTTTATTGTGTTTTAATTTTTCAATAAAATTTGACATGTTGGCAGTTGACTATTTACTAGCTGTAGTGTAAAATATTTTCTTCTTCTTATTATATATCTTTATAAATAATAATTCATATAATCTTTGCTTGTAACTGATTGTTTGGCTAGTTATACAAATGGGCCTATTAGAGGCGAAGTGAGCCAAGTGATATTTTTGAAAAAGTTGGATGCCTTGTAATATTCTACACGTCGTTTAAGTATCGTAAAAGTGAAGTAATTTCAGTTAATACACATTGCAATAGTGTTATCTACGTAAAATAAAAAATAAGCAATCCACCAAAGCTCCAGGTAAAGACTTACCTTACTTAAAGTTTTACCATTTTACTATTTGGCTCACTTCACCCTCATGGGTCCATTAATAGAACAATAGGGATTCATACTATTAGCCCTCCAAATTGAATTGTTGATGATTACTGCCTTAGATTTCACAGGGAGAGTATAACGAAATCTCCACCCAGGCATAAGTTTTCTTTTATCCACCCAATGTTTACCCTAGACCCCGACCCCTTGCAGTCCCCCTCCCCACTCCTGACAACCGCGGTAACCGCTTACGCTAATGTTATTCTTTATTTTTTAGAATAATATTTTGACGGTTGAATGATTTGCTTCTACGCATAAAAGATTATTCTTTCCCGGCGGGAGATAGGAATGGTCCTGCCTACTCAATACTCGGAAGGAATATTAGGATTTTTATAAAACGGAAAGCTTTCTTATTTATGTGGATATTTATGCATTATTTATTAACTGTTTTTTGACGGAACATCAATAATATTGTTATTAATTTCAATATTGTTTACTGTCAATTTTAGATGGAACAATACTGTTGAAACATATTTTTTTATACTTCTTCTTTTGTTAACTACATCTAAATAAGATACGTGACAGTGGCGCGTACTTGGGGCCTCAATAATCTCCGAATGGCTAGTATAATATAACCCATATATATACTTTTTGTTAATTTTTTTTTATTTTTTTAGTTGGAATTTTCTGACGCTTTATGTTATCCGCAAAACAGGGCCTCCAAATTTTATTGCGCCTGGGGTCTCCCATGTGCTTAATCTACCACTGCGTGAAAGTATATTGAGAAAGTACACAAATATTATTTCTCAAAGTGTGATTTAATATAAAACTAAAACGATAGAGTAACTCACAATCTCATTATTATTTTTGTTTTACAAAAAATCTACACTTACAACCTTTTAGATCTTGAGTCACGTTATGTAGAAATGCGTCGGATAAGTCCAAAAGATAATATATTAAATGAATCCAATATATTTATTCCTCTCTACTTAGATATTATATGAGCCCTTAAGAGGTGAAGTGAGCTAAGTAGTAAAATGGTAAAACCTTTCTATTAGACTTTTTAATACAATCACGACTTTATTTGGTGTTTTGGTGAATTGCATATTTTTTTATTTTAGTGGGTATTTACTGAGCACACTTCACTTTTACGATATATTAAGACATTTAGAATATTATAACGTATGCAGATCATTTTTCCTAAAATACCACATGGCTCACTTCACCTCTCATGGCATCGTATTATCGTTTTAATATTCTAATTACGCTATAGATAACAGTAGTTGATAACTTTTTGGTTATTTTTTTACTGTATACATTTTTTTATTATATTCTATATATTTTTTAACGTAAATATTTAATAACTAGGTATGAATATGTTTTTGATGCACCACTATATCCTCACACATACAACAAAAATAAAATCCTTCTGCAATAATTATTGTTTATCCAATTTATTTTTATATGCATTTTTGTCAAGTACTATAATAATAAAATCAGTAGGCAATACAATTTTCGAATGAAACAATAATAAACTTAGTTACTACTGTTGGCTTTATTGAACTAAATATTTTGTATAGACTTTTATTGGAATTCCATAATATTAAGTATCAGCTACTTAAACATTTTTATTTATTTTTAATACTGAAAAAAATATTTTTGCAGCTAGTCTTTGTGTGAGCGCTGTTGTACTATATTTTTTAACAATGACGATTTTCGTTTATGAGAAAACAAACATTAACACTTAATTAACGGCAGTACAATTTATTATTGCCCCAGGCATCAGTGTCATCTTATTTAACACAATTTTCAATTCGAAGGGAAATATGAAAAATGTTCTGTTGAGTTTATATTGTTTTCTGCCATCATTAGGTATCAGGCAGCGTGTCATAGTTAATGGTGATGTTGGCAAAAAATAAATATTATATATATCGTATATAATAATTTAATTTTATAAAACAGCAGATAACCTAAATGATAGTATAATACTACATTTTTATAAATCAACAAGTTAAAAATTCCTATGTGTAGTTTTTAAGTTAATAAGCTTTAGAGATTCCAGTTAGTGCCTTATATGCCGTTGGGTAAATAATTATCAAATTTAATGCCAATCTAAATGTTGTTTAAAAAAAGTGTAATTGAATTATACATACCGAAGAAATCATGCGCTGCATGAAAGCCGGAAGCGGCGGCTGCTATTTGATGTAGTCTAAGGGCGGGAGGAGCAAACGGTGGTCTCGGGGGTCTCGGTGCAAGCAGGCTGTCTATCGTGAAGGCAGATCCAGGTGCTCCTCTAGCTCTCCACGCGCCACTTCCTGAAGTCTGCATTCCTCTTGATTCTCCGCTGCCAACACTCGAGATGCTACCCGTTCCACTGACCGCTTCGACTCCTGCCCTGTCAGCCCAGCTCAAGGGCTCCAGTTTCACGGATAGCTTTGGACCGTCCAAGAACCCAGATGATGAACGCATGCGAAAGCTAGTATTATATATTGTTATTAATTATAAAATATTGGAAGCACGTTTGTTCTCTCACTGGAATAATCAATGCTATACAGAAAAAGTAAGATACTATCCAGTGATTGCAATGCTCACTGCGGCCCACTTAACATTTCTACACAAAATTAAATGTTTTACAACAGTGTCTATGTTAAACATGATTTATTAAAATACTATAGCAATTTTTTTGAATTAATTGTTTTATTTTTAGATGGCAAGTATTTGTAGGTAATCAATTATATTTATCCGACAGTTATTATATATATTATACGGTTATCGTTATACCACTTTTCTTGTATCATGTCAACACTAAAAAAATAATGTAAAGTTTGTTGATTTAAAACATTGATAAATGTTTAGTTTTTTACACATTAATTGCACGCATATACTTAAATAAAAACTCTCACACAAGTTTATTCAATTGTTATTTCAATTATCAAGAATAATGTTTTCAGTTTTATCGAAACAAACATGAGTGACGTTCACGAAACACTTCCTGTTTATATTTAATTTTGATAGAAAAATCGTTTTTATTTATTTTTTAACACAATAAATAAAGAACTGAGTAAAAGAACTACTGAGAAAACACAGATTATATCACATCACGAATAAAAGGCGATACGTATTTCTCATTGACAAAACCGTGTCCATCGCTTAGGGGATTTGATTCGATAATTTCCCGTGGCTGAACTGAACTGTACTGAACGCGTGGTAGAGTACCCCGCGTTAGCACCCTGCCTCACCCTTTCTACGGGGCGGCGGCGAAAGCCTCTCCTATCGCATTTCATCCCCCCGAAGTGGAACAAGGCGGGGCCTACGAGTAGCGGTGCTACGAACGTAGCGGGCTAACGGTCGTCGATTCCAACGATGGATCGCTCGACGAGAGAATGTCAAAGGAGAGGTGATATCTCTTTTATTGTGAAGCGTTGTGTATCTACATCGCCCGTCTCCTAATTTGATCACAATGAGAAGGGTTGTTTTGGAATGAAACCTCTACAAAAGTTGCTACATATATGATTTCTTGTGACAATTTATTATTATTTACATTTAATAATATACTTATTTAATCATTTTAAATTTAAATTAAAAATTGAATGGAAATCATGGCAACTAGATATTTAAAAAAATATTAGCCTTTTAGCTGCTGTAAAAAAAGTACGTAATTAACTAGCACGCCGGCTATGATTTGCAATTATTAATTATAATTATAAGTATAAAAATATCTCGTAACTGGCGTGTTGAGCACGAAAAAATTTACAAGATATCTCGTCTGTGGCAGCCATCGAGTTAAATATATTTATTTCACTTCATATCAACGAAAACTCAAACATCTGCTATAAATATTTTCACAATAAGATAATACCCCATAATAATAATAATAAATATAACAGCAATAATAATCCTTACTATAAGATCATTTTAATAACATATGAAGTGGACCTCCAGCATGTCGGGTCGGAGTTGAAGAATTCTTTCTTATCCGTTCTTCGAAAAGTTCTCGATGGTTGGTTTCGAGAAATATTAATTTTTAATTATGTGAATATAGAAAAATATTTTGCAAAAAATATTAATAACTACAAAAATAGGTACATGCCAAGTATAGCAAAATGTTTTCTATTTTATGAGAACATCACTTAATCCATTTTCAAAATGATAAAGAAGAAACTTTTTACCCTTTTTTTATCTTATTTTTTTTGGGAATAATAAAACAAATATGATTGATATAAGCGGAAAAGACAAAAGTGATAAAATTCAAAACAATATATAAAATTATTTATAACTTCATCACTACTAGCAAGTATTTTTGTATAAATTCATATTTTTGATTTTATTTTTTGATAATTAATAATAAGCTGATTGGCATGAAAAAATTAAATATATTTGTGATATCCACGAATAAAAATTAAAAATCACACCAGTACAACAGAAATTCATATTGTATGATAATATTTTGAAGAACAGTTAAGCACTACACAAAATTTGTACAAAAAATACTTTATAGTGACGTAGCATTCCATTATATTAAATTAATTATGGAATATTATATTTTTAATACTACATGAAATTTGAAAGGACAGTCAAATTGATCTTTACAGGTTATTTATTAATGGGAATTAATTTTATTGACTTACAATTACAAAAATAGTATGATTTAAAGTTCAACGGGATTGAATTAAATATAAAGCCATTTACCATCTCCGATTTTCCAAAAACGGCTTTAATTTTATTTTTGTTATATTTCAATGATGAA
The DNA here is from genome assembly GCA_030503985.1 of Himalopsyche tibetana. Taxonomy (NCBI): domain Eukaryota; kingdom Metazoa; phylum Arthropoda; class Insecta; order Trichoptera; family Rhyacophilidae; genus Himalopsyche; species Himalopsyche tibetana. Next base: position 20,247,822 of record JAPJYX010000009.1, on the reverse strand, counting down.
ACACCATTTTCAGCCGCCGTTGTACTATTCCCAAATGGCTTTTGTGAACGGTTGTATTACAACAAAAATACAAATGGATCAAAGAATAATACAAATAGAATGGAACCAGAACTAGTTTTTTATTCGAAATAAAAATAAAAAGCTTTTCCCTTTTTTGCACGTTTACGTTAGAATAAAGAATGAATAGGGTGGGCTACATACTCCCACTATACACACAGATTTTGTATACGGCATGATTCAAAGTTAAGTCTGCTTTAAAAATATAGGTTAGGTTACATAATTTAGAGAAATTGTACAATGTAATTTGGATAATTTTTACTTTTTGCTTATTTTAAAATACAAAATGTACCGTTGATTATGTTTCGATTTGTCAAGCTTTGTTTAAAAGCATTCAACACATCAGAAACTACAGCTTTCCCAGGTCCTCTAAAGCTAAAGGTTTGTATTTGAATGGCGTCCAAAGAATTTTGATATGTTTCAGCTTAAATATTCAATTACTGTCCGAATAACATGCATCTTTTAAAATAGAAATATTGTAATTTCCGCACAGAATTTTTGATTCTCAAAAAAATTAAGAAATAAGCATACGCATGATTTAATATTCTAGTAGGTTCTTGCTATAAATGCTTCTTTTATTTCATTTCTCATCTCAAATTTATGGGCAAACAATACGATAGGTATTATGTTAAACTTTAAATATGATTGATTTTTATTGTATCATATAATATCATTTGTTATCGTTACTTTATATTAAACTTAATCTTGATACTTTCTGGTAGACCTCTAATATAAATCCACCCTCAGAAACCAGCGTGTGTATTAGCTTAGATACTATTAAATGTTAATCCAAATAGGGGCTGATTTATCCGCTAAGGAAGTAAGAATCGACGAATTCCTCAGAGAGGCTGGGCGGGTGGCCTATTGTAGGCGCAATACAATAAAAATCTCAGTAAGTGATCATCGCTTTGAGTAAGTATTTTATGCGTTAATCATCTTTTGAGTAAAAACTTTATAAATTTAAGCGTGGAATGTCATTGAATAAGTTAACGACACTTTTTGTATCGTATTAATAAGACATACATATCTAGAAATGTTATAATAAGGTCAATCATTCCAATTATGAGAATTACTGATCGTTGAATCAAAGAGACAAAAAAATATTACCTAACAAACTAATGTTTGTATACATTTTTGTTTATTTAGAGTGTTTTCAACTGATTCGATTATTAATCAAATAACTAGCGAAATAACCAGTTTTTTTTACTTAACCTCCACTTAATTTTTCCAATTTATTCTCATTTTTTTAATCTACTGAATAGTGATTTCTCAATTAAAACGAGAGTTTCCTTTTTTTAAATTCCATGCTAAAGAAATATTTTTTTATTTACCAATATCTAAAATCGACTGTTATAATATCTACTATTGAAAACTAGTTTTGAAATGCAAAACAAAGTTAACCATTTGAAAGACATATATTTATAATAATAAAAACGTTACTTACATAGTCATTTTAAGTATGGATCAACATAAATCCTTTTATAATATGTTCTCACGTATAATCAAATAATTGTTGCATAAGCATGCAACAATTATTTGATTATAAGTAAGATTATAAGTATTATAAGTAAGTATTATAAGTAAGAATAACTTTTGATAAGCATCAAAAGTTATTCTTACTAAATCATTGTCATTTTATATTAATGTTTATGCATTGCTAACAGTATTTTTATAGTTGCTAATTTACTATTACAATCACACATCTATAAATTTGTAATTTCGTTTGAAAGATAAATTCTACTCAATATATATTGATCTTTGCGTGGTTTTTTTCTTTGATCTGGAATAAAAAATACAAACCTCATGTCTTACGGTGTCCTATGTATGACCTCGCCGTTAAATGGTATATACATTATTTGTTTACCCTCAGGCATCGTGCGAGTTGTGTGTAGAAAAAATCTAAGCTGATCCAAAACTTTTTTAAATGATCGAATCACAAAAAATTACATTCTTGAAAAGACAGATTGCGAATGTGCAATATATATTAAACTTTCAAACATTTGCCGCGCGAAAAATTGGTTTATGATATTTTCAATGAATCCTCGGTAAATAGTTGAACAATACCAACAAATTTTTAAAATACATATAATAATTTGTGGCTTATTCCGTCAACAACTTTCAATTTCATACACTATTTTTATAACTTCTATTTAAAAAAAAAAACCTTCAAAAATATGTTTAGGTGCCTAAATATTGATTGTAACTACAATCGTCCTCCAAATTGGTACTTTACTAAACTGACGGAAGAGATGAATATTATCGATTCTTTCATTCATATTCGTAATTCGTATAAATTCACTGTATGCACTGTAGTGATCAAATTAAGTTTACTTTATATTTAATAAGCCCATCTTAAATATAACTTCCGTTTAACATTTTACGGATCATTTTGTCCATCGATTTGAAAGTTTATCCAGCTGAGGCAATATGATATGCTTTGACGGGTGTTTAACGGTATGTTAAGTATACATACATAATAAGTGAATGACTTAGCCCGCTGTTGCCTAACAGTATATTGAAATATTAATGAGGTAAATGCTTTAATTAGAGTTCCCACGAAACAGAGCTTTTCTTAGTAAAAGTATCACCTGTTTCCCGTTTAAAAAAAAACAACGTTATTTTATATAATATGTGTACGTTGGAGCGAGGAAATCTCTTATTTACGATTTTATTACGATTTGTTTGTGGCTTGCCTGAATATATTTCGTATTCCTTTTAAAAATGAACGTATAAAATTGATATTAACAATTAGTTCTTGTAGTAAAATTTAATTTGATAACTTGTTCCGACAAATGTAATAACAGAGTTATCAAATTTATTTGTTTTGAAAAATTAACTTCCACCATCAAAATCAGAATCCATCAAAAATACAAAAATATCTAAATATGAATTATAAACTCAACCAACAATTATTTTATTTTGCCGCCTGTGTGGTCGAGTGGTCAACGTCGTTGGCTACCGCTATGGAGGTCACGGGTTCAAATCTCAGTACGGGCTATTTTATAAATTGATTTTTCAATCGATTTATGAATTTCTGTTCAAAGGCATGGATGTATGTGATGTCTTGAATTCCCCCCTCCCACCCATCCTATCCTTTCCTTATATTCCCTACTCTCTTTGGAAAAAGAGAGGTTGAGCAACTGAGTAACAAGCAGTTCTCGTAGAAAAACTTCTGTTGAGATAAACTCCATTAGGAGTCCGTATGCTTCACATAGGGAGCGGACATGGAAAAAAACAATTATTTAAAAAAAAAAAAAAAAAAACTAAATATTATAAAATAAATTTATTTTGTTTGCCACCTTCAATATCCAATATTGACATTGATTCTATCTGTTGATTATTTTTTTTAATAATTTATAGAGATTAAATTATTACATAAAAATACACAAGCGATAAAGCGTACACAAGAGACTAATAAAGTCAGTATATTTAAATGTATGCGTCGCTCCAAAAGTAATAAATTCCACATCTCATCATTTAAGGGAATATATCGGTTAAGCGAGTCCCTTTCAGAAAAAGAAGCTGCTTCGACGAAAAGAGCTATGTTCAGCGCGTTAAAAGACACAATTCACAAATCATCGCCCACGTACGGTAAGCGATATAACTAAAAAAAGAAGAGTATACTAATAAATATTTTTTTTAAATTACATAGAAACGTAGCATTATTGGTATTGTAAGCATCTATCTCCTAAAGTATCATTCGAGTTAAAAGATTAACAATCATTTGTAAAATCATCTCAACGCTTAGTTAGTTTATAAAAAAAACATTTAAGGATACATAAGTTCTGTTAAATAAAATTTGTAAGATTTACATTTTTAATGACAAAAGTTTTAAAGTTGGTCAAGAAACTATATCAATCTAAAAAAATAATACCCACTTAATTACAAATTATTAGTTTTGGAAATAAATAAAAAGATTTTCGGACAGGTAGCGTTACTAGAGACAAAGATAATGTCTAAATATAAATATGAAATATGCCATTAATTGCTTTTGGGAAATTTCATTATCATTTTCATGGAAAACAGCTGTGCTTAATTCAACAGACAAGATTCATAATTTTTATCCAATAAATATTTATAAATTTGAATTTTAATTATTTGTTGATTCGTATCGTTGTCATTTTTTAGTTGAATGAAAGCGTGAACTAATGATAAGTTTGGAAAGTTTAGTATGCTATTAGTAGATAAATACAGTGGTGTAGCAAGAAGGAGGGGGGGGGGGCACGTTTCAGTGGGCGGCATTTTTGAAAATGAACAGAAAAGTTTGAAAGTAATATGAAAATAAAGATTTATATGTATACAGAACCAATGTAAGCAATATCACTTTCACTATATTTTCTTCCGCCCACTGACAATATATATTCTTTTGTAGGCGGCATTTTTGAAATTTTCAAAGGTAACAAAACAAATACAAATTGTTTTGGATATAGAAACATAACTTTTTGGGGTTCGCGTTTTTAAGAAATAGAAAAAAAACTTCAGAGGTAATAAACAATAATTGTTTCGTATAAAGAATCAATGCAAGCGATAATTAATTCACCATTTTTTCCTCGCATGATAATGTTTTGTAAAACACTTAAAACAATATCATGATGACATTACTTGGGAAGAATTTAAAAAAATGCTAATTTGTTCCTGCTAAGCAAGCAGAGATGTGAAAGAAAATTGAAATACTCTTACTTACTCTTAATACTTTTGCAATTTATTAAAAAAAATCTCTTTCTTATTTAATTTACATTCATACCATGTCGACTAGTGGCGACATTTGACTTAAGTGATTTGTACACTCAAAAAAATATAAAAATAGTCGGGGTCGTTGGTTTTTTCCGACTACGGTAACGACTCCAACCTACTATGTTTTCAATAAAACCTACTGTCAGATAAAAATAGATTTTGATAACGTTACTAACGATTTTTTATTTGATAATGTTATAATGAGAAAAGCCAGAAAATTAAATTTGAAATATGTTTTTTTCCCTAATGTTATGTTTACAAAATAAAATATCTTTTGTTATGAATTAACTTACAACTTTAAATTCGTTTACTTATTTGTAAAATGAATACTTATAATAATTTGCCACTTTTCCTCCAAACATAATGAAAAAGACAATTGACTTATATTTTTTTTGACCCATTAAAAAAAGTTCCTGTTCTGAAAAAAATTCCAAAAGAAAAAAAATAATAAAATACAAAATTTTTAAGAAATTATATTTATGAATAAAAAAAATTAAGTCATTTGTAGTAGAAACTCATAGCTAAAAAAAAGTGTAGGAATTATTGGGGGGGCGGCAAATTCAAGAAACGCCCTGAGCGGCGGGACCCCTTCCTACGCCACTGGATAAATATAGTAACAAAATGTCTACTTAAAACAGTATAATATGTTCATTTGTCAATAGCCACTAAAACCACGGCTTGTTTTGGGTACATAATTATTCTCGTTCCAATAAGACTTAATGCTTCGTGATGTTAAAGCAAATTTAGATATTTAAAACTACATTTATATCTGTGCAAAATGATTATACAAAACAACACAAGTCACTCTTTTGTTTTCCCTTAATTCTCCCTCCAATTTGTTTGACATTCAAATAAAGCTGGTACATTCAACTCGGGGGAGGCTTACTAATTTGAGATATAAATTCCAAACATCGCACCCCTCAGTGACATTAATATGGTTGGCGTCGAGATTCAGAGTGACAATCTCAAATATTCCATCCCGTGTATCTATCACCCCTGGTCTGCTGCGTTCCCGACACACCCGGCAGTTCAATTACCCTAAGAGCGTACGCCAATCGTGGACGGCGTCGCCCCACCCCTGCCAAATACTGCCCTTTCATTGGCGGCCCCACGGGCAGATGATACGACACCCCTCGCTCCCCGCGCCGCAGACTGATGCTAGACGGAAAAAGGACAACGAAAGTTTCAGTCACAAAGGGAAGAACGTTCTGAAATGGAATTGCTATAACAAAAATGCATTAGCAATACAAGAGTATAAGAGAATCTTATTTACTATCGATACTTAAAAATAATTAAGCTAAACCTAACATTTGATAGAAGAACATCAGTATTAATTTAAAACTTGTAACAAGTATAATATTTTTCATTAGATACAGTATAATGAAAAAAATTAAAAAATAAATTAGTCATTATATAGTTACCAGAGCAAGGAAAAGTTTTTTTTTCAATTTGTATCTCCTCGTTTTCATTTGTCATAGTTAGTTCTACTTCGTCTATACAATGTATTATTTTAGTGTCACTGAAATCTGATAAATATTTTTAGATAAGTTTTTGGAAATATAATTTCACAAGATTTAAAGTAAGTGCATACTTAAGTGGAGTATATATACACATATAAGTATTTTTGTAAATCAGATAAAATATTTTGAATCGTTATTCGTAGAAAAAAAAATCATACATTAAATTGATATTTATAATCATTATAAACTATTTTAGTGTATCTAAATACTAGATACTTATGATTTTAAATTATTTCTGAGTCTAAAATTTTAGAAGAAATGTTTTTAAAATTAAAAGAAGCGATCTGACATAGTTATTGACGCAATAATGGCATCCAGTAACGTGTCCTTGACAGATTCACCTATATTTCAAGGCAAAGAACAAACCGCATAATCGGATTCTCTTTTAACAAGATATCGCTCACCTTATAACATTTCATAACATGGAAAAGTATTAAAAGTACCTGGATCATAATAACCCTTTCGGGCCTGAAATATTTTACCAATACAGAACTAATCATTTTACTAAGAATACCACTGCTTTCCCATGATTTGTCAGTGTATATTCCATGTATTTTCAAAGAATTAGCTGCAGGTCAAAAAACGACTATTTTCAATAAATATTTTATTCAAAACGGATGGCATAAAATATGCAAATAGATTTATAGTTTTTTACTCTCTTACGAAAAAAAAATCAAACTCGCAATTTCAAAAATACCAATAAAAAATAATCCCTTATTGAGTTAACGACTAGACCACTAGAACGATCATTGAAATATTGAAATCGGTAATAGTTTGATATATAGGATTCCAGTAAGAACTTATTTTCTAATTGGAAAGTAATATTACATATATCTAGCTCTCTGGGACTGTGGTTGTTAATGTGATAGGACGTCCAGCAGAGCTTGCCACACTCACTAATTTTAGTACAAGCTTTCTACGAGGCTACTAAGCCATTAATACTTATCACAGTCAAACTAACTTGAAACATATGAAACTGGGCATAAAGGATACAGATGACAATACGATAACTGAATATTGACTGATTCATGAATAAAACCATCTTGCTTTCAGGTTCAGCGTCTTCAGTTCCCCAGCAGCTTGCTGACTGTACCGACCGTGTTTTTGAGTAGTTATAGCGATGCTTGACTGAGATCCTCTGGTTATGGTCAAGCAATGTATCCATTTAACTTTTCACAATCAATGTAACGTATATATTCTTCAGAGTTTTGTGAATTTTTTTTTTGACATAAAGTATTATATTATATATGAAATTGAATAAGTTTCCCTATAAAATTAATGATAAAGGATTTGCCGAAAAAACATCAATCTGACAATAATTATCAACCTTCTACTGCTTTTCACAAGATTATCTGAAAAAACTCACTCTTGATCATTTACTTGCTGATACAAAAGATTTATTACTTTTAATTTTAAAAAAAACTTTGGTATTTTCCAGTTATCCGGATGTACAAATAATTTTAATTATAAAAAATCTAACCTTACATAGCCTAACAAGTAACAACATAATTACTTATTTTTTGGTATACGGCAAAGTGAATATTTTCATTGTTGAATGAGACTAAGGTAAGAGCAATAGTGGAAAAAATAAATTGATAGAAATCATTGAACAATATGTTTTAATATAATTTAAATGGTACGTTCAGGAAATAAGCTTTATATATATAGTAACCGCCGAATCAATTAAAAATTTTAAATATGTAAAAAATAACTACACAAGATTTATGTTTATAAATTATGTGGAATGATTATAGCTAAATGTTAGGTACCTACCTTAATCACAAATATTAAAAATTGTGTATTTATTGTGTGCAAAAAATCGTGAATAATATTTTTGATAGTCCCAAGGTGATGGATAAGCAACTAAATCTCTCTACATTCTTGTATCCGTAACAGTAGCTTTCAAAGACACTACAAACATAATGTTATAATTATTATAACGGAAAGTGAAATCTCGAACATATTTTAAAAAGAAAAACATTTATTGAACGTATATAAGCACTAAAATCGTTTGCTGTTTATATGGCTTCACCACGGGATTATAGTATTGTCTTGCTAATATGTGAAAATAGGGCAAATCTGATTATAGTTAATACTTACTGGGTATACTAATCGAAGAAAGCTTATTGACACACACAGTCTATGTCCATAAGACAGAAACCAAACATATGTTGAGATTTACATACACAGCGATAAGCTCATTTGCAATAAATTTTGAAAAACATTACAATATTATACACATCGGAAAAAGTACAATTCTTCCATTTTGTCTTTTGTTTTCTAATACTAAAATTCTTAATGTGTCATTTCAGCATTTAAATTTGGAATAATAAGTTTATGCTTCTACTAAAATATCAAGGCAGTCGAATATTATTTTTATTCATCTGTCGTATTGAAAAAATTATTGGTGTAATAAAATACGGAAATAAAAGTCATACAAATATTTAAAAAAAAACACATTTTTTTTATCATTCAGATTTTGATTTCAAATCCAACGAGCTTAACGATTAAAATATCTTAATGTTAATAAAATTCGCTAAGTTGGTACATCGTTAGACACAGTTGCTCACAGAATGATGGATTACAATTTTGAACGACTTTGATATTAAAACGCAGAGGAAAACTATAATAGTACCTAATTATAATTTAGCTATTTAATTATATCAATAACTTGTATAGGTAAGCGTAAAAATAAATAAAAATGGTTACATAGGTAGGGAAATTTTGAAAATTATTTTATGTTAAAGGATTGACTTAAATAAATATTACACTTCATTGGCAAAGTAAATCCAATACATATTGATATAATCTTAGTACCGAAAATGTGTTTTTTAACTTGAAAATTATTTATGGCTTCATTAAATGTGTTACAATGATACAAATTATTATTCTACCTAGTATGAAACTGTTCCAAAATTTAAATTTTTTTAACCAGTTCGCTTCCAGTTGACTCATAATGAAGTATATTTCAACAGAAGTTTTAATGCGAGAGTTGCTTATTACTCTGTTGACCAACACTCCAACCTCTTTTTTTCGAAAAAAGAAAGTATAGAAATATACACATGACTAAAGGAAGGACAAGACTGGTAGATATCTAAATACTCTTGCTATCACTTATTTTAGGGATCAGATGGATGAGAAGAAATTTTAGACGTCAAATAAATATCCAAACTTTCAAACAGAAATCTGTAAGTGGATTGATTTTTTTTTTATTAAAATGTCAGATTTTTTATTTGAATCCGTAACCACTGCGCGCTAACGAACCCGATGAAGCTGATCACTCAATCACGAAACCAGATAATATATATATATTGTTTTATATTTAACAACAAAGATACCTTTTTAATAAAATATTTATTATGTGTTTTATATTGACTGTGTTTTTATAATATGTTTTAAATTTCTACGATGATTTTTCCTCGCAGTTTTGCGATTAATTCGCCATGATCCATGACGTTAGCAACGAGCAACGAGAAATGGGTGGCTGGCTGAGTGGTGAATGAACACTGTCAAATCCATCAGGCGGGATTAGGATCAAGCCCAGAACCAGGGTTATCCATATTGTCCATTCTCCAAGGCCCGTTTCCGATGTGGATTAATTTATAATACCAAGACTAAATAGAGATTGTGCGATACGTCACTTAAACGAAACTCTGATTCTGCTATGCATATTTATGTAGCTACTTTATAAATTAATCGTATTAAACTTGCGTCTTTACTGAGTGTATAAATACATGAATCTTCATCTTGATGTAAGCTGTGAAATAAATTAATTGATCTGTACAATTGACACAGCAAATCAAAATTGAATTGGAACTATATTATATTCAATTTGAAACATACATTTTTGATGGCAAAATTCACTTTCACAATGAACAAGTGGTAGAATTCTTGTCGTAGCAAAATTACGGTATTATGTAAAGACTCGGTAATGCGGTATTATTTCTTTCTTCAATCTGTTATTTAAATGTTTTATAAGATCGCAAACCACGTGTGGCTAATTTTATCATGTTCATAAAAAACGTATTATAAATAAAATAAAATTGTACTTATTCGCATTTGAAAATCAACATCTTCCGTTGTAAATTGTGTAGAATCTTCATTTTTGCGTTTGATTCATAAACCTATACAATATGCAGTGGCGGCTCGCCCATACGCACTGCAGAACTGCAGCACCCCCAGGCAAATAAAAAAAATGAAATATGATGTAAACATGAACATAAATTGATATCTTACACCGCGGTTATAATATCAGAAAATGACGCACGTACATTTTGAGCACTTTTCGATAATAAAATACAATCCAAATGTATTTTTTTATTTTAATTTTATAATGTTGAATATTTGGATGAACAGTCGAAATGTGTTTTTATCTGGAATTTGAATTGTTGATTGAAAGAATACAATAAGTGTGTTAAATGTCAATACTTCGTGGATCAGATTATTTCGTTATAATATTTGAAACCCTTAGCAAGTGTGATTATAATGTTTGAGTCGTCTCGAGTAATTTTCAATGTTTTCATTGAGTTGATCTCTGTTATAAAACGTTTTTAAAATATTTGACTTCTTGGTCAGTGGCGGATTACCTTATAATCGAATAAGACGCGCGCTTGGGGCCTCCAAATTTTAGGGTTCTCAAAAATGGCTTAATTTATAATTTTTTCCAGATTTTTGTAATTTTTTATTATTTTACATGGAATTTTCTTACGTTTTTATGTTATCCGAAAAACAGGGCCCCCAAATTTAATTGCACCTGGGGTCTCCCATGTATTAAATCTGCTGGTCTTAATTGTTGTTACCGTGTTTTAAAACAACAACAAAAAAATGTACATTTATATTGCTAAAAGCATTTTTTATACTAATTCCAAAATTTATTTTAACTGACAAGATAGCTTTCTTTTATTATATATTTTGAACTGAAATAATTTTGATAAACGAGAGTTTTGTTATATCAAATCACGATATTGCATTAAAAATGAACGTATTATTCTATTTACTACCGTATCCCACCATAGTTAAAGAACTATCATGAAACATGATGTAAGTAAGGACCTACATCCACACATGCGCGATAAGTTGTTTGTAAGTAGACATACAAACACAATGTTAAGATTTGCAATTATTTTCAACGACAATTTAAGTCTGATCTGCATAACAAATGAGATAAATACTTGTATATTATAAGCTTTTTGTGTTTTGGAAGGTAGGCAATGAATACATATAAAAACAACCCTAGCAAATATACATTTTATTTAACGCTTAAGAGTTTTAAAAGTTTATAAAATATTAACAAAATAGATTTATTTCAGATTATTTTAAACGTTATAAATGATTTTTAACATGCTAACTTTTAGCATGTTATTTAAATACTCTTTGATGAATACACATACTAAATTCTGCTTTTCATTGTTTTTTTTTATCCAACAAAAATAAAACTTCCATGTCTTAATAATAAAAAAGTAGTCATAATATGTTATACTCAGCAATGAGAATTAAACAATAATGAGCCATCGAGAGATGAAATGAGTCAACTAGTAAAATGATAAAACATTTTTCTTGAACTTTAAATTACAATCACGTCTTTACTTCATGTTTTGTTGGATTGCATATTTTTATTTTACGGATATCACACATTTGCAATGTTTTTTAACTAAACTTTACTTACTTCACTTGTACGATACTTTAATATGTGTAAAATATTTCAACGCATCTAATTTATTTTTTTCTTAAATACCACTCGGCTCACTTCATCATTAATAAGGCCTATTATTTGTTCACTATTATTGTTCCAGGTGATACTGTTTGGAATATTTTTTTGTAACCTTTACCAATATGGGTAAATGAATTTCTTCTAGAGTAAATACTACAACAGTAGATATTGGTCAATTTCTATCTTTAGATGAAACGACTCGTTGGTAGATAGTTGCTCTTTTAATGCTTCGTTTGCACGATAAAAATGCGTATAAAAAAGAAAAAATATCACACATCTTATTTAGATATAGATTCGTCGTTGTTAAATTTTATTTACAGATTTTATTTTTCCTTTAGTTTTTAACAGCTATAACCCAAAAGCCGCAATGCGTTACCATGCGGCCACGGCTATCGTTACAATGGGATATTTTTTTGAAACTAAAAATTATTTACTGTCATCCTAGATTTCGTAAGTTACATATTTTTTTGATTGTGTATTTTAAATGTATGTAAAAATTCTTGAATATTCTATCCATCTATAACTACCTCGAGCTTAAGTTGGGTATTATAACACAGTGTATTGACAGAGTATTACTAACAGGTAAGCTTTTTAGTAAACCTTTAATCAGTCAATATATTAATTTCAAATTCATCATTTACATGTCAGCGTCAAAGTCAGCGAAAACATAATTATAATTAAACTAATCTATTATATATAACTTGCTACCCACTTAGTTATAAAATAACAATATCATATTTAGAACGTTCTTCGTATTCATAATAATTGACAACTTAACAAAGAAAATATTTAGTAAGGATCTAAAATAAAATAATGAGTAAAAAGTTACGTTTTGGGCTTTAGTTATCTGGGGCTCGCCCGTTGGGACTTGGCTAGGCTTATTTAATCTCGGTATTAGCAGCATGCCTACCTACCCAGTAAAACCTTTCGATACCCGTAGCTTAAAGCTTAAATTTCGATTCGCAACGACCCCCGCGATCGATGGGGCGAGTGATAATTTACATTGAAAGTGTTTGAACAGGAATTCATTATGCTTTTATGCTTACCGAATATACATATCTGAGTTGTGTTTACTTGGTTCGTTCCGAATGAATTATTTCGGACTTGAAGCATTATTTTTTACACATGAAAATATTAAGGAAAATGCCCGATCTTTGCGGCGGATGAAAGTTGAATAAGTTTAAAAAAATAAAAAAAAATGAATGAATTCTGTTGTTAAAGTGGATAAATTTTTTGTTTTCTATGAGTTTATGGTAAAATTCTTATGGATTTAGATGAAGGTATACAAAATCTTGAAGTGTATCATTTTTTTAAATTTATCTGCCAAGGCTTTTAAATAAATTTGATTTATGTTTACTAATTCTTGAATCAGATATTGTATAGTTTGAGGTGCGTACATACGGAAAAACACTGAAACACGACATTTAACTTGACCGAATTATGTTTTTAGTGTTTTTACAGCCGAATTTACGCAAGTATGGAGAGGGTTTTACATGTGTTTCAAATTAATTGTTACGTAAATGAATTTTTGAATACTAATAGAATAAGCAAATGCTAATATGTTTTATTTTTAAGTCAGACAGTTGAAACCTATTTTTACGTGAAAGTTGTTGACAATTTTTAATTGATGTTGTAGTTAACTGCTATTAAAAACAATATAATTTTGAATTTACACTTTTTTCTGCATTCCACAGTTGCGGATGATTTAAAATGATAAATAGCCCACACATATCTTAAATTCAGATTTCTATATTAATTATTACTTTACATGGAATTTGGGCCTCCAAATTTCATTGCGCCTGGGGCCTCCCGAGGTCTTAATCCACCACTTGTTTCGCATATTAATAAGTTAAAGAAAGGCTATTTGTAATACTTAGTATCTAGAGCAATTTAATTTCATTTATAATTATATCAGTGTTATATGTTAATTTTAAATGAGGTTAGTATTTATTTTTTTATTTGATTTGAAGCTTGTGTTTCAAATTAAAGCATAACATAAACAAAGACGAAAATCGTTTTTGTTGTAATGTTAAATTTCTCTGTACATCTTTAGCGATTCGTCGAAAATTTGACGGTCTAAATTTATTTATCAATTCGAAGTTTTATTGTTATAAAAAAACGATTTGTTCTCAATGTTTTATTCGATGCAATTTAATTGTGACTTTTTAGTTGGACAGAAAAACTCGGAATGAATGAACAAACCACAGTTTTGGCTTTATATAATATATAGCTGCTCCGTCAATTGGTCTGTTACCGGGGGGTTTCCAGTTTGTGACAGTATTTGCTTTTAAAAAACTCAATTGCATTTCGTATAAAAATATTGTTTAATTTTATCATGCAGCCTCGTGAAATCGTTTTATTGAAATAGTGATCCATTATTAAAACGGTGAATTGTTTTGTTTGTTTGATTTTAATTGTTAATATGCTTTTTAACTTTGGTAATAAATTATTTTTCTTTTCATTTATTGTTAAAATAATATTTGGCCTTTAATTAAAAAATGTTTCACAGAATTAAATATGAATATAAACGTATAGAGAAAATATTTTTTTGTTCATAATAAATAGTTTAAGATGTTACGCAATTTGTTACCTTTTAATAAATAGTTGCAATATCGTCTGACGTTTACAATCTTTAAATTTAAAATGTTGACAAACAGCTTAAAAAGTCATAATTTTGATATTGAAGGCAAAGACCAATATTTATATCGGTAAATATGCTTTACATCGTGTAATTCTTACTCTACCTGAAAATTAACTATATGAAGCCAGTTAATAAAAATTCGTAATTCACGTCGGTCAATAATCGGTTTCCTTGATTTCATCGTTTGATTTTTTGATATTTCCTTATATATAACTAAATTTCCTTTTGAATCGCATATTTTTTTTGCAGGAATTAGTACATTTTTTGACAGAACGAGTGTGGCATGTGCTAAAGCATATTTACCTTTTCATAAAATACACATTTAACATTTAATCATCAAAGTGGCATGATGGGTCCATTTTTTAACTAAAAATAATTGTTTTGTAGAATGTTTATATATGCGCGCTGTTTAATTAAAGATAGATGTCAATGTTTGGTTCTACACGTAGTGCCGAAATAGATTAAATAAAAAAACCGATACAAAATGACACTTGAAATCATTTAATCCACTGTTAGCTTGATAAAGGTATTATTGCGTGTGACATTTTAAGTAGAAAAAATCCGGAAATAACTCTGAACAATCAAAAAGTATCAATGAACAAAAAAACGATACTCTTTTATTGTCTCAAATAAGACGAATAAACAAAGGATTTGTTATATATTTAACGAAGCACAGAACGTATTCTTGAATCAAAACTTTCCGAAATCTTTAATTATATTATACCAGGTTAACAGGAAATACGGATATTTTCCAGAAACGCTCTGAGAGAGTAATAACCTTTTCTCCATATCCTTCAATCCGGAAATCATAATAGCCGACAGCATAATATAATATCCCTGCACAAAAGATACAATTTATATTTGTCAAAGTCGTCAAAAAAACCTTTATTTGGCTACTACGTCAAGCGAAATGATTTTTTGTCAATAAAGAAGTATAAAGATCAAAGAATTTGAAACTGGTCTTTCCATTCTTATTAAGAAACATAAAAGATACAATAAGATATTGCGTTAGAAAAAAAAATGAAACATAAAGATTACTTGGTGATACGTTTCGATACAATTTATTGTAATATTAAATTATGTATTGAATTGGAACTTGTTCAAATACGTGTCTTGTGTGAAAAAACATTTTTTCAATGAAATTTCTTGAATACCTAGAAATTATTTTTATCAAATCTTCTGAAAATGTCCAAAGACGAATGCATGGAAAGAATTATTATTCATCAATCTGGACTCTGGACGGAGCTCAGCTGTGATAATAATAATATTAAATAACTTAGATTATTCCACGTATTGTGCTACAAACTTCGTATTTGTACTTTCGCATATTCGTACTTAAGAAAGCATTTGCAAAAGTAGTCTGTCCAAAAATGCCTCTGAAAGAGGCGAAACACGTGTTACAGTTTGTAGCACAATAGGTGAAATAATCTAAGTTATTTTATATTTTTGTATTAAAATGAACTTCCACAAAGTTACCGCCGAATCCATCGAAAATGATAATAATAATTTGCGGGAAAATATAACGTAAAACTACATTATTCAATATTTTTTCCAACCATATCCGCTCCCTAGTCGTAAAATATGGCCATCACATGGTTCCTCCGACAATAACATAATTTTTGAGTAATATTTTTTACAGTTGGTATAAATATACTTTTATACGTATATAAACTAAATTTAAGTATTCAAAATCATTAATTAAGTTGATGAAAATACTTAAATAAATCAACAAATCGCTACCGTGAGCAACAGTGGGATATGTCAAAAATACTAACTTCGATGTAATTGAATTTTAAGGTTTGTGCTGTACTTTTCAAATAGCCAATACAGGTATTTTATAGTTTCTTTTACGGTTTATAATAAAAGATAATTGTTGGTTTTTTTGGTATACTCTTATCTGTATCTAGTTATTTTTCTAATCTCACTGAAGCTTTGAAGTAGCAGGGCAATATCAATAATTATAAATGTAAGATTTTTCTTTTAAATGTAACATTTTATTTTTCAATTAGAATATTTCATTGTTTAATTATAAATGTTTACATCCTGGCAATCGATTGGCATACTTATCTTAAAATCGATATTTTTACTCTATCTGTTGCTTTATGGTAGCGAAATATATAATTGAATAGGTATTATTAATAAGATGTTTATAAGCGGAACATGGTAAGTATTTTTTTCTCCAATATAATTTCACATTATTCGATTATTCATGTGTGTCCGATTTTTATCACGCATGATTAATTTCTCACCGTACTATAAAGGTTATTATACTTGAATGGTTTTCAATTTTATTCTTTGCTTTCCGCTAAATCTCTCTTTTTCAATACGGAACGCTACAGATACGATAGTAAACACGCATTGGCGTGATGACGTATTTAAAAAGGGGGTGTCTTTAAATATGAATGTAAGTTTGTACCATTTCTTCACTTATCCTTAAACGATAAGTTGTATCTATTAATTCATATTTATATATATATAATAAGTGTAATAATTCTTAACTCATTTTTTATAACATGCAATAAGAATAATATATTTTATGACGTCACATTCGAGAATTGATTGTAGTTTAGAGAGAGAATTTTCTCGTCAATGAAGAGATATGAAGTGAACAAAATTAATCAAAATCGTGTGACCTCTAACGATGTATTGATAGCAATTGTAAATTTAATATTTTATAATATACATTTAGTTTGTATTTATATTAAATGATCAGAACATATTCACAAAGAATAGCCAGTATCAGTGATGGATTAAGACTAAGACCTTGGAAGGCCCCAGGTGCAATAAATTTTGTAGGCCCTGTTTTTCGAATAACTTAAAAGCGTTGCAAAATTTCATGTTAATTCAAAATAACTAGAAAACTGAATTAAACATATATATGTTGCTTATCAGGTGACCTATTTTGAGAAACCTAAGATTCGGAGGCCCCAAGCGCGCGCCTCATTCGCTTGCAGGGTAATCCGCCACTGGGCAGTATTTATAATATTGAACTGAACTTTAGTCTCAAGGTCAGTTTTATGTTGACAACCAAACCAAACCAACCTGTATCTATTTTTTTACTATTGATCAAATAAAAAAAATACTGATCTTTATATGTTTATACTGACCATTCGTTTTATAAAATACTTATCACTAAGCAATTTATTTACTGACCACGGTAACGAACCTTCTATTAATTAAAGTTACTACCCCTTTTTCTTAAGTTGAAAAAACGCCACTGACATACAAAATAATAATGGATCTTACAACCAGCATGCGGTAACAACGGGCATAGTCTTGAAATCTTTTATCAACATGTTCTATGGGCTGTATGTACGTATGGTGAGCTTTTCTAGAGGAAATATGAAACACTTGTTTGCTGTTGCGAAAGATGCACCTATGCAAACTTGGTTACCAATGTCAGACCTCGTAAAAGTTTCTAGCAATAGTTGAGTCGTAAAGATTCTACTCAAATCGAAAGTTTTAACGCAATCAAGTTAGATGATAAAACATACCATTAAAATATATTTGAGTTATATTTTATTTAAAAGTTTTTAGGTGATTGCCAATTTTGCCATTACGAAGGATTTTTCTAAATCGGAAAAGGCCGGAAAAAAACACTTTACATCGTTTGACGTAATTTTATAGATGATTGATTTTCTACGTTAATTTTTAAAAGAAAAAAAATATCATCAGTGTTTGGCTTAGTAGGTCAAATTGTGTATCGATTAGATTCAGTCAGATTATTATTTTTGTTTCTTTATATTTCAGATAAATTTTAATTTTTAATAATTTTTATCATAGGCCATCAACATCAGTTAAGCGATTCAGGATGGGTCTTGGTCACCTACTGAAAATGTCTACGAACTATTAATTTTGAGACAATAGAAGTTTATCGATAATTTTCCAATTGAGTTATACGATAATTTAAGATTTTTACTGAAGGTGCTTGGTGTAATTTCAATATTAAATTTGAATCGTTCAAATTATGTACATTCACACAGATTTTGTCACTAAAGAATTTTGAACTTGAACTGTCAGTTCAAGTTCATTCGTGCACTTGAACGCCTGAAGATGCCGAAAGGCGAAACCCGGGTCGTTAGTGACAAAACCTGTGTGAATGTACATACTTTGAACAATTCAAATTTGAGTTATACGAGTTTTATTTGTAGACCTTACGATGGTCAGTCTGATGATACTTCTTAAAGAGGTGAAATACGGGTCACAAAAAAACAATTTTAAATTATAAAATAACTTCCAAAAATTTACTGTCGATCGAGCTTATCGAACATAGTAAATAATTGTATCGAACTATAGCTAAATTTTTCTGCACGTTAATGTATAAAAAAAAACACATAAGTCCTCTCTCAATATCGTAGCAAATTGACATCTATTGGAATACCTCAACAGAAGTTTTATTAGCGATAAATAATTGTCATTCGCTTTTTTAGAACATTATCTTTGATCCGTTTTTTATCTATATATATATATTATTATGATTGTATGGTTGAGAGGGAACGTACTAAATGGAATCATTAATTATTTTGATAAAAAATCAATAGATCAACTAAAACAACATGGTTAAAAAATGTTTTTCCCGGCTACCGTAAGTAACTTTATTAGACAAACTTCCAATAGTGTTAATATCCCAGCTTCAGGGATAGCATAATCCTAAAAAACACATAGAAAAAGAAACAATCTTTTGTAATATTTTAATATTTGAATATTTACCGGTGAACAGATTAGTCTTGTTTCAAGCACTAATTTCTAAATGGATAGTATACAAAAATTTGAATAACAGAGGTAAGTAGAAAACAATAAAAAGAAAATATTATTTTTTCAAGCAGTTATTTATTCAGGTCGCGACCGCTAGCAAAACGCACCTGTCATGATACTAAATCAGCTGTAACGGCAAATTGTAAAAAGTGTTTGTCGACGGACTCTAAGAGTATTTACACTGTGTCAAAGCGGATATAACGGAGTCTCTGGGTGGTGGGCAGTGGGCATTCAGTAGGTATTCTGACTGGCTAGGATCCATGCCCCAACTGCTCCAAATAATCAGCTTTGAGAATAATCAGCGGGTCGGATATTGTGTTTACCGACCGTTATGGTTCTCGATGAGTGTTGGCATGAAAACATATTTTAAATACGGTATGTTCTAATGTTAGGTAAACACAAAATATATTTCGCTAATCGATAGTTATAGTTTAGAAATAGTTTGTCGCCTGCTGTGGCCCAGTTGGTTAGAGCTTGCTCTACCGATCACGCAGGTCTGGGTTGAATTTGAGAATTATTAAATTCAAAGTTGTGATCGAAGACTGGGTGTTTGTGATGTCAATTCACGTTATTTCTTCACCTCTCAGCCTTCTGATCCTTTCATAACTGGGTGTAGCAATAGCGATTAGTCAACCACTTGTCCTGTTCTAGCCTTATCCTTCTTTCCCTACTACTCACTTTGAAAAAAAAATGAGGTTGAGCGACTGAGTAACAAACAGTTCTCGTAGAACTAAGTATTAATTGATTTTTGTTGTTATAGTTTGCATTGCTAAGCGGTCTTCAACTTTTTATTTATAGTTTATTTTTCTTGTATTTTGCTTCAATTCATTTGCTTAGTTGTAATACCAATTGTTTGTCATACCTTGTTTTTCTTACTTAACTTTTGTATAAATATCACTGTTTCATTGTATTTCTTATCAGTTGACAATGCTCACCATGAGCGAAACCGGTCCTGATCCAATAAATTTTATGTGGAAAAAGTACTGTAAATGTTTTATTATTTTTATTATAATGCCATTCCACCAAGTATTGACAGTGAACACCTTAATAGTTTACTTTTATCATGTCTGGTGTAAAACAGTTAAAAAACGCATTGCAAATGTTCTAGAATTTGTTCAAATAAAGTAATTGAATAAATAAATGCTATTACTGAAGTTTTTTGTGTCATATTTTTCCATTATAAGACATTTAAAGTATCAAATTTCCGACATTTAGACCACGCACAATTTGACATTACAAACAAACCCACAAACGCAAGCCATGCATAACAACTACAAACAACGAAACTTATTAGGTATCACTTATGTTATTGAGTGATAATATTTTAATAAAAAAAAACATTATTATTATTTTGACTACTTCCCTGCTATATTGTTTATCACATTGCACTACGATGAGATTTACTTAATTCCAAATAGACTAATCCGGATTCAGATATTACTCATATCATCAAAAAATTGAGCACGGCTTTTAACAAAAATCAAACGTATTTCAAAGAAAATGAAGTTGCGTTTCGAATTTATTTAGTTCGAGATTTCAGTATAATTTAAATCGAGACATCGGTATTTAAAATACCAAATTATCCGTTTTATCATTATTTTAAATGTAAACGAGTCACTAAAATGCGAGCCGATTGCCCTCACCAATTCGTTCATACTGATTATTTCTTTCGACTCGTAACACTAGCCAATGTGTGACGAGAAAAAATATAGTATTTTCAAACATAATTCTAGTTTCTCTCAAACTTAATTCTAGGATTTTTCACTAGTCATGTTTTGTATCACTGTTATCGGCAGAGATTCAATAGCGATATTCGAGACAATCCTTACATTACCGTTTTTTGACCCTTGATTCCCGTTCGCTGTAAAGATTCTTTCGTTTTTGAATTGTGTATAATGATAAATAATGTTTTTCTTAATTTAACAAAGAACTCGCCGGTCTAAGTCAAATTTAGCTAGGGGTCGCGCGAGCTCCTGCGAGCCACCCTCAGCACACCCCTGTCTTTATACCATTTATAATTAATGGCGCTAAACAAGTTTTTTGAGAAGCATTTTTTCTAACTTTCAGTGCGTTCATTAAAAATTTTAGTATTTGATATTTGATACTGTATATAATATTGTTAGTTAATATACAATTAAAAATCACTTCTATCATATGTATGTTTCACACGATTTTTTATTTTTTTTAAACGTTGAAATATCATTTAAATCTTAGAATATAAGCATGTATATAATAACTATAGGATATATTTTTAAAAATAAAAAAAACGCTCCCAATGTTGAAACAGGAGAACAGAAGTTTTTTTTTACGAGAATTGCTTGTTACTCAGTTGCTCAACGTCTCTTTTTTCGAAGAGAGTAGGGATAAAAAGATTAGGACTAGAGCACGACTTATGGTTTGCTAATTACTTTCGCTACACTCCCTTATTTAAGAACTGGAATGGTGGTGGGAAATTTTCAGACATCATAAAAATCCCTGCCTTCAAACATAGAAATCGATAAATCGATTGAAAAACGCTGTTCGTACTGGGAATTGAGCCCGTGAGATCCGGTATCGTCAACAACGTTTACCACTGTGCCATAGACCTGAAAAATAAATAAAAGTACTTCATTTATTAAAAAGAAGCATCAAACCGTTTATTAAATATTCTGAGTACCTTTGTCACTTTTACTAATTAATAATTCTATAAAACGAAAAGAGAGTTTGAAGTAACTATTCAATAATCCAATTATCTATAAAATATATAAATAAAGCATCATGTTCTCGATATTTTTTCTAAAGAAACTATTGTTAATGTTTTGAGGGTTTCATAGAAAAAAAGTTTCTTCTCACACCCTTATCAATCAAATGAACAGAATATTAGTTATTTTATAAATTTAACGTCTAAATTTAATACGATTATCAAGTATATCGGGATCCCGGTTTATCGGGTGTTTTTATTTTATAAATTTTCAATGTATGAAGGTCAAATAATTTAGTGACTGTCCGAAAACATAAATCGCCAAAGCGTTCAATCTAAGAGGATATTAAATTACCCATATACTTTACGTTCAAATTTTAATACATTTTTTATATTTAACATGTCGAAAAACAGAGCCTCCAAATTTCATTGAGCCTGGTGCTTCTCTTGTGCTTAATCGGCCACTGAGACTGCTATTTTGTATGATGATCCGATCGATCGATGATTAAGTTGTGTTTAAATCTAGAGAAAAAATTAACGTATTTATGAAAATGTGCCTTCTTCCAATAATCAATAAATATATTGTTTAATATATGTATGATATTTGAAATACAGAAGTTTCGGTATCATCTGGTCTTGCAATTCTAATTGGCCATAAATACTTGTTTGGGCCCCAAGATGCTCGAAATATACCCTTATGGTGGAGAAGATTCAGAAGAAATTTTTGAGACTTCTCTATATGAGGGTGTATGGATATTACCCATGGCTTTATCCAACTGACTTTCTCTTAGGCATGCTTAACTTCAATAGCTTGAACGTTCGAAGAGAAATGTATCTGGCCATATATTTCTTTCGACTTATACGAGGCCAAAATGAGAATTCCACCATTCTTGAGAATGTGAATCTAAATGTTCCTGATTATTTTTTGAGAAATCGTGGACATGAATTGTTTGTTCTCCCAAGGTGTAGAACCAGCCTGCCAATGGGGATGCCACTGGGGAGAGCTTTAACGGTGTTCAACAATATTGCTTCGGATGTCGAAATATTCCACGTAGACGTGGGTGAGTTCCGACGAATACTATTTTTTATGTATCAAAGTAGAGTTCGTCGGAGCTTACGCAGTTGACTTCCTTGCCACTTTTTTTTACTGCTTTTAATATTAAATTATACTATTTTTTTTTCTCCATTGTAAAAGTTTTAAATTTATAATTTGTCAACCTTGTAAAATCTTAATTAATTAAATAAATAAATAAATTATTTAATATGAAAAATCGAATTAATGGTATGGATATATTCTTCCGGTATTGCAATTCCTACTCCGGACCTTGTGCATAGGCGATTTATTGCGCATTTATTGACCTAGAAACAGTAGCTGACAATTGATGCAGTTTCATGATCTAAAATTGATACGATGAGACAGAACAAATTATTGACACCAATCGCTTTGTTCACGTATATAGCGATAAGATTTTTTCCTTTTCTTCTAAATTTTCACTGGCTATATGAATAGACCTGAAGTCTGAAAAAAGATTCGTTTTGCTTCAATAATTTGTATATATTTATTTCATTGCATTCATATATCGAACGTCAAATGAAATTTAATACAACTGTTATTTTTTTTCTTAATATTTTCCCGACTCTTCGCACAGTTAAGTATTTCATTAAATTTTATTTTTATCAAAGCTGATTTAAAATTATTCCCAAAAAATCTTCCTTCATATGAGATGACAGAAAAGAAAAGATAAGATATTAAAGGATTTGTTGTTATCTTGCCATTCTCTCTACAACCTGTTGGATGTGACAAATAGAAACTCATGAATCATTTGAAAAACCAACGGGAAAGTTTCCATTCTGGGATTCGATCCAGTGACCCAGCAACTGGTACGACGAAAGTTCGATCCTCGATAAGACCGTGAGATAACTAAAATTGAAAAAAAAAGTTATTTATTATTACGTTAACAAGCCTGAGACATAAAAAAAATCTTATGAATGTATTTAAATACTTTGTGATCTTTGAGTAACATTACATTCGTCCATTTTTAAGTTCATTACTATATATATTGTTTGTGGTTATTTAAGTAAACAACCAAACACCACATTTATCTAAAGACCTTATCTAAATTAATGTGGATTGGATACAGCTTTGGGGCACGTTAAATCATCAGCCAGCACACGTTAAAACTACGGCAGTTTTTTCATCACGAGGTAAAAAATATCAGAAAATTGTTCGAGAGTCGTAACTTTTGAATTTAATCATGATCGTCAATAACAGGATGTTTAATAATTTACAAATTTTACAGGAAATTGGTATCTACGGTTGGTATTATGTCAACGCTAATACATATACGATATCCTACAAATTGTATGTGAATAATAATTGAAGTTATAACACCGTATAAACATAAATTAAATGATGATTAATGTTTGAATTGAAATTTAATTAGCCTTTGCCCTAATTGGTGATACTCTTTATAAATAGAGTAAAATAAAAAAATCTATCATACAGATTTATAAAACGTAGACGAACTACACTTGTGCTATTTTCACACCACATCATTGACAAAAAATATTTATTTTTATTTATTACAGACTATATCGATATAAGTAGCTACTTCTGATTGTATTCGTAATATATGAGGCAGAATTTAATTTACAATACAAAAAACTATTGTAGGACATTTTATAATCACACCGATGCAGAAAATGTAAGATAATTTTGTTGAAATAATGTGATAAAACCGTCCTCTCTTTAGCGAACTTCAATGAAACTTATTCAGAAACTATTTTTTTGCTACCATAATTTCGTAAAACCTTTCATCACGAACTTTTCTATGGAAACACCATTATGTGTTCACCTCCTAAAATAGATTTAGTATCGCATTATTTCACGACATTATTGTCAAAATAACGTTTTACTATAATTCAAAACTTCAACAGTTGTTTGCCGATTTCAATATCATGTATCATGGACAAGTTGCAAATGTTTAATACGTTATACATTTTTAAAAAAATAATGTGGTTAAAACATGGCCTAATATGAATGAAGCAATCATTTTTTTATCGCAAATATTTATTTAACAAATTGACTCAACTGCTAATACATATATTACATTGATTGTACGCTTTGATAGAACTGATTTAATAATACAGCTAATTTTAGTCTTCCAATGTCAGTAAAATCAGTATTATTTAATGAAGGTAAAGAATAGATTATGTAACATAATTTATGGTGAAGGATGGGATCAGAGTAGAAATCCGTGGTCTTTATTTCAATACCGAAATCGTTTTTTTTAATGAAAAAAAAAACGCTATTTCGCTATTGAAAATAACGAAAATCACATTCTAAATGTAATGAAAACATCATATATTTTAACCAAATTGTTTAAGATGACTTGTAATCATTTAAATTTACCAAGGGTTATTTTTATATTGAAAGGGTGAATATTGTGAAGAAAAATATTGTAAGAAACAAAGCTTTGAAAAAAAATGTTATAAAGGAGTGAATATAAATTAATTATCACGAATAAATAATCTACCTCTAGAAGGGAAATAAATAGCAAGTTAAATAGAATTACAGTCATAACTTATAATTCCAATGGTCTATGCCATAGCCTCTATGGCATCGTTTGCGATTCGTTCGTTCTATTTGGATACTAGGTAATGGGCTCGTATCCTCAGATGCTATACGTAGGTGTTTTAATACATCGATGTATCCAAAAGACATATGAGGGGCTTGGTATCAAAACTCATAATATCATTTTTTTATATGTTTTATATAACTATGCCAAAAGAACTAAATGCATCACTACATATTTCAAAAAATAGTTGGGTATAAAAGTTTACTTTAATCACAGTTAAATCACTGCTCAAGGTGACTATTGGCGCTTAAGCTCACATTTCAAATAATTAATACGATATGGATAGAAAGAATCTATCGGCAATCAGTAGCTTTGTAAAAGTATATTTTTTACCAAGAAAGTGCTACTTTTCACTCGCGATAAATATTCATGGTGGTTTATATTTTTTATAATTACGAAAAATTGTGTGCTGGGAAGCCTACGTCGTTGACCAATGCACCACGTGTCCGAAGGTTTTGAGTCCGCATCCTTATGATAGTTAATTAAATTTATAGAGACCAATTGTTATGTGAATGTACTGTTATACATATACATTCAGCTTCCGGTTTTTCATGGCGCTTTTTATTTAAAATAATTTATTCGAAGTAGTAATATTCCTAAGCATCGAGATGACACAGTATCTTTTATTACCATTATTAAAATCATCCATGAAATATTTAGATCGTCCATCTCTAACAATGAAATCTTTCAATAGCGTTTATTTTTTATGAAATGATTGTGTTAAAAAAGTTTTAAAAACGGTATTAATTAACGCTATCAAGTGACTCTTCCACAACGAAATGCACTTTTTGTATTAGCATGCAATCGAATTATATTACAGTAAAATAAAATGAATTTTATTTAGACATCTTTTTGTCACTCAACTTGAAAATCGTGATGAAAGCTTTTTTTATATAATAAAATCGCCAAAATTCCATAGCAACACTCGTTTACAGTCAACCGAATAGAAACAATTAAAATTTATTATATATATTTCATTAATAAATTATACATACAAATATAATTTTTCTTTATCGTTTAAGATATATTTTTGTTTGTTTTATTGAAAGATTAATAATACTTTGTTTTTCATATGACCCAATGAGAGGTGAAGTGAGCCAAGTTGTATTATAGGAAGAAATGAGTTAGTTGCGTTATAAAATTTCATAAAAGTCCTAAAGTATCATAAAAGTGAAATTAGCTTAGTAAATATTTCCTGAAATAGAATAGTGTAATCTCCCAAAAATAAAAATATGCAATCCACCGAAACACTTAGTAATGGCAATATTGTCATTAAAAGATCAAAAGAAAAGTGTTACCATTTTACATTATCATTATGTATTCTTTACGTTCAATTTTGAACTAGACATTTGAATCCAACACTGGATTAAGGTGTAGATTAGTTTTTTTTTGGTTTGGTACGTAGCTTATTTAAACATTTTAATAAATGTAATACACAATAGCTCTTAACTTAAGAACTTCTATATCCGATTAACTAAAATCTATTTATTAGTAAGCTGTCCTTGATATCCGTTACCTAACGTATTTCGTACTTAGATAAATAATTGTGGAATTTAAAAATTATAATATAATATATTATTAATTCGCGATAGTTATTGTTTATGATTTTATTATATAATAATATCACTTGTTAGGTGTTGTGTGAACTCTTAGTTCACACTCTGAAAATCTGTTAAATTTATGTAAATAAAACACAGACCTTTTTAGTAATTTCATATTTTTATTTCGCTAAAGACAGGTTCCGCTCATCGCGAGAAAGTCATCAGCTGAAAAAGCTTGCGAGTTTTCAATTTATAAATATGTAAAATATCATGATTTATTTAACATTATGAACAGAAGATAATATATTTTCCAAATTGATGAAGATACTTAACTCATATACTGTACGCTGAATCGTCAATGGGAATCAACTATCAATTACACCTGGCAAAAATTATTTTATCTTTACGTTTGCATGATTGCACAAGAAAGGTGTCGAGTAGTCGGCGGTAAAATTAAATTTCGGATTGGGGCATGCCAAATCGAGCGATTGCCATTATTTTGTGAAACGGTCAATTCTCGCCAGGTAAGGGAAAAAACCGTGGTCCATTGCGTAACGAGCAATCTCTCAGCTTCTGCTCTCGGTCCGAAGCAACCGAGTAGACACTTCGCTGTCATACTTTGCCACTGTCGTTAGTCGGCAAGATGAAGTTAACAATAGATATCAGTAGCCAACTGAAACGAACAATAGTTTACTGACAGATGGATGATTTTGTCACGATTTCTTTATCACGAGTAGCAAGTTGCACATAAAATCTGTTAAAATAACTTCTGAAACGTTGTAAGTTATTAAAATAAAGTGGAACTATTGTTTCACAGAAAAGACAGTGAATTTGACAAAATTCTATTAAAATACATGTACAATTTTGATGGAGCCGTCAATGAAATTCAAATTAATTTCCTGTTAGTGCAAAACAATCCTAAACTTAAGCCAATAAAGATTTACAATTACTCATATTATTACAAATATTTATTTGAGTGCGTGATACACAATTTTATATTTTTTTTTGAAAGATTGTTGGCTATATATTTTACTTATTATAAGTTATCCTAGTGTTAACGTATATAAAGTTTATTAAAACTATAAAAGTCGTTCTGATGTGGTAAACTATTTCAAATATTTATTTTACTTGAATGGCAACATGAGTAAATATATTATATAAAATAAATATATTCAAGTAGCGTACTTATTTTAGACTACCAACCAATGGTGCGTGGCTGTTTAAGCATATTAATATTGTAATAAATTGATAATTGAGCAGCAAACATCACTCTGAGAGCTTTTTCAATTTTTGAGTAAATGACGAAAAAATACTGTACATTAAATGTATTATTTTTTGGCATTTTCTGTATATGGCCATTTAATTTGCACGCAGATGACGTGTATCAAAAGATTGAAAAAAATTGAAACTCAGTTCCCAAACTGTGTTTTCTTGCAATTGACCCAAATTTTCGAAATTATTTCCTCAACAGAATAGAATGGAATTTGAAGCTCTCACCCAAATATGATTTAAACTGAAAAAAGAGTTCATCGGTGGTTTTCATAAAAAATCGTCATTTACTGATACAAAAATTAAAAAAACTGGATAATAAGTGTAAAACACATTAATAATAAGTAGAAAAGACATAAAGAACTAATGTAAGTTTTCGAAATTTTAAAATGATCTTGGATTGTGATAATGAACGTTTGACATTTCCGACAGCCATCACGATCACGGTTAGGTTAGCAAAATAATCTGTTATTACCAAGAATATTCTATTGTATTGCGTACTAATGTATTTCATAAACAAAACTCAGATTGAATTGACAGAAATCAAATCCGTTTTTTTTTTATAAATTTCGTTCAAAATGAACAAAGTACTGAATGGTAAATAAATGTGCGACCTGGCGACCCCATAAATTGTCACGCATAATTCAAAACTAACATTCTTTAATTATGTTACATGGTGATAGTTATAAGTAAGTATTATTAAGGCCATCATATATATAAAAACAGAATTTGGGTGAAATATGTACCTTAAATTAGGGTAATGACTGAACTGTACTTTTATTAATGGCAACACTAACATAAGATGAAAAAAAAAAGTTGATACAGGACTTAATTTTATAGTCAAAATATACGGTAAATATACGTTACACCGTAGTACGTATCATTTTCTTATCGAAACACAATGTAACTCTAATTCATCTACATAATGATATGAAATTTAATTGCGAAAAGGAATATGTACATAAAAAAATTAAGGAAAGCGATAATTTATGCGACTAACGAAATTTTATTGTAGTACGAAATTTTGTTATATGAAATGAGCCGTTTGACAGAATATTGTTAATATGGCGCAGTTTATACGTATACATATAATTTATCAGATTCCTATGCATGATAATTTTTCATTATTCCGTACGTAATCAAATTTCCTACATTACCACATTGTTATTAGCATTCGGGTTAAAAAGAGTAGCACGTGTACAGCACATAATATAATGACGTCATTTTTATGTCAAAACCCTTAAAATTACATAACCTTAAAATTACAGAAGTGACATATTTTTGAAACAGAATACAATCAGAAACACAATAAGAAAATATTTCAATTAAAAACGACGTGGCATTGAACGTATATACCACACTTTCATGGTCAAATTCGTTTTGAATAAACATTATCACACAATAACGTGATAATTAATTACATTATTTTATCCTGTGTGTGATTTTTATTTTTCTTTTCTGGGTGACCTAGCATTATGAAACTCTTTAATTTTTCATGGGAATGTTAATGAGAGGGACTCCGCGTTGATTTTTGTCATTGTAGTAGCACCCTTTTTGTTGATTCAACACCTACTCGACCTGTATCCATCCTATCTTGGGTCAAATTAATGTAATTTATTTTCAGCTCCAAGCTTATATAACTAAATATAACCATCCAATAATGCCATCATTGATAATCGACTAACTCGTATAGAACCTTAATGTTTATAGTAAAGTAGAGTCCCCTAAAAATGGAAACGAGAATTACATGGAAAGAGAGAAGCGGTCGACTTATGCTTTTATAATCACTACACCCAGTGGCGGATTAAGCATATGGGAGGCCCCGTGTGCAATAAAAAACGTCAGAAAATTCCAAGTAAATTAATAAAAACATTTAAAAATCTGAACAAAAAGTATTTGGGTTATATTATAATATAAGCTATTTTTGAGGCCCCAAAGCGCGCGCCTCATTTGCTTATAGGGTAATACAAAACTGACTACACCTTGCCCTGTATTTGGTTGATGTTGTTGGTCTTGGTTACGGAGCTCACGGGCTCGAATCCCAGTACGGATGGTATCACAAATTGATTGTTTTTAATCGATTTATGAATTTGTGTTCAAAGGCTTGTATGTCTAAAATTGTATCTTGTCCAACCAATTTTAAAGAGCCACCGTGAGAGCAATTCGCTAACCACTAATCCTGAACTAACCCTATCTTTCTATCCTACTTTTTTTCTCACAGCATTTATTCAAAAAGCAGTATCGTGACAACATGATGAAATAAAAATACAAAAGGTGAGCTTTGTATTAATTAGAATTTTTTGGAGAAAACAATAATATTTCTTCTGTAAGCTTCATCAAATGAAAAAAAAAAACAGTCATTTATGTTATTAGATTAGATTAATTTAATTTAAAAAAAAACTTTTACCCATCTTATCTTTAAGCGGGAGCAAAGCGGTTAGTTAACAACCCTGCCCTAGTTATATTCTTACACTCTTCGAGAAAAGAGAAAACAAGCAATTGCGTAACAAGTAATCGTAGACAAATATCTGTACACTATCATATATATAAGGTCTACCAGAAGTCTATCATAGTTAAAAAGTATTTACACGTGCATACATTCATATTAATATAAGCCCAGTCCGTTTTTACGCGATTTTTTTGGACGGCATCGTTACTTTTTTTACGCGATTTACTCGTTGTTACGCGATTTTTTTATAGGAGACCTGGTGACTCAGCGCTTAAAGAAGTGATGACTCCACGCAAAATCATGTAGTGTATTTTTTCTCTGAAACTTGTTTAAATACAATGCATTTATTAAATTTGTTGAGTAGCTCGTTTCCCGGTTATAAATTTTACCACCGAGGATTACTATGTACCTAAATGTTTTTGAACAATATAAAAACGATAATGATGTACTCGATTCAGTGGACCAATGCGGGCAGATTGGATACGTTAAAGACGAGTGTCAATTATTATATTGAATGCACGTTTAACTAAGGATAAAAAAATAAAAATGAAGCGAAGTTTTCATTAAGAAGTGAAACATGAATTAAGATGGGATGTGACGTGCACCATGAACGTCAAATCATCGGCCGTCACTCGCTTAAGCAACCAGAGCTGTGACTTTTGGATTAAAAAATAAATACTAACATGACGTTTAAACAGTTTCCAAGATTTTCCGTCAAATATCGCGGCATTGCTGTATTTTTTCCCCCTGTAAAACATTGTTTTCTCAGGTTCTTTGAAAATGTAAACTTAATGATTTAAAATTAATTATTAGCAACGTTCATATAAGCATTCAACATGACTGTATATGAATATTTATAAAAAAATGGCGTTTATTTAAAAATTGAATTATTTGTATTTATTTCCTAAATGCCTCTATTATTTATATGACCCATAAACTCGCTGTATTTAATAATAGGGATATAAGTGTCGCAAGCGAGAATTTCCCTTTTTTTAACGACATCTTAATCTACAAGTAAATATTTCACTATATTATTCTGTTTTAAGCAGCTGTGGCAATGTGGCAAAAATTTAACATTTTTTTATGTACACCGTTATGTTAGATGTTGAAGTGTTGCAAAATTTAAGTTGTTAATAAAGGTATTATAAAAAAAATACTAAATTGTTACATATGATTTTGAGAATAGATTCCCTTCATTGGCTTCAATCTAATTAACGTGTGATAATTTGTATTTGACCAAATATTAAAAATTTATATTATATTTTTTAGCATGTCTTGTTTGAAAATAAATTTAAATAATAGCTTTTATTATTTGAATATCTTATATAAAATTATTGTACTTCCTCAAATAAAAACGGTCATCATAAAATCAAAAGGTTTGTTTTTTATTGTGAATAAAATTTACGAAAACAATCGGCAATTTTCGTTACGTTTTATAACCGGAAACGTTTGCAATGATTCTTTTTTACTAAGAAATATTGATTTGATATGTGGTGAAGTTTTTGCTATCAAAAGTAAATCATATTAAATTAGAGATAATTTAAAATTCTACTCGTAAGCCACGTAAATATATTACATTTGGGTTATAACTGAATCTGCCCGTTTTTACGTCCGTATTACGTTATTAATTTACGTTTTGCTGCATTTTCTTTTACAAAAATAAGAAAAATCACCTTATTATGTTAAATTATTTAAAATGAGTTTTAGTGTTGTTCATGTTTTTTATAAAATAAAACAAGATCATAATCTATACTATCAGATGACTATGTATTTATGAAACTTCTAGTTGATACGTAATCTTGTATGTATATTTTTTTTCCCTTAAGATTTAAATTTAGGATGTGCGAGTAAATTGGTACAGATCACAGTTCAAAGAAACCTAATAAAAAAACTAAAAATGCGAGAAACCGTAAATGCGGAAAAGCTTAAAATATTTTTTATTGTGGAATATGTATTTTTTAAAAAAATCCTGAATAATTAGTTGCCTATTTGCAGTTACTTCAATTTTAAGAAAGACCTCTCAAGCTCGCGTAATTTTCTAAGTCAACTCTTTTTGCTATGTCAACCCGTTTTCTCCTCGATATTTTCAATGTTTTGAATTATTTTCAGTTTATCAACTAGAGTTCTAGATTTTTTCGCGCAAAAAAGTACGAGGCTAAGCCGAGTTTATCAGAGTAATGGGAAATAATCAATAAAAACGGTTACTCGGGATAATATTTGTGACGGGACCATCATATTTAGATGAAAGATCGAAGAACTTATGTAACAGTGTTGTTACGGGTGTGAGATACGATTATGGAAAATACATACGGGAAAACGAAGAATGAGAGAACGGTAGATGATTGAGGTTCCACTGTTTTATTTTTACAACCTACAGTTCTTTTTAAATAATAAATAACTTCTTTTGATAAGATCCGATGTTGTTGCTATTAATCCAGCTTATGGAAGATATTTGTTTTTTGGACATCTTATTTAAAAAAAATATCAATAAAAAAATGGATAATGTTTAGCACCGGGTGTGAATAAAGCTAGTGTTATGATTGTGGTTCTATAATGTTTTATTATTTCAACACTGAATCTTTTTGACGCGACGTGTGCTTAAATTAATATTATATTCGCCATTCGACTTATTTATTTGATTTGGTACTTTTCAGCGAAATTGGTTTATAATGATTTTTTTAGTTATGTTAGTAAATTTCTTTTCAGAAGAACTCTAAATTTGCAAAACGATGTCTAATCAATATTTAGCATTTACTTAATATTTCGTATTTCGTTTAGTTTGGCGGAGCTGCGGCCAATTACTAAATAAAATGAAAAGTGTGACAAACTTGTGAAGTTTCAACTGTCGTCACAACTGACGATGCCGATCCATTGGGCCATAAAAACTAAAAAAAAACCGCTGAGAAGTTGCAAAAACAAGCAAAACAAGTACAAGACAATTTCAATACTATTCGATGTTGTGGTTTACATAGAAGAAAGTATTGATATAAATAGTGGCCCGTAAATGGAGAGAAGTCAGTTCACTACCAACTCCCAATTCCATCATACACCTGAGAGCAAAAGTGACTTTGTAGGTGTTTTTCACTTAATTA
This sequence comes from Himalopsyche tibetana, assembly GCA_030503985.1. Taxonomy (NCBI): domain Eukaryota; kingdom Metazoa; phylum Arthropoda; class Insecta; order Trichoptera; family Rhyacophilidae; genus Himalopsyche; species Himalopsyche tibetana. Next base: position 20,213,736 of record JAPJYX010000009.1, on the reverse strand, counting down.
CTAGCTTTGCTTAGCAGCAGTTCTTTTAATTAAAGAGTGATTTAGAAAACAGTGCATCATTAAAACTGAAAATCTAAAAATCTTGTTTTGTGATTTGCAATAATTGTTAAAGGGTGCAATAAAATTACGAATCTACAATTTTGGATTATAACAGTTTATTTGAATTCTCTAATAATAAAATGAGCATCGTATCTTTTATTTGTCTAATCGTTTGCTTTTCACCAGTTTATCATCAATGAATCAACTTGCCTCTCAATTTGAATGATCAAGCAATTAATATTTAAAAACATTTCAGGATTTACTAATAATTGAGTGTGTGTTTCAGGAACATGCGGTTGATATGGCTGGTGACATTGGTGGTGGGCTGTTGGCTGGTTGTAGCCTGCAGCGAAGCCCGCGAAGAACAGGAAGCTGACTCTGGAGACCTCGTCGCTGCGGCCTCTGGCAAGTCGAGTCATCACGAATCCGGTGGTGGACACGAGCACCACGCTGATCATCATTCCAAACACGGAAAGAAAGGTGACAAAGGATACAAGTCCGGTCATCACTTCGACAAAGGTGAACACGGTCACCACGGCAAAGAACACCACGCCGGACACTACGGTGAGCATGGCGGTCACAAGAAGAAGCATCACGATGAAGCCGGTCATTACGGCGGTCATCATGAAGCCAAGAAAGGACACAAAGCCGGCAAGTTCGGAGAGAAGAAAGGACACAAGAAGGGATCAAAGACTACCGGATATCACCACAAGTCTCACAAAGATGAATACCACAAGGAACACAAATTCTACGATGACCATCACAAGGGAGGACATCACGGAAAGCATGGACACTTCCACGGGCATCATGCCAAGAAGCACGGAGGACACAAGAAGGGAGGACAACACAAGTCTGGCTACCATGATGATCACTACGGCAAGAAGGGACATCACGACAAGGGTCACTACGACGAGGATCACAAGGGACACAAGGGACACCATGGCCACGAAGAGCACCACGCCCACCACTCCGACTACGGAAAGAAGGGAGGACACTCCGGCGGCAAGGAGTACGGTTTCAGCAGTGGCAAACATTAAGCAATGCTGCAACTGTAGCCTACCCCCAAAATATTATCTCTGACTTCCGTTTTTGTTATAAATTGTTGATTAATATTTTCATTGTTATTGTTTTGAATGCAACTGTTTTTGTTTACATGAACTTAAATAAAAAAAATACAAATTAAATCAATCTTTAAATAATTAAACTCTACCTATCTATCCCCATTAGATAAAAACACGAGCTTACATGAGTAAATTTCAATCACAAAATTCCCTATAAATTGGGTTTTAAATTACTTGTTTTATGTTTTATGCAGTAAAGACAATTTAATTATAATTTAAACTTTTTAAAATAAATTTTATAAAAAATATTAGTTCGAATAAATTAGACTACTTATTAGTTACTTAAAAGTAATTACTAGTTAGTATAAATTAGGCATCGAAAAATCGCCATTCTTGAAATAACATTAAAAGTTTTTTTTGTATTTAAAACGTACAACAAAAAGGTCACTTATAGCAAAGAGAAAATACGAATCACAAATAATAAAATGTTTTATTCATCTTTCTTATCTGAAAAGCACAAAACTCTCCCGAATAATATGATTGGTATCTTTTGTGGTGTCATGCAATAAAGCCATATAAGTAAGTAAACAAATAATTGGGGTGGCCCACTCTCTTGACTCAGTACTCTGAGTACTCAATTAGTGTGAAGTGTTTAACAGAATGGGGAAAATGGTCCCTTGCATCTTCGAATTGATATCAAATCTCAACCCCTAACCGAATGAAAAGCGGCCCGAACTAAGAAGTTGGGTAAATACATTTTTTATTCAGTCAATAAAATCAATTCGCTATTCGCGTCTAATTTATCACTGAAATTACCTTAGAAATATCACATATCTCTGAATACATCGATAGTTATAGTTATATTTTACAAGTCGTCAAATATATGTGATTTTATGGAATTATTTGATGTGCATTTTTTAAGGCTGGTTGTAAAGTGTTTATTTTTGCCTACTTAAATAAATTAAGACAGTTTTAGTTTGTTTTCTAATTTTATAGTATTGGCAAAATTCTTATGCAATATTATAATTTTGTCACACTATCGTGGAACTTTCTCTATTGTTGGCTTGTAATAGTATGAAACACCTCGTCGAATCATTTTTGCTGATTTATTTTGAATTTGTTACATCTACGTACTTATCTGTCAAACAGGAAATGAGAAAGAATCGTATTGAGTAGTTTTTTTTCCTATTTTTTATTTTGATCACCGATGTTCATTCTATAAAAAATACTATTTATTATCCACTTTTACTTTATTTTATTTTTAAGGCGTTTAGAAATCCATCGTCTTAAAACATTCCCATATAATTTGATGTAAGGCAGCAAGACACATTTAAAAAAAAAACACGTTTGTAGTCTGGACCCGCCATCGAAGAAGAAAAATCGAAGACCCTAATCGATAGTTATTCGAAAATTTCGCATCGACTTAAATGTCTGTCAAAACTATTTTTATTATTAAATTTAGATTTTCTGCAAGTTCGGGCCTGAAAATAGGGAAACCTTTTGGTTTATTATCATCTGGAAAGCGACTAAAAGGACTATCACTTGGGGCTATTGTTGTCATACGCATACGTGTCAAGCATATAATAGAACACTCACTCATTGAATCATTCGATTCAAATATGAAAATAGGTAGGTAATATTGTTAATATTTCAGTTGGCAGAGACAAATAATAATTGGTACATACTACGAACCTACTTAGATTCATGGCATATATAATATGTAGATAATAAATATAGTACTTTATTTGACCGTTTACGGACACCACGCGTGCAAGTGTTCTTGTATTTAAGTTAGTTATTATTGACATTTCATATCAAAATGCAATATAATGTGGTCAGTGGAGTGGTTTAGTGTTAAACTAAAGGTACCGGAGCGCTGTTAATTTAATTGATCAAGACGTCCGTATATTTATGTTTTTCCAAACAATAAAAATTGAAAACATTAGAATAGTATGCGGTTTTAATTTCTGGTCGATTTAAATTATCCACGATTCTTTTTAGTCACTGATTATTAACATGAAACATAACATAAAAAAAACTGTATGAATGTGGGTATATAATTTTTAATTTTATGATCGCCGTTTGACGTATATCATTTTTTAGAAATACTAGTATCATACCTTGCATGGAAAGACTCGCGTTGCAGATGCAACTAGGGTATCCAATCCCGGAGCCTTTTTGTGATCCCGAGATTGGGCACTCAACATGTAATCGTGTATAATTTGAGAAAAGTTTTGGTGTCGGAATTTTTCATTATTTCATTTCTAATTTCAAAAACCTAGAAATTGGTGATTTTCCTAAACTTAACACATAGTGGCATGTATACATTAAGTGTAAGTAATCAATAAATTATTTAAAGATATCAGTTTGTTGAAATATCCAAACTGTTTGAATTATTCGTGCGCGAAATAATGCATTTACCATAGCACGTATACGGACGAATTTAAATAACGTACTTATACATATTATACAAAATTAATCTTCATTTAGACATAACAATAATTTCAAACTGGCATACGAATTTATTTTAAACGCTGTGTTTATATAATTATATATTATTTATAATGTACACGACTTTTTTTATTTCGAGTAATCAAAGCTCAAACCTGTTAAACTATTCCTGGAAATATATTTAAAATTCACAGAGGCTTGAACAATTTTACCGAATGGTCATTAAATAATATTAATGAAGAATGTATCTTTTTTACACAGTAAATAAGTAACACAAAGCATCGTGTAAAAAAAATAATATTGTTCATATAAAAATTGAAGGTTGGTTCCTTGAAAAAAAAACCGTGTTATTTGAAAAAAAAAACACTAATGTGGTATGTTATTTTATGTGGGATAGAAAATTACGTACAAAGATAATAATGAAGATCCAATTAGGAAAGTTCACAAAATATTGTTTTTAATTTATTAAAAAATGTATCAACTTTTGGGTCTTGTTTTGTATCTGGAAATCATGTTAGAACAAGGGTTTCCAAACTTTTCGCTCCATTCCTCTTTACACCATTGTTCAGAATGTAATTCCTCCTTTACCAAAAATAATCTAACTCAGAGGTCTTCAAATTTTTTAGCCCAAAGGCCACACTGACTCCTCTACTTAGTCCCGAAGGTCAATACCTAGCTAATTTATCATACCAACACACATACCGGGCACGTCCTTGTATTTAATAATAATATTGAAAAGTAGACAAAACATAATTATTATAAAACTATTATCTTTTTATTTCAATATTATTTTAGTTGCAACATTTACTTGATAGAAACACCAAAACAGGCCGACGTTATCCCATAGACAAAAATATATATACGCGTTAAACGTCAGTCATTTCAGCAACAAAATGGCGGAGGCTATGAAGCAAACTGTTGCCTTGATGCTCAAAGGCATCGACAGGTTAGTGTTCATTATATTTAGAACGTTCCGAAAGCCTTGCAGTATCTTTTTCTGCAAATTGCGGTTAAATCTTCGTGTAATAATGATGTCTATATTTGAAACGCATTCCAACCTATCAATGAACCCCATGTGTTCGCAATGTTTTCAGGTACAACCCCGAAAATTTACCGACTTTGCAACGATATGTTGAGATCCAATCGCGGGAAAACTCTTACGACTTGGAGGCTAATCTAACTGTCCTCAAGTTGTATCAATTTAACCCGCCTATGTTCAACTTGGATATCGCTTGTCAAATTTTGTTGAAAGCTTTGACTAACTTTCCTCATACGGACTTCACTCTTTGCAAGTGCCTCCTGCCAGAGCCTCATGTATGTATCCATTTATTCTAACCGGAAATAGCATATTTTTAAATAATTTCCATGACCGCTACGAGCCTTTACCTTAAAACATTACGAAATACCTCAACAAAGGATGTCTATTGATTATGTGTAATTATTGGGCCTTCCCATTAATAAACCTAGTCGTCCGTTTTAGGGGTATTTCGTTAAGTTTTATGTTGATTATAATGTGTATTACTGTTTTATTCCAACAACTATTTCTTATTTTTTCAGTCCGAAGAGGAGACAATAAGTCAGATCAAATACCTTGCTGACATTTTGGAGCAATGTGACTTTGCACAGTTCTGGAATAGGGTTCATCAAATGCCCGAGTTATGCAATAAGATCGCTGGTTTCCACGATTCCATCAGAAAGTTTGTCTGCCATGTTGTGGGCATCACATTCCAGACCATAGATAAACCCAACCTGGCTAACCTATTGGGAGGAATCGATGGTAAGAAATCATACCATTCCAAACATTAAGAAGAGTTGCTAATACCCAGACTCATTATTGTAATATTCTTAATTATATCAGTGGTCTGCATACCTTTTTATCACCGCATACCCCCAACGAAGTGTCTAAAGTTTCGCAGACCTGTGAAAAAATTAAACCCCTTTTGCTTGAATTATGGAATCAAAAGTTCTTTTTAAAACAGGTTCAGGTTTGGCAACAATAATTATTGCGATATTACATTGAAGAATTCCATGTAAAATAGAAATTATCTTCTTTTTGTCTATTTTTTCCAATAAACTTGGACTTAAATATATATGTAAGTTCCGGACCTCTTTGACAGAGCATTCAACCCCCATCTGTGAAACATTGAATTGACTATAATTCAAGTTTACATCTCATTTGATTCATAAAAAATTGACAGAATATGATACTGTAAAGTGGTACCTATTCTAAAGTTTGTGTACTTTCAATAAACTATGCAATATGAAATATTTCATCAAAAAATAATTCTTTTATTTAAAAAATACGTATTTTTTCCAACATAAATTTTATAATTTGCAATAAAATGGAGGTTTAAATAATTTTAGTCTCATTATTTTTTTACAGCCTGTTTACATGTGTTCTATATATTTTTTTCTAATGCTGAAAGGCAACATGTATCAAAACCCATTTGTCTATTACTTTTCTAGGGAACCTTTTCTTCTCTAAAGGCTGCATTCATTTTTCTGATTCGACGTAAAGCCGCAGTAAACATTGACTAGGGAATCTTTGGCCGGAAAAAAATAATTGCGGATTTCCCAAAATTATCAGTGTGGGACCTTTTTTTTTTTTAGGTCTTTCAAGGATTTTCAAATCCAAAATGTGCAGAATTTTAGAATTGGCCAGAAGGCTGCAGGTTCCCTATGCCTGGTCTAGTATTATTGTTTTGATATATCACAGTCTTGAATCATTTTTATCATTCATGTTACAGATCCTACCCTCAAACACTGGGTTAAGAAGTATGGATGGAGAGACGACGGTGACTTAATCTTCATTGCTTCTCAGGATGAGAATATCAAAACTAAGAATATAACAGAAAAGATTGATTTTGATAATCTAGCCCCATTGATGGCATCTTGTCTTTAAAAAAATTTTAATGTATTTTTGAATATTAAATTTAAAGTCTGATGAAATCTTTTTTGTTTTATTGAATTACTTTCAGGTTGTACATGTTTACACTTGTGAAAAGATATACCATTTTAGACAACACCAACAGAAGAATGATCCAAGTGAAGAAATATAAAATTGATATTTCGTAAAATGGTGGATCAACATTTTTCGCGAAATCGAGATTTTATTTTTGAACAACCGAATATAACCCAGACATTAGAATTAATAAATTGCTGTATTTATTAAACATTTTTTAATTTAATTTGCGAATATTATTTTTTATCAACTATTAATAACTTTTAACATCTATGGTATTAAGTGCATTAATAAAAAACCAGGAATTTTTATTCCAAACATTTATAAAATTAATATAGAAAAAGATAGTGAGTTTAAATTGTTGGCGATTGACCTAATCGTTTTATGATAAGTAACACCCCTAAGTGTTTTATGATGTCAGACATAGCATTTAAAAAATAACAGGTTAAATATAGGTAGAAAGAAATCTATAATAATAGCAGGCACATTTATATTAACACTCATGTTATTTTTTGGTCCAATGGAGCTTATCTTGATGATATTGAATACTTTATGGAATAATGGACTGAGTCTGGATAGTATTTTATTAAAAACAGGAAAAATAGATGTAATATTTTAGTGGTCAAATAAAGTGCATAGTTAAAGTGAAGGTGATGGATTGGGCAGCTGATAATATGGGTAAAATCTCCAATGAAAAAAGCATACTAAGCTAATTAAAGTATTTTACATTGAATCCAAAATGAGGACACGATGATGCATGATCCTATTATTGGTTGTCAAGAATTTTCTGTAATAAATACTTGTGTAATATTAGGTTAGAATGAAAATTGTGAGGATACAGTTACAGTAGGTACTCTACTTACTCGGTTGAAATAGAAATATAAAAACAATTACATCTGTTAGTTACATATTGTCACCTTTTTGGCAGAAGTTGGTAACTAACGGAATTGAGTTAACACACTATAAGCGGGCTCTGCTAATAACTAACTGGAACGTGCAGTGGGCGAAAATCAGCAGCAGGTGAAAAAAAATCAAATTTTGCAATAATTGTTCTATCTTCCAAACCAGTGGTTATTTTTTAATGCATACTAACAACATGTAGCTGCTTACTTCTGCATTTGTTTTTCAACGAATAATTTAAGGTTTAATCTTCACCGGAATATTCAGATAAATTATCAGCGAATATTTCGTCATCACTTTCGTAATTTTCTGAAGACATTTTTTTAAGGTTTAAAAATTATGTAAATAAAACACAAAAGAATTATAAAGATGTATTTCAAAACAAAATTTAAATCGGGGTGTTTTCAAATTCGATGTTATTTTTTGTCTACACGCACATGTGTAACGGGCTGTGCATAATACAAATGCATGCGCTTTGAATGCATTTTAACGGCTTACCAAGTCTTGTTTTTTTGTTCACTCGACAGAAGGGTAACCTAGTGTAAGAAGAAAGCAAGTATATTTTTGGAATCGTCATATGAATTAATATTTATATTCCTAAAACAAACGACCAAATATGTTTTAAGGACTTCATTACAATAGCTGAGATGTCGTCTTTTCTGCTCACACCAAAAGAAATTTAAATGCACGAAGAAGACAGACATATTTTAACACACTCAGTCCATTTACCATCAATAATTATCACAACCTACAACACAACACACAAAATCTCATAAAAAAAATGCAAGAGTAATGTGTGTGATTCATATAATATGAAGTGTTGGTACGTAAAGGAAACAAAGTATTATTATTTTTTTATTGATGTATGTGTAAGCTGTAAATGTCCTCAAGAGATTGTTATATAATTATCATATGAAATAGTCAAGTAGATATACGTAATCCATCTTTAAAGCGGATCCGGAGCAAAAGGTAGAACTACCTTTCCCGCCGTTAAGGAGCAGTCGAAACTACCTTTCCCGCTCAATTTGTGTTAAGTATACAAAGAAATTCTTTGTCTGGAATAACTCAGTTTGTACAGTTTGCAAAAAAAAGCAATAATTCCTAAAGGAAGGTTCCTAAAGGGTCAGCAACATAACGGAAGTATTTTTTAGCACCGTAAAGGAAGTGTTAATTAAACTATGGCCGATAATCGAATTTGGAATGCTTCAATGAATGTTCAGTTGTGCAATATTATTTTTTACTTCGGTAGTTGTATTTTACTAATTTCAATCAAATTCCAAATGTTTGAAATCTTTGGTTCAATCACTCGGCATAAGTGCTCTATTTGTATCGATAACAACATACTCTTGTGGTGTTTTGTTATCATTCATGGTTGGAAAGGGTAATAAAATATTGCATAAGATAAATGGCTTTAGTTCATAATTGCTGACATTGCCAAGAATAAAGAAATTAAGATTCTATTAATGCATGGTTTGTTAACAAAAAGTATCAAGAATATATTTTTTAAAAAATATATTCAAAGAGTTACGAGTTATTAACATTGACTGTATCAAATGATTTTTGAAAAACGCGTTGTACCCGTCCCCCAGTGCCAATACGTTAATATAGCGCCTTGTTTCAAAGTTATTTTCCCAGAATGTTTTTCAAAACGAAAAATCAGTTTTTACACCCATTTATTTGTTGATTTGAAGCTCGCTCTGGTATTTATATTTATGCCGCTGGGGAGAGGTTGTAACAGTTTTTAACAATATTGCTTTGGATGTCGACATATTCCACGTGGACGTGAATGAATTCCTACGACTGTTTAAAGTTATGTATTAAATTATAAGTTTAATGTATTAAAGTAGTTTGTCGGAGTTTATTCAGTTGACTTCCTTGCCAATTTTAAATAACTATATTTTTTCTACTGCTTTTGAATATTCAATTATATTGTTTCTTCATTGTAAAATTTATAATTTGTCAATCTTTTGCAATGTTCATGTAAAAAAAATGTAATCCTTGGATATGAATCAGTAGCTACTCGAAATCTATTTAAGGCAGCTGTGCCTGAAGGATTAAAGGTGGGCAATTGTCTTGTCTATCAGTTTTTGACTCTTATTCGTGTCAGATCATCTATATTATAATATAATTATCTATGCAACATAAAATATCGAGGCTAGAGGTTCTATCCTATAAGCTATAAATTTTCATTTGATATTTACTTAGAACTATCAATCTGTTACTTACCAACTTCTGCCAACTCAGTGATAATAGATCGATTTCTATAGATTCGTGCATCTAATTTGCCATGGTAGATTTGGTTGGAACTCAGTCACCATGTCATAGTTTTGAGAAAAATGCATTTGAAAGGTTGAATACTTGTAATACTTAGTTTAAATTTGATACATTTGTATTCAAATCATATTATGGTTAGTGCTTTTTTTAAATGGAATAGATGGGAGGGAATTTGAACATCTCAGACATCCATACCTTGCAACACAAAGCCAAACAAAATCCTTGTACTTAATGTCACCTTACTTCTTGGACAAACCACTACTACCACCATAACTTCATAATGTAAACAATTTTTCGTTAATTATTTTTATACAAAAAAAAGTTTGCTTTAACCACTTTGTTGATCTTGGGAATGAAAACAATGTTGATATTTAAAATTTATAGTTGAAATCCATAATTATACCAAAAAAATAATGTTTAACTTTTATATAGCTTATCGCTGCTCACAATATGCATAGTCATCAACAAATGAAACAAGTTTTCAGTATTATCAACTTTATAAAATACAATAAAATTAAAAGCTTATAAAAATACGTCATTAAACTATTTCTTAAGATTATTTGAGCATTTTTATACATAAATAAATATGCTCATTGTTTTTTGAAACTCTTTAAAATTGGATAAATGTTATCAAAAGCCTCATATATCTCTTGTCGCACTTTGGCACCGGTCAATACGACTTTGCCGGACACAAATATAAGTAAAACAATCCTGGGTTTTACCATTCGGTAAATGAGACCAGGAAATAGTTCCGGTTCGTATGAACTAAACTGACCGTGAGTCAAAACAAGTCCTTCCAGACGAATAGGAAACTTCACATCACAACTGCCAACCATATTTTGTACCTTGAAGTCTAAAAACTTTGCCTGGAATCGAAAAAAAAATCAAATGAAGCGATTCAAGAATGAATAAATAGAACAATCCTGTTTAACATATCACAATGAAAGTTTCTTTATAAGTGCGAACATTATCTTGTATTAATCTTCATTAGTCCTACTTTCACAACTTCTAGAGTGATATTTATTATAATATTATAACTAAATAACTACGAAGGGTTGAAGTAAGCCTTTTTTGCACAAGCAACATACATGTTTATAATTTCAATAAACATTAAAAAAAAAAATACATAAGATTGATTTTGGGGTTTTCCGTTGTTTAACGCTTACCAAGAGATTTACCAAAATATGTGTGAAAAATACCAAGGGGTTCTTTGACAATTTCTAATGTGTCGGGAGAAAGATCATATCTTTTGAATTAAAAACAATATGGGCTAGACCAGGGTTTCCCAAACTGTACAATGGAACACTTCGCAAATCTGGAAATGTTACCAGAACAGAGCTTGTTTTATAGGTCAGGTAATGCATAATAGTAAAAATAAATGCAATCAAATCACTTATTTTTCAATTAATTAATTAATTATTTTCAACATGTTGAACATCATATATGAGTGAACAATGCTAATGGTGATTAAATTTATCATCACTAGATTTTTAATGTGAAGTAGAAAATGCTTAAATGCAGCGTATATTACCATTACAAATTTTCGCGGAACACCTATTAAGGTCCCACGGAACACCAGTGTTCCGCGGAACATAGTTTGGGATGCCCTGCGCTAGACGATTTAAGAAAAAAAAGTTGTAAAAATAATTAGAAAATGCATTTTTTTTTTAAATTTAAATTTTCAATTTGAGAATAAAATGTGATCCTTAACTGTGGATAAAACAATTATATAAGGTATACACCCTATACAAGAAATATATAAAGTTTTAACTTCATTCGCCGCCCGACCTGCAGGTTAATTTCTGAGAAGTATGCAAAAAAAAAACTGATTTTGAAGCTTACGTATGAGAATTACGAAACGTTTTGAAGTTTTCGGTCAGTTCTTTGACTGACCGAAAACTTCGCTTGCCCTTGAAGAACTACTTGTGTAGATTTGTAGGTAGTCACATGTTTTTAGGATGTGTGCGTATTCGTTACTATTTGTAGTTTTAAGATATACTATTTTTTCTTAAGCGCGTATGTGATACGGGATAGCGCAGAATGGTACAATCAAATTGTGCGTATCACGTACGTTCATATGTATAGGGCGGTTAACCTTCGGGTACCTATGGGGTGCATTTGTATTGCAAAGTTCTTCTTATTTCAACCATTCGCTAAATAACAATAATATCTAGTTGAATTATAATTTATGGGGTGGGGCTCTGGGCATAAAAATAAACTCCATATGGAATAAACGCCGAGAACCTAAAATATTTTACCAGAGAAGAATATCGATAGAAATGTCAATATTTAATGCCTGAATAAATACGACGTTTGTTATGATGTTGCAACAATAAAAAAAAACTATATAAAAAAATGGAAATATTTTTATACTAACATCGAGTGGATAAAATAGTGCTAACTGTCATATTAGAACATTAACTAGTTTGGTATCTTTCAGATTTTTTATTGCATCAACGTGAGTCGCGCGGTCTGTTTCGCAGCAAATCTAATCGGTGATTAATCGCAACATGGTAAGCAAAAGGTTAATACTTTGTAGCGAGTTAAGAGCCCCTGAATTAGAGGAATAAAAAAAGTTTAGTGAAGACAATAAAGGTTGGCAGGTACAAAATGATCTTAACCCTGCCAATGCGATAAAATTTGTTTACCATTAATTATTCAACATCAATAATTTGCAAGTAAACATTTTTTTTTAAATATTGCGTATCCACGAGCATCCAATGTATTGTATCTCGATTGAGCATTACATCAGCCACACCATAGGCAGGATAACTTTAGGTGTCTTTACTGGTTTCTGTTCATAGGTGGCATTTTAGCAACTAACGACATTAATTCAAGAGATATTGTTATTCTTACCGTGAAACCAAGTTTTTGAATAATTCTTGCATATTTTCTAGCTGCTAATCTTGAATCTTCTTCACTCTTAGCTCCTGTGCATACCATTTTTCCTGAAGAAAATATTAAAGCAGTCGTTCTAGGCTCCCGAATTCTCATAATCACAGCAGCAAATCGTTTAGGATTATATTCAGCATTACGGGCGTGTAAAGCAATTTTTTTCAAGTCTAATTTGCAACTCAAATTGACGGTTGATACAATGTTTCTGAAATAGTGAAAAATACATAAGTAAAAATGATATATTCTGTGATAATTATTTAATTATACTGTAATAACAAAATGATAATATTTATCACAATATTTATTGTAATCACACCATTAGGGGGGCCTTTACTGGACTCGGATAGCTTAAGACAATTAAGATTCGTGCTCCGGCTGAGCCTGGGTAAGGAATTTATTTCTCAGAAAAATATTTCAGATCATGTTCCATAACAAAAAAATAATAAATTTAATAATTTCTTCCACATTCTCATGAATATTTAAAGTTGTATATATATATATTTTTATTTAGAAATACGAAGCAAGAAACCCATACAATTACGTGACCTAATTTGAGCTGAATGTGAAACAATGATCTCTTTATTTTAGAATAACCAATTAGCTGATCAAGATCGGCAAACCAGCCTAAATAGAGCTACTTTTTGATTTTATCATTTTTTTACACAATAAATAAATGTTCTGAAGTATGGGGGATTCGTAACGTTTGGGGAGTTTTTAAGCTTGCTTTTATGATTAAAAGTTCAATAAAATATATATTATAGTAGATTTAAAAAAAAATCTTTTTCAGGCATATTTAAATAAGGGTAAAAGAAATACAAAATTTACATGTCTGTGACAGCAACACGGTAAGAAAATTCTACGTATTGTTTTGATACATTTCATGAATTTGGTGGTATATAATCATAATTTAATTTTAACCCTTTGAAACCTCCACAGAAATGAACGCTAAGATACTGGGTTCCTGGAAACTTTTCAACCAACCCAAAATCAGCTCACTTACAGCCTTTGAGTGGGTCGCTGCCTGTAGGGTGATGTTCAAAGGGTTAAGAACATGGGTGGCACTACTTATAAGCAACTACGAGAGATATGACCAACTTACTGCAATTGAGGTAATATACCAGGATCTGCAGAATGTGGAGTCATAGGCGTCATCGGAGTAGCAGGACCACTAATTTGATTCATAGAATTTGAGACAGCAGCCATACTTCCAGGGCCAACCATGGGAGACATAAGGTTTTGCTAAAAAAAAAATAATATTCTCAATACTGTTGTCCAATGCAATGTATGATTGTTGAGTATATGTACATGGGACATGATTCATTAGGAGCGAAATAAAAACTTTGAGTTGATTGTATTATCCAATTCATATTACTGAGTAATAGAAACTACTAATGATTTTCAGTTCAATTCAAATCACATCTCGGCAAGATTAAAAGAAAGTGATTTAATATGATTCTAATATTTTTGTGTAAGCAAATGAGTATCTCTGGTTTCCTAAAAAGATTAAGTGGTTTGGAATTGTTTTTTCACAAACAACAAATGTGAGTGCCAAGTAAGATTTTTGAGCAATATAAAATCCCAAAAACCAGTGACAACAATTCAAGCAACACATGTAACAGCTATTTTCATATTTTTTAACAATAAAAATTGCTCATTTCTGTCTGACCTTTAAAATAGATAGTCTGCATATATATTGATTCTCGAAATGAAAAATGAAATTTTTGTAGCAAACAATAATTATTAACGCATTAACGATGACACATTTGTACATGTTAAGTGGTACTCCTGTTATACTGAAAGACAGACTAGGAAGTGAGACCATTCGACTGTTTATCAATTCATGCTTAGCTGAAAAATGAAAAAGAATTTAAATGAATAAATAGACTATGTGTGTAGTCAATTTAATAATCTGAAAAAATATAACTCCCATATTTATATGATGAGAAAATGTACCAATGTAGAAAGTGAACAACTTAGACTATGAGACTTAATACAATGAATTGATGGGTTACAATGTTTGGTAAATATGTCATTTAGTAGCACCAAGTAGCATGTCGACTATTGCGGCGAAAAACTTCACAAACTAAGCTGAAAACAACGCCACGATTTAAAATATTTTTTTGAGGGCTTGATAATTGCTTTAAAACCACACATTAAAAAGAAGAACACTGATAAATATTTCGTATAATTTATCAGTGTTCTTCTTTTTAATGTGTGGTTTTAACGCGATTTATCAATGCTTCAATAAATATTTTAAATCGTGTTGTTTTCAGCCTAGTTTGTGAAGTTTTTCGCCGCAATAGCCGACGTGCTACTAAATGACATATTTACCCAGTGTTTTTGTGACTTACTGGTGTTTGTGGCTGCATCATACTTTGAGGGGTAGCAAATGAAGGTGCATAAGTATGGATCGGTCGAGGAGTGGACATCAGAGAAGGCATTGCTGATCCGAAAACCCCCATGCTGGGCGATGCACCCATGGGGGCCAACGGTGGCATCTGCTGTTGATGATGTAAGGCATTTGGAAGAATCTGTTGATCTTCTTCTGGTTGATGGAGCGGTGTTCCGATACTGGGAATAGAGAACCCAGGACTAGGTAACATGTCCATCTTAAATGAATTAAGAAATATTACACTGAGGGAGAATATTGGTCTTATTTGTTAGAGCTGGATGGTGTATAATACATAAAAACATTACTCGTCCCCAAAGAACGATTACAGTCTGCCTGTCAAAATATCAACGCTAAGCATAGAGAATATATATGTACACTAAATGTCTATGCTAAATGTATAATAGTATGATGCTAGTCTATGGTATGATGTACGAAGTAAACAAGCTTGATGTATTGCCATATGAATGATCATTGTGAGAATACCTACCATTAATAATATGGCTATGTAAATATAATACACAAAAATATGCCATCTGTGTGGTCGAGCGGTCAACATCGTTGGCTACCGCTACGGAGGTCCCGGGTTTGAATCTCAGTACGGGCAGTTTTATAAATTAATTTTTCAATCGATTTATGAATTTCTGTTCAAAGGCATGGACGTATGTGATGTCTTGAATTTTCCCTCCCACCCATCCTATCCCATGAAAGGGGCGTACTGAGAGTGATTAGCTATTCACTAGTCCTGTCCATGCTCTTTCCTTCTATTTTTACTCTCTTTGGAAAAAGAGAGGTTGAGCAACTAAGTAACAAGTAGTTCTTGTAAAAACACTTTTGTTGAGATAAACTCCATTAGGAGTTCATATACTCCACATTGGGAACGGACATGGTAAAAATAAATAAAAAATAAAGGATATAAAAGTTACAAGAGAAATATTTTGAATAAAAAAATATTCCATACGTTTTATTGACTATACATAAGTACATTATAATCAGAGCCACAATGAAAATAAATAAATATTGATTAAATAAGGTGATGATATTTTAGCCATAAGGATTGCGGATTTATTAATATAGTAGTATAATAGTACTTAATTAATAAAAAATATCTTTAGTAAATAATATTTTATAGAAGACTAGCCGGTTACCGGCAAACGTTGCAATGCCACTCAAAGAAATAAAGTGTTTTAATTGTGTTTTTTGAAGTGCATTTTTTCTTTTTCTGTATGTTTGACGTTTGCTGCCGATTTTATATGGTACGACACACGCGCCACCTACTGTAATTCAATCGTACTACGCCTATAACCTTTGCGGAGAAATACAAACATCGATTTTTGTACATAAGACCTACTGTAAGTTAATTTTGATATGCCGATAAACTTCGCGCAACTGCAAGCAAACATTTTGTCAAAGTTTTATTGCAATCGGATGAGTGGTATGGCAACGCATAAAATACGAACAAACAATTATACCTAATGCACGGAACACATTTGAACGGAATGTCAAAATGTAGACCACACGATTTGACAGATTTGAAATATTCCATTTTTTAATTTTTAATACAAACAATCGAACGTCAAATTTGAATTGTCTGAATGCTGTTTAATCGTCAGTCGACGGTTGGCGATTGAATTGCATGAACGGTATAGCAGACATACAAACATGGATGTTTATATATAAATCCTACTGTAAGTTGATTTTTATATGCCTATAAACTTCCTGGAAGGGCAAGCAAAAAAATTGTCAAATTTTTATTGCAATCGGATTAGCGGTGTTGCAGCGCTTAAAGTACGAACAAACAAACATTAATTTTTATATATTAGATAAGGGGCTCACTATTGTTTAATTGATTGGAATTGGGATATACCATACCGAATGTAAGAAATTAATTTGTAATTAGTACTGTCAATGTTTGAATCTTACCTGTACCCAACGTTCCCTCTAAGCCGAAAGGTTAGCTGCGCGGAAATTTCAAAGGCTGCGCGGACCGATCAAATATTAATTGAGCAACTGTCTTGTAGTGCGCGCCAATCCGAAATGAGTGCGCGGGGGCTTCTTAACTGCTGCGCGGCCGCGCACGCGCGCAGCTTAGAGGGAACGTTGCCTGTACCTCCTTGCGTCCAGTAGAAAGGGAAAGAAACCCGAGTTTTATTTTGTAGTTTGTGAAATTCTTGGATATCAATTTTTAACTTGTGAACACGTGTCACAGTTTGTAACACAAGTAGAGTTCCAAAGTTATCAAATCTAATATTATATTAAATATGAACTTCCACGAAGTTGCAGAATCTATCGAAAATGTAATCTGCTGTTTTTGTTTTTCTTAAACGATTAGATTTTCTCAAACAAAAATAATAATTACGAATTGTTTACGATTTTAGTTTGCTTTCATTTGTTCACTAAGCAATAGAGAACAGCTAAACATGTAGAGATCAATAAGATCTATTTTGAAGTAAAAAATATGAAATTCAAGTTCGCCCGTAAAAAGATGATACTATGAGATTTTTAGTGAGAAGCTTTGAAATTTATGTTTATGTGTTCTCTAGGAAACTATTTATTCAAAGTGGTATAATTTGTTTAAAATTCGATATATTTATGTATTTTTCGTTCAGTGTATTTGTTTTTAGTGAAAACGATTTAAAAACATGTTTTTTTATTAAAAAAAGTGCACTTAATGTTATTTTTTTATATCATGTCCGCTCTCAATGTGGAGCATATGGCATCCTAATGGAGGTATCTCAACAGAAGTTTTTCTACGAGAACTGTTTGTTACTCAGTCGCTCAACTTCACTTTTTTCAAAGTGAGTAGTAGAGACAGAAGGATAAGGCTAGAATAGGACTAGTGGTTGGCTAATCGCTATTGTTACACCCAGTTATTAAAGGATCAGAAAGATGGGAGGAGAGGAAATTATGTGAATTGACATCACAAACACCCAGTCACAACTTTGAATTGAATAATTCTCAAATTCACTGTGATCTGAGCGGGAATCGAACTCAGATCTGCATGATCGGCAAGCCAAGCTCTAACCAACTGGGCCACAGCAGGCGCCAAGCTGAAAATATATTCAATGAGTCAGTAGTTCTAGGAAGTTTTTTGTTTATAATGTAAACAAATAAGGTTACATCCAACATTTTATTTATATGAATATTGCGAGGGATGCGTCCAAAATATTTTCTTTTATACCTCAATTTTTCTTCTTAGGTACATCATTTAACTGAGCGGGCTTTTCCTCAATTTATTATATTTCTTAACACTATAATTATTTGCTAAACCATTTCTCTTTCCCAGTTGGAAGTTACCAAAGCTCTTTTGGGAGGGATGTCCCTTTCAATAATACCGATGGATGTGTAAATAGCTACACAGTTAAAGAATACATTAGCTTAAATGTTATATATGAAAAATATGAATCACAATGTAATATTGTATGTAGGTATTTGCACAATATGTACCCTGACCCAATTTTTAATAGTATGTTGGGTCTTGGCACTAAAATTATTTGGTGACCGCACCTTTATGATAAAAAGAGCCGAATAAGTATCTCTAATGATTTAAGTATAATATATATATAAAAATAATAGTTTATCGTGTGCTGTTGGTTTGACAGATCAAATTTTGAGTATCGTGCGAGATAAACCAATAAATCTCTCCAACACCCGCTTTTAAACTGTTGCGCAACTATCGTCTGAAGGTTAGTTTGTCAATTGACATACCTACATACGTTCACATATTGATTTTTGATGACTTTTTAATCCGATCAAAACATTTCGCTGAAGGAACTACATAATTCGCTACCCTAAAGCAATAGTGGGATAAGTCGAAATCTTACAATCCCCGAATCCTGGAATTGATCATTTACCATAATTATTTTTTTTAGATGTCACTAATTTCAATACAACAAAATAACAGGCATTGCAGCCAACGGCCAAGGCGACATATTTGTCTACAAAGCCATAGTTGCTTGAAATCAATTCGAGTAGAAGAGACAAACACCCGTGTCCAAGATCTCAAATTATTATTTTTACACCATCCTAAAAAAGGAATGATTGCAATTGAATTATGTGTAAAATTATACAATAAAACTGTCTGTTCCTGTCTACGACTGCCAGTTTGTCAGTTTCCCAGTTTCGAGATATTATAAAATTAAGGTTTGTGCTGTACTTTTTAAATAGCGAATTAAAGTCTTATTTAGTTTCTTTTACGGTTTATGATAAAAGATAATAGAAGGTTTTTTTATATTCTATTATTTGTATCTAGTCATTTTACTAATCTCACTGATGCTTTGAATTACGGAGAAATATCAATTATTGTAAGTGTAAGATTCATCTCACAAAAGGGGCATTAAAAAAATCAGTGTTTCATTATAAAAGTTTACCTTTCTTACTTTCTATAATCGATTGTCATACTTATCTTACTTATCTTATGGTAGCGATTATGTTCTTTTACTTAAAAAATTCTCGTTTAGTTGATGGATATTCAATTGAATATCGTATAAGCTTGATTGTAACATGAGTTCGAATATGTTTCGACTAGGGCAGAAGTCGGAAAATTGCGGCTCGCGAGCCACGCTCGGCTCTTTGGTCCCTTGAGTGTGGCTCTTCCATAAAATATCTCATAGAGTACGATTAAAACTTCGTTTCCCCCGCGCAGAAGTCGATTTTCGGTCTTAGAGTTGGAATGGGCGATCTCTGAGAATATATAGCTGATATTTGGCTCAGCTGACTAACGAGTTTTCCGACCACTGGACTAGGGTATTCAATCCCGGGATCGTATAACATTTAAATAATCTAATTTCGGGATTCCGGGATTGTAAGATTGTGAATCCTGAAATCCCGGAATCACAAAAAGGGTCTGCGTTTGGATTCCTTAGTTTTGATCCATAGAAAACTACGTTTTGGACGGGAGATTAAGGTAACAATATACCTAAAATTAAATTCAAATTTCAGACATGTATACATTCTTCAGTATAATATTATCTTCGTCGATTTGGTAAAAATCTAACGTTAAAAATGCCAGTTATTAGTAAATTTATGCTGCACTCTATTTGTAAGGTTCGTATACGAATATGCAATGTAAGGTAAAAACATATAATAATAGCTAATATCGAACATAACTAAATAATAATTAAATTTTGCCTGAAAAAGCTTAAGACGTTGACTGGGCAGTGAAAGAATGTTACCTGTTAATTTTACCATTCCAACTTTAATTTTTATTAGGATTCTATACCCTTGTTTGAAATTGAATTTATTAATAGATGTTTCTATTAATCACAAGAGAAAAAAATTAGAACCCATAAATATATTGTTTACTATTCAGTGTTTAAGAGTAATACTTATTTATTTAATTATACATATATTTTTTTTCTGTCAATCTTTATGAAATTCTATATTGACATTTTCTTAGCATGAAATTATTTCTTTTCGTCTGTCAACTTTCAAATTTAAAAAATATTGTGACCCAGGTAATAAAAACGGTGTTTCGCAATAATTTTGTTTTATAATTATTGTACCACTGTAAAATCATTTTGTGGCCTATGTGCATTAATATAATATGTGATGAAATGATAAAACGCGTATCAGATTTTTTCGTTTAGAAAATAATAAACACAAAAAACAAGAGCTTCTTTGGAAACGATGTGAAAAAAGTAAAGCATATCTCGTTTCACATAATTGCAAAGGTTAATTCAAAACAAAAGACAATTAAGTTTCTCTGTATGGAAACTATATTTATTTGTGAATTTTCTAAAATCATAAATACATGCGCCAAAGAATAACATCATCACGGCTCTAATAAAATTTAATTGCGCTAACGAATCACGATCTTACAACGTATAATTAATTTTAACGTTTATTGTTAAATATCAAATGATTTAAAGCAAGTAGTAAATATCAGATAAATTGGGATAATGCCGTGTCACTTTTGTCAAACATTAACAGTATGCTTTGATTTTCTCTAGTCTTCTTATTGGCAATTGGTTATTGGCAAAAGGTCTTTTAAGCCAATAATTGTTTAATATCGCCTAAGCCAGAGGTGGGGAACCTTTTCTTTTCTAAAGGGTCCATTCATTTATCTGATTCAACATAAGGCTGCAGTAAACATTGACACTAGGGAATCTTTGGTCGGCGATTTTGCAAACAATTTCATGCCAATTTATAAAGCCCAAAAATTTGCGGATTTCCCAAAATTACCAGCGCGGGACCTTTCTTTTAGGTCTTCCAAGAATTTTGAAATACAAAATCCTAGAAATTTACGAATTCACAAAAAATAGCAGAATCTGCCGATCAAGTCAAAAGGCCGAACCAGAGTAGCCAAAAGACCGCAGGTTCCTCACGACTGACCTAGGATATAGGGCGTCATTGTTAAAGCTTTTAGAACGTTATCTCATTCGTCTGATATTTATTAGCGTTTTGACTTGTTATCGTTATTTCCACGTAGAACCCGGTTGAGAAATGCTGATCTAGAGAACTGAAAGAAGTCAGTATAATATCAGGATAGGAATTGATCATATATTACTATATTACTAAACGCGTTTAAGAAACTTCTTGTTTGAAATTAGTACGAAAGTAATTTAAAAAAAACATTCTCCTGTAAAATTTATAAATTGTCTGTTACGATTTTCTGCCAATTATGTATGGGTCGATGTATTATTGGTTGTGTGTGTATGAGATCAAATTTATACTTTAGGATGATGTTATAATATTAGTCGACTCGTTTTTAACTCTACCATTTATTGAACTGCTCGTATTAAAATTCACCTTCTTAGAATTTATTTCATGCAAGATTTCATAATATTATTACTCACCGAAATATGCAATTTTAAGCACACTTCAGTGCATGACTTGAACGTCAGCCATAGTTTGCTACTCTTGAGACACTCCTTTCAATCATTTAAAAACCTACGATAGTATATAACCTTGCAAATTTATAATATACTCTTTCGAAAAAATATAAATTAGAATTAAATTATCGATTCTACCAAAAATATTGAATTTTAAAATCATAATGACTAATTGATTGTAAACTCTACTACATACATACATTATAACTGTACAGGGTCGGCGCGAGGTTATTTGGCGCCCTAGGTCTAGGATGACGAACCTTTTTCGCAAATTTGATTTAAAAAAAAAAAAAAATTATGCCACGGGTCACATATAGGGATCCTCGATTTGGTATACTTTTTTCCAGATTGTCATATTTTGTCATTTTCCGGATTGCTTAACAAATTGTCCCATTTTTTTCGAAAAAATGTAAAAAGCCGATTCGGAATCGTTAGAAATATTTTTTTTACATATCCCAAGCCCTCTTCCAATGTGGAGCATATAGCCTCCTAATTCAGGTATCTCAACAGAAGTTTTTCTACGAGAACCGTTTGTTACTCAGTCACTCGACCTCTCTTTTTCGAATAATACCTATACTACCCATAATTACAATAAACAAATACAAACATCAAAATAAAATGTACCATTATTCATTATTATTAGAGTATATAAAATAATTTCAATACTCCACTTATGGGCCCTCTAATGGTTTTCGTCATATGCGGTTGCCTATTTCGCTTGTATGTATATAAATACAGTTTCATTTTTTTTCCGAAATATTTCACTCATATTCAAGCAGCAGCTTTAAAATTATGCTGATGATGTATTTTCTTTTTTATTACAATTATTTGAATTTAAATATTAAGTTGTTTCAACAAAAACAAAACGACGGAAATATCAATTTACAGTAAAGAATATTAATTGTGCGTCAATTATATGCCATTTAAAGGTGTATTGTTCTTATATCGAAAAATAATACTTTTGAGGTATACATGCATGTGAATCAAGTCATAGGTCATAAATTAAAAATACAAATATTAATTAGGACACTAAATCTTGTCGTCTGCTGTAGCCCAGTTGGTTAGAGCTTGCTCTACCGATCACGCAGGTCTGGGTTCGATTCCCG
This sequence comes from Himalopsyche tibetana, assembly GCA_030503985.1. NCBI lineage: Eukaryota > Metazoa > Arthropoda > Insecta > Trichoptera > Rhyacophilidae > Himalopsyche > Himalopsyche tibetana. The sequence goes on along the minus strand of JAPJYX010000009.1, from coordinate 20,190,826 downwards.
GTCAGATCAGTGATCAAGTTGTGATCGAAGACTGGATGTTTGTGATGTTAATTCACATCATTTCTTCTCCTCCCATTCTTCTGATCGCTTAATAACTTGGTGTAGTAATAGCGATTAGCCAAACACTAGTCATGTTCTACCCTTATCCTTCTTTCCCTACTACTCACTTTGGTTATCTTAAAGAATAGCGTCGTGAAGCGTTTGACGTTTAATCGAAATTGCCGCCAACACAAAAATCGTTCGTGAATTATTTGTTTTAATTAATTATACAAATCTAAGAAGCGTTATGATCTTTGATTACTGTCAGAATAAATGAAAAAAATAAATGTATATTCAATCGTAACGACTTCGCCGCGAAATCTTTAATATTAGAAGCTATGTGTAACTACTTATACATTTTAGTTAAGATATTACTGTCAGAATCAAAGATCATAACGCTTCTTAGATTTGTATAATTAATTAAAACAAATAATTCACGAACGATTTCTGTGTTGGCGGCAATTTCGATTAAACGTCAAATGCTTCACGACGCTATTCTTTAAGATAACCCTCACTTTGAAAAAAGTCAGGTTGAGCGACTGAGTAACACACAGTTCTCGTAGAAAAAAAAAATAAAAGATTCATCCATTCGGAGGCCATATGCTCCACAGTGGGAGCGGACATGGATTAAAAAAAAATCTTTAGGATGCAGATCGCGTATTTTTTATATTTATATTTTTTTGTGTGAGGCACACCTTAAATAGAGTTTAACTGGTATATTTTATTCAGACGTTTTGATCGTTTTAATTAATAAAAACTCCAGTAGGTTAGGTAAGTTTATGATATATTTTTTCTGCCGCCCGCCTCCATTATATAGTTTTTTCCATTTTCCATTATTAGCACTATTTCAGTGGTCGGCTAACTGCGGGTCGCGAGCAACACGTGGCTCTTTGGCCCTTTGAGTGTGGATTTTCCACAAAATAACCCACACAGTGCGATTGAATCTTCGTGTCTAAAACTTAGAGTTAAAGAGGCGATCTTAGTGAACGTACCTCAATCAGATTGAGGATCTTTTAAGCAAAAACTTTAAAGCCAACTTAGGAGTACCCTAATCAAGTTAATAACAATGTACCTACCAATACAGTGAGTTTGCCGACCACTGATCTAACTCAGCGGTTGGCAGACGTTTAGTTGAGAAGAGCCAATTTATCAAGGAAACTGTATAGCAAATCAAAGAACAATAAAAATATAACATACAAATTATATCGTCGCGCATTGTGGTCTAGTTGGTTAAAGCTTGTCAGGTGGGTCTGGGTTCGATTCCCAGTAAGGTCAAAGTCAAATTTAGATTTTGTTAAATTTAAATTTGAGGCCTCAGACGAGGGTGTTTGTAATATCAATTATATATTCTACTCGAGAAGATTTCGAGTGACTTACAATAAATACTCTCATCGATTTCATCTCGTATGATCGTTCAACTTTAAAATATTTGGCGCATTGGCATTAGTAGTAATGCCAAATATATTTATTAATTCAAAAAACTTTTAGAGTTAAAAACCTAATAAAAAGAACAATCAAGTTCAAGAGAAATGAGTCTGAAAAGAGCCGCGATCTACCGACCTTCTGACCTATTCTAGCTTACCAAAATTTCTTATTACATATGTAAAACAAACGATTTTTTTTGTAGACCGTACGCTAAAGTGGCACCAATGTTTTTTTAAGTGCATTTTAATTGCAAATAATTTATTTGTTTTGCCTGACGCTATAGTTTGAAAAAAGAATAATATAAAAATCGAAACAAAACTTGTCATACGAAAGCTGTTGTGAATTGATTTGAAACCTGTCAGTTTTCTATAATTATTAAACGGGTAGATTTACCTTAAAACTAATCATTGACAATCATCGTTACTAGTTTACGGTTGAAAATTTTATATTCATACACGTTGTATAGTTGAAAGTTTCAAATAAATCTAAAATAACCAAATATCAGCTTGCGGTCATGTCGATTTTACTTCAAAACTAGAGGCGGAGGTATTTTATTAGGAAAAATATGAAGTTAATGAAATGATAATATAATACTTCCACATGAAAAACTGGTAATAAAATAAAATCTCATTATGCTCCTCGTTTCTTTTCCAATTATAAGTAAAAAATAAACATGCGATGCTCAAATGAAATCACGAAAATTCAACAAAATTGACTCGCTCCACATAATCGTTGGTCGAGTGACTGAAATTATAATACGATTTGAAAGTGGACAAAGTACCCTAAACCAAATCGGCTATTTTATATTATGAATCTTGTGGTGAGTAAATTGATGCCAAGCATGATAAGTATGTGTTTTTTAGTATCAAAATTTGAGAGAATAGGAAAAAAAGCCCATCATAATATAAAATAGTTTTTTTTCATTTGACCGCTCTCAATCCAGTGCTGATTTTAAAATGATTCTCGAATGAAAACAAATATTTTTCTCCATTTTTTCTTTTCAACTGTCGAATCTGTTTTTAGAAACAGACCATGTCACAGTATATGTTTTCGGTAATTATGTTGTTTTTTTTCAAAGAAAGTGCATTATCAAATGAAAATTATGTTTTATGATAACTTTATATCGATTAATAATGTTGTGCAATACTACTCTGCATAAAATTTGATTAAATATTAACAATTAATATAAAATGGTGTTCAAAAAGTGACTTATTAAAAAAAATCTATCTTACGCTAAATTTAAAGCGTTACTGCCAACACCTATTTTTTAGAATTTCCACTACCAAATCTAGAAAGAGAAAAACAAATTCTGGCTACAACTTAAATCAGATCAAATACGTGCTGTAAAAATAAGCAAATTATGCCTTTTTAACACATGCCTTTATCTTTATCATTTATAAAAATATATGTTCAACGTTTAATTTAAAACCAATGAACAAGAATAGTTAATCTATATTTAAAGGTACCAATGGGTTGTATATTTTATTTACTTTTTCAAATAATAATTGTATAATAAAAATATATAATTGTATAATAATTGTATAATAAAATTGTATAATTGTAAAATAATTGTATAATAATAACTTAAAAAATAAAATAATACGTCCATCTCTTTTTTTTATTTTTAGGAACATAAATAGAGGCTGCAAACGTTAAAAGATCTTCAATGGGTTTAAGTCATCCATAATTATTTATGATTTTTTTAATGACGATATCAATGTTTAATTGAAATGTAAGACCCAATAGTCGTCTATTAGTATCCAATGAAGCGTTTATAAAGAACAATCCAATCATAATTATATCACCTTTACTTTTCAAAAAACGTGTTTGAATGTCACAAAAACGATTGGAAAAAGAATAAAGCAGCAAGTATTATTTATAAACCTGATTTGATTAATAATAAACAATTATTTTAAATCAAATACTACTGATTATTAGAAAATGGAGAAGGGGTGAAAACGACAAGTCCAGCCAAAGAAAAGGTATCGGTAGAAGCAACAACACACTATTTACATAATTCGACATTTTACAATTGATTTACTTCATTTGTATGGCTACATATCTTATAATCAATCTTCAAAAAATTTTTGGCGAAGACACCAAAATAAAATTTGGAAGAAACAATTAAACGTTTCAAAACTGCTATTCTCAAAGGTCGTAATAATAATAATAAAAAAATAATTATGATAACTTTGTTTGATATCTTTTTAAAGCATATGCAGTACTTTACAACGGTACCGAGACCTCTGATCCTTTTCGTCCGTGTGGTGTTGATGCTAATAGTTTAGTAAATGTATGTAATGGTTGTTTTAATGGTGAAACGTAGACATCTTGTGGGTGGTGATATTGTTCAGTGATTTAATTATCTCAAGCTGAATGAATAATTTAACATGTGAGGGATTTTGAATGAAATCGAACGTTGCTTCTAGAAAAAAGCAATGTCTTTTATAAATCGATTTCTCGCCTGAAATTTTGATTTGGCGAAAGGTAATAGAACCTAAGAAGTATTTAAAAAAGCTTGTCATCTCTGTTGAAGAATTCAAAACCTCTTTGGCTTTCTTTGTCATACATGTTTAAAAAAATTGTTTCGCCACGGTACTATCGCATATAATTGAACATTTAACAAGTGTTCATGGAATACTCTTTACGAAATTTCACAGACAGTAAAGAAATGAGTCTAAAATCAGAAAAAAACTTCTCAGAAAAATCTACACATAAGATAATCTTTACGAAACACATAATTTGTTCAAATATTTTCAAAACAATAGGAAATTGACACTGTATTTTTAATTATCATGATGCAACTAATATATGACATCTGAAAAATTAAATGGAATAACAGTGTATGAACTGTGGCCATATTTAAGAGAGACCGGAATATAAAACAATGTTGAGTAGTAAACATAACCTAAAAATTCTTTTCCGCAAATCACGCATGTGAGAAAGTTTATTTTGTTAAAAATGCGATGCCGAATTTCACAAGCTCTCACTTTCCATGAAAACTGACGAATTTCTTTTTTAATTAATGTTTGTAATGACGTTTCACCATGTACAAGCGATGTATGAATATGCAATTTGCCATATAATTATTACGGTAAAATTTTTCATACTAGCATTCCTATCTGATTACAAGTATCATTTCGTACTATTATATTTTATTTATCTAACCTTCTATCCGTAGCCAGCCGTATCAAAGCGTAAAACGATGCTTCTTACTAATAAGAATTATCACGGTGAGTTATATATTATTTCGTTTTTCACAGTTAATGACCGGCATTTGAAGTGGAAAAAGAAAAAAATGATTTTTATCTCTTTATTCATCTTAAGATGAATGAAAAATAAATGAAGATATATATATATATTCTAACAGTGTAGAATATGAGTAAAGTTAGTTTGTTGCTAAAGTGGATTTAAAATTTGTCTCATTTGTCTCCATGTTTGATTGACGAGTATTTTGTCACACCAAATATAATAATGTTTTTATTTTTAACATCGAAAATAGAAATTAAAAGGTATTTTGAAAAAAAGGGTACTTCAGTATGAGCCTACTTGAATAATATTATAATTGTCAACTTCTGTGGTCTAGCTAGAGAGAAGAACTTTGCCGTAGCCATTAGTTGTGTGTATTTTTCATGTCTCGGACGAGTCGGTATCAAATTTATAATTTTTCAATTTCAATTTGAGATCTTCGATTTAGGAAATAACATCGCACTCAATGTTATTTATCTTTGAGTTGATCTTGAGTAATTTCTAATGATTCTTACATAGTTTATTTCGTACGATCTTCCAATATTAAAATATTTGGCACATTGGCAATTATCAGCTATAATTATTTTATTAAAGTGCTTAGAATTTTTTATTTATTTTTGGAGGACCAACGAATGCAATTACATATCTTTTCCGTTTCTAAGCTCAAGAAATGCGACCCCAATACCAACATTTTCTTAAATATCTATTTTAATATGGGTGATGTTTATAATTAAGGACAATGTTTATAATTAAGGTATTCTTATATAATAGTTTTTTGGACCTTTTGTAGTTTATATAAATACGCGATAACGCTTATCAGGTGATAAGCGCCCGCGATAACGATTGTTAATAAGATGGCTGAGAACGCTGAGAACATTCGTCAGTTGTAAATTCACATGTGTGCTGGGGTGACGTCTTTTTTACGCGCAACTTAAAATATGATTATTTATTAAAAAAACCACAGATTTTTATAAAAACAATGTATGAGGAATGATGCAAAGAGATATTTTAAAGCCCTTGGACTATTTTTTTTTTTGAAATTCATAAGAATAAGGCCAATAATGAGGAAACCACTGGGGTCAAAAAAGACCCCCATAGGCTGACAAGTATTTTTCTTGTCTCCGAGCCGCAAGAGTAAACACGTACGCGGGCAATAGTTTAATCCATTATAACCAATGTATGAAATAACTTCTTAGGTTAACAATTGAAAATTCACATCAGTTTACTTTGGTAGGATTTTAATAACTGTTTATTAAAATAGTATATTCATAAATATTGATGCAGAATAGAACCATTGTAATTATTTTATTCAGTTGCTAAAAAAACGTCTGGGCTTTTCTTAAATAAATATTTAAAAAAATATTCTTTCTATATTGCGATTGATTAATAATTAATTATTTTAATCAGTGAAACCAGCACGGTACTGACTAATGGCAATGGTTCGAGAAATCAAATTAATCTATATTAAATATAATAAAAATGGATTATTTTTAAATATTTATTAAATGAGTATACAAAACTATGATTATTACGACGTTAAATTTTATTTTCCAATTATTAAAAGCATCGGAAATAATTTAAACTAATACACATGAAAGAAAATTACCTTGTTCATTTTATTAAAAATACATTATGTATGTACATACAAAATTGTTTTATAATATAAAATAATTGTGTACATACATAATGTATAACATTTTATATTCAATGTCGATATGTATTATTAAAGCGAAGTATAAAAAGATCTTGACAAGGCTTTGCACACCTCACCTAATCGATAAATAAATTATGATGGCAGCAATTTCCAAACTGAAGACTCAGACTATTGCCAAGGTGGTGCGAAAAAATTAACGAAAATGTATTTTTATAACATAATATACTTAAACAAATAAATAATCATTTATATCTTTATGTAACTTTCACACATCAGCAAATCTTGATTTCAAAGTTCACGTGGATATATGCAGCGTTGGGCTGCCAATACGTTAACAAGGAGCTCGCTTGATCTCAAAGCAATTCTCAGTATTCTGGAGAAAAAGTGATTTTTTTATCACTCCTATGCAATTATATGCAATACTTAAATTGACAATCGATTTTAAATACACTTATAATATGTAACAATATGCAATTTACCGTAAATTTATTAATCTAAATGGCTAAAAATGTACCACTATTTATACTGAATTTGTCGTAGATAATATATAAGTTAGAAATATCAGTTATATACTAATTTGATCTGAGAATATTTTTTTCTCTGAAACTAACAAGGATCTCGCTCCTCCGAGCCTTAGCCAGGTTAGTAGTAGAAGAAGGGTAACGACTAACGAGTATCACTCTTCATATTTCCTTACTACTTCCATGTCATGCATTATTATAAATTGTTTAGTTTTTTAAGTTTATTAATGAACATAAAATATTTTCTAAAAATAGTCGAAAATATAATTGTGTTCATATTAACAGTCAGTCTCCACTTTACAGAATTACACTTTGATGAGTTTTATAATATTTTTTTTAGAAATTTTAAACATTTTAATTTTAGTAGGCTTTAAACGATATTGTGTCATATTTTGTACTTTTATGTGTAAATTCATTTCAATACCAATTGTTTATCACACTTAAATAATTGTGTTCTGTTTAGTATATATAATACTGTATTATTGTATTATTTTACCATCATGAGCGAAACCGGTTCTGATATTATTAAATAAAAGTAGAATTGGTACAAATGAGTATTTTTTGTTGTTGCTGAATATAATGCTTTCCACCAAGTATTGACAGTGAACACCCTAAAAGTGGTCTATCTATATTATCATATGAAAAAGTGTCGTGAGGAGCGAAGATTTTTTTTAAAGGGAGACGTAATAACAAAAAGTTTTGAAGCCACTTATCTAAGGTTAAGTGAAAACTATACACCTGTTTGGTGAAAATGATAACGCAAATCAAATGAATTAATTGGATGCATTTTAAATCATTGCCAAATTTCGCAATACCGTATTGTTACTTTTGAGAAAACCATCTAGCAAAATCATGGCCAGTAATAATTTTATTATTAGAGAGGCGAATCTTTTCATGTGGATTGTGCCAAAAAGAATTTGATAATTTCACTTTTTGCTATAAATTGGGTACAACGAATTTCACGCAACGATCAGGGTTGCATTTACATAGTTATATTAATAAAAACATTATGCTTGAGATAATCTTCTAATTAAAAGAGACTTCATCACATATTTGGATTGACATTGATTTATTATTTAAATATAATTCAAGTAAGCTTGCTAAAAAATATTTACAGCATAATTTTAGCATTTAATTGTACATTTTTGTTGTTGTAGAATATATTATTTACATAAATTGTTTGAAAAAAATATTAAAATATAATACCGTCACCGTTCTGGCAGATGCTGGTAAAAATAAAATTGTGGTAAGTAGGCAATTAAATTCCTGGATACCAATTCTTTGTCCGGAATAGCTCAGTTAGTTTATTTTTATCATACCAATTTTATTGCCAATAGAAAATAGATACATTGAATTCAATGCGCGGATGCCTTTTTTATGCATACTTGTAGTATATGTAGCTTTGGAAATATTAAATTTAAATACGACCCTGTCGGTGACTAAGCAATCTTCTAAACGATTTAAAAAAGAAAAACAAAATTGATAGTGATTTCAATACACATAAATTTATATTAGATTAATTAAAAATAATAAAAAAAACTGTTGGAGTTGTTGTGTTGATAAGTTGATGTTAGTATACGTGAGTGAATATGGGTTTGTTGTTTTCAATCTCTATAATTTAGAAGTTTATTGACCTTCTGAACACAAAAACAGATTACTTATTCCTTGATTTGGGGATTGTAATTTAATTGATTAAACTATTTCATTTTTTCTGAACTTATTTAACGTTTTAGTCATAATTTTTATTTTATTTTGTTACATCGCATTGAAGCACTGTGCTTTGATTCAGACCCCGAACCCTTGAGGGGGATAACTTGTAATTACTGAATTTAAGCAGATATGAAATTGAGCCCAATTTTATGGATGCTTAATGTTTTTCAATCATTCCTACGGTGTTATTCCCGTGGGCATACATTTTAGACGGTCTGCAATACTCCGCTTTAGTACCAAAACTTTTACCGAATTATTCACTCAGTCTTATTCTTTTATTGGTTTACATTTGTAACATCTCAATAAAAAGGTTTGGAGTAAGTTGTCGTTAAATATCTTCTTTTGAAAATGGAAATACTTATTTTATTAAAATTCATTTTGAAATAAATGGTTAATTTATAAGCATACTATTGATAATTAAGTGGTTTAACAATTATTACTAGTATATTACAAAAAACCCCTTCCATGTCCCTACTTTAGAATTCAATATGTTATACACTGGAAGCAAACGTAGTTAACAACTTTAATTAAATACGTTAGTACAAAGTTAAATGATCGTTTTTTTTAATCATAAAACACCGATTGTTCGACTTGAATCACGTTCTTCGTGGCTGTAGTGACCGATTCATATTTTTGTTTTCATTGTTGAACAAATCTTTTTAATGAAATGTTGCACGATTTTTGTTCACGTCAAATAAACACAATTCCATTATCAGTTTCCGTAATTATTCGTAGAATCTGAAATATTCCAAACAATACTGTACAAATGCGGATATACCTATCAAATAATGACTACAAAATGAGCCATACTACTTACAATTCAATGTAATAAGCTATTGTCTGTTAAGAAAAAATCAGAAATGTAGGAATCTGATAAAACAAATTTTATTAAATATTTGATTGCATTACGAACATGTCTCAGGGCTTTGGAGTGTCCTTCTGCTTAGTAGCTATTGAGAAGATGATTCAACTTAACCATACTAATCTATTTGGGAGGCAAAAAATTGAGTAGAAATAAATCTAAAACAAACAATCATCGGACGCGCTAACAATTCATGATGGCTGTCAAATCTCACACATATTTCAACGTCAAATTATGCACATAGGATTAATTTTACTTTAAAAATGATTTGTTGTTCATTAACATGTCTTTGAGCAAAACTTTATTTTTTAAATACAATATTTTAAGTTACATTTTTTTAATATTAACATTGATATTTTTTACCCTTTCCTGTTTATTCTTCATATGGCTATTCAGCGGTGGGCCAAAACCAAAAACGATTGCGCCAACAGCATAATTTTGTTTGTCTCTTGTAACCAGACCTTTAAAGTAACTTCAGCAGAGGTTGACGGACAAGTACCGGATGCAGTAGTTTCCGCTCAAGGCTGTTTTTTCTGTGTGAAATATTTTTCTTCGCTTAGCTAATAGCAATTTGATGTAAATTGATCTTGCAATTGATTTTCCATTCGTACTTTAACAGAAGAATTAGTTTCAAAGGTCTGACTAAAAGGTTGTTAATTCAAGATCAACGATTAAACTTAAGTGCCGAAGTGAGTGACATTTTCATGAGATAAACTTCCACTAGCTGGATTTTTAAGCGGTCAATTTAATGTAAGGTATATAATTATAATATTTAAAAGATACATAGCAATCGAAAGTGTAAAGAGCTTATCATTACGATGTTCAACTATTTTCAAAAATACATTTGTGTATTAGTTCCTACCAAGAATAGATGATAATTATCATAAAAGTATCTGAGACACGATTATTTAAATCGGAAATCGGATGATGGTTTACCTTATAACAAAAATCAATGCGATTATAATATATATGTTTAAACAAGAGCGCTTTGATCATTATTACCAACAGACTACATTAGTTCTTATTTAAAAAAACATATTATTGATTCAGGTACTTAAGACTTATTTTCATGTCACGCAATTACAGAACACACAACCCTAAAAGAATATGAGAGAAAATATAAAAAAAACTGTCTAAATTCGTTACTTTGATAATTTAAATCAAATTTGTTTTTTAAAAATACATATAATGTTAAATAATAAATTTCTTTTTTTGAATAAAGTTTCGGAAGCCAACGTTCTCGGATGCTGTGATCCATAAAATTTCAATGCACCCATTTTCTTATAAACTAGCCGCTTTTCATTCAGAAATACAAAGACTTTTGAGTGTTCCTTTAAACGAAATAAACTTTAATATCGAATTGAAAATCATCAAACAAATCGCCATAAACAATGGATACGATATGTCTCTTATAGACAATCTTTTATCAAAAAAACAACCTAAACTTGCAGAAAAAATGTTATTTAAAGGACATATATCATACAAGGTATTGGCGTAGAATCATTTATTTAGGAAATACAAGTCTTAAAATTAAAAAACAGCTAGCTGATAGTGTTAGACCAGCTTTTTACTGTAAAAACTCTTTAGGCAAATTATTAGTTAATAATAAAGATAAAATACATTACTTAAATAAATCCGGGATTTATAGATTGCAATGCTCTTGTTTTACAAAGTTTTATATCGGGAAAACAGAAAGGTCACTGAACATTCGAGTTTTAGAACATATGGCAGCCTTTAGATTGAAAAAGGACACGTGTTCAATCAGGAACAAGGGATAAAAATGTTACACCCAAATACGGACAGTCATAAGCTCTTTTTCCAGGAAATTTTGGAAATAAATAGAGCACAGCTGCATAGTCTTCCGATTTTAAATGAAATGTGAAACCTTCCGGCATCTCCACTTCTATACCCTATATAATCATAAAATCATATACAGTGAAACCCCGATTCTACGTTTTCCAACGGACCGGAAAAAATCAACGAACAATGCGGGAAACCGATAATGCGGGAAATCTTCAAATAATACCAAAAAATGTTTAATTTTCAACCAACTCATATTTATTTGACTTTTTTAATTAAAGAATATATAACTTTATTCTTAATTATGCTTAATTAATAAATATTAAGATGGCTATTCGTAGTTGGGTACACCCACCCTTCAAACACGCGTACTTTTCTAAGTTAATTTTTTTTCGTATATGATGTTTTTCAACGCCTTAAATTGTTTTCAGTTTCTCAGCTAGAGTTCTAGTTTTCTTTATTTAGAAATTAATGCGGGAAAACGAACATTGCGAGAACGGTAGATCGGGGTCCCACTGTAATCATAAAACCTTTGCCGACAAACAAATAATATAATTCTTGAAACTACTTACTACTCAAATCTGTTGGCATTCCCATGAGCTTATCCTTTTCGCCAGCAATGGCTTTGGACTCAGTGATGCATTTATTTATTATATAAACACGAAACTTTCATTTACTAAGCGTCAGTTCAAGTTCATCCGTGCACTTGAATGCCTGAAGATGCCGAAAGGCGAAACCCGGGTCGTTAGTGACAAAATCTGTGAGAATGTACATAGTTTGAACGATTCAAATTTAATATTGAAATTCCACCAAGCACCTTCAGTCGAAATCTTAAATTAATAAATTCCTTCTTTACCTGAAATTGATCAGATAAATTAATTTATTAAACATGATCAATTTCATGTTACCAACAATTGTTTTCCTCAACTGAGAGACTGTGTGAAAATCAATGCAGTAGATAACAGCCGAGTTGTTAAATTAAATATTTTTTTTACGGAAAAGTATCATAATTATTTCTTGATAGTAATTATCATCAGTATCTGTCAATCCACTTGTAGATAATACGACTCTTCAGGTCGGTGTTGTCGGTGTTTACCATGAAGGATGTGTGTCACACATTATCGTTGTAATACATCTAGAGTCTAGATGACTAAATTTGTCATGTAGTATTTTGACATTCGAATAAACTTTCTTATTTTTAATACTTATTTAGTTACAAAGAAGCATTACATTATTGAGTCACATCGAAATTATTTAAAAATATTGATTGAATTGTTTTGTCTTCATTTAAACGATGCACTGCGAAGCCATGCCCTGCCATGGGCTGGCAAAGACGTTTTAAGCCCATTCAGATTCGAGACGAAGACGCATATCCCCACAGTTGCGATACAAATTCACAAATTCAGCTATCAAATTTTTACATGAATCAAACCAAAAGATTAAAACGCTATTTTTTTTTAGAAAAAATATATGTAATATTGCCATAGAGTGCGTTTATAACTTATTGTTTACGATTGTGCTTACAATAAAAACTAACCATGGCTTAAGAATTACCCACGAGCAGAAATGATTAAAACAAAAGGCAGCGTAAAGATATTATGTTCTTTAAAAGAATAATTAATCTTCGATTGAAGAACAAAAGAAACTAAAAAAATGCACGTTTTGACTATAAGAATGAAATAGTACTAAAGTTAACGGAAAAGTGAAAAAAAACCAATTACACTGAGAAAATCATTGTATAATTGGTGCATACATAAGTGCATTTATTTGTTCTATACTTTTAATAGTTTTGGATTAATGGCAGATAATAGCAACACCGTTCGCAAAACTAATTATTGTTTGTGTTCATTTTTTATTGAAAATAGCAGTTTTAATACATCATTGTAACTACTGATTTTAAAAGGCTACATTTCGTAAGAATAGATCATAAAAATCAAACGGAAGTTACAAAATCCCATGCCACCGTTGAGAATCGATACCTGTAATAAACGGGTCTTAATATTAATTATATATTATTTAAAAAAAAAAATGATCACGCGATAGTGCTTATTAAAAGTAGTTAACATGTGTAGCTAAATATAAATGGTCCAAGAAGCCACCGATATAAAAATTAAAAGTGTACATACATATTTACAACTTTTGCTTTTGTGATTAATACATATGAGGAAAAAAATAACTGTAATTTAGACATATTAAGTTTCGATCATTATTTACTAAGGTATCGTTATCTTCACCAGGAGTTTTACAGCCTGTGGTAGGTCCTAGCTGCGTTCACCATCTCTCTCTGTTGAAGGGACCCTCTTCCAGTCCGGTTTCCAAGCAAACAGCTTCGTCTTGCCCACGTATCTTCAACCTGCCTATTCTTTTGAGCCTTACTATTATTCCTTTACAGTAGATGGGCATCATTATTTGAATAGACAAAGATCTATCAAATGTTTATTTCTAGTTAGAAAGCAAAAAGTGTAATTTCATTATCAATTATTTGACAGTAGTATATACAGTTAAAAAAATCTTTGGAATTCTGATTTTTTTAATTTACGAAGATGAAGTTTTCCTAGAACAGTGAAGGGGGACCTGCGGCCTTTTGGCTACTCTGATGCGGTCTTTTGACTTGATCAACACATTCAATTTGATAAAAAAATTATACGCAAGCGCTTGGAAAAATAGCGTAATCAACCTATTAAATATTCGACAGTCTAAAAAAAGGGAGAGAGGGTGTCAAGGTTTTTTTTACTGCTGCCTTATTTTGAAACAGATAAATGAATGTGGCCTTTGGAAGTGAAAATTTTCCCCTTTCCCTGACCTAGAAACATACCCTTAAATCGTAAATAAATAAAATTGTACTATCGACCATGATTGTGTTGTATGCATTATTGAATCAAAATATTTTGGTCGCAGGTAAAGTTTTATACATATCATTATTTAGAAACGCTTTTTTTTGATTTTCTTTATTGAAATTCATTCTTCCGTATTTTTATACCCATGTTTAAAAGACTCTTGCAGAATGTTCACTTGGTTCTCTTAGACGTCTACGCCAATAGATTCGAGTTTAAATGTAACAAGAAAACATATTATTAAAAATATTATACACAAGGTAATAAAACTAAACGAAGCTGACAAAAGTGACAAACTTACATAACTATAGCGATGCTTATATCTTTATTGCTTACTTCTGAAATCTAGCACTAAATATAACAATATTATTTTGATATTTATGTTCAACGTGAAAATCGTTTGTTCGAAATATTTCACGAACTATGAGGCAGAGCAAGATGAGTTGTTAAATAGACACTTCCATTGTCAAACGGAAATTTTTCATGCCATTGTCTAAAAAGTGATAATTAAAACCAAAATAATACCCAATTAAGTCTTATGTTTCATTTTGATGTCACGGAAGTCTTCCGTATTCAATAAATTTGTTTTTAACAAAAATTGTCACTGAAACAAACAAACGGAACGTAAAAATAATACACAGGTATTATTTATTTACATACTAAAACGCCTACAAGTTATTTATGACAAAGGAAGTAACATTTTTTTTTCTTGGTAAAAATAAATTATGTGTGTTATTCAATTTGTTTTTGTAGACGACGATAGCCTAACTATGAATTCATTTTGCCACCAATGCGCAAACCCTCCGATAGAGGAAGGAACTTGAAACACAGATAATAAAATGATGTTATATTTATTTATAAGTTATTGACTGCTTTCACGTGTTTTGTTAAAGTGTGAAACATTCTTATTGTATAAATTTACTAGTCAATGTATGAATTAGCTAGTAACTGTATAAACTCACTGACAAGCGAGATGGAGTAAAAGTGACACTATGGTGAAGGTTAGGTTAAATATATTGAATTTATATTGCGAGAATAACAACAAGACATGAAAGTAAAACACAACTGTGTGATTGCGCGCGCATAAAAATGGAGAGTGATTGGTGGCACTATGAGTGCACGTGTGATTATTTATAAGGTTGTGAACAGTTCAATAACTTATGCAAATGCAATCATTGACTAGTTAAAATGCACATTTTTTCTCTCGTTTGTACTGCAGTTGGCTAAAATGAACAACGTATACTTTGACTAAGTGCATACTTTGACCATAACATATAATATATTAACAAACGAAAGTTTAATATGATGGTATGGTAAAATGATATGTGTGTGTATGAGGATGGGTAAGGGAGAAACATGTTTATAGAATTTAGGTGTACAGTAATAATAAAGATTTTACACATTTTCTCAAATGATCAACTGGCAAATTTTTATACTTATTTTTCATAGAACGGAAAAAATTTCATTTTGGAATTGAACTTATGAATTCATTTATTTTTTTGTGAATCTTTAAATTTCTCTTCGAAGTATCAAAATATAATACATATAAATATATTCCTAAGAGAAATTCAGTAAGAAAAAGACACTTTTAATATTCATATTCTTTTATGTAGAGAATGTCACTCTAGATACCAATTCATAGATGCCGAATACTTTGGTAGTGAATCGCTTATACAGTTTCCAAGTAAATTAATCTGGTCAAATTAAAATGATGATATATATTTTATTTCCAAGATACGCACGAAAGTGAACGTATAGCGTTGGAAAATACACTTATCCTTGATAAAATTCCAAAAAATAATGACGCATAAAAACAGATATCAAATTCTTTAAAAGTGAATACTTCCGTCAGATATTTTACTAGTAAGTTCATTAACAGAAAGATTCAAATATTTCACTCAAAATACGATATATCGTGTATTATTAAATAAATCCATCTAAGAATGATTAATGTACGACTGCATCATGTATAATTAACGGACGTGTAATAAACATTATGTCCATAGAAATGATAGACTATAACGATTATTCTAGTCGGCTGCGATGAAAAATTACTATTTTCTTGTGGTTTGATTATTACTGAACGAACACATTATGTACATTCAACTGTGCAGTAGCTTAGCACAATATGACCTCGTTGTTGAACGAAGGTCCGGTTCTAATCCTTCAATTACATTATAATACATACTGCAGTTTTTATCTTTCGATCGGTTATATTAAAGTTCTTTCACTCTCTATTTTAATAATTATATTACTGAAATGAATGTGCTCGGTTAGATCGTGAATCATAATATTGTTATATTGCATATAATATTAACGACAGTGTATTTTTTTGCTTTATGGATACTAAGTCGCTTAAGTATCTGTAATTAACTTTACAAAAACTTACAATATCTAGTCACGATTATTAATTTGATTTTCCTAGTACACAAACAATATTGACGAGCTTAACAACTGATTGATGTGAATAATACTAACGTTTTAAGAGCCTTTGTTTATATTACCATTTTAAACCATTGTTTATTTAGATTTTACTAACGAAAAAAAGTGTAAATATACGTGGCAAGACTATGGTTTTTTTGTTGATTTTGTGATAATATCACCGATAACAATCAATAAAACATGTTTAAAAATAGTCAGGATACTGATAATAGAAACCATAAGCAATGGTGGATGATAATTCGTAAAGACCAATCTATGTATCATTTTATAAAGGATTGTTTTAGTTAAAAGAACGTTTATTTATCATGAAAGTTATCTTCTAAGGCATCAGTTATTGAACTTATAATGACAAGCATGTTTAAAATATTGGGTATTTTATTTCGTTTTGTTTTAAATTAACGTTTATTTTTTATCCTTTCTGAATGGTTGAGACCGCTAACTTCTAGATCCTCTAAGGCAGCCGTGTTTAAACTGAAAGGGAGGTGTAAAAAAATTAACAGACATGTAATAATTGTTCTTGAGGTCTGACTTATAAAACTTTACTGGCGTAACATAATATTAATGCTGAATACATTTAAATTTAAAGATAATACAAAATATAAAGAGATTATGACTTTTGCACAATCACTTGATGCTAGAGAATTACTCGTTCAACGTGGAGTTAAAATTTTACACCGTAACGCGAATGTACATAAGTTGTTTTACTAAGAAATTTTAGATATTAATAATACACAGTTCAGCAGTTTTCCAATTTTAAATGATTAGATAAATCTTCCAAATTCCCCACTACTTGACCTTATATGCAAGTAAATATAATGAAAATTCATAAAATAATTATAAATTTTCCAGCCATCAAAATAAATATAATTCTAGAAATTATCAACAATTTAAATCTGTAGGCCATGTTAAAACATTTGAACGATAATCACATTGAATTTCAAAACTCTACAACGACTATTTATTGAGGTAAATATTTCCCCAGCTGATTGAACGTCATGAAAATAAAATCATAGTTAAGTAAATCCATGTCGCCATCAATAGCTATTCCTTATATAAATACGATACAGTTATTTACAGTTATCAGTTGAAGTTCATCCCTGCACTTGAACGTTTAAAGATTCCGAAAGGCGAAACATGAGTCGTTAATGTCAAAACTTGTATGAACTTACGAAATTTGAACGATTCAAATTTATTATTGAAATTCCACCAATCACCTTCAGTTGAAATCTTAAATTATTATTATTTATGCCATATTTTATATAAGGCCCAGAACAATGACGTGACCATTTGACACTCATAGATTAGAAATTAGCTAAATTTTATATACATACTACCTAAATCGTAAAATACGTTCTTATTTGAAAGAAAGTGAGCCAATGTTTTTATAATACACGACGATAAAAAATAATGTTATATATATATGTATGGCAACAATGTAAAGAGTTTGTTGTGAATAGTCTCAAAAATCGATAAAACGCCTTACAATAATTGTAGTATGAATAAGAATGATATAAGTATAATAATAAATTAAATTAAAGTAGGTATGCACTTTTCATGAAATTTGCATGAATTGTTACTACCACCGAAACTATTTAAGTGTATTTAGTAAATAATTGGTGTGGGCTGACATCGAATGAAATTGATTGACGACCTATCTTAAGACTAATGGATTTAACCTTGGAATAATTATGAAATATTTTACAGGATATATCGTATGTTTGCTATTTTTCAAATTTCAAAATGGGTAGTGCATTTACGAATGAAAATATATTTTGTCGTGATTGTTATTATTTGCGATTAATGCTGGTCATTATATCTTAGGAAGTAATTGTTTTTAAAACAATCGCTCAATAAGAGAAATTTTATTCTCTCACTTTATCAAGGATATTCATATTCTGGGAAAAAATGTTTAAAATCAAATTCATTACAATTTATTGATATTTTTATAATATATAGGGCAGTTCATATTTTTAGTGTATTATATCGGAATAATTGGATGTTAATCGTGTACAAAATAAATTAATCACACAGCGCCAATTTTCATTGTTTGTCTACTTTAAAACCAGTGGTGTAATTAATAGATATAAGTAGTATTTGAAAACAAAAATACGCACATATAGTACTTATTGGTTTATGGATAAATTGGAGGCTTAAATTTATTTTTTTTAATTTGAAAAAAAAAATGATGAGTCAAAATACGTGAGCGTTACAATACTTTTAGACCGAGAACAAGAGGAACGTTCGTCTCCCCCAATTGTTAATATATCTTTTTTCACAATGCTGATCATATAAAAGACAAATTGTATTGATACATTCATTAATATAGGCTGTAAAATAAAAGCTTAGCCTATCTCTATAATAACGAGTAACTGATAAAATTATTAAGATTTAGTTACATTTGGAGCGAGTAGATAACACGTTTTTCTTTTCGTTTGAATTTATAAGAATATTGAATTATATAAATGAACGTCTGGCTACCCGGCTTGGTGATCAAAATCCAATTGCAATAAGTACAAATAAATCAAAATCTTTTGTATTTCTAATATTTTATAAATAAGAAAATACTTCGAGTATTCTAAAAGCGCTTGTTAATTTTGAGCTAGGCTCCAGAGACTTGTATTAATTTGTCTAATATCATAGCTGTTCAAATAATGTTAAAAAAAAAACCAATTGATGAACTCCTTTTATATATGAATATAGAAAAATAAAAAGTGCATAATATGGGAAACAATAGTAATTGACGTGCAAACTGTTTATTATGTTCTACTGCATAACAAATTATAAAAGCAATAAATTATTATGATATTTTAATTGAGAATGTTTTTTGCCGTTTTTCACCGTAATTGTAATGTCAAATTAATCAATCATGTGCGAAAAAATTAAATAACTTAAAAATAACAGTATCGGAAAATCGCATTTTTTTAATATTTGTCTATTTTTTGTGTGAGTAAATTATATAAAAGAATTACAGCGCAAAAAGTATAAAGAGAAAAAAATGTATAAATCGAGGAAACAAACATTTATTCCGTTCACAAAGCATGAACAGAAACACATAGATCTTAATACAATTATTTCAGTTTTTGTGAAATGATAACCTACTAAGAATTACTATATTTCTCTAGTCGAATTTGTATTACTAGTTATAGAGACATTTTTTCGATTGTTTTGAATAATTTGAGGCAGTAGTTTATAATGTGTCAAAAGAATTCCAGTACAATTTCAACATTTTAATTGATTCCCGATATTGAACCGGTATAAAAATATTCTAAATCGCACGAGAAAATAGTTTAGTCCAAAATTGATCATTTCATTCGTGTTCACGTTGAGTATTGTTTTAAAAAAACTTTCATTGCTCAAAAACTTCAAATGTCTCTCTTACAAAATTCACCCAAGTAACTTTACTTATATCTGCATTAATATAGTCCTTAGTTTTAAGATTAAAAAAACCCCAATAAAAGTGTGTATTAATTAATTCCTGATTTGTAAATGTAGACTAGGCACAACTTAAAGCATAAATTTACTATCCAAATTGAATTTAGCTTATCTTCGTCCTCGCAAATGTTGCTTAAAACTACAACACCGGAATACTTACCACTCTACCAACTTTAATACTCTTTTAAGAGTTAAAGTCTAAGAGTTTATTCAAAATGCTGACTTTAGTTTTTTGTATAATTCGTATTCACTTTGTCAATCTTCTTGATTATACTTGTAATGTTTTTCATCAATTAAATTATTTTTAACTTAAATTAGTTGTATATATAATATTAATTACAACGGTAAAGTAAGTTGCCATCAATGAGTTTTTTGAAATCGACGATTTAATAAGCCTACCTTCTTTGAAAAGAAAAGTGAAACGACTCTTATAATCACAAAACTTTCTGATGAAAGTCTTCATCAGGTTTCCATACATTTAAACTAAAAGCGAGTATAGTGGAAAATATACAATATAAACACAGAATAAAAAAGGTTTTTTTACTAAAAGTTTTACAGGAACTGAAGTATTCTTGATGTAGTTAGTATATTTAAAGTCACTTTAAATAATAAAAAAGCGTTTCATCGTTTTTAATGCACGTAGTTACGCATTTTTATCATGAGTTGACTTTTCCATCAGTCCGGATAGGTCAAGCAGGTCAGGGTTTGTATCAAAATGTAGATCGATGCCTTTCTTTGAAGCCTCCAAGGTTACTAATATAGGTATGGATTACTTCAATAAAGCCAGAGGCAACCTAGCAAAACATTTTCCATCGTACTGTGAGACAGAATGCTCGGATAAATGGTTTCACTTTCAAACATTTTATTGTTTTATTAAGCGTACGAAAGAGATGGACAGTACTGCGTCGAATAGGTTGTCTCACTAACGAAAGGAAAATGTATAGTTCGTTTACTTCTATTAATTTAGCTATTATTTGGTGTGGATATTTTTTTTTATTTTTGTTTTAACAACTAAATAACATACCGGTGTCTGTGATGCATTATAAGAAAGGTCAACGCGTGTTTATTTTATTACCATTATTGCAATATTTTAAGTAAGCTAAAATATTATGTTTATAATAATTAGCGGATACGAGGTGAGAAAAAATCTATCGCATTATGTGGGTTTCAAAATTTGCTTTGGTTTTATATTAGTCGCCCGCTGTGGTCTAGTTGGTTAGAGCTTGCTTTACCGACCAGGTGGGTCTAGGTTCGATTCCCGGTAAGGTCAATGTCAAAATTGGATTTTTTTAAATTTTAATTTGAGATCTAAGACATGGGTGTTTGTGAAGTCAATTCTCTTTGAGTTTATCTCATGTGACTTTTAAAAATTCTCATTGAGTATATCTCGTATGATCTTTCAACTTAAAAGTATTTGACGCATTGGCGTAAGCTGTAATGTCAAATATTTTTTATAAATATTTAAAATTCTATATTTAAAATTCTATATTATCAAACATTGAAATTTTTTGCCTTAGACTTGGATTTATCATGTTTAAAACTGTTTTTTTAATCTGAAAAAAAAAATTCGCTTTGAAAACAACGTAATTTTGGATGTACTTAGTATATTAAATATTGTTTACTGCGAATCTTTGATTTAAATCTGAGTTTTAAAACTACGGCTTGAGGGCCAACACCAGCTCTTAAGCGCCACTGCAGCTCATAGGGGGGCGGACATGACCGGTTTGTATATTATTTTGGTATGATACGATAACTAGATTTTGGCCCTTGGGATTTAGTAGACGAGTGGCCATTGCGCCAAAAAGTTTGGAGACCCCTGATTTAAATTATCCATCAGGACCAGTTTCAAACACCTCATAGAAAAGGTACAATCTTTTTTATTTTTCTAACTCAAAACCCAGTAAATCATCCATGTTGGCTGGATGCTACCAAATTTTTTCGCAATAAAATTATTTTCATACATAAAATATTTCAGAAAGAAACCATACGGGTTGGATTTGTTTGTCTTTGAATTAGTAGAAAGAAGAAACATATTCATAGTCGATGGAATTGAAAGAAAAATGTGTTTTACAAGTGAACTTTCAAGCCAGCAAAAGAATTCAATAATTTTCAATGCGATATCCCAAAAAATCGAACCAACATCAGTCTAACACAGAAAAGCGATACTTTTTTTTTATAATTCCTCAAACTGTGGGTTTGCTATTTTTTCCATAACATGGTCCAATTTTCTGCTCAGTAAAAATGAATTTGTTTTTTATCAAGTGCATTAATTATTCCTGCGATACTGTGAACAATTCGAAGCCTTTACGATTATTTACATGACCAGCTAGCTACCGAACTTAACGATGTTATCTCGCTTAGCGACACTGGTCCTGATATCTAAATGCCATATAGCAGTGCTTATTTATGTTGGTTATATGGCTTCTAAGTAAAGATATCTCAATAGTTTTTACGAGAACTGCTTGTTGGCCATTTGCTTAACCTCCCTTTTTTAAAGAGAGTAAAGATAGAAAGATAGGGCTGGTACAGGACTAGTAGTTAACTAATCACTCTCGCTTTGCTCTGTTAATTTTAAAATTGCAAGAGTGGGAGGGATATATATCACAAGTACCGACGCCTTCGAGCAGAAGTCGATCTTGTAAATCTAATCTTAGTTCTGATAATTCATTTTTTACTGTTATTACTTTTTCGGGAGATCATGATTTCAAAAAAATATATTTCGGCATAAAAATTCTTTAATGATTTTTTGTTATTGTGAATATTGACTTGAAACATTAAAAACTTCGAGAAAAAAAGGTGCTTGAGCGCCGTTCCACCGCCTTACATTAAAAAAGGACTGCTTATTAGAATATATGATATCGACGTGTAACATAATTTAATGATTACTACATATGTTATATATGTAAATATTATGGGTTATTTATTCGAATTTTGACTATCGGAAATCTTATTCGTTCACCTGGTAATATAGAGGGTCTATAATCATACGACGCACAGCATTTAACTCAAACACCCACTTATGTATTTAATAATTATTCTAGGCATTATTTTCGTTTTGCCAAGCGGAGATATGTCAAACAAGTGTTATATAAAAGTGCGTAGTAGTTGCGTAATGGAAAGAAAGTAATTTAAATATTTAATTATAAAATAAATTATAAAAAAAGAAATTCGTTAAATGTATCATGCCAGTATTTTTCTTGTCATAATAAATGGAAAATAAAATCATGTTTATGTTAAATATAACAGAACACTTTCTTGACACTTTCTATGTGGACTCATTTAGTACAAATTTTAACCCAAAACGGAATAAAAATTAACACATTAGACCAAAATCGGTTCCGAAAATATAAAAAATAGTTATACACACATAACAAATGTCACAGAAGGCACAATACATGTTTTTTGATGATTTTTGATGACAAAGTCAATATATCAAATATACACAACACCGATGTGGACGAAGGCTTATAAACTAAAGTTTTATTGACTCAATCTAATGTTATTTAATATATGTATTTAAAAAAACCAATTTTCAGTCCTTTATTTTTCTAACTTAAAAGCTATATTTAGGTATTTATTCAACATTAGCAGCTTACATCATTTTGATAGAATATGTATTAAGCTGTATACATTGTCATTATCGATCAAAAACTGTCATGAAAAATTATGTAAGATGTCTTTAAATAAAAAAATTACAGTGTACATAACTTCTATATTTTTTACAAAATAAAATTGTTATATTAATTTAACAAGACTATTTATGACAACCTAATCAGAATGAATTGAAAACAATAGGTATTATTGTGAATTAAATTTGTAGACTTTTGCGCGAATTATAAATAATGGTTAATGAAATACAACTGCAACAAAATTGCTGAATAATTGTTACTAACTTCTTTTCAGTAGCAACTGAGAGTGTAGTTTAGATATTGAGATATTTTTTTTATGTATACGGGATACAAGTATTAATCAATAGTCAATATAACTTTGAAATAACAATAAATTCATAAATAAGTAACGAGCATTCTCATATAATTTTGATGCAATATTACAGTCGCGTAATCACAGAGTCAACATTGATTATTGATTATGAGGTGTCAATTTTTTTTTATCGACATGAACAAAACGCTGTATCGATTATTAATGGCAATAATTGATATCTCTATTCCTTTCTGCATACAAACTTTATCAATCAGGTTGACCACACTTTCTTATTAATTTTCTGAGGCGTGTATTACAATACTCATGTTATACTGAATTAGGTTTTATTGTTTAGTATTGTATGATTATATCTAGTAAATTTGATTAAATTATAGCCATTTCAGATTAAAAATTAGTAAAAGTTGAATGTCAATCAAATATTTAGTTACCGGTCTGCCAAATTTTGATAATTAACAATGTTAAGATTAGTACATATTGCGATTTTTGTATAACAACTATTTGCTTATAATAACACAGTTTATGCCGTTTTTGCTCATTGTGACACGTGTTTCGCTTCTTTAAGAAGGTAAATTGTAGCAAGAATTACATTCATTGTACCAGATTGGCAAAATAGCAATTTATTGTATTGGTAATTATTATTCATTAAAGTTTTTATCCATACACTGTCACCTGCGTGTTAATTTATTTGTGTCATAGATGTAAAAACTATCTTTATTTCGATATTGTAGAAATAAAATTGCAGGGCCCGTGGCGGGTGGTCAACATCGTTGGCTCCCGGCTCCGAATTTGAAGGTTCGAGTCCCACTACGAACAGTATTTTTCAATAGATTTATCGACTTCTTTTCAAAGGCATAGGTTTCTGTGATGTTTAAAAATTCTTTTCCAAAATATCGAGGTGTATCGAGAACAACTAATTAACTACTAGCCTTGTCCTAGCCCCATATATTTTTACCCTTTCTATTAAGAGTTTAAACCAGGGTTGGGGTACCTTTTCTTCTCTAAAGACCGAGTTCATTTTTCTGATTCGACATAAGGTCGCAGAAAACATTGACTAGGGAATCTTTGGTCGGAAACAGGAATTTATGATCAGAATATGACAGGAATTTACGAATATACATAAATTAACAGAATTACAGAATTGGCTAGAAGGCCGCACTAGAGTAGCCAAAAGGCCGCAGGTTCCCCACGCCTGGGTTAAGCTGTCAGGCGTTTGTTGAAATACCTCCATTAAAAGGCTATAAGATCCACTTTGGGAGCGGACATTGATAAAAAAAACATACATATCGACTGTGGAAAGAAAAAAGGACGTAACCCACACATATCAAATTTTACAGGAGGCGCTAAAAACGTGTTTTGATGATTTTGTGACATATGAAAATTATGAATTATACACAACCTTGAAGTGCACGGATACTTCTAAACTGGTGTTTAATTGACATAACCTAATATTAATTAAAGAAATTGTCTCGGAAAAACCTTTATTTCATTGTTTTTTCTAGGTTTTATTTTTTTACAAGCTCATCTTTTTTCAAACTTAAAAGCTAAATTTAGATACTTATTCCGCATTTTCAGCTTCCATCCTTTTGATAGAATGTGTATCAAGTTGTATACATTGTGATTATCAAAAAAAAGCTGTTTTGATAAATTGAGGGTTACGTCCTTTTTCCTTTCCACAGTCGATATGTAATATAAAATATCGAGGCTAGAGGCCAAAATTCTAAAATTCTCCATTTGCTGTTAACTCAAAACTATCAATTTGTAACTTAACAACTTTTGCAAGTATAATGACGTTATACTGTATTATATTGGTTAACTGAGCGCTTGCCCCGAAAGGCTATTTTATTTGAATCCTTGAA
Organism: Himalopsyche tibetana; assembly: GCA_030503985.1. Lineage (NCBI taxonomy): Eukaryota > Metazoa > Arthropoda > Insecta > Trichoptera > Rhyacophilidae > Himalopsyche > Himalopsyche tibetana. Next base: position 20,165,060 of record JAPJYX010000009.1, on the reverse strand, counting down.
TTAGTGCTATTATAAAACTATCTGTATTTTACAATAATATAATAATTATCCTTCGGTAATTATGCCACTCATAATATTGCTTTAGGTGTCGATTAAAAAGATCGTACAAGAGATTTAAAAGTAAATTTGCACGGTGTTATTACCTTTTTTGTTCTTGAAATATAGTTAAGTATTAAATTTGTATTTTTTTAATGGACTATGTTACATCGATTACTTCTAAGGTGTTTACTGTCAATACATGGCGGAATGGCATTAAATATGTTAAAAAAATAAAAACATTCGTTAGTACTTATTCCACTTTTATTTTATAGGATCAATACCAGCTTAGCTCGAGCGTTATCAGTTGATAAAGATCGTCATGAACGAAACAGGTAATAATAATAAAGGTGTAATTGTTACAAAAAAGTATTTCCTTTTTTAATAAAATGTACAACATCGAGTAAGATACTTTTCTTTAGAGCTCACATCGGTTACGTGATCGAGTGGTCAACGTTGTTGGCTAAGAACACGAAAGTCACGGGTTTGAGTTCCAGTACGGACAGTCTTTATAGATTGATATTTTAGTAGATTTATGGATTTCTGTTTAAATACATGAATGTATGTGATGTCTTGAATTCCATATTGAAACAGAGAGTTATGATAGCGATTAATTAACTGCTAGTTCTGTCTTAGCCCCATCCTTATATCCCAACTCTCTTTCGAAAAAAGAGACGTTGAGAAATTGAGTAATAAGCAGTTCTCATAGGAACTATTCTGTTGAAATAATCTCCATGTGGAGTCTATATGCTCCATATTGGGATCGGACATGATTTAAAAAAAATAAAATTTATAATTGTTACTTTTAAAGTTTACTCTAAGTGTATGGAAGATGTATAGCTGCACACCTTTTGGTTAAATTTAATATTACCTATTATCATGAAACGAAACTATGGCCGTTTCTATTAAAATTTTCGTTTTCTAAATTTAATCGTACTACGATCATTAATTATATTTTGTTTTACCCATCTGTTTTATGCAGTTTGTCAATTAATCATTACATATTTATTTTGTTTTCAGTTGAAAACATTTTCAATTGAAATTTTTGTGACGTAAAAATTATTTGTTACTTCGTTTATTTAAGAAAATATCAATTGCACGATATATTTTTTTTTACAAAAGAAACGGTGAACTTTGGCAAAATCTTGGATTGATGACTTTACTCAGAATCTTGTTAAAATACATTCATAAAATAGCACGTTTCGGCCATAAATTTTATCCAAACAAAGAAAGGTGTATATGTATTAAATCTACTAAATAAATGCACCCCTAAGAGAAATAATTAACCGCCAGATCATCAAAACAAATCCAATGTAATAATAATCGACTCAAATCAAGAATCTGCGAAAAACAGCATTTTATCAAATAAGTCAAAGCTAAAATGCGCGAACGAGATGTGTACAAAAGTTAATACAATTATGAATGTATACATATGTATTTGTTTCTCATTGTTTTTAAGTATTAAATACATAAAGAAATTAATGGTTAATATGTGAAAAAACTTTTTTTTTTAAATTTTAGTTTTTCATACATTTTTGATACTATTTTACGCGATATTTTGATTTTTGGAACTAATTTATAAAATTATATGAAAATGAGTTTTTTAAAGCGATTTATTTTTACGCGTCAGTTACGACTGGCTCCTTCTGATTCATATGTCTACTAAGGGAGTTAAATAAGTGAATCAAAACGAATTTCTTTTGAAACTTTGTAGGTTCTTCTTTTATGTGAACGGTCACAATTTAAATATAACAAGCAGGCAAGATAGAGGAAATATTATATGATTATGCTCAACGTCACATTTTGTTTTTCTTTGCCTGTACCTGGTCAGCCTATATTAATTCAATATCATTCTATTGGCGAACAAAACATTCTTGTAATAATTAAGAAAAACGCTTTATGCATGAGCAATATCGAGAAAAAAGTTCTACTGTTGTTTAAACCAGCTGTCATTAAGTGGTAGTCCGCGAAAGAATTTTTGGAGGCTTGCAAAGACGTTTGAATATATTTGCATTGTACGTGCATTTTTTTTTATAATGAATGCGTTTATTTATTATATATTTTCCTCGTTATATTATTAAAAATATTCAAATTAATCAGTGCAAAAACAAGTCTTATTACTATTTCATATTTAGAATGTCACTTTTATGAAAACAAAATCATGTTAGTAGTCCGCGGTTCGGATTTATTGAGTTTAGTGGTCCATGAGATCCAAAAGGTTGGCGACCGCGTTGTTTATGCTTTTTGAGTTTGTGTACTGACTTACTATTTTTTTGTAATTTGTTCTTTTCGATTCGGCATTGATTTTTTTTCCTATTTTAAGGAAACAGAAAATTTGTAACAAAGGTTGGTTCAAATATCCTACTATACCACGAACAACAGGCATAATGATATCTTAGTATGGAGTTTCAGGAAAGGATGTTATTATCATCGATACGTCGATATATTGATCGGGATTAAGATTTAAGAATCTCTATTTATCTAAAATATTAATGTTACCTAGCATTAAAGCCACTTCTAGTTTTAACGGTTTCACTGGGAACAGAGCAAATATTGCATTCAGTCAGGAAGCAATACACGCTCTCAAATAATGGTTAATAGAAATATCCCATTATAATTATGTAATACTTGATTGATGTCCCACGCAAGTCTTCTTTAATGAAAGAAAAATAATGCCTTTATTATAAAAAACCTAATTTAAGTAATTATTTCACGATCAATTTAAAATATGAAGTGTTTTTCTAAAAAATTCCCGCTCTTAATATGAATTATTCATGAGAATGTCAAAATAATATGGCAGAAGTTTTTCTTAACAAAAACTGATTTTCAATTAATCGTTTAACATCTAGTTTATGATATTAGGGTAAGGAAAAACAGGTGGCTTGAAAAAATGGCTCGTAGTTTCATAAAAGGGATGGGAAATGATAACAGCTTTACAGATTACTATTAGAGTATCCAATCCCGGAGCCTTTTTCCAATCCCGGGATTTCGGGATTGATTTATTTTGAATCCCGGGATCCCGGATTGAGATTTTCTCACCGAGGAATTTGAAATCCTCAATTAGCTTTACTTTTTCCCGGAATCTCACGGAAACTCGTTTTTTTTTTTTAGCTCACCGAAGAATTTGAAATCTCCGATTTGGTATACTTTTTCCCAGAATCTCACAGAAACTCGTTTTTTTTTTTTAGCTCACCGAGGAATTTGAAATCTCCGATTTGCCAATTTCGTGTAAATTTCGAGAATTTCCTCAAAATTTCTCAATCACGAAATCCCGGGATCGCGGCCGTCTCAATCCCGGCATTTCGGGATCAGAAAATTGAACGGGATCCCAGATCCCGGGATTGGATTCCCTTATTACTATTCCTATAGAAATAATCTAATAAGCATTTCAATTAAGTATTCTTACGTTCGATTATTCAAACGCAAACGACAGAAATCTAAAAGCATGTAAAACTCAGTTACAGAGTAATAACTGTGGATATACATTAAATTTAGTGACAGCCACACATTTTTTTTATTCAAAAACCCAACGTCCCAAATTTACATCAAATTTTGTCTTCTTCTACACCACAATCAAACATGACACACGCTCCCAAATATGAACACAGAAGTATTGCTCCATCGTATAGAAACTTGAAGAATCTACATACGCTTGGCCACATAACAGTTCTATGAAATATTTCTAACAATACGTACAAGGAAAACTTTCCTCAGATTAAGAAACTGCATGCGATTAAAATAATTGCTCACGATCGCCCGTCGTTTATCCTTAACGGCCTGGAACCGTTAATTTAGTCAAGTCGGTTAGATAATCGCAACCGAAATGTTAGTACACGCAATGTCACTTTACGATGCTCCACATGAACGCGAGTGTGTCATAATCTTGTTATGCTTGTAACTTTACTACCGTGGTAACAAGCCAATTATCAGCGTTTTATGTGTGTTTTTTTCAGCTAGGCTTCTAATAATACAATTGAGCTTGGTTTAGGGATTTTGAAGTCTCGGCTAATTTCATGTCTCGGGAAATTCTTGCATCCCTAGACCGTAGTAATGTGTATGAAAACATATTTAAACGAATATTTCTGCGCATGAAAACTGTCGGTAGCTCAAACTTTATGCAAAACTAATGTTTAAGATAAATGTTTTTCAAAATACGACAAAATTGTATTTTAAATATAAAAATTGCTTTTTATTACACATCATTCGAGAGATTCGTTTGATTTTGTCGATGAAATCATTTCATTTGAAAAATATTACATTCGTTCAGTTATTTTGTGGCTATTATTACAAACGTCTGTCACAAGTCGTTCGGCGGTCATATTTGATGTAATAAATAGAGGATTTAAAAAGTTTGTTACCTTTTTAATTGCTTTCTGAAGGTCTAAGGCACTCTAAGGTATGAGAAATTATTAAAGGTTCTTAATGTAAAAAAATCTCAAACTATAATTTTCTCGAATTTATGAAATTTACAATACAAATTGTGTTGAAAAAATTAGCAAATCTCAAGTCTTGGGTGTTTCAATTCAAATCTCTCAGGAACAGAGACTCACAAAAAGCGTCAATTTCTCGGATTGTCTCGACACAGAATGCATATTTCGGTCGCTCACCCACTGTTTTTTAGTAACGGTGAGACAAGGAGGATGGAGTTTGAAAATTACCAGTAATTAGTGGATCGCTCTTCTTGCATCCTACTTTTTTGTGTCGGGTATGTGGGAAGTTATGTAAACATCACATAAATCTATGCTTCGGTATAAGCATTCATCAATCATAAAAAATCACTGTTCGAAAATTAAATTAAATAAATACTTTTTCTTTTTTTGCTTTTATTAATTTAAAGAAACTCGCTGGTTTTTAAACTCAAATTAAGCGATGCCGTAACAAAGATAGTTAACTTGAGTTGATGTATTGATGATACAAAATTGGCCGATGATTCCTTTCGTTTTCATACCGAGTTGAACAATTATAAAAATTTATTGTGCGAATTATTTTTCAGTGTGAGTAAAATTCTTTTAGAAACTTTTTTGTACTAAAGAAAACTTTTTAAATTATGATTTGACAGTGACTGGGATTTTTTTTAATCTGTACATATTGTGCAGACCAATAACAATAACATACTTATTTTATCTTAAGAGATATTATTACTTTATAACAATATAGAAGTTGGTTGTACTAATTATGCCTGATACAGGTATGAAGCCGCCATCCATAACGCAATAATGATGAAAACAGAAACTTATTTACTAATCATACCGTGATGCCAGATGGAGAGATGAATGTGACCGATCTTTACGCCCTTAACTATTGTGCATATAAAAATACAGAATAAATAAAATAAAATCCACCATGGCGGTAAATTCAAATCTATTCCACGTTGAATGTAAAGAAATCATCTTTATACAAATAATTAATATTACAGTCGATGCGCCAAATACTTAGAAGTTGATAAATCATACGAGATAAACTCGGTGAGATCAATTTAAAGATAAATGACATCTTAAATTTAAATTGAAAAAACATAACTTTTATAATAACTTTGCCCGTACTTGAGCCCAGATCTACATGCTTGTTAAAACAAAGCTCTTCCCACCAGACAACTTAACTATTTAAAATATAATTAGTATGCTATTACACGAAGACGAGCACTATATAAATATTCTGTTGATTTTTTTATCATCAAGAAATACTCATCTTATAATAAATTATTACTTGAGAGCTGTGTTGGATAATGAGTTACTACGTTTTTTTTTAATATTAGTTAATGGATTGTAGATGATATAGATGATGATATAACAGCGATGCATGTGTTATGAATGATAACTCACAATTACTTCTCGTATCCCTGGGCTTTCAACATTTGAATAAATTTCTCAAACCACTGAAAATTTGAGTCCAGCATTGAATAGAATATAAAGAAATGGAGTTAAATATTTTAAAACTTAATTTAAAAACAAGGTAAAAAAAGCATTGGTTTTAAAATAATATGCTACATATGTATGTATTGATGTTAACTTGTTTATGTGACATTTAAAATAATAGTAGTTTTACTCTAATTATTGAATATATGAGATAAAAAAGCTTTTTAATGTTAAAGTTATCAAATATTGTCATAAATAGTATAAGTCATGAATATTATGCGTAAGATCTAAAAGTATCAATATATTGGAACTAAAATTGAATCAAAATATTTTTTGATCATATAATAAAAATACTTAATAATTAAGCAAGCGTACATAAAATAGTATATTGAACGAATTTTTGCTTATATTCTGATATTGACGGTATTTAGTTTTATTGTTGGGATTAAAAATATGATTAATATGGAAGATTAAAATAAAACTCTGTTTTTGTAAGAAATAAATAAAGGTAAATATTCTAAAATAAATAATCAATTTTAAGGAGATCATATTTGTTGTGTCTGAGGTATGAACTAATTAACAAAATCATCCTAGTTTTTTTTAAATCCATGTCCGTTCCTAATGTGGAGAATTTGGCCTCTTAATGGATACATCTTAACAGATTTTGTTTTCAACGACAACTATTAGTTGATTCCTCGACCTTTTGCTTTCGAAGAGAGTAGGGTATAAAAATACTTTGGATCAATACAACTTATAATCTAATTGATACATTTATGAGATTTGTAATGTCGCAATATTTGTGGATAAAGTCTTGGGTTTTCGTTAAGACGATTTGTAATATTATGTTGTGGCCGTCACCGAAAAATGTATATATTGACAATCACTAAAATTCAAAGATACACGATAAGAAAAATGTCAAGAAAGAGATGACTTAGTCTAAGTGGAAATATAAGCCTTCGATCGAAAGCATTTCGAGGGCAGCATGTCGATGCACTGCAACGAAAGTGCCCATGTCTTGGCCGCATATGTGTGATCTTATTAATATGCGGGTGTTTCTTTAATTGCAAATCGCTGGTATTTATTATTCGGAACTGTACACTTTGATATATTTTAATACCAAGGCGGATCCGTTGGGGAAAATGGCGGCATGAAGCGTGAGGGGACCACGTATAAAGTGTCTGCAAGAACCGCGCGCGCTCATTCTCCGTCTCTCCTCAGTTCACAACGCGAGTGATATTATTATATCTTTACGGGTTTTTGCATTGTTCCACAGGTTTTCTTTAACGCGGATAGTGGTGATACTTGTTCTGTGAAATAGTAAAGTGCCAAACAAGATGTCAGTGATCAGAATCGTCGTAAGTAATGATTTCCTTTAAAACAAGTTTCACTTATAACAAGTCTCTATTATAACATGCTATATACAATCACTCTTTACAATAACTTGCCAACTGACCTCTTTAACTTGTATACTATTCATAAACACATTCACACTCTCAATAAGATAACCAAACGGTTTCTCACTAAATCCGATGCTTTTCAACGGAAAAGTTTGGTGTAGAACATTCTACCGTGTACTCGACGCACCCCTGAAGCTTAGAATACGACCTTCACAGAAACTAAATTAAAGCGTTTTTTTTTTGCATTTCATTATTCAAACTTATAATTACATTAAGTTCACCGTCACTATTTACAATATAATATAAATATCATAATTTTTAAAAAAAGCACAAAGCATTTGGTTTTAGCAACATTTTCGACACAATTTTCTGAATGAAATTGTATATATTATACATTATAGTTTCCAATATATAACAAACAATTTTGTCACTTCAATACTACAACTAATCAACTATCATTTATTAATTGTTAAGAAAATGAGATACCATCTTTATACGATTGACATAAATCTAAGCTATAATCATTGCTTGAATTTTAATTAAAAACAGTGTTTTCTATAATTGGGAAAAATTAAATGAAGTTCAATTCAGCATAAAAGGATATGTGTAATATTATATTCAATAGGTATCTTGACAAAATCGATAAAATCCAGTAACATGTAAATGTAAGTAAGTTTGTAAAAATACATACAAACTGTATCGGTTTAAATGAAAATTCATAATATCGAAGAAAAATGTGATTTTCAATTTTCAGAGATATTTTTCTTCACATTCATAAAAATCTATCATTCTTAAAATGAACGTTTTATCAATCATTCTGATTTGAGGATGCATTCTTACCCTTACCTTTTCTCGATAATCTAATCTACGATTGTAATATTCACAACTTTATAAAAGAAACAATTCAATTTGTACATGGTATAATAAAAAAAAGCATTAAAAATATCATGAACCATAGTTAGCCTAATAAGATATTGCATTTTTTTTAATGTATAAATTTGAACATATTAGTTTTAATTGGTAGTCAGTGTCCATTTTATGACACGTGTTGACAGACTATTATTTCTTGCTATACGATATTTGCATATTAAAACAGTCAAATGAGTGAAAGCTGGCAATACTTTTCATTTCAGTGATAACTGTAGCAAATTAACATTCAATAGGTATAATATTTTAATTTATTCAATAAATTTTTGTAGTTGGTATATTCAGATTGTTGGAAGCAATAAATAATAATTCTTACAATGACGATTTTCTTCCAGTAGGCCTACTTTCATTTTCGTTAATAATAAAGTGAAAACAAGAAAGCAATCTTGTATATAATACCATACAAAAGCCAATGATACTTAAGATGAAGGTCATCGAAAGCTTTTTCTACACTCAACTTTTTTTGAAATATTTTAGTTACATATTAAACAATTTTGTTAATTTAGTAACTTTTATTTAACAATTGGTGATTTTAGCTGTTTTATTAAAATTGAGCTTTAAGTTTACTTAACACTTCCTCCACGTTACTAAAAAATACTTCCAAAACGTTGCTGGCCCTTTAGGAACCATGTGAAAAACACGTTTTTTTTAATATACGTCCTGGGTTTTTACCGTCCATCAAAGGGCGGAAAGTGTTAAAAAATGTTTTTTCACTTGGTTATTTAAGGGATAGAAACATATCTGAAGTATTTTTAAGCATCGCATGGGAAGTGTTAACTTCCAGTATAATTGTTACATCAATAAACTTTAGATATTTCTCTTTTTTCGTCTTTTTACTTCATTTTCGAAATGCACATATCCATATGATTTGATGTAAATTGATTGTAAGTTGATTTTTAAATGAACTGTTCTATTGAATAGGTTTTCTTGTTTGTAAATTTCATTTAAATTTAAAATAAAACTTACATAATTCAAAGTACTATAATTACGAATGCAAGCTTTATAACTAAGATGCTTGAATGAAATTGTAATTGTCTATTTTTTTTAAAATATAAATGTTATATTATAGATAACGCATCGGATATGAGCTTGAAATCGTTATAAAAAAAATCTCAGTACTAATCAAATCTATTAGTTTTGATTAATATTCATCTGAAACTTTTTGTTTCACCGTTTTATGTTCTTTTATAGAAAAGCTTTCATAAGTCACATTTATTGCGGATTTAAATTATTAACAATTTGTTGCGATTTCACAATACTGTCAATGAAATTTCTAATCATCGAGCTTTCTGTTCTTTGATTAATCCGAACCTAACATTCTCTCGTGACTCGATTGTTTTCTCAACTAATGTTTATTCTTGATTTAGTTTCAATTGGACTTATGAATTTAAATCTAAGCAAATTGATCTGTAAATATTTTATACCTTCCCAACCGATTCTCGTCTAGCCTTTTGGGAGTTGATGGGAGAGATTTATTAATTATTAAATTTTCTTTATATACTTGTCATATCTGACAACGGAAGATGAGTGAATAATTTAAAACCAGATCTCATTAAAAATTATATGCGATCACTTAAGAACATTAACTTTATAAGTTTATACACTTTTTTTATCCATGTCCGGTCCCAATGTGGAGCATATGACCTCCTAATGGAGGTATCTGTTTGTTACTCAGTTGCTCAACCCGCATTTTGTTCAAATTGAGTAGTAGGGAAAGGGGGATAAGGCTAGAACGTGACTATTGGCTAACTAATCGCTATTGCTACATCCAGTTATTTAAGGATCAGAAGGATGGGAAGAGAGGAAGTAATGTAAATTGACATTCCAAACACCCAGTATTTGATCACAACTTTGAATTGAATAATTCTCAAATTTACTGTGATCTTACCGAGAATCAAACCTAGACCTGCCTGATTGGTAGAGCAAGCTCTAAACAACTGAGCCATATCAGGCGACTTGTTTGGCTTGTTTTTACTATTACAGTAATATTATGAATAAAAAAAGCGTTTATAAAATGCACCAACCACAATTACTACCTTTTTTAATCCATGTCTGCTCCCGATGTGGGGCAAATAGCTTCCTAATAAAGGTATATCTACATAAATTTTCTACAAATATTGATTTTTACTCAGTTAATTAGTTGGGGCCATATGCTCCACATTGGGAGCGGATATGGATTAAAAAAAAGCAAGGATAGTTTTTTTCATTCTTATAAAAGTGTATTACTTTAAAGAGAATATCTTTCCATATTTCTGTATTAAAGAAGGTGTACAAAGTAGTCATTTTTTTAATACTGAGATTTAGTTTGCAAATGTAAAAAGAATAAACAAATTTTAATCACTTACACTGTCCCATTTCCTTGTGCAATAATGTAATTAACTCCAAGTTGGAGTAAATTTTGCCTGCAATTAGCAGTGATTATTAATGCGTTTTCCCGCAGAATTATTCATTCCGTCCTTGGATACATGAGTCTGCAACAATCTTAATGAGAAAAAACACAATGCCTACATAACCCACATTGCGAGCAAAGTTTTGATATTTTCAATTTATGGATTATGGCATTCGCTTTTACTACGCCTACCTATTGAATATTGCATATGTTTTTGCTTTATATATGGCATTACAATAGTCAATCAAAGAATATTTATACGTAATTAATGCACTAAGAAACGCTGTTTTGTGACGCAATTTTGTACAGTTATGCGTACGAGTCATGAATATTCCACTTATAGGCGTAACGGCTTATAAATCGTCACATTATTATATGTTACCAACAATTAAAAACAACTAAATGTAAAAAAGTGCATAAGAAGCTATTACGTAATACTTGATAATCACTGTTTTCTACAAATAAAAAAAATTACCCAAAACTTACGCAATTTAACATTCATTGTATTAATTAGTTACCTTGCGAGCTTTCTTTAAAAGCTTAATAAATATCAACTTTAGCTCATGAAAAGTAAAAAAAATAATGTTGTTTTTTGAGAAAAATAAATTTGGTATATTATAATATTCTATTCTACATTCATTAAAGTACCGTAAAAGTGAAGTGAGTTTAGTGAATACACACTGCAATAGTATTTTTATTTGTACAATTCACAAAAACAATATGTAAGTAAAAACGTGAAAATTCAAATGAAAAGTTTAACCATTTGCCACATTGCTCATTTTACTGTCGATCACCGTGACCGAGTAGTTTCTGTTCACCTACCGTTTCGTTATCGCTGTCACGAGTGAACATGTTTTCACTCTAAATTCGTATCTTAAGCTGTGAATGTCTGTGATCTGTAATGTTTCTGTCTGCAAGCGTCTGTTAATGTTAATACAGTCATTTGATAACATTATAATTGTATCCATTAACCTAACTGAAAAGTTAGTCGGAGCAATTTGAAATTCTTAAATATAGTTAGTATGATGATATCATAATATTTACTATTTTAAAGAGGTATTGTTGTATTTTTATGGTAAGTATTGGTCAAGTCAGTAATGCTTAACTATAGTTTTCTTACATTTGTAGATAGTTATAATTATTTTTTTTGTAGGATTTATTCTTGTTTTGTTATTAATGAAAATATTTTAGGTCATCGCAAGTCTCCAAATTTAAAAAGCTTAATATGTAATATAATAAAAACATTATGACATCATAAACTTTGTTAAATCATTGTGTCGATACAATCGTTCTTTTTTAAATGGAAAAAGAATTCGTGTCTCAATTTCAAACGAAACAATTACATATTATAAATTAATCAATATTTTTAAAACGATTTCTTATACTGTTTATGACCCATGCATTGTACAACTGTGACCCCCCAGTTCTTTTACAATGTTGGCATCATATGACCTTTATGAAATCAGACCGAAGTCTTTTCTTCATCTCGCTGAAGTTTTATTGGTAGTAAATAGTATTACATTTGTCTCTTTTTAAGCAGTAACTTTTTGCATGTGACTTTTTAAATTATTTATTTTATTTTTTCTAACCCTATTCAAATGATAAGATGAAAAAATATTAATGTATTATAGTTCCACAAATATTGTTTCATAAATGATTGATAGTCATTAAAGCTTACGCCCTCACCATAACTTTGGATACATTTACATTAAATACTGACTCAAAAGAGATACACAATACATCAGCTGAAATAGCCATAAACTATATAGAAAATAATATTTGACTTAGAAAACGGAGGTCACGGGTTCGAATACCAGCACGGACAGTTTTTATAGATAGATTTTTTTTTATCGATTTCTGTCTGAAGGTATGGATGTATGTGATGTCTTGAATTCACTTCCACCCATCCTATCCTATAACAGGCTTAGAGAGCGATTAGCTAGCCACTAGTCATGTTCTAATCTTATTCTTATATCCCTACTCTCTTTGAAAAAGGAGTAGGGAAATAAGGACCTTAGGAGGAGGCCATATGCTCCATATTGGGAACAAACATGAATTTAAAAAAAGATTAGTTATTTTCACTTCATTATAATGGTGTTCTACCAAGGTAATGCCAATTCAATCAAAAACTATTCAGATGTACAACCTATCCTTTTTTACGCGATTTTTTGGACGCCACGTTTACGTTACGTTTTTTCATACAATTTTGATACTTTTTTACGCTTTTTTAAAATAAATGAAAATAAGATTTTGTTTGCGCCTCACTTTCTGGAACCAATGTATCGCGTAAAAAAGGATTAAGTGTATTTATGTAATATTTTATCAATTTTATTTCTCTACTCGCCTTTTGTAAATGATATACAAAATCAAAAACAACACGCCATACTCATTTGGTTATTAAACCACGCTATTTTTAAGACTACGCCTAGTGCTTGTTAACAGGAGTCATATTAACTTTCTATTATAGTGTGATCTAATTAACTTACTTAAAAGTCATGTCAGATACTCTGATCAATATATATATGTCTACTTGACTGACGTAAGAATATTAAAAGAGTTATAAACTGCGATCTAAATAATTAGTCTTAAGTTATCAACACAAGTATACAGAGAAACTTGTCATGTATATTAATGTATTTTTTACGTAATCACTTTCACTAGAAACTGTTATACATATGGTGCTTGTAGTATCGTTTTGTGGGACAAATATTTTAATTGATCACTGAGCTCTAAGATTCCGATCCAATTGACCGCAGAACTACGGGTAAAGTAACTTGGAGAAAATATTTCTAGTTGTATACACGCTTATACTAGAGTATTTTAATTGTTGATTACAACTTCGGAACCGGTTCTAACGTAATACACGGTAAAAAGCCAAAATAAGACACTCGTAAGTTCAAATGAGTAACTTATCGCTTCCTTGATAGTCCGAGATCGATTATAGTAATGAATATAAAAAAGAGTATCTACGATACATCGTCGCCTTCACCTTTTAGCTGTGTGTTTCGGCTAACTTGCATGTGATGTTGGAAATCCGTCGGGTCTATTAATCATGAGATCTCCGTTTTTTTTTTCAAACAACATAATGCAAAACACTGTGTGGCAATAAAACAAAACACACAGATCGTGAGAGTGAAGAGTGAGAGCCATTTTCAAGGCTTTTGCGGTCAATCACAATCAGTAAGTAGTGTTGCAATGCTGAGAATAACCTTTTTACAGCATCGGAGTATTATCAATACTTGGAAGTAGATTATATCAACTGAGTCGGAGACTTTCACACGTCAAAACTTCACTGAACAAAAGATTAAGCTGAATTCATTTTCTGATTGTATTGCACGACATTTTTTATAAAATATCTAAAATATGTAGTCATATTTTTACTGCAAGATTTGGCTAACACAAACTAACCATGAATATTTCATACATTTCGATCAAATATAAAGCAATTAATAATGACAAAAACAGAAAATTAAACACTGATTAGTCAGTATTTGTTAAGGGAGTCATCAAAATAATATATATCATACAAAGCTAACCACGGTAACGCTGAAATAGCATCAAAAACATAATAGTCCAAATCACAATCTTCACATGGTTTCAGGTAAAATTAAATAATGTATTTTGGCGGAATTTTAAAAATAAAATACACCCAATTCTCTTTTTGCATGGGGGATATGTTACATGCGAAAGAGCCGTGCAAAAAAAATAAAGATACGTTCCATTGTATTTTTCCGTTCAATTTCAAAACGGTGTAACAAACCAATGGCAAAAAGAAAATTAGGTGTATAAGTATATTTCTCTTTTTTGTTGACCATATTATCTCTCTTTAAATAAGGCAATCATGTGGCGTATCTATGATTATTTATCTCCCGTCAATTGTTTTACTTTCTCCCATGAAATGTCAGCATCTCTCCATTCCGTATAATAAATACATCATATGGCTAGTACTCAACAGCCGTCCAGAGCGCTGGAGTCTCACCGGTTGAACGAAAAGAAAAACAGCATTAAGGCTCTCCGGAAGCATCCGCAGCAGATACGTTGAAACTGACTGGGTCACTTTCCAGCGTTTCTTCATTACCACTGACAAAACAAGCCCTGTCTTGCAAATAAAACACGATTTTATTTTAAAATGTATTTATCAAGTAATACTTGAGTTAATTTATTACAATTGCTTAGTATTGTAAGTTTCACCGCATCTTCTTTATATGATATTGTATAATTATAATATTAAGATAACTATTTACGAAGTTCAATCTGACAGTTGATTATCGAATATAATACAACACATCTTTCCGCCCATCAGTTTTTCTGTTGCTTATTAATGATGAGTTCAATAGAGAATATAATAATGTAAGAGCCTCCACAGAGTAAAATTATTGATTTGTTTAATCGAATAATACTTCCTGGTACAAGGGGAAACAATAATTAGCTCTGCATTACCGAGGTGCTAGCTGTATCCATGTATTTATCATGTCCGATACAAACATTCCGTACTGTTACTTACTTAGGTACTTCACGCAATATTGGCAGTAGCGCTAAAGCATTAAATATATTTTAGCGTGCAACGAAAGTGGATTGCGTGCTGATGGAACGAAACCGCTTTCCGGTAAATTATTTGCAAAAAGGCACACATTGGCATAACAACTCTATGCAATTTTCCGCCAAAACATGCCGCATTTTTTTGACTTATGTAAACTCGTAAAAAAACTTTTTAGGTGAATGTACTTCATGCATCGATAAAGAATTTGTAATGTTATAAATTCTTGCCAATATGGTTCATTTAAATGCACGTACTGTTCATTCAAAAGTATTTTAACATTAAATCAATAATCAATAAAAAAATTCATTGCATTGATATATCAGTAAAATGAAGTAAACCTATATTGCATACGTCAATATTTTCTGTAAAAGTATTTTAAAATAAACAATATATAAAAATTTCATACTAAGTTCACTTAGCCGTTTCTTTATGAAGCTTGTATTGTGTACACTATTTCAGTAAATCGGTTCTGGCATAAAAAGAAAAACACTGTGATTTTAGTTATGCCAACCAAAACGGTTCTATTTCAAGCTATATCATTATATTTAAGCAACAATATTTAGCAGTTTAAAAATAATACAGTTATTATTTCTGCGATATTTAAAAGTAAATAAGATTAAATATATACATCAATTAACTCGAAAAAAATATTTCAGATAAAACGTTTATTTTTCTATTTGAAAACACATGTTTTGTTATAAATATTCAATAGTAGATAATGTAAAAATGTTTGAGGTCGGTTCAAGATTTAAGGGTAATCAGTCAGCTATTCCATAAAATATATTTATTTTATAATTTTGATACTGAACTCTCGCAGTTTTCTGTTATCTTCATTCTTTTAATTATGAAGTTTTAAGTAATACAGTAAGGCGATGCAAACTGTTTACATTTGAAATGCTTAATAGAATTCGATTAATGATAAAACATTTGTTCTATTAAAGTATAGTATAATTATATAATAATACCGATCATTTCGTAATCAAGTATCCTACTACCAAATCATCTCTGTTAACAAGACGTGCTACTGACTTTTTACGAATTATTTAACCATGACTATACTAAATCATAGCATTGATATCAAGTCCAAATCTCTTAGCGTCGTTTATGTATAAATTTTGCATGAAATAATCTCGATTTCAATTTTCCCACGGTATGTATTAGCGAGATAGTTGTTATCAAGGCCTCTAGTGAAAAGGGTGCAAGTTACTTACATATTATATGTATGTATATGAAATTAACGGAAGGTGACATTGAAACATCTATTACCTTTATTGTAGTCATATTGTTGACTGGATAAAATAACTATAGTGAAAATATGATGGCTTTGTTTTTGGTTTATAACAACCAAGCTTCAATTATTGAAACATTTATTCATTAAACGAAAGCAAATTTAAATAAATTCAAAACATTATTATTTATTTGATGACATTTCGTTGTTTATAGATATGATTGATTTAATAAATTTTGAAGCGTAGATTTACTAAACAATTATGAAATTTCTGAAATTTAATTAAAAATTGACAGGGAAACATGGAGGTGCCGCGTGGCGGCCATATGCTCCACATGGGGAGCAAACATGGCCAAAGAAGAAGAATTAAAAATTAATGAAAAAAAATGTTGCCTTTTCAAAAAAACAAAAATTATTACTTTTCTTTGGTAATGCTTGTTCCTTATCGATAACAAGGCTACCACGCCATGTTTCTCTATAACTCGCTAATTGATTTGCTTTCTCCCATGGCATGTCGAAATCTTTCAGTCCGTCGATTATATCTTATGAATAATACCCAATGCTCCTCCAGCAGGCCGGGATCTCACCTGTCAGAAAAAGAGCCAAGCATTATTGAGGTTCTCCAGAGGCATTCACAGCACGTGAGCTCTGACGTATCTCCATAACAACTGAAGTAACTGAGGGTCGCGATAAATTTACTGTAAACGAAGCGTATAAAATTTTCTATTCGTTGATTTGATCCCTTGACCTCACAGCTTACTATGACGAAAGTCCTAAAGCGCTATAATTGAACTACGTGGCTACAATTTTTTTGTTGAGATTATTACAAAAAAAAAATACTTTGCATAGTTATTATATTTTATTATTTCGATAGATATATACGGTGATTATGCAAAAATTAAAAAATGAACCTTTACTTAATATATTATATATAGCTCGAAGCAAAACGATTGTTTCCTAATTACAATAATAACAAAAAAAAACAACGAGTGAAACAATTACTAAGTAACCATCATTTTTATATTGGCGAAGGTCTTCTTGAAATACGTATTTAAGTACCTATATAGACATATAATATTAATCAAATTAAAAAATATTTTTAAAAATACACCGCCTCAATCATTTCCTGATGGGAAAATACTATAATAGATACTGACCAAACGCAATTATGCGTCAGCGAAAATATTAATATTGGCTACTAAAAATTTGGTAATAAATCCCAACATAATGCCAAACATTTTATCTTATCTCGACAATTGGCATTCATTAAGTGGCTTACAGATCGTAAATAAATAACACGCAGCAAACTCATATTGATTCCATCTTGAATTATTTCAATTTATCAGTGTAACCTTTAAACGTTTCTAGTAATATTAACCTATAAGCTTTGCTGTTGGAGATGTATTTTATGAAATGGCTTTAAGCATGCATAAAAAATATGATAAATACGTATGGCCATAAGTTGTAATAATATATTATATTAATATAGTCGTTATTCATTGATGAAAAAACAAGTGTCAACGTACACAATAAAACATGAGCTATTCTTGTGGTTTTATAATAAATACGTACTGACAGCTTTACTTGACGCAAAAATTGTTTTTAATCGTGTCTCAATAAATAAAGCTGTGCATAATAGAACGCTTTAAACGCGTTTGTCTGCTGCGCTAAATCTTATGGGTATTTTTTTTGTAAATTGAAATATTAATTTTACAATACTTATTTAAAGAAATATAATTGTTATAGCCGTTTATTTAATGTTACGGTACAAATCACTAATAATAGGCTGCCAAATAATAATTATACTACCTTTCTAATATTACAATGATACTTACAAATCAATACCAATAAAATTTATTGAGTAATTAATAATTTGTTGAGATAAAAATGCAATAATATTACTGCGTAACTTTATTTTGATTTGTTAAGTAAGTGGTCATAAAGATGCAATTTATTGACCAATTAATATATTAACACAATTTGTTTTACATCTTTATTAAAAAAAAAACTAGTGGAACGAAAATACTATCTTCAACTCAATACTCATTAATCGTGAAATGAAAACCATTAGATAATCGTATTTCACACTGGGTCCTCAAAAATGCTGAATATCTATATTTCATTAAAACTGATGAAATTAAATGAGGTGTATGATCTGTTAATTGTATTTTTTTATTTGTTATAAAAAAATCTTTCGATGTGTTTGCTGATTATTTTTGCAAACTCACTTCCAGAATAATTTCCGCTTTACATTGTTAATTCAGTTTTGTTATTACATTAATAGTGTTCCTTCCGTAATAAGAAAAGTACGGATCACGCCGTATTGATTTAAATATCGACATATTACAATCTGAAATTAAATAGATTCCTACTTCTTTACAATCACGAATAAAATATTTTAAATTTCCTGCACGCTGCATACATTGTTTAACATCACGACTTATAATAATAATGGATATCAGAATGATACAAAATAACTGTAACACAGCAAAACCAGCCTGACAAATTGAAAAATTGATCTTGAAGTGCATACATTGCTTAAGTTAATGTAGGTTTAATTTGCAACCATAATACTTCAACATACATCAGAAGATTTTTCATAGTTTATTTTCTTACTTTTAAAATATATATTTGGCGTAGCAGCTTATAAACATCAAACAAGATTTTTCATTTCCAAAATCTTAAACATTGATTTGAAATAATCAAAAATCGATATTGATCATCCAGGTACTTGAATACAGACTACAAACCTATCTAAGGTAAAGCTTTCATCACTATACCACGAAAGCCGACTCTATCAATGATGATTTTTATAGTAATAGACATTTTCATTTCGTGAATCGAGTAAAATAAACTAAACAGATTAGTAGGTATTTTTTACGTGACATGAATTGTAAAACCATCCGATGAATTATTTTATTTATTTCTTGATCAAAAAAAAATATATTTAAAAAATACGTTGCTTCTTAGATACAATTCTGCATACAGCCTCTCCACTATCCAATTTTTATTCATTTGAGGCCTTTTATTTATTTAATTGGTTCAATGACTCTACGACAGTTTTTTACAGTTATTTTCTGCATAATTATATGATAACTAAGCTGTCCAGCAAGTGTCTTTTTTTCTGACGATGAACACAAATTATTGCTACTTTAAGCTCCACATAAATATTGCTAAGTCTTGATTTAATATTACCTTTTCATTAATACTAAAAATATGTTTTATTTTGAGGAAGCATGTTGTAATCAAAATCTTCGTAACTGTAGTACCTGCAGGAAAACGCTTATTTTAAAATTTATTTTCGCAGATCTATGTTGATATTATTACTATGCTTATTATCATAACAATCTCTTATTACACCCGTCTTTCTAAAAAAACAATCAGATGCTTATTAACAGTGCAAACAAATTACAGTGAAGCCCTGGTCCATGGCTGTCGCATTTATCGTTTTCCCGCATGAATCGTTGTTTTTGAAGGACTCTTAAAAACGATGAAATAAGGTTTTACTGAATACGGAATTAACTTATATATTGTAATCAACCAAACCAATTGATAGTTTATTTCACCATTTGATTTCATAAAATATAAATCGATGAAAAACATGTATTCTACTATTGTCAAACGATCTCAATATTCCAAAATAGTTTCCCCAATGTGTGCAAGATTAGTTTCGCCGTCGTCTTAACGTGATCAGTTCCCAGCTGCACTCTGTTGCGACACAGTCGAATCGTGATGTGTTTGTTGTACTGAGCGGGTCTTTCGCTCGACCGTCTGTGTACCTCTTAAATGGCAACGTATTACGTAGAATAGAGGCTATACTTACCTAATGTCGGGCACGTTGCGGAACTCTTGTCCACCATCTTGCATTTGTCTATACAGGAGGTCCACAAGCGCATACTGTAAGACGATAATTGGTGGACTGAAAGATAATAATACCGCCAAATCCTTGAATGGATGAATCTCACTCGAAAAGTTTTTCTTTGGCTAATTCAATAAGGTTTTTACACTAAAGTTTTTTTGCAATTTCAATAAATGTTTTTTTAATGGTTGCAATTAATTGTTTTATTAATTAATATTAGAAAGGTTTTGCATTTATTGACTGAGGTAATTCATTAATTAAAATCGTTTTTCTATGATGTTCCAATTGCTTTGTAATTTAACAATACGTATTTCGCTACTTTGATAAGCATCCTTCTGAAAAATGAATTGCAGTTCTCTTTCAGAAACCAAGTTATGAGGTCACATATTTTTAAAATCACCAACATATCTTGTTCAATTATTTAAAAATATTTTTTTTTCTTTAACTACTAGGTAGGGAAAAAAACTTTGATGTAATTTATTACATTTACCATTAATATAAGTGTAAAAAAATACTTGCTATCGTAAAGATTTATGATAATTTTATTGTTTAAAACATTTGCATTCTTACACAATTCATATTAAAACTTGTTCTTATTTAGTATTAATTTGGATATTTTTATTATGTTTTCTAAAATTATAGACAGATTTGGTATATAATTCAATGATTTATTGTGCTCGGATTTCGTGTGGGATTTTCCTATAAACTAGTAAACGGAGTACAAATAATAAAGTAGATATAATAAACATTATACCCGTTTCAAAATAGATAACTTTTAACGACCTCTGCCATGCTTTTCATAAATCAATGCCTGTCGAAAGCTTTCGTAGTGGGCATTTCATTTAGTATATTTTCAATGTGTATCTCTTTAGTATGAAGAATGATATATTTACGGATGTTATGCTATTTTTTATTTCAATGATCTATAAAACGTTATAAATGATTGCTTATATTTAGAGTATAAAAAATGTAACGCATTTATTTATTTAAAAGAACACAGACAAATTATAACAGAACCAGCACACAACCATGCCAACTTGCTTCAGCGAAAAGAATTATTTAACACACTATAATCGGTTACGTAGTATTTCTTATAGTTTTAATGATTTATTTAAGTTGCTTATTCGTTTAAAACTTAAATTATGTAACATAAACAATCATTTTATATACAGTTGAGTTTATTGGTTTTTATTACTACGCTTTACGCAATCAATGTATTAATATTAAAAAGCAACTCACACCTTTGCGGTGCGAATCTTTTAATTGTACTCGAATTAAAACAAAATCTAATTAGGTATCAAAACGGCTGTTGTTTGCAGTGTAAAGAAAAAGTTAGTTATTCAATTTATGTTAGTCTAATTTGAATTAGCATACATTCCACGTTGGACAGTTACTTACCTTCAAATTCCGCTCGCTTCGTTGGTGGACTAATTATAAATTGCTCATGATGTGGGATATAAACAAAATACCTCTGTATTGCATAACATGTGTGTTCGTGTATGTAACGTTTTCACTTCTTGAAATATCGCTTGAAGTCATTTGAATTGAAGCGAGAACTGTTTATGATGATAATTATCGAAGTTTTCCTTAATGTAGATCAAAGGCGTGGCCGTGATATTTGCGTAATCGTTACTCTGAGTATTTTCAGATATTTTGAGAGCAATCACTTTAAGTGAAACACAATTGGGATGGAATGCGTTATACATATCAACAAGCGAGTTGCTTTACAGAATTACAATAACAATACATCAGCACTAGGTACTCAAATCAAATTTTCGAATATTTTCGGCTCATTTTTTTTAAATATGCAAATATATGAAACGACTTGGTTAATAAAAAAATGTTGTTTGGCGTCGCATTATCTCTTGATATGATAAATTGTGTTTATTAAGACACTATAACATTAAATCATGACACGTGTTGGATAATAATAATATGTGCTAACAATTAATACGTCTTGCCAGAAGTATAGAAGAAGTACACGATAAATTCATACACTTGGTTCTTCGAATATACAATTGGAATCCCTATTCAACAAATACTTTTACTTCCTTTTTTTAAGTCTAGTCAAGGTCAGTTGTTAAACTTTTTTCTGTATAAAACGCTAGCCCTGGTATTACCAGTGCAATATTTATTGTTTAAAAAACAAGCACGTATTGTATATTATGACCGTTTGATGCAGTTTCGAGGTAAAATGAATTACCAGCAGAATAAGGGTTTCATGGACTCACGACTTTCTATTATTATAATGAGTACGCACTACGTTGTCAATAAACATAAAAAATATTATTTTTTTTTGAATTAAAATATGTTTAATAAGAACTTCCATCTTGTTGAACTTCGTCTTGATTCGGTGAGAATTGTTCTGATTTAAATGGAAACCCTAAAGTATACACAATGTTTATTAATTCAGCAAGTTTTTCCCCCCCATATTTTTGAGGATCTTTACCAATACATAAATAAATTTGTAAAATTAAATTGGTTACTAGAAAACAAAGCACAAACAAAATAATGGAATTTTTATTCTGGTCCACTCCCTAGTTGGAGTATATGACCACCACATGGTTCCTCCAAGCCTCTCTGTCCCCCGCCAATCTTTTTAATTCCTCCCAGGTCACCTGCGTCCCGTAGCTCCGCCGAGTACATTCTATAAATGGTCAAAAGTGGCCTTCCATGACAGCGGAATGCATCCGGTTGGTAAAAGTGACAGGTAGAATTCAGGATATCTTGAGGCATCCGGATTTTCACTTTGGAGTAATTAAGGGCTGTTTATTCCCTTCTGTTACCTCCGTGTTTCTAACAAACAAACAAAGTCAAACCACTATAAGCTATTTAATAACTAAATTGACACCGATATATGTTATTTGTTTTTTACTAATAGGCACACACACTTTTTATACTATGATGCTCTCCACCATGAACAATGTCTTAAACATTGGCGTCCAACTTTTGGGCATAATTCAGCAACATTCATAGTTATTAATTTGAGCCACACATAAAATCTAAATAAAGAAAATTTGGAGAATTTGTAAATATACTGCACTTAAGCAGATTGCATTCGATCGACAGAAAAGATCGTTAAATTTAAAAAAAATGTGCCTTCAATTTGGATACGCCTGGCTTTAAGCATGTCTGAAAAAACATTCGGTAAACTTTAAAAAGATATGAAATATTAAAAACTGCACAGGTATAAATGATTTAAATCAAATGAAATATTTCTTATGTAAAAGGTTTTTAGTTTTTTTTTCTTTATCCAATATATTTTTTAATAATTTGTCCCAGTTGAGAAAAAATATACGGCAGTCTACCCATAGCTTATGCCTTGCAGGTCTGCACTCGATTCGCTACAGTTTGGTCAGATTATACAAAGCTTTCAAATGTCCTACATTGAACAATACGTCATTATTAAGCCACTGACCGAACATGATGCAATTTTTAATATATGAGATCAGTGCATGGTATACCATTTACTTGTCAATTCTACGGCATACCGTCAATGAACAGCTAATTTGTAATATGTATTATGTCCGCCATGTTCCGATTGATATTTTATTAATGTGCTGCAATTTTTCGAAGCATTGTGAAATGCGGATTTCCAAGATAATATTTATTACGATATAAATAAATCTATTCGTTGGCATTTGCAAACCGACCGCACGCAATATAAACATAAATATGTATATTTCCTTCCTTTATAAACTGAATTAATAATCCTGTTGAAATAATTCACAAAAATCACAAAAACACAGTTTTTATTTAATTTAAAAATAAAATAATTGATCTTGTTTTTCCACTATTTGTGTTTATATGTGTAACACATATTTCAACCACTTTCAAAAACATCTTTATTAAGCTGAAATTAAAGAAAATTACCTTGATTGAACTTTTTCAATTGAGAATTATGTTAAACAATCGCTCATTGTTTGCATTTAAATTACGAAAAAATTGACAAGCACATACATTGAAAAACAAATAATTTTACTGAAAATTCAATAATGATTGCATATTTTTCGTGTAGCTTTCGATTCGAGCATTCCAATCATATCAGTGTATTGTATAAAATCATAATAATATTCAACATTATCTGAATCAATAAATTTAATTGCAATGCCAAGCTCGTTGTAGTGATGAAATATTTTTTTCTCTCTCGTAAATCGTGTGGGGTAATTTGGTTAACTTGACCCTGTGTCTATAATATAAGAGAAATGGAATCAAGGTATAAGAAACTGTAACAAGATTGTTTTGTCTGCAAAGGTACAGACATAATAAATTATTAAATAATTATTCTCCTCAATACTGTTTGTGACCTTGTATACGTCCAATTAGCTCGTCGTGTTATGCGTAGCTTTAGATCTTGACAACTGTCAATTGAGAATAACATTATCCTTATTATTATTATTATTAGAAATTAAAAAAAAAATTCAAAACTCGAAAAGTTATCGATTGGTAAAGGGAGGGGTCCAAAAAAAAGTGGTGTCCTCACGTACACGATTCCAACCTTTCTGGTCATCTGATTTTTTTTTAACAGATTCTTAATTAATAAAAATGTCGTTATAGCCCCTACCTCGAAGAAATAAAAAAAGTTTTTTTTTCAGAAAATGGCAGCCGTTTAAACTCTCTCTACACTAGAATGCCCCCTTAAGGCACAGACCATTAGATTAATTATTTAGACTTAAGTTTGAGTTCAAAACAGCCAAAAGTTCTTTAAAAAACGATAAAAAGTTGTCTTCAATTAAATTTGATTAAAATTCAACCTTGTTATACCGAAATAGCTGAAGAATAGCTGTAAAAAAGTTAGTTGAAAATGAATTTCCTGGCTTAAAAGTAAACACCAGTGTTTCTAAGACGATTCAAGTAAATATTGTTAACTGACGGTTGGCTTATTGTGCTTTAATGTGTTTAAATAAGTACAATTTTGAGCTGACTTTGATGAGCGTTAACTAAATAAGATTACAATATCATTTAACGCTTATTCGATACGCCATTCAAATCTCAGCGGAATATGTAATCGATGTTTACGATTCAGGGTCAAGTTTTCTAGTAGAATTATTCTCAGTGTTTAGTTACCCACATAATCGTGACGCAGCTGAATGATTGACTTCTTTATAAGAAACCAAAATAGATTTAAGTAGGCAGCAGTAGCTGAAGGACATAACTCTTGCAGCAGTATCTTAAACATATAATAATATAGTACTATACTTGATGTTCTATACAATTTAAAGAATGAAATTCAAACTAACGTATCATCATGCAATATTGAAGATCCAGCATGTACAAATGCACACAAACCATTTGAAACAAGAAATTCAATGATTTTTACCAACTTAACTTTAATTTTGTACACCTACACAAAGCTTTTATAATGAAATTTAATACTTAAATAAAAACCCATTTTTTTCCGGATGCGTCCGTCGATCGGCGGGATGCCGGGGCCGCGGACCTCTCCCCCGGCCCGTATTGGTTCATATCGAAGATGATATTTCTTCAGTGATACACTTATGATACATTTATACCTAAACAGAAACAATAAAGAATATGACAATATAAAGCATAGTCAATAACAAATAGTACCTAAATTTAAAAAAACGGTGGTAAAAAATAATTTCATAAATAAATTATAGATGAAATGGTTAGGGGCTATGAAAATTTATGAAAACTAAGCTAGATTTGGATGTCCGATAGGACCATCCGATTATTTCTAGCGGACAAAAACATGACATCTCTTTTACTAGATATAATTGGGCAACCACAAAGAATATGCTCCGAATCTTAATTTCTACAAAAAAACTGCATATACGAAGGGAACAGGTTGCATAGTTCCAATTAAACATAAAATAATAGCTCAAATTTATCACAGTTGTAAACATAACAAAACAAGCTAGATTTTGAAATAATCGTATGTTGTTTTTATTTAGGGCTACGGATGGTTCTATGAATTAGAAGACAAATTAAGAGAAGGATACATATAAAGATGTTTAACGTGATCAATTTGTTTATATTGTTTGTAGATATTGATTTCTTTTTGCAATTTATATTTTAGTTCCTGTATAGCGCATTCAAAGTTTTTGATAATATTTAATATTGCACTCCATATTCAATATTGTACTCCAGTTAATAAAACATTACACTGAAAAATAAAAATATGCCCAAACAATGAGTAAAAGAGTATTGAAACTATTCATGGGGCACTTGTAATGTTACTTTTCATGTGCTATTGTTATTTATCAAGATAATGAAGCACTTTTCGTTTTTTAATTATAATGAAAAACTCTAGTAGAAATGATTGAAAAAAAAAAAAAAGACTTCCCAATCAGCGCGGGTTTCCGAGGGCGACAATCATAAATAACAACGTTTTTCTGAAGGAGCGATTCATAGATTCAGGTTGGCACAGGAAAGTTTTGGCATACATAGAATTTTCGAAAATTAAAAAAATATATGTAAAAAGATAATTATTTAAATTTAATAATGGTTGGTGGTGTAAAGATGCGCTACATAGGTCGTAAATGGCAAAGCTCTGAAAAATATACAGTTTGAAGATTTTAAAATTAAAAACTAAATTAACTCTTATTCTTCAATGTTTTTCGTCTAGTTCTTATAATATAAGCATATTTATAATAACTCGTAAAATGTATTAATTTAAATAGAAAAAGATTCATGCTTCTAAATTAAAGAAAACTACATAATAAATTAACTACTCAACGTCATTAAATATACTATAATATTTAAAGATCAAACGTCAGTCATCGAAATACTGAATTTCCCAACAAATACATTAAAATGAACCCAACAAATACATTTAAAATGGCAGCGAAAATATATTGATACATTTGTTTGCAGTTCTGTTTATTTGTATCACGACATTTCTGCTAAATTTCAAGGTACAATAGTGAATTTGAAATCTTTGCATGAGACAAAATGATGAAATGAACGCTTCATTGAAATTTCCCGTACAAAACAATTTTTTAGTCATTTTGATACTTCAATCAGTGGAACACGACATGAAAGTTGCCACAATAAAAAATATTTATGAAATAAACTATTTGCATTTCTTACATTACTTTGCCATTAATTGCCGACAATTTTTTCATACACTATAAATTGAGAAAAACAACACTACGATGAATTTTTAACTGGCAACGTCCATAGTTCTGAAATTTAAGATCACACCAGTTGCTTGACTGCTTGATCTTCCAAGGTGTGGGTAAAAAAAATAATTTTAATGTTCGTTGTACATTTATAATTAGTTTATATTACTATATTAGAAGTTTTGTAATTATTTTAACATTAAACGAGCATATCAGATTTTTTTAAATATCAAAAATAGAATTTACGCTCTTTTATGCACCAAATAGAGTTTCTTTTCTTCGTTAACGTATCTTCTTTAAATAATCAACAAATAGTATTCTCAAAGAGATTCTAATAAACGTGTGTGTTTTAATTTTTAATTGGTTCATATTTTTTGCTCGTTGTCAAATGTCAGCTTAGTCAAATCACTTCACAGCGAGCACATGCACCGCTACCAATGAATATGTTTTATCGCTTATCTCATGGGAACAGATAATATTATGATATTGTTATTTTTTTACAAATACAGTCTTGACCCAATTAAGCGCAGCCATTGTTTTGAAACAATATTTTATGTACTGAAACTTTCACCAGAAAGAGGCAACGAGCTAAAAATATAATACCCTGTGGATTTATGCAAGTCATTGTGAATGAACAGGCTGAAACTTTGAGCACGGGTCATGTAATTAAATTAGACGATGGTATTTATTTTTAACAATAGACGAAATAGTTTGATCAAAGCTCTCAGTAGAGCAGGTACTTATGTTATTAATTTCAAGTAAAAAATAATGCGCTGAAAAGATATACTAGAGGAATTACTATGCAAAAGATAGAATATGCAAAAATATCAATTGTTGTATTGTGTCTGTGTCAGACAAGTGTTGTTTCGTGTCATTTTTTATACATTGAAAGATGGTTAGCTTGATTCACAACTAGGTCTTGTAATTTGCGGTCAAATTTCAATTGCCGGTAAAAAGTAAATAACTCTTTCCATTGCTATTAATTTCTGATAAATTAAAAAGTAGATATGGATTTAAACATACTAACTCTTTGTAAAAAAATCCATTTTATTGCAACAAAACTGTTTTGTAATTTATTTTCATTGTGATTTACCGTATTTAATGTATGGAATTAATTTGTTATTAGTACTATCAATGTTTGTGTCTCTAGTAAAAAAGAACAAAACCCCGACTTTTATTTTGTAATGTAATGTCTTAAAAATAAGAGTCAATTTTCAGTTTATTCGTAATCTTTTCGCTGTTATGTCTGATGATGCTTCTCAAAGAGGAAAATACATGTCACATTTTGTAGCACAACACGTGGAGTAATAAATTTTTCGAATTTAATTAAATATTGTTTTATTGCAATCAAACAAGAACAATACGACTAAAACAATGCAGAATATGAACCTAAATACGTGAGTCCTTATCATATATATATATAGTCTGATCATACCGCTAGATGGCACCAGTATGACCAGTAATAATTACAATGTGTAGTTCAATGTTGCCAGAGTCAATGAACAAAACTATTTATTCCGCAGGTATTTCTGCAAAAAACTTCGATATAATATGCTTATAATTCACCATCAAATAATTACCGGTTACGCAAGCCCGATTCACAACTCGACATTATAGTGCTAACTTAAATCGTTATAAATATGTAAAAAATAATGAAATAGTAGAAATAGTGCAAATATAAAATATTTTAGAATAGCGAGTGTGAATGATACTTCTGTCTACTGAGCTCTTCCCTCTGCGTTTTATCCTGCGTTTAATATGCGATTAAATATTTCTTGTTTTGCCAGAAAATTTTACATGTTTTAAAATGTCATGAAAACGTTCAAAAACAATTATTTATGAACGTTTATTGAATAATAAGTTCATAGTCAAAGTTGACCCAGTTAGGCTTTGAATAAAGATTTTGATCTTGTTTTTAATTTAATTCCTTGCCCCATTGAATGACCAACTTGAATAATAGTACTAATAAAAGAAACTTACGTAATTTAAGTTTTTAATAGATGTTTTAAACGGATTAAGTTAGTTCTTTTCTCTGAAAGTAATTTAATAAAATATTTCAAATTGATTGTCACGCAGCCTTAACAAATACAAATAAATGAACGCTAGAGTTTTTATTACCGAGTGAATATCATTCTCAATAAATAAACAAATCTACATCGTGCTGTCATTCAGTATTGAATTTTTGACAGGTTCATTTGTATAAACGAATTTGTTATTTTCAGATCTGAATAAAATAGATTTACAGCTTTATAACCTTTATACAACAATAATAGTTTTGCTTCCAATGCTGTAATAAATCTTGGGAAATTGACAGATTACTTACTTTCCAACAATTATATAGCAGTGGCGTTTTCTCAAAAATCAAAAAATAGATTCGTTTCATTCTTATAGTGAATAATCTGCAAATAGCTGAGCATCTTGTATACAAATTTATTCATGTAATTTGATACAATTATTATCGTAACGTTTTATAACATTGTTTTTGTTTCACCATAAAATGATATAGGTATATCGTTTTTGCAAATTAAAACATCCACGACGATTTTGATAATGCATATATATATATTTGTGCCAAAAATATAAATCTAAAAAGATAATGTCATTTAATTACCCCGATTGAAATCATTTAATTTTATGTGGACGTCGGTTAAAATATTTCATTTGCAATGAGCATGTAAAAAAACCAGCCAGACGAGCGTATGAAATGATGAATGAAAATTGGCTATTTATTTGATTTTTTAGTGACGATTCTACTTGGGATTAAATGTACTGGGTCGATATTAATTTGATAGCTTGTGTTAGAGAAACCTAAACGTCTTATTCGTTAGGCAAAAAAATAAACAACAGCAAATAATTTATTGCAATTTTGCGATATATTTAAGACTTGGCAGTTATTTTGATTCTTCTTAATATTTAAAATTTATTCAGCAACTAGTTGAACCATATTTAAAATAAATGTACTTTGAATAAAATTAACTAAACTCAAGATTTGTGAATACACAGAAATGAAAAGTGCCCAAACAACTAAATTACTAAAGGAAAGAATTTTTAATTATAACCAAAACAAAAACACACATCACATAGTATGTACAAAGTAAAAAAAAATAGTCATCAAATACTTTGGAATTATGTAGGTTTGACATAGATTTACAATACAAACTTTAATAAAAAAATAAAAGTGCTATTATTACAATGTAAATGTCAGCTCAATCAATAAATTAAGAAATTTAATTCATCCGTGCGTATAATGTACGCCTTTTAAGTCAATGACAGGTAATCGCGAACTCTTGTTCGTATAACAAATAATGTATTACGTGAGAAAGCATTGGTATGTGATACTGCCTTAGGGCATAAAAGTCGACCGCGGAAGGAAAGCGTTACTCGATAATAATAATATCATGGCATGTCTGACACAATACTTGTGTTATGCAACACACCTGCCTAATCAAATTCATAACGACAGAAACGAAAGCGCGGCAAAAATTGGGCAACTTTGACCGGCCAGTTAGCCATTAAAATTGGACCGCCATGTCTTTTGGATCACATTTAAATTCTGAATGTGCTCGAGGTGTTGCTACAAAATAAAAAGGCGTGAAATTCAAATTAGGAACTCGATGTTTTTTGTTTATGTTATGTCATGATAACAATTGAATGTGAAAATAGGAAAATTAACAGCACTCAAATATTAAAAGCTTTTATGTAAAAAAATATAAAGTTTTGTTGCAACAACTACGTTACATTTAATAGTATTTTATTTTTAAAAACATAGCACAGCCAATATCAATATTGGGTGCGTGTCATAAATACTAATAGTATTTTTGACATTTTTTTTTATTAAAGTATATTACTTCTTCTTACTTTGGCCATGTTCGCTCCCTATGTGGAGCATATGGCCGCCACGCGACACCTCCATGTTTCCCTGTCTCATTCCCAGGCGCTTGTGGCGGTGTTCTGATCGGTATTGAGTTTTAGGATGCAGTGTGATTAACCCTGCGCTCCCGAGGCCTGGGTCACAAGGGCTCTAAGAGTCGGCTCAACCCTGGTTTTTCCGTCGGAGATTTCCTTCCCTAAAGTATATTACTTAGCAAATCATAATAATAATTCATAAATAGAACGAGATTTTTTTCATTCTGGTGAATCAGTCAGTCACCGTAGCCAAGTGGTAGCACTTAAGGGGCTTATTATGTCTTTGGCTCTAGGTCGAGGATTCAAATTCTCTCAAATGCAATTTCATACATTACGTTTTCAGTCGATGGATGTCTTAAATTTTTTCATTCCGTCTCACCTACTATATCAAACATTTAAATTTGATAACAAAAGAACGTTTTTCTTTTAACTGAAAATTCACGCAGATGTTTAAAAAACATACTCACTGAACGATATCTACAAGTAAAGTAAAATTTAAAATAATTAATAGATCCATATTTTGTTACAATTAAGAAAATAGTTTTAATTAATAATATGTTTGTTGAAGCAGTTTTGAAAAGAGAATAAGTAAAAAGCGTACAAGATTTCTTTAATAAGAATCAATAGTTTTGAAATTAGAATAGTTAAATGACAAAAACTTTTTAGTTGAAGCAATAGATGATTTTGAAATTAGAAAAAGTGAGCGACATGTTTATTTTTTATTTATCAACAAATAATTTTGAAATTGGAATAAGTAAATCGATTACGGTAATGCTTCAGTAGACCGCGCGACCGGTCCATCGTCGTTCAAGTTCAAGGTAGCGTTGAAAAAATATTGTTTATTCCCGCTTCGTGTTCATCTCTCACTTTCGTTTCAACCGGTGAAACGGATGGAGGCTTGTCTGGCGGACGTCTGCCTTCTGCAACTGTCAGCCACCGCCGTTAATTACAACTTATGCGATGAGATTGCGTACGAGAAAAATATGCAGAGATCAATATTATCACAACTTTCACGGTCAATATGTCAGTTTTAACGTCGTCAATCAAACTGTTTATTACAACCACTTTCCGTGGCTTACTAAAATCATCTTTATTGCACATAAAACATCTCTGATATAAAATAGAAATTACATATGTCTGCCTGCGCGTCACAAGAACTCTCGGATAACAGTAGCGACTTGAAATTTTGACATTATGGTTGCCATTTTTGTGTTAACTTTATATTTTGAATTTTATTTCGTGGTTTTGTCATAAAGAACGGTAAATTGTGATATTTTCAATTTTTAAATTTCAACTTTTAACATAATTATTGATTAATGTACTGTAGTTTGTTAGAACTATATGAAGTAAGTACGGTCCACGATAATATTTTCAACTTTCATCATCAGCTGAAATTTATTCATATAAAAATATAAATTTTGTATAAGTTTAAATAATGTTGATTTTATGAAACCAGTGTTCTCTTAGTCAATGGGATTTAGTGATAGTTATATTTTTTATATACTCTCTATTGAATCGGGATTTTTTTTGATATTTTTTATGCTATGATTTATAATTCTTTTGAATATAGAAAGGAAAAAAAAATATGACGTGGCTGTGTTGAAACGAAACAAAAAGACCTTTATGAGTCACGTTATATAGCATACGTGTAGCGCTTTGTCGAATTTCTTAAAAAAATAATCTTAATCTACATTCAATAACATATTATTTTTATTTCAAATGAAAGTATACAGGTTTCAACAAAATGATTAAATATTATACCAGACTAATAACACGTAATGTTTCAGTGAAAGTAAAAAAAACATACGAACACGGCTATTTGCGATTTTCTCAATAATAATAAGAGTTATTGGTTTTAAAATTACAATGCAAAGCTGATAACCCGTTATTTTATTTTTGTATGTCAACTTATATTATATTCTGAAAATATCATTAAACTTTTTATTTATTTTTTAAGTGAGCACGCATTTAAAATCTTATAATGATAATTTCTTTGAGACGTTGAGTATTGTTGATATTGACATTGAGCAAGTGGTATCATTGTTATGTCACAATAATACGTTTTAATACTCTTATTATTTTCTTACTTATTCTCAACATAAGTTTTTCACGTATTTTTTCTATACAAAGCTGTGTTGAAATTCTACATATGCTATTAAATGAACAGCTAATCAAAAAAAAACAAAATTTAATGTTTTTGAAAGTAATTTGGTTAGAATATGTGGACAAATTAAATTATTCTGCACTGTTTTGAGTTGTTGTAGTATTATAAAACTTTCTTTCATTTCAATACATGATATTGTAAGTATTAAATGAAGCCAAAAATGCTTCCTTCCAAAAGAGCATATAATTTATTAAAACAACGTATTTAATATATTAATCGTGCTCAAATTATTTACTAGCGCTGTAGTGGTAATAGTGATTATCATGTAAATGGTGTAAAAATGATTATTATGAACACGAAATATAATCAAAATGATTTAATACTCTCACTAGAGTGATTACTTGGTGCAAAATCGTGAGGCTTGTACACTTGTTCGAAACAATAATTTTTCTTAATATATTCCGGCCATGAACTGTCATTTATAATATTTTATTAAGTTTGAGTGTTATCTTTAAGCTTGCTTCGTGATTAGTTACTATTTGAATGAAATCATAATTGTTTTGGAATGAGATTATTTTTGTTGGTAAATATAGAATAAAAATATGTAGTATTTAGTGATAGGTTTAAATTAGATACGCTTAAATAGTTTTGTAAGCGTAAAGGTATAGATTTTTTTTTATTTTATACAAATAACTTCGTCAATCTTAATGTCTTTTTAAATTGACAGATTAAACACAGACTTTTTATGGTATTTTTTCTGTTCAAAAGAGCTTTTTGTATTTACAAAAATAAGTTATGTACTACCATTAAAAATGTTAAATTACTGCATGTATTTTTTAATGTTAAAAGGGTTTTTTTATTAAGATCTATCTAGTGTCTAGTTATAGTTTTGTTTTAACGATACACAAACATAATAATATCTGTAGATTTCGCTATGAGATGTAAAATAATAGCTCTCATTGGTTCATAATTAATTAAATCCCTTATTAGAGAGTATTTTATTGGTCTGTTTGAATATTAACATTAACATCGTTTATATGAATGTGTAATTAAATAAATTAAACTATTTATGATATTTAAGTTGAAACTACATTTTCACACACACAAATAAATTTCAAAGTTACGAAAACTTCTAATGAATATATTTTAACTATATGTAAATTTATGACAAATTTACATATTTCTAATTTTTACACATTAAAGGTTGAAGATTCCTTTTAAAAATATGGTTATTGGTTTCCTATATGCACATTTCCAATTGAGTTATTTCAAAATTTCTAATGACTTTGCTTTGAAAATCTCTCTCAAATCAATCATGGGAGATGCACTCAAATTACAAATGAATACATGACGCATCACTTGCTGTAAATAATTTTCAATCACAAATTAATTTCCACTATATCGCTATTATAAATGCTATTGCAATGAAATAAATTAGTAACAGCTTTAGTTCATTGGTTTTAACTCTAACGTTTTACTTTCTGCGTTACATGTAAAACAATTAATATTCCATTCAATCGTTTCACTTATAATACAACTGAATTCGCTTTATCTTTCGCAAGTACAAATTTAATTCACATAAAAACTTGGCACACGGTCGATAATTAGTTACACCTTATTATAATAGACAAGAAAGCTTTCACAAGGAAATTACTGTGTGACTGATCTTATTCAAGAGATAAAATAATTCTTTTCCGTAAAAGTGGACATAATGTATTATTATTTTTCGTTACGTTGACTTATTTCAAAACAACTTATTTTTGAATTTTGTAAGACCTGCTTTAAATACAAAAACTATTGCATAATAACTTATTCAAGTTTTATAATACTAAATAAAATCATCAAAATCAACCAAATTTGAAATGTTTATTTTTTGCATCATATTTTATAGGCTACTTTTAAGAAACGGGCAGTAGTATTCATTTAAAATGATGTTATTTTTGGTGTCTAGTAAAAAGATTTTTTTTTTTTTTTAATATGTAGTTGATTATAATTGATGGTTTTTTTTGCAGACCCTCGCTGTATTCATATGCGCTATTGCAGCGTCAGTTGATGCTCAAGGCAGGCGCGTAAGACTTCGACCACGCCCAGCACCAGTTCTTCAAGACGAAGAACTTCAATACTATGAAGCAGAACCTCGATCGGGAGACGAAGACTTAGTTCTTGTTTCACCAGCTGATGAACTTCCTCTGTACGGCCGTCAAGCAGCAAGGTCTGATAACTATATCCGCCCTGCTGCACCCAAGGCTCCAAGAACTAAGGAATCAGCTAAAGCGCCACCTGTGCAGACTATCAGAAATTACAATAAAGTAAATGATGATGGATCTTTCACTTTTGGTTACGAAGCCGCTGATGGAAGCTTCAAAGAAGAGACAAGAGGAACGGATTGCGTAGTCAGAGGAAAGTATGGATACGTTGACCCTGATGGTAACAAACGTGAGTTCACGTACGTTTCAGGAAACCCTTGCGACCCTAATGCACCAAGCGAAGATGAAGATGAAATTAGGAAAGAAGAATCAAACGAAGCTTCAGACGAGCCTGCCAACTATCCAGTTAGACCTGTTGCTAGGCCGATTCAAACCACCTCTCGCCCTACAACCACCGTTTTCCAAAACGCTTATCGTCATCAAGAAGCTGAGGCCGAAGAAGAAGAGATTCCCCGAGTGCGCGTTGTAAGACCTCCCCCAACTCCTATTGCCATTACTCCTCGTCCTCAATTACCCGCTACAACATTCCGTCCTCAACTTCTTCAGATCACTCAACGCCCTCAGGTAACTCAAAGGCCCCAAATTTTGTACAGTAGCGTAGCTCCATCGTCCATTCGTCCAACTCCATCACCATACGTGACTTCCCAGCGTCCTGCTGGACATATAGATTTTGCTGCTGAATTTGCTAAATTCCAACAAGAAAACCAAATCGTCTCATCAACTCCTGCGACGTACAAGACAAAAGCTAAAGCTGGAGAACAAGTTTCATCTACAGGAAATCCTATCTACTCTACACAATTAGTATTTGATCCATCAAATGGACAGTACAATGCCCAACTATATCAAAATCTTCCCCAAAACGGTGGTGAGTTCACCTTAAATCACCGGTCAGTCCAACCGTCCCCTGCTCAGCTCCAGATTCAACAACAGCCTCAAGGATTCAGCCCTCAGCCTCTTTACAGACACCGTCTTCAACCCCAACCCCAAAGACCGGCACCACAGCAGCTTCGTAACCCCCAAGAGCTGTATCAACGACAACAATCTGAGTTGCAATATCAGAACTCCCAACAGTTATTTGCTCAGCAACAGCAGTTGCAACACAGTCAACTCCAGCAGGATAGACAGGCTGCCCGCGCGGCTTTGGCGCCTCCTCCTCCTCAACGTCAGGCACAGGTGCAGCCCCAGCAGCAATTTTACTACGTAGCCCCAAGCCGCGACCAACAGACAGGTCCCATTGATGCCTTCCTCCGTGGACATGGCATTCAGTATTAAAAATCGCTGTGCAGTTAGTGTGTGAGTGCACTTCGAAACGAACAATTACGATAAAAACATTTATTCTTCTCCTATCGATGAGTCGTCGATTGGATACTTAGTGCGAAATTATTTTTTTTGTAATCTGTCGTTTTTTAAAAAAAAGTATTTAAAAATTGAATCATCAAACGACAATACACACACATGTTTATTATAAAACTTTGTGACCCTTTTTAATTTCACTCTATCCAGATATTTATAGAGCAACATGTTTAGGTGCAATCGGTGTTGTGTGGTAAAACGACTTTTTATTTTTATTTTGCCAAAGCCATTTTACTTTATATAGCATCATAGTACCATTATATAAATATTTATTTTCTTTATACCTCTTCGTATGCAAATATGATGTGAATATAATAAGTGTCGATGCACTTTTGGCGTCATTATTGTAATTTAAGTAAATGTGAATTTTGTGTATGCATGAATGTACAGAAAATCATGGCGTGTGCGTTGTGCAACAGTCATTTTGTAAAAACGCTAAATATAGTCAGTAAGCTTGTAAAAATATAAGCATTTTTATTTTTTATTGTATTTACTTCTCTTGTTCCCTTATCCAATCCACTCAATGATAGTATTATTTTAATAAAACACATGTCTTTAAAAATTTCAGTTTGAGCTAGGCATTCATATAATTTATAATGTCTTTAAAATATTCCGTCCAATTGATTATTAAATAATCTAAGATGTTTGTGATTGTGCTGAGGTTAAAAATGTTTGACAGAAGATTAAATTAAATTTAAAATAGAGTCCAATTCATGTTATATGTACTGAAATAAGAAACGAACTGTTATAGTGTTTTTTTCTGTATAATCAATTTTCCAACATCACAACCGTATAAACATCATAGGTATAAGGGAATGATAAATAAAAGTAATTTTACTTTCAAATTAGTAAAAAGTAAAGTAAAATATATCAAATATTTACTTAATGTTTTTGATGATATTTTA
Organism: Himalopsyche tibetana; assembly: GCA_030503985.1. Lineage (NCBI taxonomy): Eukaryota > Metazoa > Arthropoda > Insecta > Trichoptera > Rhyacophilidae > Himalopsyche > Himalopsyche tibetana. Next base: position 20,127,269 of record JAPJYX010000009.1, on the reverse strand, counting down.
TTTTTTAATTCGATTTAAATAGTATTCAACACATTGTTACACATCTTTACCTCAATATTTCAAATTAAAAAATATATATATAAACCTAAACTTTACCGCGCATGATAGGCGTTTTTAACTCTTATTCTAACTGAATATTGAAAGATTATTCCACCATCAAATTAATTCCAACTAAGACTAATTGTCTTTTTTTATAATTGGTTCCAATGCTATGTAATTAAGCACTGTTCTCATTTTCTACAAATCAAGCGCGCATAAGTTTATTTTGCAAAAAATATACACTATCATTAAAAGTGAGTTGTTTCTTATTGTTGTTTCCTTGGATTATGCGATAAAGAATATTAGAAAATGTCCATGATTTACGACCTCAGAAATATAAAACGGACAAGATTTTTAAATATCCATTCTGAAAAAAATAGTATTTTTTTTTCATGGTATCCCACAAACAAAGAAATGTTTTATTGTAAGCGTAAGTAGGCCAAATCTTTTTAAAATCGTGTTTAATCATTTGACATCTTATTGACTATACTACAAATCTTGTCATTAATGAGTATTTAAATGAAACTAATTCATTAATTATCTGTTTTGGATGTAAAAATCAATTATATTATATTATTATTTGATTACAATACTATATTTAAACCATCGTGTGGTAAAATATCCAATGTTAATAATATTATTTTAAGTGCCAATTAATTGTTTAACATGCAATTTTATAGAACGTAAATGTTTAAAATCACTTTGACGTAAGATTTCTGTATTTTCTAGTGGCAAACAAGTTTTTTATTGTAAGTCAACCGGATATTGAAATTGGGTCTTTAAGAACACATACAATAAGTGCATACATCACGATGAAAAAACTCGCTTAGTATTTTTTACACTACTTAAAAATTTATATATAGATAAATCACACTAAAAAATATAGCATAGACTTTCAAAAATATCATTTTTTGTTTGTAAATATGAGAGAATTGATTACACACAAAAATATAATTAAAAAAATACTTACTTTTGCGAGATTGTATTCAGTAGTTATATAATGGATATTTACAAGTCCATATATTATCAGAAGGGAAGTTAATAATTTATTTATATTTAAATTAGTGAATAAATATCTACATTGATTATATTTTCATAAATAATATAGCCAACGATTAAGGGTTTTTACAAGTGAGCCAATAATTAAACTTACGTGATAGAAAAAGGAATGATAGCTTTTTTTACTATTATATAAGGCTGAGACGGTAGCACATGTTGAAAAGAAACTTTTTACGTATTTCTTTACATATATACAAAAATAAATTAAGCATACAAAGATATTCTTAAAACATTTATATATTACCAATGAAAGAATATTATTTGTAGTAAAATTTTTTAATGAATAAATAATAATTCTACTGTATTCATGAAAATGGAACTAAACTGATGATGCACCGGGATAAATATATCCCTGCCTGCACCTTTTTGCGATATGAAGGAAGGAAAAGTTCTTCTGTATTTAGTGCATGTAATCAATAAGATTAAAGAAACGCAGAAATGTGGTAGAAGTGAATCCCAAAATCGCCGAAATCGACGAAAACAGATATGGTTGATCATTTTTAATAACAATTTATAAATAAAAAACATACTTCAAACACACTTGTTGAAATACATATTAAGTTCATAGTCTTTACATAACTAGAAAAATCAATAAAAACAAGATCGTCGTAAGAAGATTGTATGGCTGCAGTATGTATTTTACAGCTGAAGAAAGTATCAACAATAAAATATAATGACAATTATATACGTAAGTATACCGGCAGAAGTGTAAGTATGAACTACTTAGATACAAAAATATTAGACATAAAAGCAAACTCTACAGGGAATTTTTAGTTATTAATTAAATAATTAATTCTAGCCAGTAGTTAAAAGATCATAATCCTTCTAATTTTGATTTATTAGCTCTAATAAAGCATCATGAATGTCCGTGATGAGTTTATCACTTACCACTTACACTTTCCGATCATAAAAGAGTTCGTGTAAAGTTCAGGGCTGTAGAGTTGTGGAAAAAACCGCCACTTTAACTTCTACTTTAGTATTTGGAAAATGAGCTGATTACGACTCCAAATCCAATTTAAAAAAAGAACTTATACAATTTTATACAAAGGTAAATGAGTCTCTCCAAAGTTTTTAAATATTATTTAATATTATATATAAGTACAGAAATGCACAGCTTTTATATTTTAGTGTGATTTGAAAAAAAGTTTTGTAGACGCCAGTTTATTAACAGCATTACTCCATCCTGGGTCTGCCTTAAGTTAAAGGTTATAGGGCTGATTTTTTCCAATATTTTTAAAAAAGAAGCGCATCTGATTTCGAAGAAAAGTAAAGTTGATAAAAAAGGATTGTAATACTAATTTTATTCAAATACTAATCATAAATTTGAACTAAAAAATTCAAATCACTAGTGTATCAAAGTTTCTAACGCAAAATATTGTAATATAAGTATTTACGGAAAGTGCAACATCTCGTTGTTTATTAACTTGTGATGGGCAAGTGAAAGTTAGTTGCGGACAGTTTATATCCAGCTTAGGTCATGTATTCTATAACCAGATAGATACTTAACTATTTATATTACAAATAAACGGAATAGCAAGATACGGAACTTATGTATAGAGCCTTTCACTGTGTGAAACCATGTCCCGGTGAGAAAAGTGCGTTTGATCTGCAGTTACAATGGTAAGTGCATCTGTTAGTCAATTTATTTTTTAAAAAGTTTTTTTTCAGTGTGTATGTTCAAGTTAACAAAAAACGACAATAGTTGCTTTTTTAAATCGATTATTACAGTGCCATTAAAATGTAAATAAAAAAACACATTTACGTTTCAGCCATTCAAACATACTAACATTTAAATTTTTAGTTACTTATCGAAAACAATAATAAAAATATTACTAAGTGCTTATTTAATTGGTCACTTTATTTATGATTGCTTTTATTAAAGAGTATTAGCAGTTGATTGCGTAAAATTAATTGTATTCAACTGTATTTAAATTCATAATAGTCGATGATTTTGTTGTGTAAAAAATAAATAAACCAACTATAAAGCAAAACATATAATTAAATAATATGTTCAATTTTATATGAAAAATATTTTTAATCTTTTAATAAGAATAAACTAAAATAGTTTTTTTCAATCGCGTTAAAATTTAAAAAATATCAAGTGGCTATTTTTATACTGAGCAAGAATTCAAATAAATGAAAGTATTTAAGTGTATTATTTGGATTACTTTTAATCTTACTTTTATCTTTATTACTACGAATATTTTAAACATATTCATCGTTCTGCTCTCTGCATTGTGTATCAGTGAAAATACCATGACCAGATGGTTATTTGAGTGGATAATAAATTCGTAAAACTTTCATTAAAATGAGTAGGTATTAATGCGCACGTCGTTATACATTTAAATCATTTTCACGTGTCGGTGTCCGTTACTATTTCACATTGCAAATTAATGTGCTTCAAAGCGTGTGTCGTAGCCGAAACGTAGAACAGAGCCAAGCGGTAGGTTAAGAAAGAAACCCGCAAACGAAAAATTACCGCTACGTGTGTGGAATATTTATCACAGGTGTCGCTATAAACTCAATAGTTTCTTTGGTCGAAACATATGAAATGCGCTAAAGCGCAATTGTTTTGCATTGTATTATATTGGATGCCAACTTTAAATTAGACAGTTATTAATTATTCTTAGATACTTTCGAAACTATTTTAAATATAAGAGGCATAGATAAATATATTAGAATCGCGTATTAATACATATTTACCCATAATTTAATAAATTAATATCTACTAGAAACGTGATTTCCACATATTTTTATGGGATAACTACCAATCATCATTATTCATAGAAAATAGTTGGATACATAAACTCTTGAATAATTTAGTGGAAATGCATTATATTATAAAAATAAAGCACTCTTTTGTTCTCAATTGATAGTGATCGTCATGAGCGAAATCAGTCTTGATCATATAAAATAAAAGTCGGATTTGAACAAAAGAGTATATTATTGTTTTAATTTAAAAAGTTGTTTATGAAAAGTATTTTATATCACCATAAATATGATCAAAATATCACTGTTACAGACTGTAAGAACCTAGTAAAATATTACTTTGCGTTTCACTTCTACGTCCTTTGAGTTATGCTGGATCCTTGGATTTGGCTTTTATAATAACATGACATACTAAGCGCAGTATTGATTTCTTTGGTGTTCGAGCCTCTATTCAATTCAAATATGGAAAAAAAATAGTTATATTATTTATTAACGTAGCCGCATATGCATTAAAAGAGATATTTGCTGTCAAATTATCAGAAAACACACCTGTCATATTTTTCAGATCTTTTTATTTGTTTATGTTAGCCTTTTCTTAAATAAATTTAATGTATAGGTACAAATACTATGTGGGTATTTAAAAGAAAATATAAATGTGTTGAAATAAATAACAATAGCCAATATCGGCGAAACATTAAATGCAGAACTAACATATTTTTTATAAAGAAAATATTCTTAAAAATAATCTTTTTATGCATATTTCACTGTCATTCACATAAATAATTTCTTCACGCCGAGTGTTGAGTTTTCTTTTTGCGTACAATGCCAGAATATTACGCATACTATCATATGATTATTTGCACTATACATAGTAAAATACACTACATAAAAAAACTTCAATATTAAATAACAGAATCTCGCATGCATATTATAATAATTACCAGACATTAACATAGGTGATGAACGTCATTCGTTATCTTTTGATATCTAAATAGAGTATTTTGTTAACAGCAAATATTACTCACACGCAATGCTAAGTAATTCTGTAGAATAAATTTCTGCAGCATAATACTGACTTTTAATAATTCATACTGACTACAAGAAATGATTATAGCAACTTAACCGTTTCATTTTACTCTCTCTTCAACAGAATCGCTTTTATTGCGTTTTCTTTTGAAATACAGAGTGTATAAATTAATAATGTTATTTACAAACTATTTAATATTAATACTTTCGATGGTTTCGGCGGTAACTTTGTGGAAGTTCATTTTAATAGAAAAAAAGGAAAAATCCCAATCTGATTGATTACAACTCATTAGTATCATTATCTGTTTGTTTAATTTCGATTCTAAACCCCCCTCCTTGCTCCTCTTAAAAGGAAAAAAACTCAAACCTCCATTTTGTAATTTTATAATTTTAAAATGTTAGAATCAATCTTGCTTCATTACTTAAGCAAACTTTGCGATAGTAAGTCTGAAGATGCCTCTGAAAGAGGCGAAACACGTGTCACAGTTAGTAACACAATACGTGGAATAATCAAAGTTAATTTAAATTTTCTATTATTTAATATTAAATATACACAGCGTTCTAAAATATCCTACCCAACGTATTGTCTCGTTCTACCCAACGTTGTGAATCACCAATTTATTTTCATAAACAATTTTATTATTAAGTTGATGTGTGTTCTTTAAAACTATTTCTAATAGGTATTCAAAAAAAAGTTTTAATTTTGTTTCTTTACAATAACAGTAAAAATATAAAAAAAATGTTTTTATGATGATTTTAAATGCTGTAATGATCGAAAGACATGTATTTTTTAAAAAAACTCATAACTTTTGAAAGATAATGTAAAATACATACATATTTAGTTATACCAAAAGTACTTATTTGGCTTTGCAAACGTTAAAAATAATGCATTTCAAAAAGGAATCATGTTTATGGCGCACGTCAAAATAACTACAAACTAATTTTATAAAAAAATGTCGAACTGAATAATTTGATATAGTATTCAGTTTCAGTCAGTTTCATATTACAATGGAGTTATACCAAGTAATCATCATGTTTAGTTATGATGGTATAAATCTATAAACTTAATCATCTCAAAATGATTCTTTAACTTGTCATAGTTTAAGACATGGGTGTAATCATTTTTAATCACAAATGGATAAGACTAAATATATCATAAAATGCTCTAATTTGTTTAAATTTGAATCGTTCAAACTATGTACATTCTCACAGATTTTGTCACTAACGACCCGAGTTTCGCCTTTCGGTATCTTCAGGCATTCAAGTGCACGGATGAACTTGAACTGACTTCCGTGCACTCGAATGCCTGAAGATGCCGAAAGGTGAAACCCGGGTTGTTAGTGACAAAATCTGTGAGAATGTACATAGTTTGAACGATTCAAATTTAATATTGAAATTCCACCAAGCACCTTCAGTCGAAATCTTAAAAAAAGCTCTAATTCGTATTAAATCAATATTAATTGTATCCTTTTGACAATGTAAAATCATTTATGCTATTAAAAAAAGCAATTATTTTACAATAAACCTGATAATTGTGACAAAAATCGTGTTAATTTAACTCTAATGAATACATACAGTGGGAATCTCAGTCTCATTTAGTCGAAATCAAAAGTGACCATTAAAGTCTTTGTATTTATTTTTCACGCCAGTGGTGCAATTATTTGGATGAGAATTATTTTTAACGACTTTATTGTATTTAGGTGAAGGATTTTGGTCATTTTTTTGAGTTTTAATTGATACACCAGTGTTGAGACGAATTCACACTTAGGTTTCAAATGTTAGACATTTATATTTGAGTTTCTTAATCACAGCTCTATAATGGATAATTGAAAGAAATCAATAAGTAGATATATAAGTAGAAAAAAAAACAATGAAGCTATCAAGGTGGTACATATTATAATAAAATCACAGCAGGAGTTGGTTGCGTTTTTATTTGAATGTGTATTTTTGAGAAACATATCACTTCTCAACATTACCTTTCGTGTCGTATCCACCAAAAACAAAACATTGGCCTGACTGATTATATGCAAAATTCACACAAATAGGCATTCACTTTATACTCAAATCTACAATGTGGCATATTTGATAACATTGACAGTATTATATAGATGATAATATTTTATGAGAAACAATGGTATTTAAATGATAGCGAGGAAGTTACTTTTAATGATAATGGAAACGATGCTAAAGATAATCTATCCGCACGACAATCTGACAAGTTTTTATTTCTGTGCAAATTCTTTGTTCATCAATACGCCGACATATTATGTTTTTCAATATATTGATAATCGTTATTTACTGACGTAAAATATTTGTCTCTCCACCAAAAGGCAAATTTAAACACGAAAAGTTACTTTATAATCAAGATCGATATTTAGTGGTTTGACTACGAATATTAAATTTATTGGTGATAACTGTCAATTTTTTGTCAACAATTATTATATTTTTATTAAAGTATCATTCAACATTTGAGCATTTTCAAATTAATTAAATTCACCTTCTTACATTAAGTTTTAAAATAAAGTTATGTTATGTTGATAAACAGTTTAATGTGAAACTGTATTGTGAGCCGCTGTATTAAATTTATTTTGATGGAGTAGATTATGTGAACTTCTGTCATAGGTCACAAATATTGAGCAAGCAAAGTTTAATGTGAGAAAGACTTAATTGTTCATTTTACAGTTGCGTAATAAAATATCAACAACTATTTTGGAATACTAATCATTCATTACGTTAAATTTTTGGTTCTATTTTTAATATCAACACATGAAAAGTTATTTTACAAATGAAAATAATTTAGCATACCGATTTTGTACCTTTGCACCTTGCTTGTTGGAATTTTAATATGTTTTTCTATGAAAGAGATTTTTTTATTAGTTGATTATTCAAAAAAAACTTTTTGTTGTAATGCTCACAATAAGCGAAACCAATCCAGATCTTTTTTATCTTCTTTTTCTTTTTGGCACCACAGTCCGGAGTAAGCCATGCCCAACTCAATCAATCTCTTTCACTCTTATCAGTCCTCTGCTCTTCTTGCCAGTCACTGACGTCCAGCAATTGCAGGCCTTGTGCCACTCCATCCATCCCGCGAAGTTGCGTTCTTTCAACGATTTTTTTCCCCCTAAGAGTAGCAAATGTGAGACGTTTTTTAAATTTACATTCATTCACGCGTCCATCTCAGAATAGATGTTGAGATTTAACGAATCTGACAACGTCTGGCTCACCGTAGACGTTATTAAGCGTATGGTTGTACCGACGTCGCCAAATGCTATTCTCGCAGATAGCACCAAAAACTTTTTAGTGATATTTTGCTCAAATACTTGTAGTTGTTGAGAGTTTTGGTGCAAAGCGTCTAGTTTTCTGACCCATACGCCAGAACTGATTTTATTAGGGTTTTTTTGAGGCAAACCATTCTATTTCGTTATAAGTGGGAGGATTTGAATTGATTATGCCGTCCTTGAAAGCATTTATTGCTGCTTTCAACTCTCCATTTGATGTCTTCGCTTACACTGCTTTTTGGACATTGACTGGGAATTCACGAGACACAGAGTCGTCCACTGCTTTGATCATGATTAGGGTATCCAATCCCGGGATTTCGGGATTGATTAATTTTGAATCCCGGGATTGAGATTTTTTCACCGAGGAATTTGAAATCCTCAATTCGCCATACTTTTTCCATGGATTCTCACAGAACCTCGTTTTTTTTGTATCTCACCGAGTAATTTGAAATCTCCGATTTGGTATACTTTTTCTCAGAATCTCACAGAAACTCGTTTTTTTTTTTAGCCCGCCGAGGAATTTGAAATCTTGAATTTGCCAATTTCGTGTAAATTTTCGGAATTTCCTCAAAATTTCCCATCCCGGGATTGGGATGGCCGCGATCCCGCGATCCCGGGATCAGAAAATTGAACGGGATCCTGATCCCGGGATTGGATGCCCTAATCATGATCTACAAATATATAATAGTCGTGAAATTAGGAGCAAAAGGTGCTATGGTTGAAATGTAATGTCTTTCCAACAAGAATAATTGACATTGGATACTTTATGTTATTAATAAAAGAAGGTTGGTCTGCTGTTGAGCATAATAAATAAAAGTTTTTATCTGCAATTTAAAACGTTAAACAGTTTAAAATTTATAAAACTGCATTCAAACTGACCTACTTTCAAGTCAAAGACTGTTTTTTTATATGACGCATAGTGTCATTATGTCCAATACAATACGTATTTGTATAAAACGTAATACATTTTTTAGCAATCTGAAGCAAAAATACTCAATGCAAAATTGAAAGAACAATGGAAATCTGCAATTTAAAAATGAAATTGATAAATTACCGCTCGAACACTTTCATTCAAATTCAGTGCCATGCATGTAAAGTTTATTTTGAATTGAATACTAGTACCATATGCAAATCATTTCGTAAAACATTTCTAGCAAGACGTAAGGCAATTTTTATGTGTTGAAGGACAGTATTAATTGGTTTAAATGTTATTAAAATTAATTTGATAAATTTCATTGCAACAGAATGAATATTTTTAATTAATTTAACATCTATAAAACGAACAATGTTTTCATTTTGATTCTTTGCAAACATCTGAATGATAGTTTCTGTTTCTTTTTACAAAAGGCAAAAAGAAATTGCTAAAATATCAATATTAACGTTGAGAATACGGACTTTTTAAGGAACACAAACATATTTTTTACGATAACTGGTTTTATTTCTGTGACAACACATCTATCTGACAATACAATCAGTATTGAATTTTGTTTTGTCCAATTTAACGTATTGCTATCAGATTAAACTCTTAATGTATTGATATAATTTAAGATATTTTCTGAAGTTACTTGATGCTATTTCAATATAAAATTTGCATCGTTCGAATTTTTTCAAGTTCCGTAAGTTTCATCACTAATGAGGTTTTGCTTATTATCATGTCCTGACATTCAACTTCACCGATGAACTGAATTAAAGGTTTTAATGAAAAAACTTATGAAAGCTTTTAAAATAGAACAATCAAAATTAGCAAAGTATTGAGTTATATATAACTTAAATTCACTATTATAACCAAAACTGTATATATACATAAAGCAACAGTTTTGATGATGGCGCGATGCTGAAATAGCTATCCAATATAATGTGTCATTGTTCTGGAACTAAAAATATTGATTATTGTTATATTCCTAAATCATCTTAGCGAATCGAGATACTTCTCAATGAAGCAACGATAATTTAAAACGTTACTATTTTATCAATAGTTTTAAAGCTTCACAGCTCAAATAATATCCATTCTGTACATCACAAATCAGTTATAGGGACAGCTGAAACATTGCGCGTAGGCTTGTTATATTAAATTATATTATAATCCATTTTCGATCCCTAATATGAGTCATTGATTTTATTGGGTTGGGTCGAGTGTAGGCTTGCTTATTCAGGCAAGCTTTCAAAGATTCAGAATGAAAAGTGATTGACTGACTATTAAAAGTGTAAATACCGATTAAATATGATGCTCAAGCTTAAAAAACAAACTGAATGAAAAAAATCACCACTTATGAAAAGGATACTTTTGCAAATTGAATTAATTAATTATTATTTTAGTTTAAGCTGCATTTTTACAGACGCGTGTTTTTGAAATTTGGTATTTATTATTAAAAGTCAACCATTCTTTTTATTTTACACCAAACATATAACAAATTTATTTTCCGAATAGATTATTCTAAGCGTCATTAAAGATTTTTCATTGATAATAACTTTTTTTATCCATGTTATTGTGAAACAAATGGCTTCCTAATGAAAAAAAGTTTTTTCTACGAGAACTGTGTGTTACTCAGTTTCTCAACCTCTCTTTTGCAATGATAGTAAGGATATAATAATAGGAGTAGGACAAAACTGGTGGTTACCTAATCGCGCTCGCTACGCCATTTCAGGATGAAACGAGTAGAAGGTAATTCAAGACATCACATATATCCATTTGGACTGAAAAATCAATCTATAAAAACTGTCTGTAGTTAGTTTCCAACCCGTGTCCTCAACGTCAACGACATCTAAGTAGGGATTCTGTGTCGAGACGTCCCGGGACAAAAGTCCCGGGACTTTTAAGATTTTTTGCTGTCTTAAGTCCCGGGACATTTAACAACCAAGTCCCGGGACTTAAGACAGCCAAATTGTACATGTTTAATTTTGAAAAAACCATTCTAACTAATAAAAATTGGATGCAAGCAACCGCTAATGTGACCTAAAAAGTTAATTTTAAAGTTACGTTGGTGTCTATCCACGGGATCAGTTTTGAAAAAATGCATTATATTTAGGCTAAGGATTAAGGGCCGGGGTTTTAACAAAATTAAGTATGCATATATAACAGGAATCTTATAAAAGAAACAGCTGTTTGGATTTATAATTGTTGAAGTTTCAAATAACATCTATTTATATATTGTAATACAAAACAACCATTTTTAATGAGTAGAGAGAGACATGCAGAAATACAAAAAAAACTTAGACACGTATTCGCTTAACTATTTTTGCAGCATGGGATAATCGCACAGAATTCTAAGAATTAATGGAACCAATAGTTATTTCTAGAAAATTATGTTATAAATCAAGGCGGCTTATAAATTTTTATTACCAACCGTTCTGCTAAGACTAATTGATTTTCGAAAAGAATACACGAAAGATTTTGACAAATGCTCCAAAACAATATTTTTGAAATACGGAGATAATTTACTACAACGTCTTTTCTCCGTGGAAAAAGATATCGAGGTATCTGAAGAAAATATCGATGATGAGAAAAATATTGCAGAACTGTCACTGGATTACAAAAAAAACAAAAGATTTCTCCATTAAAAACTAAACGAATTTAATATTTTAAAATCAACTGGAGAACGGAAACAAAGATTATTTTTTATATATAACATTAAAGCAACATCGACTTACAATGAAGATGAGCAACAGCGTTTATTACAAAAATAAGAAATCGGCTGTCTGATTCGTCATTAAATTCATTATTATTTTTAAAAGCATATTTTGATAAGCAAGAATAAAATATTAACTTTTGTGTAAATAATACATACTATGTATGATTTGAGGTTGTGACTTTATTGTTGAATTAATTTTATATTCTTATTATTAATAAATAAATGTGTTCAAAAGGTGTATTTTTTTTAATTAACGCATACTTTCGCCGCCTTTTTAAAGTACGCATGAAAAAAAATACGTCTAACTGCGTAAAAAATGCTAAAAAAAAATAGTTTAATTGAAACGAAATATTAAAAAACATTTGGGAGAAAGATATCTTCATTTATGTTATTAGAAATTTGTTTAAATCAATTCATAGTCGTATTAAAAATATAACTGTAGCAAAAAAAAATTAAAAATATTATAATTAAGTGTTCATACCTGATGTTGTTTTATTTACAAATGTTTTTCACTATTCTACAAAGTTACCAATGTCTCAATTGGACAAAAAAGGTATAAAAGCTGTATTGTGATTTGTGAAGTAACGGTCATAATTTTACCCAATTCATTGTTATTTTTTCAATACATGAACCGTTATCATCCCTTTTTAGTACATAAGTACATACAAATATTTAATTTTAATAAATTTATAATTTTATTAAAGGGGAAATAAAAGTCCCAAGTCCCGGGAAGTACCGGGACTTTGACTTTATCACGTCTCGAGTCCCGGGACTTTGAAAAACCCGAGACTTCAGAATCCCTACATCTAAGTCAACAACGTTGAAACTCAACAACTCAGCCAGCTTTAATATTAGATTCTGAATTTCACTCCCTCAAATCAAAACTCGGGAAGGGAAGGACGAAACTAATCAAATTCATCCGTATTTGCTAGGAAAAAAAAAATGTCTCAAATTAACAATTGTTATTTGTATAAATGGCTATTTTTCCTTTGAAGAACGTTTTATGATTTACATAACAACAACAAAATCTGGGCAGAATCTGGGCTAGTTTCACAGACAAATAACAAAGATTTTTTGACCAGTTATCAATGAAAATATTTCAAAACGAAATATTTTATTCACATAAGATTCATAAGCGATTCACTTGACTAGAAAGCATAAATGGATTCGAGTAAAAATAATGGAATATCTGTTGCAATCGGTTAAGTATTGCGAAAGCAGAGAATCTTTCTGCAATTATGTAACTAATTTTCTATGGAAGAAATAACTGAGAGGATAAAAAAGTTTATTTAAGGCAATAACTATTTATAATTTAGTGGAATACTGTGACATAAATTTACTCATACGACTATCAGCTTATATGAAAATGATATTGTAAACAATATTTCGGTCATTCTGAACGAGTGTGACTCACCTTGACGCTGTGGTCAGAGCAACGCGACCTTGCGATCTACTGATGCGGAACTGATCGCAGCGCCAACTTATTTAATACGACTGTTTGCAGCTGTGCCATATCCGGCCAGGTCACTTGAAAGCTAATCAATTCTGTGAGAAAAAGCTGTTTTTTCCCTCACGGGACTGTTTTTTTGTTTACATTGTCCGTGGGTAACAACTTATCGCTTCGCTGTTAATCTGTCTACTCCTAATATAAACCTATGTTCTTTGTAAGAATAGTACAATAGCAAAAAAACTAAACGCCCAAATCAAATATGTCACGGAATAACAAACTAAATGAAAATAATGCGCTTAACAATTTCTCACGACTAGCTTTATTGTCGACTGAATTTTTTTGTATTGTCTCATTTTAAAATCAGCTGAAATATATCGATTACGAATGTATTATCACAATAAAAGGTTATTCACATTTAACATGACTACTTTTTTTTTATGACAAATGTGATATGATCAACAAAATATAATACTTTCGATGGACTCGGCGGTAACATTGTGTTAGTTAATTTTTAATATAAAATTAAATTTGATTATTTTGTTATTCCACTTAAATTCTGTTTATTCGTAAACTTTGCGATGTTAAGTCCGATACGAAGAATAACAAAGTTATCAAATTTAATGTTTTATTAACAAAATATGAAATTTATGTTTCGTAAGATCAACGTTGTGCTTATCAAAGGTTTTGTAAGTCGCACATCTATATTTCTATTACAACGGTGGGCTTGGCTTGTGTGACAAAATTTGATAATAAAGAAATAAAAAAACATCAATTACGGTTATTGTGGAATATCATTTCGACACTCCCAACAAACAAACGGAGTTTTATAGAATAGTGGAAAAATGTCACTTACTATTATTTAATGTCAATTATTTTTTTTATTCATTTATAAAGATTCCAAATTATTCTTTCTGAAGCTTTTATTTTAAAGGCAAGAAAAGTTACTGCGTAATTCGTAGAGGGTAGTCTTTATGAACGTATGCATTCAGGTAATTAAATGAAATAATATAATCAATTCTTAATTATTATAATTTAATACTCTGGGTGTATAAAAACAATCATAGTTACAAAATCTTTTATTATATCGTAAATATTTTAGCTTTAGCTGTAATAATGTATAATATTTTATAGCAAGAAAGAACATTTTTTTGAGTTTACTTATCTGTCGATATTTTATGAATCTCACATTGTACCCACACGTTAATCACTCAATTTAATTAAAATATCTTATCAGACGCAATTAAGTATCTGATATATTCGAAACGAAAATCGGTGTAATAAATATAATTAAAAAAGTTTCACTCAATTGATTTCTAAATAAATCAATCTAATTTTGTTTCTCACGAAATCATGCTTGTAATGTTGTTTTTTTTATGATGGTATAAATACATATCTTTCAGGTGAGTGCGAATTACTTTTTCAATTTGATTTCTTATTCCAGCAAACAGATTTTATCTCTGACATAAATCTTTATTAAAAGAGTAATCTGATTGATAAAAAAAACCACCGAGTTTTCGCAGACCCCGAATTGATTTATAACATGGGCAATGAACTTTAACTTACCGTTGACAATTCTTTGGTTAAATGTAAGTTTTTATTTAAAGTTCAAATCAATGTCGTATTATTATAAGTAATAAATTTATGGTTATAGTAGCCTCGGTGGTCTCATTACAGTTATTAATTTTATATAAAATTCTAAGTGATAACTATTTATTCTTTGTGACTATTTTTAACTCGTTTGTTTTTTTTTTCTTTAAATGAAATATCTCAATACTGAGCCTTAAGTAAGTTTAAGTCCTTATTTTTGAACGGATAGTAATGAAAGGTAAAAGGGGCGTGGCTGGTAACTTTTAGACAAATAAATAAAGATAAAAACCAAGTCGTTTATTTATTACTTTTAAAGAGAAAATATCAACAATATTCGACTTAAAAGTAAATATTCACCTCCTAACTGTCAATTTTTGCAATAAGAACCTTAAATTATTTTAAATGAAAAAGAAAAGATTCTATAAAAGTAAAAAATGACGATTCTCACGTAGTTTAATCCTCGATTTCAATTTTATAATGTTACAAATTGACTAGTTTGCTTTAATTTTCTCCGTCAACTTTTAGAATTTTAAAAATGTTATTTTCCAATTGTTTTATTTCATTTTAAATGCATTTGTTTTCAGGCAGATATTTGAATATATTTTTTTAGTAAAATATAATTAAATTAATATTTGTGTTAGAATATAATTTGTATGTGTTTATATGGCGTAGTGCTTCGGGTCTTCGGTAAAACAAATTAAAACATAAGTTAGAGTTCTTTAATATTTTAAAATAATTTAAGTTTTTTCCGCGTGTTTTTTATCAAATAGATTGATTGCATGATAATATAAAAGTTACTTTGATCTCGTACAACTTTCATAGAAAAAATAAGATCCTTAAAAGCTAATTGCATTATTTCAAAAAAAATAATTGCCTTTTCAGTTGTGCCGAGTTTTTGTTATAATTAAAAATAGGTTTATTACATTTTAATGTTTTTGTTCAGTTTACAGTAAAAAAAACACCGAACCATAAAGAAGCTCCGGGTTCAAACGTTGACTACTATTATACTATTAACCAAATGAAGTGTAGATATTTAATACTTATTATTATTATTTCTATGACTAATTATTATTTTCAAGATTATATTTCTGTCTTATATTATATTCTTGTCTTAGATATATTTATAATTAAAAGAAATCTTAAAAACATAATCAAAATAAATTTCGCGTCAAAGTATCTTATTTGCATTCAGATACTCAAGAACCGCCCCATTATATGAGTCATTTTATTTTCATAGTTTTTAATAGTTTCACAAACATTTAAAGGTTATGACTATAAAAGAAGCGAGTTTCAAATATTTTTTTTACTAAACCAAATGTAGTCTCAATGTGAAGAATAAATACTCTATAGGAATATCTCAACGTAAGTTTTTATACGAGACTTGCTTGTGTCTTAGCCGCTCAACTTTTCTGTTTCGGATGGAGTAACGGATTTACGAATTAGGTAGAGCCAGTACTCTGCTAATCACTTTTGATTAGCATCATTTGCAGTATCGAATAAGTGCAATAAGCTTAAGATATATTGTCGCAAATGTGCCTTCAAATTAAAATACATATTATGTATATTGATTGCAAAATCAACAAATGTAAATGTCCGTATTGGAATTTAAACCTGTGGACAAAGCAATCCGTAGAGCATAATTTTGACTATTTGGCTTAAGATTTGACAATAATGACTTCAAAAATGTATTTATTTAAATTATGGTCAAATCTTCGATGAACGGTAACTTTTTGTAGGTTAAATTTAATATAAAGTTATACTTGATAACTTTGTTTTTCCAAACAAGTGGAATACTTAAAAAAGTTATCAAATTTAATTTTACTTTAACTGTCGTCAATTTCAGTTTACTGAGTACTATATCAGACATGATTAGATTTAATAAATAACGATGTGCGTAAGCATTTTGCACAATATCTGTATCGAATCTGATTTCATAAAACGAAAGACGTTAACAATTTGTTAATGCATTCAAGCAATGTAAGTTGGTCATTTTTAGTTTTAAGAATGTGCTCAATGCTGATGCCAAAATCGAAAGCTATGTATGAGGAACGAGAGTCCATTGACGTAAAAAAATTATATAGGCTGACCAGAGTACTTTATTTTGTAGTACAACCAATACTGCTTATCTGTGTCTGTATTTTTTATTATTTCTCTGATTTTTAAATTAAATTATGACATGATTTATTTTTAAATTTTATCTTAGAATTCCGCGTTTTCCAAATCTGGGGGTTGTGTTATATTTTTTTTTCGTTGATAATATCATTAATATCTATAGAAATCGTTCAAATTATGTACATTCACACAAATTTTGTAATCGCTCAATTCCACCAAGTCCCTTCAGTCAAAATCTTAAATCATCTCCATAGTATATTAATTCTTGTTAAACATGTGCATTTTTTTTTTATTTAAGTCAGAGCTAGTATACTTCTTCTGTATTGAATATTATAAAGCAATAACCATATAATGATCCAATATAAAGATATAATGTAATATTTTGCCGCCGCCTGTGTGGTCGAGTGGTTTACCGTTGTTGGCTTCGGCTACAGAGGGCCCGGGCTTAAATCCCGGTACGGACAGTTTTATAAATTGATTTTTCAATCGATTTATGAATTTCTGTTCAAAGGCATGGATGTATGTGATGTATTGAATGCCCCCCTCTCACCCATCTTATCCTATAAACGGGGCGTATCGAGAGCGATTAGCTTACCACTAATCCTGTCCTAGCCCTATTCTTCTATCCCTACTCTCTTTGGAAAAAGAAAGGTTGAGCAACTGAGTAACAAGCAGTTCTCGTAGAAACACTTCTGTTGAGATAAACTCCATTAGGAGTTCATATGCTCCACATTGGGAGCGGACATGGTTTAAAAAAATTAATATTTTAGTTAGTAAATATTAACTAACTCTCTTATAGAAAATTGTTCTGCGCAGTGTTCAAAAGGATCCTTATAATGTTTTTGCATGGTTGATGGAGTTGTTTTTTTTTATATATTTAAGATATGAACCATGTGGTTCGGTTACAGAATTTTCATAATATTTGTTTCAAATTTTTTAATATAAGATATAATAGCAAATATGTTTCAATGTAATACGTATTACTATTAGTCCATTATAGTCCGAAAAACAATTAAAAATTAGTGTATTGGTCAAAAATCTCATAAATAAATATGTAAATTGCGTCTAAGTGTATAATTTTATATTCCGTCATAAAATATAGTTTATTGAAAAATATTGAGATCAATCCCAATAAGCTTTTTACGTGCTGCTTTTAATGCGATTCTTTATTTAAATATTTTCTTGATTTAGCGTTACTTTGTTTTTACAGTATTTTTTACCCATAATACCTGGTCAGCCCATATTTTCAGGGCGATTTAAATATTGTACGTGATGGCTGAATTATTATTCGTCCACCGCTTTGCCCATTGACCTGGAAATCAGTATTAAATTATGTGCAAAAATTGCATACTTTCGTAAGTAGACGTATTGCAAACAAAAATTGTCACAGTTCGTATCTCGGGTGTAAACAAACAGTTGTTATACAAAAAAGGCTATTGCAGAACAGCGCGTGCCAAGCATTTAATTATTTCAGAAAAATGTCACACAATGAAGTTTATTATGTTGTTTAATGAGGTTTTTTGTCCTTTCCTACTGTGAAAATAAGATATTACATTTTTTTCTGTTAAAAGAGAAAAAATAATGTGAGAAATCGCCACATTTTTTAACAATCAAACAAATAATTGAAGTAAAAATTTTCACGTTTTTTTAAAACTAAAAGTATTTTTCAGTTATAAAAGTATGCATTTTAGTAGTTTGGCTCATTAGAGGTAAAGTGAGCCATTTAAGAAAAAAGATTTATATGCGTTGTAATAATCTACACGTCTTAAAGTATCTTCAAAGTGAAGTAATCTCAGTCAATACACATTACTTTAGTGTTTTATCTGTAAACTTTGAATATGCAATCCACAAAACACCAAATAAAGACGTAATTGTATTACAGGAAAAAGTTTTAACACTTTACTAGTTGACTCACTTCACTTCTGCTACTTACTAGCTGGCTCACTTTGCATGGCCCAGTTAAAGTAATTAACGATATAAATAAAACAAAATTCTCAGGTTCTGCAGCCAAGTAATGAGAGCCCGGTTTACCGACCAAAATATCCCGGTTCAAGTTCTTACAAGGTCATTTTCAGATGCTGTTTTTTTCCAACTCTATGATTGAAATCTTTGATAAAGGTAATGTTTTTTTGCTTGAGTTAATCTTGATTAGTTTTAAAATAAAAAAATATTTACTCTTTATTATAAACTTTACACGTGATAATAAAATTTCAGGGACGAATGATGGCCAGAAAATTTAAAAAAAACAAACCATTTTCTAGACGAAGATAAATTTTTATCAACACCCTCTTTTACTGAAACTATGGATCTTTCACCAGACTATATTATAATATAACGAACTTTTTATGGATGAACTATAAACAGGAAGTCAAGATTATAAATGGACAAGTTTTTTAATGGCAAAATCGCCCTTGGCCTTATTATCTAATATGAAACAGAAACGATTTAATATTATGAGCTTTATTTGATTATGGCAATAATCAATTGATAAAATGTCAAGTCTGGCATCAATTATCACGACAATCTTTAATCATAAAGAATGTGGGTGGTTATCGATAAAATCTCGTCGACTATATGATATCATGAAATTTTTACTCGCGTGATAATTAAATAACCGAAATTTGTCCTTAGATAATGCGTAAATACTCTATATGTGATCCATTGAATGTTATTTCGATACGCATGATATTATTTCGCATACTTACCATCAAAGGGCATTTCTATTATGATTTTTGCAAAGAACGTCCGGTTTACACGTTATTAGTTCACTTTAATGCTAGTTGAATGAACAGGAAGTCAACGTACAATGTTGTTTTAGATCGACATTGATTGGATACAATATATTACTAATGGGAAAAAATAAAAGATGACAGTTCATGAGGCACTATTAAAATTAAATGCCAAAGATAAACATTAATAGATCACAGTATGTGTTGCTTTAGTCTTCATAGTGTATTTTGTGAGCTATCGTGTTCATTTTAAAATTTATAATCTCGTTATCAAAGCCGATATCAAAATAAGACTGCTATTCGAGATCTACAAAAAATAATAAATGCAATATTTTTACCCTATTATAATGGAGTTCTACCAAGTAAATGCCAAATCAATAAAACAGTATATATATGTCATAGAAACATGTGATTCTCTTTCACAGAAAACGTTATATCACTAAATTAAAAGTCGAGCTTTATATTACGTACTGAATTATCTAACTTTCGATTAGTTTTAAAAACTGTTTCTTACGTTTATTGAAAAAATTAAAAATAGTTTATGTATTTTTAAAAATGATTGATTCGAAAGTAAGCATCGAGTTCATAAAAAATCAACAGGGATTTCAATAATGGATATTTTGGTTTACGTTTTTACCATTTTTAGAGAGAATAAAGAAACACGATAAGTTGGTTTGAGCATTAGCAAATCACTCATCCCATTTTTCGCTAGCGGGTAGTCCAGGAAAGGCTTAGAATATAAAATAATTTACATCGTAAAAAAATGGTACACAAAAAACTCAATCTTAAAATAGAAAAATATGCTTGGTAATGAAATATTGTTTTTAATTTATTTATTCGCCTAGAGTTAAAAAGGTTTTTTTTTAACTTTTTTTTCCAAATTATTATCGATAGTCATGTTTATTTTTTCAGATTTATTGAAATTTACGTGGGACTAATTTTTATTTGGTAGACAGATCAATTAATTGAAAACATGACTTAACATTTTCAACGTGTGTGTTGGTAAGACACCGATCATATTAATCATTAACTTTTAAATGGCAATTTGTTCAAAATAAGTTTGATATTTAATTTTTTCCAAGAATTGTATATTTTTGTACAGATGGCTGTTTTCAGATATTATAATATTTATTTGGTTTCATTTTTGAGAAAAGCTATCACCGATATTATAAATATTCAATTTACATCTTTGTTAAATATCCTCCTTATGAATCAATCCAGTACTAACGGAGTTGTTTCGATTATAGATAATTTAATCGGTTACATGATAGTGTCATTCCGATTCACGATTCCACTCTGAAAAACTGAAGTGATCTTTCTGACAATTATTTTATAAGAATTTGCAATTAATCGTCAAATTTTAATCACTGGTAAATGGTAAATAATCCCGCCTATTACCTGTAATTTACCGGTAAAAAAACATGTAGACTATTAAGTATGTGACTACGTTTTATTAAAAGCTGGATCCTAAATTAAAACTGAAGTATATAATTATATTTTGAAGACGAATACTGGCATACATACGTAATTTTTTTATGTTTTTACTGATATATGGAAATCAGTGATTAATTTTTTTCATATATTATAGGTAAATGTCACGTCAAGTTTGGTTAATTTGGTGAGAAGTTATCCATTAAATTATTGATGTAAGTATTTCACACTTTCTGTACGGTTGGTATAAGTTGTTGATTGCATTTCATAAAATAACAAGACACCCTTAGAAATGAAAATATGATCTCACAAAAGAAATTATTATTGTCATCATTAAGACTTATTTCTGAATTTTGTAAATATTTGTCCCGCAGATGAAAATGATCGTTCTGATTCAATACTTTTATATTTGGTCGGCAGGTCTTTTTATTTGTGGAATATTAAAAAATAAATAGTTTTTCTATTTAACAAGAATAACAATACACAAAACATAAAGAAAATGTAACAGAATATGTAATTAATTTCAATAAGATAATACTATAGTTGCATAGTATAGTTGTTTTGGTGATAGATGGCAGATGACACAGGTATCACTAGTTACGGTTACAGTGAGTATTTCAATGCTTCTAGAGTTGAAAAACAAAAATCCACATTTCGATTAAATATTTTCAATAATCTTTTATTATACTATTCCTTTATCTGTCCTTACCGGTACTACAAACACAAGCTATAATCAAGCTTCTCAATTTCATATATTTTAGGTTAAGAATCACTTTAGTTATTCTCAACGAGTTTTCACAATGATGGACGATGGTGCTCAAAAGTATGCTTCTCTTTTTTCAGGTAAACTCTTGAGTCACAGTTTAGTTAAAATTGTATATTAAATGAATTTACTCTGCACGTTTTGTTACTGCGCGAAGCAGCACGTGGTCGATTTTTGACAATACGCGTCCTTAAAATAAAAATAAAAATTAGTATTGCAACTTTCCAATGAGTTTTAAGTACTTAACTAGAGAGTCGCCCTAGAATGTTAATAAGGTTTGATGGAAGTACGAAACGAAAGCGACAGTCGATAAGAAAAATGCAGGGAACTAATCGCAAACATCATTGCACGCCAAACGTTTGCATTTTTTTACTTCGAGAACTGATCCACTTTCTCGAAGCAATAGACATTATTACTATTCGAATTCTCTCAAAGTGTCCGCAAACCGCTATATTTGAGTATAAAATAATTTGTTTTAAATAATACTTTTGAATAAAGTCTTTTATACACTTAATATATAATTAAGTATTTCGACTGAGGGTGCTTGATGGAATTTCAATATCAAATTTGAATTGTTTGAATTTTGTACTTTTCCATGAGTTTTGTCGCTAACGACCCGGGTTTCGCCTTTCGGCATCTTCATGCATTCCAAGTGCACGGATGTACTTGAACTGACGCGTAGTAAACAGTTTGTATCGTTTATAAACAAAAATATAAGTAGATCACTAAGTTATAAGGCTATTAAAATGTAAATTAGCGAAAATTGAATGTATACAATTTTCAATGAATTAAGTGGGTTTGTTATAATTATGGGGATTTTTCGAAAATATTAATGACCAGATAATAACATAGGAATGTTTAAAATAAATCTAGGGTTTTATCCGACCTATTATTAATGAGTTGATTTGTTTTTAAGCCTTTGAATTAATATTTAATGATAGCAAGTGCTTGAATTATTAATAAAATGACAATTATTTAAAAGGGGTACAACAATGGAGAATTTGGTAGATAATATTTCTCGTTTAAAATTGACAAACTGTTAAGCTGAGCTCGATTAATCTCTAAGATTTCTTGGTAAAACTGTTTACTACGCGTCAGTTCAAGTACATCCGTGCACTTGGAATGCCTGAAGATGCCGAAAGGCGAAACCCGGGTCGTTAGCGACAAAACTCATGGAAGAGTACAAAATTCAAACAATTCAAATTTAACACTTAATATATATTGTAAACAACAATTTTTTCAAATTAAAATCAATTGAGTTCTTGTATTTAATTGTTAATCTTTATAAATGTAACAGGTGTGACAGTTTTTTTACGTTGAATATATTATACTACTCTTAATGAAGTAGTCTATTGATGAATGACATTTACAAAATATGTAATTTGTACTTTTCATTAATATAAACGTTGCTTAGAGGTAACGTGCTGCATTTTAAATGGAGCATCAAACGTATAAAAATACAGTTTATGGTAATTATTTTACTGTAGAATTAATGATCACAGCAATTATTATTGTTGAGAAAAACTAACGCTTTCAATTGGCCTTGTGTGTGAGTCGTACCGCAAGATACATTATCAAATCCCTGATCCAGATAAACATTGAGTCAATTTTGCTTGAAACTAAAACAAAAAAGAAAAATTTCAACACACTTATCATTCATTGTCTCGAGACAATATGAAAAATTATTCCAACACAGATTTAATTTTACAATTCACCATTAAAGTAACATTATTAGGCATGTCAAATTGCTATATTATTTATATTGTTTACTGTTCAAATGACATTCTCAGTCGTAAGTCATTTTAAGTTAACTTAGAAAATATCTCTCACTGATAATAACTTTGAATTGCACGTTAAAAAGACTTTTCATTGCCTATTTATCTCGCTTGTAGTTTCAAATTAACAAACAATATATTTAATGTTGTCAGATGAACTCTTTTTTTGATTTCTATTGTATTCGGGTAAAAGGATCAAACCAAAATTTTAGAAAAGTAGTTTTATTTGATAATCACAATGTTTACTACTAAATACACCATCTGCTAAATGAACTTAAACCACAAAATGGCTGCGAATGCCTAATAAGTATCTAAATTCAGCTATTAGGTTTGAAAAAATAAGGGTCTGTGAAAATTGCAACCACGAAAAGGGAATTTCATACCGGGTTTTCTTAATCGACTTTTTAAATTTATATTCCACAGCGTCAATAAAACACCGGTTTATAAATCTTTTTGCACTATAAGGTTGTGTTTATTTAATAATTTGACTTCGGCCCAAAATAGTTTAAAAAAAAAAGTTTTTCGTCCTCCTGTAATTTTTTTTCTGTATGGGTTGATCACTTTTACCTATACACAGTCGATATAAAGAAGTTATATAAATTTAAATACATATGACATTAAAAAATAAACATGAAAAAGTTACGCATTTTATTATTAATATTAATAGATTTTATGGCTTTTTTAAAATTATGTATGAAGAAAAAATATGTTTTTTTATTTAAAAATGATGCTTACAAAACTGACTCACTATAAATAATGTTTTTATATTAGTAACTGGATGACTAATAAAAGTAAATAACATTTATATTTAATTTTGTACCTACCAGACAAGAAATTGTAAATTTCTCAATTTTTTTCTCCTCACAAGTTAGAACAATACAAATAAAAGTTGGATCAAATTGGATGCAACTAATAAGACACCACAAGCTTCGTGAAATGCCATCAAATTATTATTTTGATACATACCGACATTTTTTCGTGAAAACAATAATTGTACATAATGTCGCTAAAGTTTGAGTTGATATTTGCTTTAATGAAGAAAACTTTACAAACAATTACACCCAATATTTAGCATATTTTGGCAACGGTGTTCGAAACGTCTAATGAAATGCATTTAAATATCAGTATAAAAAAACCTATAAATAATGGAGAATTGAAATCTGTCTGTCTATAAAAACAACAATGGATTAGTTTTTTTTATTTATTTTATGCAAGGTAAAGTATTTTCATTTTTATTATTATTGACATAAGAGGTTATTAGAATGCTCAATTTTCTTAAGCGTAGATGTATAGATATTATTATTATTGATTGCTTTATTATTACAAAAAAATAATATATCATGAATAGTGTTTGTTTTATAAAAAAGCGTAGGTTCAAATCAAAAATCTTTAATGCGCGAATAGGTTTTATTATGAATAATGTAATTATTCATCATTTTGATAATAATCGATGTTATAAAAAAATCAATTGCTATTTAAATGTATCTCTATATTTATCAAATACATAATATTGAATCATTGAGTTGCAAAAATCAATCTGGACATTTTTTATGAAAATTAAATATGAAGGCCATATTTTTTTTTGCTTAAATACTATCTAGTAATTAATGTAAGTGGGAGCTTCAAATACTTTTCTGTTTGTTTAGGAAATCATTTCAAAAATTTTGGTATTTTACAAAAAACGACAAAAAACAAAGTATCAAAAAAAATCAAATCCTTGATACACGTTATCTGCATCAAATTTAAATGATTTTATTATATATGCTAACACATATACAGACAATAGAAAAATAATACATTTAAAGTATCCACAGTAGTTTTTTGCCATTAACTCAAAATTTGAAAATGCTTCCAGAGTGCCTTTTGCAACTCATGAATCAATTATTTACTATATGCAAGGTTTTTAAATTAAATATGCACACTCGTTAAACAAAACTAAAACAATAAACACATGAAATGATCAATACAAGATTTTATTTTTACAAAAAATAGTATAATATTACCATTAATGGTGCATGGCCTGTTGCATTTTTTTTCATGGATATATGATAGTTGAAGTTTTTCATTTATCTTTTAAATTTAATGCATAAGCTATGCATAAAGTCTACAGAGGTAGATATGTTTATTTCAAATTTATACAAATCAACCAATTTTAATTAAATATAATCGTGTGATATTTTCGTAGATAATATAAACAATGTACGTAAGGCCCTTCGGGAAATAATCCAATCGTTCTTTTAGTTTTGATTATATTCGTAAAAAAAAACTATAAATACATGTAATATATGTGAGTATTACTTAAATGGCGTCAACTATCGATTATTTGATAGAAAATCATTGTATTTATTTATAAAAATAACAAAATATAGTTTCTAAAACTTATTCCACGATTTTACAATATGATAAGAAGCAGTTTACTGCAGTTATAGATCTTCTAAAATAAAATTTCTTATAGAATGAGTAAATGTACTGAAAATATATAAAATTATATCGAGAAATTTGGAAAAGTCAGTTTTTCTTTCGTGATATAGTTTGAAACAGGTAATTGTTTGCATACTGTCAGAATTTTTTTTATTTAGTTTGAGAATAGTTTTAAATTGCAGGGTACCATGTCTTAAATATATTTATTAAGTGTATATTATCGTTCGTTAAAGATTCTATTGACTCTCATGTTTACCTTTTTTATTATTGAAGACACAAGAATAATATAATACATTACAAATGACTTTTGACAACTTACAGACAATCAACAGCGCACCAGTATTGAAAAAAATGACGCCACTTATTTATGTAGTATTTCTTTACCTACATGTCTAAAATGGCTTTAAATGTAAAAATAAAATGTAATTCTACAAATTTAATTTTACATTTTGCAACCCTTTCAAATCAAAGCGTCCTTTTTATTGTTGTTTTTTTATTTATTGAAATTTTGAATTGCCTGAATAATTTGATTTGGTAATTGTTATCAACAATGCTTGAGTATTTTTTATGGGTGAAAATATATTTTTAAAATGTTATAATAATGTTGGTAACAATGAAAATCCTTAATATTGAAACCTATTGAAATCAAATGTTTTTACATCCGTATCCACTGCTAATCGGTGCATAGAAGATCATAATGCAGCATCTCAAAAGATCTTTTTTTACGAAAACAAGTTGTTATTGCGCTGTTTTTAACTTTTCTTCCGGATTGGTTAGAACTAATAATTAAACAGTGGGCCGAAGAAGAGTTAAGCAGGAGGAATTTGAAATTTCATATAAATCGATGGAAAAATATCAATGAAAGTTTCATTACGGAATTCGAATACACAGTCGCTCAAAAGCGTTAAGCATTCAGTTTCATAACCAATAATATGAAGCAATCCGTAAATAATATATTTTCATTAATCATTTTTTATTTTAAAGATTCTATGAAAGTCTCTAAAGTATAAAGAATGTGGTTTTTATTGTGTTTTTTTTTCAATTTCAAATTACCAACCATCAATTTCCATCATTTTAAAGGTAATTAACATTTTGAAAACTACCACACAATATGGATGCTCCCACTACTTCCAGCCTACCTCAATACGCTCTTTTTTATCCATGTCCGCTCCCAATGTGGAGTTTATGGTCTCCTAATGGAGGTATTCCAAAGGGATTGTTTCTACGAGAGCAGTTTGTTATTCAGTCACACAGCATCTTTTTCCAAATAGAGTAGTAGAGATAGAAGGATAAGGAAGGCTAGGAAAGGATTAGTGGTTAACTAATTGCGCTCGCTACGCCTAGTTATTGTAGGATGGGCGGGAAATTAAGACTTTACAAACAACCATGCCTTCGAACAGAAATCAATAAATCTATCGAAAAAATGTTGTTCGTACTGGGACTTGAACACGTGAGATCCGGCACGGAAGCCAGCAACGCTAACCGCTGCGACATAGAACCCGACAAAAAAATACACTATTATTTTTTTGTTTTTACTGTTTTCTCGTCTAGTTTTTTTATAAAATCATTTACCGTTCGTTAATTTGTGTAAAAGAAGTAGTCTTCTGAGCAGGTTTTTTATCACTGCCGGATCGACTTCGGTTGTAATATCAATATATTCCCACGCGGTCAACGATCTATCTATGCCAATACGCAAAACACACCGCAGTATTATGAATCGCCCACTTTACCCATTTTACTAACGTGCATTATAATATAACAATCAAGATCATATGTCTGTTAAGTTACCAACACATCGGTAATGTATGGCAACCTCGTATAACTTATGTTCTTTGTTATGAAACTCAGCTACCTATAAAGTTGAGTAACGAATACATTTTATCTACCCACATTGCATCCTAAATCACGTAAATCCGAGATTAATTGACTAAGAACTAATAATAATTTGTTTTATTTTTGTATTGACCTTCGTTCATTGATAAATTTACTGTTGAAACTTTAATTTTGTCCCTGAATAATTTTTCGAACAGCTCAATATTAACGATGCTTTAATACATTTAGTTTTAATGGGTTAAAAACGCAAATATGTTATATTTTTTTATAATGAAACCTATTTTAACGGAAATCTTACGGCAATTATTAATTGAGGCAACTTTTTAATTGCTATAAATACACGAAAACTTGACATTTAATATTGTTTTGTTTAAACGTTTGTTAATGCAATAAAACTATAATGTCACTCAAAATATAAGTATTACGTCATGCGATGGTTTTGCAGTAGATTTACAAAACTGTATTGTCCTTTATTTTCTTAGTATGTATTCGATTTGATATGAACAAAACAAAGCATAACATTAATTCTGTATGTTTATGTATATATTTCTGAATGCCCTCATAAATTATTTAAAAAATCAACGCATTCAAATTTATATTTGAAAGTTTGAACCATAGATTATGAAAGCGACTACGTTTGAAAAGGAATTATTGACATGACTGAAAACTTTGCAGGGATCTTTTCAAATTACAAAGACTTTCCTTAATAACGTGGTAGGCTATATTTTTTTATAAAATTCATACGTCATTATAGATTTAAAATATTAATTGAGAGTGCTGCACTCTCACGGATCAAAAAAACCTTATCTTATATCGATTGTTTATTGTTTCCAATAATGGCTCACAGATGCTGCCGATGTATAAAATAAATTCGCACGAGTTGCGCAATGCAAATTGGCAGAGGCGGTCAACTTTTTTTTTTGATTCCCACACAAAAGATGATTCATTGTCGTTTTTAACTCGGCGTATCTAAAGTGCTTTACGTTTTAACCACTTATATATAAATCTTTTTATTGCTTAATTTATAGAAGCAATATCTTTGATGTATGATTATTTACAGATTATTAACGCCTAGTGTTTACCTTATTTGTAGTACGGCAGTTTTTTCTTGAACCTTGAAATATTTGTTGTTTTTATAGTTATTAGTTTTTTTTTTAATTTATAATGTTACACATGTATAGACAAATTATACATTAATATTTTTTTATAAAGTAACTTATTTAATTTTAGAAAATACACCCATTACAATGTAGGAGTAAATACTTAAGGCAATCTAATTACAATGAATATTTATCTTGGATTTTATTTTTATTATAAAAACTATACACACTTATATTTTCAATTGTATTTTTATTTTACTTATACGGTCTAATTATCAAGACACTTTTTTTTTGTTTATGCCTACAAACTATAAAAATATTAAAGTATAAATTTGTTATGATATATTATTATATTAAATTAGACGTTTAAATGTACACAGTATTTGTCGAATATAGTATCAGGAAATCATTACACCTAAAAAAATGTTTTGCGAAGACTACGTTCTACCGAGAGGTAAAATATATTACGTTCCCGTGATGATGACTCATATAGAAAAATATCTTTCTTCAATGTCCATGTTAAATGACATCATTACTTATTTATTTACTTATTTACTTATTTATTGCTAAAAATTAAAATTACAGTACATGACATAACAGCTCACGCCAATTCTCCATGCACTTGAAAAGTATAATAAGACAAAATATAAAATAAAAATACACAGTACAACAAATTCAACATAAAAAATCAAGAAATATAATATTAAAAAATATCAAACAGTTCACAAATACCATCACTAAAAATGTCCACTTCTTTAGGCAATGCGTTGATCAATCGAACGGCCCTTGGAACTGGTGACTCATACCTCCTAAGCGAGGTATAAGTTTTTAGAAACAAAAGTTTTTGGTCATAGTTTCGCCCCCGTAAGAATAAATTAGGAGCATGTAAATTAATAGTTGTGAGAATTTCAGGATTATTAACTCGGTTCCGAAGAAGAAGAGAAAAATGCTTTATCAAATGATTTTACCCGCCATTCTTTATTATCACATTTTATCACAAAGTGTTGTCTTTATTTGACAAAACTTTGTCTTTTTTTTTCATTTTCAATCCACTTCTGCTACTTTTTTAAGTATTTCATTATATAAAGTAATAAGTAAAATGATTTTCACAAAATATCTTATATACTATTTTGTTGGTTTTGTGACGTCAAATTCTATACAGACTCTTCTTCCCTCACCAACGCAAAGCATCAAATTGGATTAATACAAAGCTTAAAAGTGCTTTTCTTCTTAAAAACGACTCATTTTTGAATCCGTCATAAATTTCTTGATGTTTCGATTTTAATCAAATAGTATATTGCGAAGCAACAATTTGACAGACAGAAAACGGATAAAAAAATTACGATGAAAAAAACAGGTCATATTAATCTTACTGTTGCTTGAAAAATGTTTATAAAAATAGCTCTAATTTAAAGCCATAACACTGATAGCTCGGTTCATAAAATTTATAATATTAACAATGTCCATTTGATTTAAAGTATTTCAAAAATAATAATCTTTGATAATTTCCAACCATATTCATCAGATAAAGTATGACATTTGATTAAAAGATATTCTGTGTTTAAAAGACATCTTTTTGGTTTTGCATTTGGAGTAGTCTTTCATTTATATTCATGTGAAGTTGCTCAACCTTTTTCTTCGTAGAAAGTAAGGGTAGAAGGATAAAGCTAAAACAGGACTAGAGATTAACTTAGCAATTTCACTACGCATGGATATTTTAGAATTGCAAGAGTAGGAAAGAATATTTAGAATCCAAAACACCCATACATTCGAAAAACGTTTTAAAAAATGCTGTAATTACTGAGATTTGATATCCGTCACGGAAGCCAACGACGTTGATCACTGTGTCATGAACCGGTGTTAATTAAGTAATGTCGTAAATAAAATATGTTTATTTATTTAAATATAAATACCTATATTTTATACGGCCACCACTAGTATCAAATCTCTGTCTTCATTCTGTCCCCTACAACAATGGTCTTGTTGTAGTCAATCATGAATGGATTTTTTCAAACACCACAGTCGCTGTTTATAATATTAACCAGAGGTATACATATACCCTTCTCTATCTAGCACTATACAAATTCTTCATGAATGATAAATTATTTCTCTGTCTAGCATTCCCATTATTACACAGATTGCAAAAGAAATAACATGCCTAATTGTTCTCGTTGTTTCATTATGTTGCCAAGAAAAGTTCTAGTTATGATATTTGAAAAGCGATCGCCAACTTTGTAAATTGATTTTTGCCTTCAAAAACTTTATAAATTTGTCTTTTCTCAACGTTGACAGCTCTCGTATTGGAATGGAGTGGACTTGTGTGACGTACTTGCCATTTAGAAACACATCAAAACATATGTTCCTCTCAATAAGTTTTCAACAAATTATCACAACTAAATTCAATTATGTTTTAACATTATTTTTAAAAAAGGTAGAAATCTATATTCTTACCATGATTCAGTACATCTCCATAACCTCAACTCAATATAAAGATACACGTATAAAATTGAATGTCTTATCTATAGAAAATTTTAGATGAACTGTTTTATTTTATTTCTGTTTTAATTTGCAGCTTCGTTTAGTCTTATTAATATGTTAAATTTATTGATATGACTGCGTTGTTATTTTTCTTTCGCATGATTTTCTTTTTTTTTGTAAAATTATTTTTAACCCCAAAAATTTAACCTGGAAATGTTTTATTTCTTTATTTCTACGCGATTTTTAATTTATTAGTATTGATTTAAACATCATAGACTTTTACTATTGTATCATAAAAGATTTTTTACGAATAATATAGAATTGGCTTACCAATTATAAATGCTTCACAATCCTAATATAAATATCATATTACCGTAAGCTTAAATGAAAGTTTTAATATATACGAGGACAATCTGTACTGTCTAAACATATCCGTTAAATAAGCTTACAACTTGACGTTTTCTATGTAATAAAAATCCACTGCTGGTTCATCTCTGCCGCTCGAAAAAATCAACGGTGATGTTACGTTATGATTCACATTTGACGCCTAAGAAAGAAGATAATTTATCACTACAATTGTTACGCGCTTACCGTAATGTAATGATTTTAATGAGATTGAATTTAATGAAACGTCATTCAGTGAAGACAATTGTAACGGAAGAGGCGCGGAAAGGCATCCCACATAGTTTTTAACTTTTTGTTTCAATATTATGAAACGCCTACACTGATTCTACCTTTGTAAATCGTAGATTACGTTTAATTTTCTCATGAACGTATTAAATAAATACGAAAAAAACATTACACGCGTAAATTGTTGAAATAAATCAAATTTCTTGTGCGTATCTAATTATTATACATAAACATCAACAGATTTATCTAATAGTTTATTTAATTCGGTAATGGTGAGAAGCTTACATAAATTAATTTATGAAAGATAATAATTATAAATTACCTTTTTTAGTTGTTTAGTCAGAATAACTTCCATATTAGCAGGATTAACTAATAATAATAACTAAAAGTTTTTTTTTCGTTTTGATAAAATTTCGATAGATACATCAAAATACAGCAACAAAAAATATATTATAGCATCCGTCACGTAACACGTTAACTTGGCTAAGTATAATAATATACATAAAAACTAAAAAAAAAAACAAACTTCTAAAGAGGATATCGTCCGTAAGGGTAGTATTTTTCTTGGAATTTTCAATGACTATTTCTTTTAAAATGTTGAAAAAATAATACAATACAAAAAGACATACATATATATATATATATATCAGAGGTGTGGAGTTGGGGTCGGAGTCGCAGAGTTGCGGTATTTTGGTTGGAGTCGAAGTCAGAGTCGTGAAAAATAAGCGGCTCGATTTTTTTTGAAAAATATATTTCATGATGTGTATTCAAACAAAATAATCCAAAGTGTTGTCATTTCATGCTTG
The DNA here is from genome assembly GCA_030503985.1 of Himalopsyche tibetana. Lineage (NCBI taxonomy): Eukaryota > Metazoa > Arthropoda > Insecta > Trichoptera > Rhyacophilidae > Himalopsyche > Himalopsyche tibetana. Next base: position 20,094,414 of record JAPJYX010000009.1, on the reverse strand, counting down.
GCTGACTAAAGATGATCTGATGGTATATATATACATACATATATAAGTTAAAATGAAATTATTGAAAAATTTCCTCGGAGTCGGAGTCGTCTTTTTTTTACACGACTCCACAGCCCTGATATATATATATATATATTATCATACTCTTTTATAATTTCATTGCTAGAGAGTTTAATAGTAGATTCAATATTTAATAATAGTATTTTTATGTTAAAAAAAATATATAAATGTAATAGAAAACCAAATGATCAACCATTGTGTAATTATATTACACAAAACTGGATGAGTATCGAAAAAATAACCAAATTCGAGCAATTGCATATACAAGAACTTGTATTTCGAGAAATGGAACATTCAAGGAATTTTACGCATACCCATTGTTACATATCATATTGTTCTTTTCGTAACTTAAGCGTTTCTATAGCAACCGATTTTTGTAAAACAACTTTTGTTGAAATACTTAATATTTTCGACATTGGACTCAATATGTTCAAAATGTTCTTTTATTATAATTTCTAGAGAATTTTTACAAATTAAAATAATCGGACTCAGAAATGATGCCCTAATTTTAGCTTCAGTTTTACGTCAGCATCCAATTATTTTCCTAAGAATTGTTACCATTGAAAGAACATTAAATGTGGCTTAAAAGTAATTAGAATTATACTTAAATAATCTCGTTTAATGAAACAGAGCAGAGTAATTTTCACAATACCTATTTCGTTAAATTTAATCTCATGTTTTTAGAAGAGTAATTAATTCAATTCTGATTGTTGCAAACTAATTATTCTTCTGTCCAATTTAACTGGTGCATTATTATTTTGATACATCAAGGTATTAGCATTCTAATTACGGACCATCTTGCCTTATTATGCAACACTTAGTGTTTTCCATTGCACAGTATGGCTCGCATCACCATCAAAAAATTTGCATATGAATTCAACCAAAAATGACGCCTCAAATTTCAATTTAAAACATCTCGCATTGTCCCATTTTGCAAAAAAATATTTGACTCCCTTATTCAAAAGACATCTTTGAACCCTCTAGAACTTCAATATACTAGGTTTTCATAAAAAAATATTTTCTCTGAAAAACTGAATTTATATAGTGGAAGTTTTTTTTCCGTTCAGATTTTCTTTCCACTAATCATTTATCCATTTGTCACAAAGCTCTTAAAAGAGAACACCATCTGCGACATAGAATGATCTGGTTACAATAAGACTTAAAAATATTGTTATTTTTATCGCTTACTCTAAAATGATAAATAACCTTTAAATATTTCATTTGTTATATGCATATTTATCCCGACACAAAAACGAGAGCTAATTAATTTATAGTTGTGTGTATTAAGCTATTATTTTAATTCGAATCAATCGAAGAAACATCTTTTAACGTAAAGTCTATCAAATATTATCTTGATATATTTGCACACACTATTTTACACATGTCTGCCTTTTATTACCCCTGTCTTAACGACGTCACATGCTCAAAACCTACTGTTGGTGCAATATTGCGAATTAATTTGGCATAAAAAAATGCATATATGTTCTGTTACGTGTAGACTTTATCGCAAATTTCAAACATCAGCAACGAATCTTCAGTAATATTTTCTTATGGGGGTTGAATTTCTTTTTACTTTACTATTTTACTGTTCTTTCACTTCCATGATTGTAAAGTGCACAGCCATTTATAAAATACATAATATCTGTAAAAATATCGTATTTTAGTTGCAAAATACACTTAACACTAAGTCACAACAACAGTAACGAATTGAGAAGTTCTTTATTAGGACTTTTCATTTTAATATCTTTGTTTTTAGTGTACCTACGTAAAAAATATGATAAACGAATAACGATTTCTGGTTTCATCCATACATATGTCCTATTGTAACCAATTTTCTATATATTTTATATCCTCTATCGATTTGTCTAAGATATTTAATATAAAACTGTAACAAACATCATTATTAAAGTACTTACTTCACATTTTATGTAATATGACCAAATGGGTTTCATTCAGTAATGTAATGTTTTTAATAAAAAAGAAAACAATTAAACATAGTTATTTAAATATACTACTATATTAAACATAGTTATTTAAATATATACTAAAATGACTACTATCAGGAAACGCGTTAAACATTCACATTCAAAAAAAATATTGTGAAAACATTTTAAAATGTTTAAAAATAATTCCGATTATTTAAAAACTCTGACATATGGAATAAGTAAGACCAAAAATTAAGTTTTATGTAAAGAAACCTGCACAATTATTTACCTACATATATTTTTTAGTGTCTTCAATATATGTATTCACACTACATATTTAATTTACTCAATGGTGTATAGATTAAGCAGCTGAAAGCCACTGTGTCTTCATTTTTTTTTCACGTAATGGTGAGCAATGATTGTAAATAATCGCATGTAAGCATTTAGCATAATTTCTCTAGTACAAGTTTATTAATGTTAAAAGCAATAATATTGACGAGGATATTTTTCATGAATATTTTAGGTATTTAAAAAATGATCTGATTACGCACCTGCTAAAAAAGTGTATAAACAATGCAGTTGGAAACTTTGACCTGCGTCAAATGTGTTTCACCAAAGTCTAAAGTGGCACATAGTCGACATGAGAACGTAATGCGACCAAAAATAATAATGGCCGATTGCGCAAGATCTCGAGTCCCACGCGTAGGCGGTTTGAGTTCCCACAAGTAATGTCCTAACATGCCTATTGTGTCGGGAGACCACGGAGCGAAAGTCGGCGCAACACAGGGCGCAGATTTCAAGAAGGGGGCCCATGCTATATAGGGAACCCGGGGGCGGAGCTTAGCTTAGTTTTCATTTTGATCTCTTTTCATGTAGTTCGATGTTATGATGAGTGCCCATACTGAGGTGGGTATTCTTCAGTGTACTTGTTTTACGTCGTTTGTTTTAATTGCGAGTCGGGTTCCGCTCTAATGTCACCTGTGTTTACGAAACGGATTGTGCTGTGTTTTCATTCTCGGAATATGATTTTGTTGTTCTCGTTAATTTTTGGCGACGTTTTTCGTGGTTAATTATACTCAACGCTGTTGATATAATCACGATTTCGAAATACTTCTTTTTGTCAATGTGAAATTCAAAATTACTCGATTTTATCTTTAATGCATTAAATTTTGTATCCTTGCGTTTTACTAATCTGCTAAAATTCAAACAAGATCATCTTTATACGCATATTAGATTAAGTGACAAAACTTTAGATAAAATAAACGAAACAATTTTGAGCTGTTCATTATTTAAATTTAAGCATGGTTTTTATAAAAAAAAACAGCTAACAATTTATTAATGTTTTGTTTTTCGTTTTTACAGAAATCAACATGGTTGATTTTCCTATTAATCTGCATTCCATTTCTGGGAATAGCTGGAGAAGAGACACAAATGGAACAAACGACAGTGAATGCAACAGTTACTGAACCAAAAAACAATTCAACCAAAGATTTAGAAGCGTCAGAGACAGCAGACCCAAAGAAAGTAGAAATAGTTAAACAAATCCGACGATTAAATGAAGACGGATCATATACTGTAGGATATGAAGCAGGAGATGGCACGTTCAAAATTGAAAGCCGAGATGTGCAAGGAAACATTAAAGGAACTTTTGGGTACGTCGATGGAGACGGGGAAATCAAGCGTGTTTCATATTCTACAAGCAACAGCACTCAAATACCTTTGCTTTCAACCATTCATCCTCCTATAGTCCAACCAATATTAAGATTTAATCGAACAGCTGGGACAACAACTACAAGGCGGCCTACTCCGACTTTGATTTACCCAAAGACGAGCAGTAATCCAACTAGAGCTACAGTTATTCAAGCTATACCGCGAAGAAGACCAATCAGTCCTGTGAGTCATGCTCCAGTAACCACGACGGAATCGTACAGGGTGGTTACTGGAAACTATCTTCCATTAAATACTACAGATACAGGAGACGATGCAACTGGCCAGAAAAATGCGAAACAATTTCCAATATTTACACCTAGAACTTCAAGTGACTCTAAGCCAGTACAACTCCCCACTAGCAATACTCCAATAAATGAACCAAAAATATATAGACAGATAGGTTCAAGAATACCTGCAGAAACAAATAATGAAACTTCGTCGACGACTTCAAACTATGTACGTACGTCATTGACTTATGATAAAACAATTGATAGGGCAAAAGATGCAAATAAACCAGTCAGAGCAAATACATTCAGAAGACAATTAAGTCAACCAAATTACGAAAACGAACATATGTTCTCACTTCAACAGGCCGCTGGTGATGATACAACTGATGTCTATGGAGGATCAATATCTGTAGGAACAGCTAGGCCTTTATTTACAACGACTACTGGGAGACCCAGATTAGTCCCGATACATACTATCTTAGCAGCGCGGCAAAAATTGAATGACAAGTTTGCCACCAGTTCTCCACAAGTGCACGAAGACCAACAAGAAACTACACTGGAAGCAACAACAAACAAAATCGACGATGATAGCTATGTTACCGCTAATCCTGTACCAATACTTCAAATCCCTGTTTCATCTAACAATTTGGAGCAACGTGTCCTAGAAAGACCGTTCTTGAAACAATATCCGACAACCGTGCCGGTTACACAATTCAGAACTAGAGAGTTTTTAAGAGACAATCCAGGTTCACCAATACCTATTGGAAATCAAAGAATTTTATTCAGATATACTCCAAACATTCAAGTGGATGAAAACGGACAGTTTGTACGACAACATGGACCACCGCAGCTAATTCCAGCAAATTTAATACCAATTCAAAATCAAAATGATGTGCAAGATGGTAACGCACCACTTGATGGTAATCAGGAAAACAAACCAAATATTATTGCTATTCCCGTACACCAAGGGAATATGCCAAGCGGCAGATATCAAATTATTAATCCATACAATCAAGGAAGAGATGAAAATTTGATTCCTCAGAGAATTCCGCCAGCTATAAATGGACACAGACCCATATCAGCCCCAGTAAGCACCAAAGATTTGAAACGATTGTTACACCAGTTACTTGTACGACAAAATAGACTTCAGGCAATAATGGATATTCGAGAAGATTTTAGTGTTCCCGGACCACCGTATCCAAACAACGGATATCAACAACAAGGTCAAGGGTTTGAACCAGAATACAGACAAAAATCAGTATATGGTCCACGGTCTGCTGGATACAACCCACAGTTTTCTGAAGGACGTCCGTACAATAACTTTGCTCGCCAGCCACCTTACAACAACCAAAATACGTTTCCACAACAATATCAACCTCAGTTTTCTAATCAAAATCAGAATCAATACCCCGAGAGAAACGATTACCGCCCTCAAGACGATGGATACAGAAATGAAATATCTACTTTCAATCCGGCCATTCCATACGAGAGCCAAAGATACATTCCTAGAAGACGGTATTATCGTCCAAGACAATTTGACCCGCGATATGAAGAGCCTACAACTCCTGTCGACAATGAAGACCAGGTTGAGTTTCTACCCCCAGATGTGCGAGAAGCTTTATTGTTGAAGATGTTAATGTTGGCTATTCATCCGGATTTTACAGCTATGCCACCAGAACAGCAGCTTGGCATGACGACAACAGCGCCAGAATACCGAAAGAAAGTTAGAAACGTCCAAATTCTAGGTGAAGAAATGGAAACCAAAGAAAGCCAAATAAAAAGAAACGACAGATCTATGAAAACTGAAAATGTTGCATAACTATTAGGTTTGTTAATTAATATTAAATTATCATATAAAACTTGTAATATATTCATGTAAGAAGATAACTTACCACTGTACAAACTGGTAAATCTAGATTATTCATCAATAAATTAGGTAAGTAAGAATTCTTGCATTTTTATTTTTATCTCAAAAACTAACCTCTAATAAGGACAGTTACCGCATTTATTAATTTGTTCAATGTATTGCTATGTAGAAATTTACAAAAGATGTTTTCAAGTCATGTTATTAAAATACAAAAAATGGAAAATTAGTATTCATTTTGATATATTTTTTTAAAAATTTACTGCCTTTTGGATTGATAAAATCTAAAATTTCTCAACCTTATATTTTTTACAGATATTTTGAAAAAGTATGTAATATTAATTTATATAGTGGTTTATTCCATACTTTTGTGTTATATATTTGATTTCATAGACATTTTTAAAATCATACACGCGATAGATGATATCAATATCTTTTTAATTAAATTAATATTTCAATTAAATTGATATGTAAAATAAAAATATCTTACCATTGTCATGATTGTACGTATTGTCTTATTTTCGTGCTTTGTAATATTCTATTTGTTCAAACAGATTATTAAATAAAAAATATAGGTTTGTACAACAAAAATAATTTACAATGGTTAATTATCTAAATTGGTTAAAATATTATGATATCGTTACTATATGACAAAAGATCAATGATACAATAAAATATTTTGTATTTAAAAAATGCTACGTTATGAATGAATAAGACTTTTAACGATGCAGACATGATATAACATGGAAGAGTCAAATAATAGAGCACGAATCGCTTAAAGAACAATTTTCAACAACCATACCATTAAAAATGAAAGTTTTTTCTGTGCTATGTAAATAGTCATGCAATTTCAAAGATCGCTGCAGTTTGCAGTATCATTATGTATAATGTATGACGGAACTGTGAATACCTTTTGTCACTCTCATTTTTACTGAATATATTTCCATGCAAGCTCTCCGACATCCGTGTGAATTTTATAACGCTATCTTTTTTCTCGGATCTTATTATCTTTTTTGAAAAGTTCACCTTATGCGGCTGGTTCTCAGTCATTTGCACAATATTCAGGTAGAAGTCGATACTTGGTTCACATCACCCGAGCGTACGTTGAGAAAAAAATATTTGCCAACTAATATGTGTCTCCATTGTATACGATTTCATCATTTGATAATGTAACATTTCAATCACATTGTTTTCCGCTGCGGAAAACTTTCAATTTTTATTCTGTACACAATGGAAATGCGTATTAATATATTTTTAATTTCAAGTAAAGATTATTGTTCTAGTATAATTCACAAAACGTTTTGAATGATTTCAAAATTTTCCTCGAATTATAAAACAAAAGCCAAATAATAATTTGAATCGTTATATTATATTTTTTGAAATGTAGTCGTGATTTCGATTATCTTTTGATATACGTATTGTACACATCAAAATATTTATTTAAACGAAGGTAATGCTATAAATAGTAATATCTTAGCGCAATAAACAAGAATATTTTTTTTTGCAATTTGTAATTTAAGCGACCTTTCATTGACTACTCTCATATCTAAAAGTATTCTTTAAAGTTACATAAAAAACTGCTTTGCTGTTAACATTTTCTCACTTTTTTTCGCGATCATATTGATATAACACATTGATTTTTCAATCGATTTAAGTATTTGTAAGCAAATAATTAATGGTTGTGATGTTTTACGCCTTTCTCACGCACATCCTATTCAATCTTGATGACAGGGTGTAGATTTCGCACAATTTCTTGGCTCTATATTTTTTTTAATCCACGTTTTCTAATCCATGTCAAGCATATAGCTTATTAATAAAGATATCTCAACAGATTTCTTTCTACAAGAACCGCTTTTTACTCAGTAGCTCAAACCTTCATTTTTTGTCAGAGTGTAGGCTTAGAAATAATAGGGTTAGAACGGGACTAGCAGTTTGCTAATGACTTTCACTACACCCGGCTACTTTAGGATTAAAATGATGGAAGGAATTTATAGAGATCACAAACATCCATGCCTTCAAACAGAAATTGATAAATTGATTTGAAAAAACAATGCTGTTCGTACAAAGGATTCGAACCCGTGGGTCTGGCATATACCCGACTTCTATCATTACCGTCTACAAAATAAACGTCGTACAATTGAGTTCCGTCAACAGCTTCAATTACTAGTTTTTTTAAAAAAATATTTTACTTCATATTGGGAATGAACATAGATTAAAATACTTTAATAGGGTATAATAAAATAAATTTATTATAATAATTACCGAGGAACAATATTCACAGATATACTCTCTCTATCACATTTTCAATGTTGGAAAATAATATATACACCCTTCATTCACAGTTTTACTTAGTAGAATCCGAATGAGATAGAATGTGTGGGGTTGGCAGAGTTCTGGGGAAGGGAGTATTGTTCTTCAAGTTCATCCAGGAAACCACCTCTTGCTTTGGCTGCTGGTCTTGGAGCGTAAGCCTTTTGTTGGGGTTGAATGAAAGCTTCAGTGTCAGTGAATCGGCTGGCCTGAGCACGTGCTGGTTCCGGTCTGAAGTATTGGGGGGCTTCGGTAGGAGTCGGGCGGTCAAATTGAGCGGGCCTGGGTGCAGGCCTGCTAGCTCCGTGGGAAAGCTGGGTATCTTGACGGTAAAGTGGAGCAGAGTACTGTTGAGCTTGCTGAGGTCTTGCGACGGGAGCGGGTTGAGCGTATTGGATCGGCTGGGGACGAGGTGCTGGAGCCGCGAATTGCACTGGCTGCTTGAATCCTTTGAAGGATTGAGCTGGTCTGGCTGGTGCTGGTTCATCGTAATCGTAAGATTCTTCTTGTTGTGCTTGGGGAATTGGTTGGGCTCCAGCAAAGAAAGCAGGCTGGAATAAAAAAAAATATTAATACAAAGTATAAAATGTAACCCAATTAAAGAATTTAAATATTTTTTATCATAGAAAGACATTTTTTAAAATTTAGAATTCATAAATATCATCTTTAGTAAACTTTGAGTTTTGAACAGTTTAAAATAAAATTAATTATACAATACTTCAATTGAACTAGGTTTTAAAACTGTATATTTGTAATGTACTGTAAGAAACCATACCTCTCTTGAATTTAAAAAAAATGTCAATCTAGAAAAATTATTTATTTCCAATATATCCAAATTAAAATTACCCGACTTTCAAAAGTGTTATCATATTCACACGTCTTTTTTTAGTTTTAATTTTATAGAAACTACGCAATTAATCAACAAAAAAACAACACAAAGCTGTACAACCAGAATATTTATGTTTCCGATACGAAAAGTCACTATAAGTTTATACATCTTTAGCACATATGTATTAAATATAAATGTGTTTATTTTAGAATATTCATTTCCCATAATACTATATTATTACGTTGTTATACTTATTTGATAACCTTGCAAATTATACAAAACACATTTATAATAATAAGATTAGAATCAGTAAAATAATTAATTAAATATCCGACTTGAATGATGTTCGATGTGAATAACAAACTTGTCTTATTTAAAAACAATGGTGAACACAATCTAGTATCCAAAGTTATTGTAATGTTTTAAATAACCACACGTCTTCGCCAAATGATAATAGTAGTAATTTAAAAATATCATGGCATTTAAAAAAACTAATCTTCAAATAATCAGAAAATGTAATTATTAGGTGGGAAATATTTTATTGTTCGGAGATGTGCTATTGTAATAATTAAAAATAAATTGTAAACGCTGCAAGTGGCCGTGGTTTTTTATCAATAACATTCACGTACATTTATTTTAATATATGTGTTAAAAATAAAAATGAATTGAATAAATACCTATAACTATCTGTATACGAGGAAGAGAGATTAAATCTTAATTCCAAGAAATGGTTAGTGCATTTATCAATACAAAGCTTATTAAAAACTTTTTTTATTCTTAATAAACACTTGCCAAAAGAGGTGTTTATTTCAGAGATAGTTAGTTTTATTTAAATGGCAACTATTTAAAACTGAAAGGAAGCAATTAGTGGTAATTTAGAAAAAAATAGTTATGTGCTTTATTATATTCTACTTATCGTAGATCGTAAAAGTTAAATAAGCTTAGTAAAAAAACATTGTAATATTTTTTTCTCCCTAAAATAAAAATGTGCGATCCACAAAAACATTACGTAAAGACGTGATTGTACGTCCAATAGACGAGTTTTACCATTTTGTTTTTTGACTCATTTCACTTCTGAAGGGCTCAATTGTTTTATTATTTTATACGCTGCTACTCTATAGACATGTTTTATTTATATAAATTCGTTTATTATGAACAGATTTCTTTGGTTATCTTAATGTTTATTTATTTTATTTCATAATTGAGACTAAAAAAACCATGAAAATTTATTGTTGTTTTGATACTTGTTTTATGGGTGAAAATTATAATAAATAAATCTTCACATAAAAACCGATGTTATTTCCTTTAAAAAATATTTCTTACTCGTTTTGGGACTGCTGGTGCACTGTTGTAAACGATGTGAGGAGTAGCTGGAGCACGAGCTGGTGCAGGTGCTCTGCCGTTGTTGCTTTGTTCCCAATCTTGAAGTTGAGAAGTCTGTTGAGGACGACGAGACAGCTTGGGCTGAAATTAAATTTACGCATATTATTATGAGTGAAATATCACATGTACATACAAATAAAACATTATTAAAACAAAACAAAAATGGAGTATTATTTTGATAGTAATTAAGAATTGCTAATTATACATAAATATTAACCAAATTCGTGGTTATATATTTCATTCCTTTCAATAATTTGCTTTTGATACGTAATGTAAGATGAGTATACAAAGTCAGTATTTTACAATCCTTGCCTTATTCTAGATTTATTTCAACCGTTAACGTTTATTTGAAATAACGAATTTATTTTTATGAAAACAATCGTCTATAGACAGCGAATATTTTACAAATGTGTTATCTTATTTATAAATTTAAAATTGTCTCTTACAAAGAGCCTAAGACTAACAATATTTACATTATTTTATTACACATAATCAACATTTTTTTTTTAGTGAAAGATAGTTGAAGAAAACATTGAATTAAAAAAAATATGTCCATATCTATGAAAAAGGACTTATTTATGTTTGATTCATTCACAAAATGTATCCATACCTTTTAAAAAATATTAATTATTAAAACGAAGTATTTGTAATTCATAATTAACCACAAAATTAATTTTTGTTTGAATATGAAATACACTACATGCTAAAAGCGACAAATCAAAAGAAAATAATGCTTGAATTTGTGAATAGTATATCCGCATCATATTTTTCTTATTTAAGTACAATTCGTACGAAATTATTTAACTTATGAACTGAATCATTAAAATTTGCAACTGTTAACATGTTTTATGAATTGAAGTTTTTGTTTAATATGTCAGTAGTTGAAAATATCTCGTAAATAATAATAATATAAAGTAATATAATGCTATAATATAATTGTTGCAGAGATTTTTTTCATATGTAACACGGTGAAACGGCGTTCCGGCAAATTTTTTCTCAGCATTTTTAATGTTTCAAATCAATATTCGAAAAAAAAATACTTTGAAAACTTTTGATTTGTTTCTAGGAAACCATTGGCTGTGGGACGTGGGACACGTTGAAAAAAACTGGATCTTATTTGATCTTTCATCGAACTTCCAATCTTCATATTCCAAATCGAAAACTGAATGCAATAGTTTAAGCTTTTGAAGAGATGAAACGTTATTTTGGACTCTTACAAATGCGCTGCAGCTGTTGCAGTCGATCTGTGTTTTTGTGTCTGCGGATAGTCTTCTTGTTAAAATGAAATTATGTTTTTCCACGTTAAAACAGTTCATTTTAAAAATGATGCCAAATAGAAAATATGTGGAGCTTATACTTTGGGCTTGTATACTTGATGAAAAATATTCCATCCTAACTCACCCAAAAAGAGAGGTTGAAAACCTGAGTTTGTCATTAAAACACTTATGTTGAAATACCTCAATCAGGAAGTCATGTGTTTGACATTCATAACGGACATTAATTAGAAAAAAAAGCTTTGCAAGAATTGAGTTCCGGCACCTTATTTTTTCAAAAAAAAGCACTGATTTTATGATGTATGTGAAGTTATAATCAAAATAATAAAATCAGCAAAATGAAACAATATTATATTTAAATAATTATCACTTTATACCAATATAAAACATTGCTTTCATGCGTTTATCGAAAACAGTTAAATAGAAAATCGCAACAGCGACATCCATTTTTATTCAAAATTACAACTAGCTGTATTTTATGAGCTTTGTTAAACTGTATTTATTATGTATATTTGTCTTTTTTGTAAAACGAAGCACTTTCGTTCAATACTAAAATTTTATGATACTGTTTAAAAACAAACAATACTCCATTTATTTCCTTCGATTTACGTATATTCGGTTAATGGTTGAATTTATGTTTAAAATTACCCATTATTATTTACGCAATTTTATGAGAAGCAACAAAATTTACTTTCCATTCAAATAATCATAGACTTAAAAAATGTGCACAACTTTTACTTTATAAATATTTCCCACGCACAAAAAATGTCACGAACTGTATTATAATTTCATTAAAATGATATTAATCTGTAATGTGTGGGTTTTTATATCATTATGTATATATATTGCAAAACTCAACGTTTATACACACTACCACGAGAAGGTGCTGTTTGATAATATTATCTAATACTCCAATAAGCGTATGCTTACAAATCACTTAACTTAATATAAAATCAATAAAATTGTATAGATTTACAACCAATAAATGAAATACGAAGTTGATTGATTTTGTGAGTTATAATATATTTTATAAATACAATTTCATTTAGATTACGTTATATCTTTCGGCGCTTGTTTTTTTTTAAATTAAAAATCACAGAAATTTAAAATATGCTTTTTGTTTAAGATATAAAATTCCAATAAAAAATATATAGCCCCTCAAGTGCATATTTTAGAAGATAGATAATTTTATCCTAAATTTTACAACCTTCTTTTAAATCTTGTTACTCAACTTGAAAAAAAGGTATATTAAGACGTCTGTGAAAAGATGTGGTCTGGTTGTTAATTGTTAGATACCTATTTTAAATTATATTATACGGACAATCTGAAAACGTTACAATAGTAATGCTGTCAAAAAAAACATTCGAATCTTGTGCCCGAAATTCATTATCAATTCACCAAAAAGGTAACTTTTAAATCAATCTATAAAAATGTATTTAAAACCAAGCATAGAAAAAAAAATCACAAAGTAACTTTTTTAAAATCCTTAGAATCGTACAGTATCTTAACAATCTCAAACAACAGGTTATGAAATAGAAATTCTAATTGAATCAAAATCAAGAAAAAGAAAAAAGTTCTTTTTTTTTTAAAACCATGTCCGCTCCCAATGTGGAGCATATGGACTCCTAATGGAGTTTATCTCAACAGAAGTCTTTCTACGAGAACTGCTTGTTACTCAGTTGCTCAACCTCTCTTCTTCCAAAGAGAGTAGGGATAGAAGGATAGGGCTACGACAAGACTAGTGATAAGCTAATCGCTCTCGACATCAAGACATCACATACATCCATGCCTTCGGACAGAAATTCATAAATCGATTGAAAAATCAATTTATGAAGCTGCCCGTACTGGGATTCGAACCCGTGACCTCCGTAGCGGTAGCCAACGACGTTGACCACTCGACCACACATGTGGTAAAAAAGTTTTTAGTAGTTAATAAATTTAATAATAATATGTTTAATCTGTTTTTTATTTGACCGAGATATTAACATATTATGTTTGATATAAACAAAAAATTAAAATTTCTGATTTCTTACCTTGCTATCACGAGGGGCTTCTGCGATTTCTTCTTCAGGTTCAACTGACAGGTTTACTGGTGGAACTTGGATGCCTTCACCGGATGGCTGGAAACCGAATCTGTTTGCACCATATTCTACTACGTGAAGCTGAAAATCAAATCAAATCAATTAATATTTAACAGGTAAAGATAACACATTCACAATGTATTAGAAATTTGTACAAAAATACAATATCGAGAAAAAATAAATTTAAATTATAAAAAATATAATAACGATTTGTTACATTTTGACTCTAAAAAACCAAATTATTTTTTCATATTTTGATATCAAGATCATTTGCTTAAAAACAGAAAAATAGTATATGTCACTGTATCATTTTCGTTTGTTATATTCCTTTACTTACTTATTTATATTTAATTTTATTTTTATATTGTTATTGTATTACTGGAATTGCTTTATTGTCCAATGTTGACTACAAGTATAAAGCCAATATTCTGTCTGTCATTTTTGTACAGTGAGGTTTTATATTTTTCTCGATTTTTAATACCAGTATCAGATTCAATAAAAATAATTATTATTACTTGTATATACATATTAAAACATAAATTAACTGTTTATTAAAAGGAAATTAATTTACTTATTGACTGCATAAACTTATACAACGATCAGGAAATATTTTGTCCATTGCAAGCGTTTTCAACTGATCTTTGTAACATGTTTCTATCAAAAATTGACAATTAATATATTAAGAGTTATAAATGTGCTACAATGTGTAAAATTCTTGCTTTATTTTTATTTATAATAAGTATTGTCATTACATTATAAATTAAATTGTAAAGTGATTAATATTTGGTCGAACGCCGATCTGATTATTTTTGTTGCATTCATAAAGTCGTTGACAAAATGAATCCAATTCAGTTCAGTCTTCTGATATCATTTCTTGTTAAAATTATGTTGTGTCATATTACCAGTTTGTTGAATAACACTGGTGCAATATGTGTAAAACTGGACCAAATTACTGGTTGTTTATTATGTAGATTTTGCATTCGTAACAAACCGTTTTTTATAATCCGACTGGCAGAATTAATGTCAGTTGAATTTGCTTTATAACTCTTCCACACATTAATAAACATTCGATTTAAAGAAAACCCAGACGCTTAAAGTGAATTGTTCTCATAAAAGATAAACCATTTATCTGATACAATTCAAAAGATTTTCTTTGATATTAACGTAATAAAATTTCAATACATCTGTCCTCAGATAAATTTGTCATTTAAATGAAACTGATTGATGTTAAACGTTCAATTATTGTTGGTAATTTTTATACTGTATCACTGTGCTAATTTTATAGTATTATCAATATGACTTTTCTTTATTTATCTCGGAGAACAAAGATTATCAACTTCTGAAATGTCCGGCAAATTATCAAGATTTTATCAAAAACTGGTGCCACCTGTTTGTACAACACCAGTTTCATACAAATTGTATCATTTTACATTCCCTTTCTGTCACCAATGTTATTTAGTATGAAAGCTCACTTTTAGTTTTGGTTTGTTTACATTGAATACGCATCTGATATAAAGAGATTATGCATACAGATGTCTATCAAACATAAATAAAACGTATTCCTTAGTGTTATATGAAAAATAAGTTTTCTATTTATGTAAGCTTCTCAATCTGTTTTTTGTGTTAACCAACCGTAAAAAATGTGTACATTATCAAAAATTACATAACTAAAAAAAATATTAAATTTTATGATAAATGATTTAAATATTTGAAATGGCATTTTCTGTTATTTTAGTTTTAATACCGGATAATAAATAAATTGGATGATTACTTATAAAAATGTTTTTAACACATTATTGTAAACTATAATTCAATTTCGTAAACTATTATTTAACTTATCATTATTGTAAACTATAATTTAACTTCAATTTCGATTCAATTAAAATATGAACAATAGAAAATTTAAATTAACTTTGATTATTCCACGTATTTTTTTACTAACTGTGACACGTGTAACGCCTCTTTCAGAGGCATCTTCAAGCAAACTTTGCGATAGTAAGTCTGAAGATGCCTCTGAAAGAGACGAAACACGTGTCACAGTTAGTAACACAATACGTGGAATAATCAAAGTTAATTTAAATTTTCTATTAAAATGAACTTCCACAAAGTTACCGCCGAAACCATCGAAAGTATTAAAATATGAACGTTTAAATAACTGTTATTATTATTCTACAATATTTTGAATTAATGTATAAAAAACCTCAACGTGCAAAATAATATACATGCCTTATTGTTTTACAATAATGATGTTATTATCAATCACCAAATCGATAAAAATTATCGATCATTAAATAATAAATCAATTTAGAAATAAAATTGTATCCGATTGCAAAAATAATACGAGAAAAATCAAGATTTAATAGTTATGGAGAAACTAGGAAGTTTGATATTAGTTTTGTCAATTATATAAATTAATTGAGTATTTTTACCTTTCCATTTGCGTCGGTGTAGCCATATTTTCCCCTAACCTCGCCGTTTGCTTCTTTGGTTTCGATTTTGAAGGATCCATCGGCGGCCTCAAAGCCGTAAGTGTAGGACCCGTCGTCATTGTGCCTGAAAATGAAAGGCGTTTAGTTAAAATAAATCTCTAGTGACACATAAAAACTTGAATAGAGGTAATGGAATTTAATTGGCGACATAAATATAAATTTGCATATATCATGATAAAAATGCACCCGAGTTTCTGTGGTATCTAACAGTCTAACTCAATCATTTATATACTTTAATTTTTTTAATGAACTGCTAGCGTGAATCACGAATAAAGGATAGAATAGATTACATCAAAAACAGTGATCCCGTTAATGAATAATTTATTAAAATACTGTATTTTTAAGTGCAATTCATAACATTTTAAAATATACATTTTCTATTGAATGAACTCGACTTACGTTGCTCATACCAATCAATGTGTATTTGAACAAATGGGATCTAACAATTCTACTCAAAAAATTATTACTTTATAACCTTTCTCGCTGAATTCTGAATTTCCTTGTTAAACAGTAGTTGTTAGTGCTTTAAGATTTTTTTTAAATCAATCATCAAAAATCATTGACATCAACTTTATTATCATATATGGAAATATCCAAGGGATGAAATCATCACCTAAATGTATTACCACGTTAATTTTTTGTTGAGAAACAAATATTTTACAATTGGTCAATGCTCAACTTTTATTATTTTTTAAAATCATATGCAAAAAACTCTATTTTCTAAATGTTACTATAGATTAAGTAGAGAAAAAAACATCACAAACACTCATACCCAAAACATCAAATATTATATTGAAAAAATATAAATTTGATATTGACCTTGGTGGGACTTGAACCCAGACCCACCTGATAGCTAGAATATCGCTCTTACCACTGGAACACAGTGGCAGAATATGTCAACCTGCGGAGCTTGAACAGCTTCGGCATCACCATGGCATTAAATTCTTGCGGATCAAACACCTTGTGTTTGAAATTTACTTGTTTATTTTCAGTAAACACTTTATTTCCTCAAAATATTAGTACTGTTAAAGTACTGTAAAACTCATATTATTTTTAGTTTAATCAATAGTGAAAAAGTAATTACTTTATTTTAATATTAATTCCATAAAGCATTGATTTAACAAAGAAATAAATTTATTTCATTGTGATTAATGTTATTATACTCTTTTTTTCGAATAAATATTTTTTGACTTAGGTATGTAAATTATTCATTTTTCTATTTTGAGTATAAATTATAATGACTTTTAATAACAATTTATTGTTGTAAAATTCCTATGCGTATTATTTACAATCATACAAACAAACAAAATACTCTAAATTCTTAAAGGAAGTATGAGATCACGTAATTTATTGTCATTGGTTATCATATTTATTAGATAGTAGTTTTGAGGAAGTTTTAAAATAAAAAACAACATCGCACAGATGATAAAAAAACTTGATACATTTATCACGAATATAATATATATGTATCGAAAATCTTAGAACCGGTATTTATGTCAGATCAATAGTAATATACATATTCTCCTGATTGTGTATTGTGTTTCATTATTTTTAAATATTTGAACAGAGCGCAGTATTATTTATATGAAAAAACTACTGTTTTCCAGGAGTTTATAACTTTCAAAAACTTTCTTTAATCTTTTCTTAAAATTTTAAAAATATATATTTCTACTTCAAATACAAAACAAACCATTATAATTCGAATAAAAGCTTTGAATCATTTCACTTTCAATAAAAAGTTAAATAATACAATTATTTATTACGACATTGAAACGATATATTTAGAAACTTGACAATGCTGTTATTAATAAGCGGCCCACTAGAAAATTATTATTTATGTGTCAGTAATCTATTTAATTGGTCAAATTTATTATACTGGGTGTTTTAGAGAGAAATTAAAAGAAAAAACTTAGTTGAAAATTTCTCCATGGGCAGTAAACAAAATGAAAATTCTCTAAGCACCGTAAATTTTTTTAACATCCATCGTTTTAAAGAAATATTAAACATAGCTTAAGTTTTTTTTCAGCTTAGTAAAGTTAACAGATTTCACACTCCGACTTGGTAGACACCTATTACCTAACCATGTTTAATTAATCAGCTTAATGAATATTTTCAAATAGTAGGTAGATTTATCGGAGACTTAGATTAGTTTAAAATGTATTCCGATGGCATGAAGTTTTCATAAAACTTGATTTACGAAACTTACTCATTGGAAAAAAACGATCAATGACGCAGTTGAATATGCTGAATAAAATAATCTCGTTTTATTTTAATTTAACTACACCCATGTGGTGAAATGGTTTTATTCGTAAGCAACGGAACAAATTGTGTTATCTGTTATGTAATCAACAAATAGAACATAGTATTTTTTCCAGATCAAAATTATTTTATGTGTACATACTTCATAAACTTTAAAGCACAACATGTGTAGCATTAATTCCTGATACGACGGCGTGATAGCCCGAGCACTTTCCCAATATGTCAATGCGTAGTGAAGCACCAAACCTTTATGAATTTTAACATCTAAATATTATATTTTATACGCTATTATTGAGAATAAGATGAATATATCATAAATTCACAATACTTTGTAATTATATTGATTGTATTGCATAAACATATTGTGAAAATAAAATGATTCAATCTAATTTGTCATATCTAGAGCACGAATAGTTGTGATGTCATTTATCATCGACTTAAGCTCGTATGATTTAAATATTTTATAGATTCGGCAGCAATTTTGCTAAAGCTAATTATTAAAATAAAATCAAAACTGATATCTAAGTTACTGCACAGGTTTTATAACAAATAGTGAAACGAGTTTGTCTCTTTGAGAAGCAACTTGAGATAGACTATGTTAATAGTTATTTACGACTAAACCATTTTTTTATAATTTCTAACTTACAAAGTCTAGTAGAAAAGAAAAGTTTGTTAAGAATTAGAATCTTAAGATTCTTGAACACGTGAACACGTGTCACAACTCATTACACAACTTGTAGAATAACTAAGTTATTAATTGTTATTTTATATTTGCATATGATTTTGTTTAATTATATTTGAATTGTTCTAAAATGATCTGACATAAAAAAAATTAACAGTCCATTGTAAATTTTCTGATATTGCAAAAATATTTGAATTATTTAAATAACAATACCAAAAATGAACAAACACTTCATTTGTTACTTGCTTAAAATAAATTATCTACTTTATAATATTAAATTTATTTTGTCTTAGTGGTTTACAACGGTAAGTTGTATTAAAATCATGAGAAAATCTACAAATTGACAACTTAATCAGGTCAACAATGTCGATTATTATTATTAGCATTTTGCATACAGCATTCACGTAACAATTTCGACGGGTATTGGCAAGTAATAAGGCATCATAACGTTCGGGATATTGCAAAAATATCATGAATATTCAATATTTCTTGCTTTATACTAATCTATCGACTTTAATAACAATTTATATATAAGTCACTATAAATGTTTCCGTTTCCAATTGAAATATTAGTCCGCAACTATTTTGCTAAGAACACGTTGCATAATTAATTATATAAATATTAAGTTTCTACCTCAAATGATATCAGGACATTCATAAATATGTCGCCCACGTAATATTTATAATATCTGCCGAAAAAGCATCACACTATTCTTTACAACGTATCATATAAATTTTACTTCGTTTGATGTTAGTCTTTGGTAAAATAATATTATGAGAAATTAATTGAACATATTATTTTGCCAAAAAATAATTTGGATTCTTTATGTATTTGAATTGATATATTACTTGTCGATTTGCTTCAAGATTGGAATTGGTGTAGTGACTTCTTGTTTTGTGTATGAGACTTCATCGTCCGAACGTGCATATGACGTTCTTGATGGACGCTGTTCTCTGTACTCCTGGGCGTACCCTGGAACCAGCAGGGAGCAACTTGCGAGACCCTGGAACATTAAATTTCATTGCTGTAGTAAACACCGAACAGACTTTGCTATTAGCAAAATAAAGTTTGGAATGATTTTGCGTTATTCCACAAAACACACTCGTGTGTCTTTGTTAAATATTTAATTAAATTATTGTCAGGTGTTCAATCATTTTTTTAATAAACCTTCAAGCCAAATTAATATAGTAATTAAAGCAATAATTATGTTGCTTTTATATTTATTAATAATACATTTACTTAGTTTATTTCCCATTATATTCGTATTGAAACAATTAAGTTTTTATTGAAATCACAATACTATTCATAGCACGTTTCGATAAACTTTTACAGTATGTTTGCAACAAGGATGCAATAGTTTTATAGTTCATTTAATTTCTTCTTTAAATACAAATATTTCCATGCAATTAGTTAAAACAACACGCAATTTTCACACTGCACATTATTTTAATATACAAATGAAAACACATTTTGTTGTCATAATGAAATAATAATAAAAGTAACTGGCATATTATTACGACAACTATATTTGCATTGAATCGTTAATCACATAAATTATTCATCAGGGAGATATTACACTTAATAAAATTCACTTTGTCACATATCATTAGCATATTTTTTCACCAAGCACAAAATTTTAATAAACTCATTCTGTTATGAAGGGATTTTCACAGATGAAACTGTCTTTTTATGTAATCCAAAACAATAATCCAATTGGGTTTATCACAGGTGATACGCAATTTGATATGGAACAAAGCTTGCGTTGAAACAGTGACGTAAAATTTTTGAGTGTATGTATTGCAGAACAAAGCACTTTGTAAAAGAATTATAAAACTAACCAGTATTATAAAACCAATCATGGTGGACGCGAAAACTATTATCAGTAAGTCCAACTGCAACCGCGGTGTTTTATACTGACCAACTTTGTTCTTATAATCAGATTATCCCTTTCACTTTGACGTATAACATTTACCTATAAATAAGGACTTCCAATCAATTGTTATTTAAAAAAAACGCCTTTTTTATGTGTCATTTAAATGCATTTTTTTTCACGTATTTTTTTAAATGTATGCATTTGAAATTTATGATAGTTTATGACACTCATAAGGTGACTTGAGTCGTACATACTATGTAGTCGGTTTATTAAAAATTAAAAAAAAATATTTTTATCATTAGCACTCTCTCATTAAATATTTTTTAAGAAAATATATTCAAATAAAAAATACAAATATCTGAATTGATGAGATAAAATTATTTGTTTTATGCCTACTTGTACATTTGGTTAAAATATAATGATATGACAAATAAAGGTTCAAATCGTTGTCCGGTTGGAAACAACCGGAGATTTTTTTTTTAATAAAAATAAAATGAAAAACGGCTTTCGGATGTTTTTTTTTTGTTTTGTATGTTGGATGTAACTTTTGATACTAGAACACGGGTTCCCAACCTGGTTTTCTGGGGGGTCGTCAACTTTCCCCGGTGAGCTAAAAAAAAGGAGTTTCGGGGACAATCCGAAGAAAAAGAATAGCAAATCGAGGATTTCAAATTCCTCGGGGGGTCGCCGTCACGGCTTTTATAAAAAGGGGTTGGGAACCTATGTAACCCGAAAAAGGTTGGGAACCTCTGTACTAGAACTTTGATACGGGTTCTAAAAAAACCGTAAATAATATGTGGTCGAGTGGTCAACGTTGTTGGCTTCGGCTACGGAGGGCCTGGGTTCAAATCCCGGTACGGACAGTTTTTATAAATTGATTTTTCAATCGATTTATGAATTTATGTTCAAAGGCATGGATGTATGTGATGTCTTGAATTCCCCCCTTTCACCCATCCTATCCTATGAACAGGACGTATTGAGAGCGATTAGCTTACCACTAATCCTGTCCTAGCCCTATCCTTCTATCCCTACTCTCTTTGGAAAAAGAGAGGTTGAGCAACTGAGTAACAAGCAGTTCTCGTAGAAACACTTCTGTTGAGATAAACTCCATTAGGAGTCCATATGCTCCACATTGGGAGCGGACATGGCTTAAAAAAATATGAATCACGGTAGAATCTTTGAAATTTGATAATTTTTGAACGATTTCTAGTGATATTTTCGCAACCATTTCCGTTCCTGATGTGTTTCACATTGCTTTATAATTGAGCTTCGGAACTGACTATTTGCAAAACTATCTGTAATTTAGTCGCTTATATTTTATTTTCTAAACAGGTTAAGGTAAAATTATGAATCAAAAAAACACTATTATTTTTCTCCATGAATTTTCGAAATTATATGAGTGAAAAGGAAATATAGGAATTGCATTTGAAAAAAAAACAATTTAAAAAATCGTGTAAATATTAATATATTATGAAAGTGTTTTTTCGAGAAGTCCAAACCTGACCACCGTAATTCAAGTGACTGGACATCAAAAATCATTGACCAACCGGCTACAGGCTCGATTTTAATAAAATAAAATGTAATAACATAAATTTCTACAACACTTAGGTAAAAAATATTTTTTAATGAATACATACTTTATTACGTATTGTTTAAAATCGATTACAAAAACTTTTAAATTTTATCGTTTACAATTTTAATAATGTAAATACTTCTAAAGTGTTTTTATCATAAAAATTAAATGCCATAGTATGATGAAATTAGTAAAACAAATTAAGTAGAGGTTTATATGGATGAAGATATTACGACAGAATAAGTCGATAAAGTAGACCTCAATGGTCATTGAATTTTTCAAAAAGTAAACTCATACTTCAAAATACTATAATTTATGTATTTTTAAATAGTTAATACTAATTCATATAATCATAATTGAAATTCATATAATCAAAAACTGTATATACTGTTTTTTGTATAAACAGTAGCCAATTTAAGAAATGTTAATCATTACTGGGTTTTGTTGATATTTGAGTATTCATTATGTAAGGATAAAATCAGGACCAGCAAAAATAATACTGCAATTTTCTAGCAATTAACCAAATACTTTTACTATTAATTAAAAAGATCTGTTGAGAATGTAAACCTCTTAATATAATCTTTGGAAAATGATTAGCGAGAAATACACAGTATGTATTATGCTTTAATTTTTATTGTCTCTACAAAAACTAAATCTTTTATCATCGTAGTTAAAAAAAATCGATTCATTGTCGGCACATTGAATTCCTTTAACCTTTAAATATATTTCTAATTTGCGTTTGTTTTTTCAAGCGTGAAATCTTTTAAGATGATCTCATACCACGTATTTATCAAATACTATGCATTTATCTCAATTAAGTTTACGATCATCAATTGTTTTTAATGTATGTTTGGTTATATATTTCTTTCGGGTATTCGAGGCCAAAATACAGTTTATCAGTAAATACAGACAATCTGAAGATGCTTCACAAAAAGACGTAATGCGTGTCACTCTTAGTTGCACAGCTAAAGGGATTAACAATTTTTTCAATTGTTAAATTAAAAATTAGTTGTCTGACTCTAGATAATATTCAGATTTTTACTGTACATAAATGATCTAAGTATGCGTAGACATGGATAATAATGTATTTTATAGTGGTGGTGGTGCTACCACTAGAAGAGCTTTTTCATTGTTTTGCAAGAATATATTTTTTTATTGACATGCGTAAATTAGACAAATAATAATTTATAAGTTTTTCAAGTACGTATATTTGACGGGATTTACTTAAAACTTTCTTAGTGACGATAATAGATATTGTTTTATGAAAATAATAATATTTTATTTTCTGTTGTGATAGTAACATGTTGTGTTTTAGTAAATATGCAAATAAATATTTTTTTCTACGTTTTTTATCGTTATTAATTTTTATAGAATTATCGTGATGCTTCAAAATCTCAAAAAAATATTTTACCATATCTACAATTAAAATATATTGACGAATCTAGAAAAAATAAATAAAATATAATTTTTGTTTTAAACATACGATATTAAGCCGGATGGCATTCATTCACGTAACAAAAAATATGTATTTATTTAATACGAAATATGCCATTAAATTTTGTGAGTACTAATTTAGAATGCCTATGAACATGATGTCATATTATCATAGATATATTCGATAGTTCTTTTTATCTCCACCACGTTTTGTAATGATTTTGTATTGTATAAATAAAATAATATTTTAATCATAAGCTACTAATATAACAAAAAAAAAACAGTAAGATTGGATCCATAGTCGAATAGTCAACGTTGATGGCCTCGAGTACGGCGTGTATGGCATTTTCCATAAATTGATTTATGGAAGATATGAGTGCCTGAAATTTCCTCCCACCTATCTGATCTTCAAAATGGGGGAGTAGAACGAGAGATTGGCCAACCACTTTCCCTGTCCTAGCCATTATCCTTTTATACATAACTTACTCCAAAAAGAGATGTTAAGCAACTGAATGACAAACAGTTATACTAAAAAAACTTTTGATTACATTTTCAGATTTGCCAAATTAAACCATTGCCCTCGTTTTTGTGTTTGTAAAAAGAAATCGGCGATTAACTAAACTGTAATAAATAATTTAAAAATTTCTTCTTTTTTATCTAATAAAAATAAATTTATTCTGAATGTCCTTATAAATTATTTATTCTGTATTGCACAAAATGTATACATATAAATTTTGTGATTTACCATCATATTATAATAATTATTATCAAACCACGCACACGAGATCTTTAATTTCATGTTCTTATAGAAACGCCTGCTATTTAAAAGCGATCCAGTTTTTTATAACCAGTATATCCAATTACACTGACAGTGGTGTCGCCTGTATTAATATATGGTACACAGCGATAGTTCGTAGATTAATCTACACGATGACCTGAAACTTTTAGAATACAAATACAAAGATTTCGTGTTATATTCTTGTGTCTTCTTACCACAACCAAATATATTTTTGGCACATTATTATAATCTAAATATTCGTTATCGATCTGTAAAAGTCTTAAAATTATATCGACTCCGACACCAAATTAAACAACTTATTGAATCAAAATTATTTTATTTTCATTGCGTAGTACAGGTCACGTAATAATCAAGAATGTTATCAGGTATACACAGACGTAATTTAAACAACCACAACCACAATAACAAAGATATTTATTTTCATTGATAGTCATTTAGCGGGATATACGTAAAAAAATATTAATTAAACAAAAAATAAATATTTTATTCCTTCTGATGATGATTCCAACTCTTTTTTTCTTTCGTTTATTATTTCACCTTAGGCACCTATACTCATTGTTAACATGTCTATATCACACTTTGTCTAGTTCCTTAAAGTATAAAATACTTATCTGGTATATATAATAAGTACTTGAAATGACATGTACTAGAAGTTTTCATGTGTTAGTCTACCCAATTCACTTTTTAAAATAACGATCAGTTATATCAGGTAATCTCTTCTTACTCATCAGTTTTATGCTTGAATAATTACAGAATAATAATTATTACAAAAAAATAATCAAACAAGTAGAATGTAAGATTTCATGAAAATAACTGATTGCTTTGCTAATTTTCCATTTTGTATGTCCATAAATGTATACAATCAATATACAAATTTTTGAATCATGATGACGTCCTAGTTCATAACAGTCAAAAGTTACACAATAAACACTGCATGTGCTACACCTATCATTAATGAATTTTCATTATTTTCAATATTTTTCGACTCCAAAATTACAATTATTATTAAAAAACATTGTCTGTTGCTTTTTGGCTCCGTTTCTTTCGTTCCTCTAGCTAGGAGCTTTGTTGAATCTCTCTAATTCAATAATTCGTAAAAAATCTTTGTTTTGAAAAAAGTTCCAGCTGCAATCGATTATTGACTAAATAAACATTTTTAATAAACTTTTATTTACCCCCACTCCAAATAAAAAAATGTTTCTTCTCATTTTTTCGTGTAATTTTTGATTCTTTATATAAATTATTTTAAAATTTATAATTTCTGTAACCACCTCTCTTGCATACATAATGTTCAAAAAATAAGAAATCATTTGTACTGATTCGATTTTTACATAAAAAGATCAGGGCCAGTTTCGCTCATGACGAACATTATCAATTAAGCTCGTCATGAGCGAAACTGGTCCTGATCGTATAACATAAACGTGGAATCAGTAACAGTAACAGAGCAAATGAGCATTTTATTTTTTTAATATAGTACCTTTCCACCAAGTATCGACAGTGAACACCCTAAAAGTGATTATTTAAATTGACTTAAACCAGATAACAATTTTACATGGGGACATTCAAAGTAGACATTTGGTATAGTTTATTTTATCCGTGTCAGGCGGAATAATTCTCCGATCACCTAGTATGCACAATAAGGTAGTCTAAATTTCAAGGCCTCTGTATAGCCTTAAGGCATAGCGAAAGTGCTTTGTGTGATCTGGTCATTCCTACATCTGAACCACAAACGCGTCAAAGAATTCCGATGGGTTTTTTTTCCTCGAGTGTGATTGACGAATCAATATGGCGCACAGCCAGCGCGAGTACAAAGGTTTCAAGGACCTCAAATATAAAAAGGCTAAAGGTAGTTGAATCATAGTTAAACTAATGCCAGAATTACCGGTCTTGAATCCGGATAGAGTCACCATTTATTATTGTCGTTAAATTATATGGCAAAACAACTTAGTCGGGGAGATATTGTTTTATTCATAGTGGAAAATTCGCCTTTGCTATGATCGCAAGTTTCGCTATAACAATATAGTTTTATTTTAATATTATTATTTTTTATTATAAATACAAAAAACTGACACTTTAAAATACTGTTATCGATGCTGCATTTTAATTTTTTGAGCCTTAGTCATATTTTCATTTTTTCAAGGATTTGAATCAACCAACGAAAATTTTCAACATTTATTTTGGATTTGTATTAAAAAGTCCATTAAACCAAATTCTATCTTATACAGGCCCAATTTTGACTCTGTATTGTAAATATTATAATTTCTCTATAAAGCCGTGAATCTTCAATATATATTTTCTAGTTAAGTAATTATAAAGATTTCATTTAGTAGCTTTTACATAAATATATATAACATAGAATAATAAGGTTATGAAATATAAATACGTTATGAATAAAACACAGAAGAAAAGTGTTTTGTTATTACTTCGTTGCACATCAGTCAACGTAGTTGGGTTTCGTAGCAGATCTCGCGGGTTCAAGTCCCAGTACAAGCAGCACTTTTCAATTGATTTTTTTTAAAGCATTGATGTTTATGATGTTTTAATATTGTCTCCCACCCATCTTACCCTTAAATAACGAGGCGCAGCAAGAGCGGTTAGTTAACTACTAGTCCTGTTCTAGCCGTATTTTTTTTCTCTACTACTCTTTTCAAAAAAGAGAGGTTTAGCAACTAAATAACATCCAGTTCTTGTAGAAAAAAAATGTTAAGGTACATCCATTAGAAGATCATGTGCTTCACATAGGGATCAAATATAGGTTATAAAAAAATAACATACATCTGTTATAGAATAATTGAGGAGCAAACATTCAAAAAGTGTTTTGTCACACAAATACAAAGCTTGGAAAATGATGATTTAAGTGTTGCAAAAGTGACAGTTTGTATGAATGTGTCAACTTTATGATTTCATTTTAATAAGAAAAAAAACCTTTTTGAAGACTAATTTTGATTTCCATTCATAGGTTTTATTATTGGCTATCAGAATTGATATAAAACGCCATTTTTCAAAATTTGTGACAAAACACTTTTTGAATGTTTGCTCCTCAATTTTACTACGCAAACAATTAAAAATACAAAAATCACCTTCAATAGTCAACGAGAGATATAGCTTACGCTGAATATCATGAGTAAATCATTCATTAATCATGAATAACTAATTATAATATGACCATCAATCCTCACTTTCATAATATGTACTACACTGTGTGTTAATTAAGTTACATGGTCGGTATACGAAGAAAACACATCAATAATAATCAATCTGTCCTATTAATTTGCATTATAAAAGTCTACATAAAAGATACATTTATATGTTGATACTTAGAGGACCTTTGTAGATTGATTCCGTTTTTGTAATAATTGAATAAAAAAATATTTATTGATAGCGACATTTTTACATCAATAAAAAATCGACGACTAGAATTGGTTTGCTTGTATTTCATGACATGCTGTCGTGCTCTATTTTAATAAAACCGAAACAATATTTTCTCTCATTTAAGTCACATTAACCCGTTAAGAACAATAAATTCTAATTGTTTATTTATTTAAAAATATTTTTACCATATTTAGTCGTTTTTCTGGGTAAACAAAAAAGTCAATTAAATCAGAAATGCAAGTTTTTAAACTATTGTGTTGCTTTGCACCTTTTTGTTTGAAAAATTGAAAAAATATATAGGATAGCAAAACAACGATGATTTATTGTAAAACTATCAATGATAAAACACAACAATATGAAAAAATACGCTGTTGCTTTATAATAGTAACTTCATAGTCTAAGTGGGGCTAATTAAGCTCGAAGCGCTCTGAAGTTTCAAATATTTGAGCGAAACATCAGGTGAAAGATTTTTATTTATGTACGCGAGGATGGTATCTGGTGACGTCAGCACAGCCACGAGCTTAATCACCTCTACGGCAGCGGTCAGGGAACCGGGGTAAATCACCCCAAATGGGGTAAAAATGAAATTTTTGGAGTTAATAAGGATTTTTTTAAAAACCTGAAGGTGGAAAGTTTTCAATCAAATTTTATTTGTTCCAATATGAGAATTTTATTTTGTAAAAATGTTTTAAAATGCTTAATTTAAATTTACATTGATTGTCTCATTTTCAAAATGAGGTAGTAATATCGACTTACACAAAAATATTTTGGGGTTATGGCTAAAAAAGTTCCCCGACCGCTGCTCTACGGTGAGCCAGACATTGTCAGATTTCTCAAAAGTCAAAGCTGACGTCGGCCTGAATTCCCAGATATATTACGCATGGATCAATGCACAAAATATTTCACACTTACTACTTCGGAAGGAAGACGAAGCTTTGGAAAACCAAAATTTCGCTGGATAGATGGGGCGTTACAGGACTTGTGAATGTTGGAGGTCAGTGACTGGCGTAGGAGGGCGTTGAATCGAATGAAGTGGAGGAGATTGATTGATACGATCAAGGCTCACCTCAGACTAGTAGCGCTCATAAGAAGAATACGTCTAATTAGGGCAAATTGTATACATCAAAATATTTTACAATATATCAATATAGTTTATATAATACGTTAAAATACATTTTTTCACCACTCGGAATAATTATAAACGCTGCCGTTAGAAGGTAATAATACGTAAATCTAATGAAACGTAAAGTTTAAAATTGAGTACGTAAATTTAAATGTAGTTTATTACCGTGACATTCAAATTTTCATTTAATTTTGATAATTACAAATACAAAAAAATACTTACTCTATCATCATTAGAGTAAATAACAATTATTAAATGACGATCAACCTAAATCATTTAAGTTAACTTCCTGCCTAAGATAATTGTCTGGTTTTTTTTTCAGCGAGAAAAATCTTTTCCGGCGCAGAGAGCGTTAACACCAGTCGTCGTCCTTAGTGGTGGTAGGCGGGCGTCACTATGCCGCGGCCCGAGTATGCACAAGGCCTTCCTGGCCACACCTTGCGTCCACCAGACGGATACCAGCCGACGCGGCGTATTGAGTAACTTGCATTATCGAATCACACCAGCAGCTAATGATCGCATTTACCTGTGTAACAAGTAACGATTTTAGCCATTCCAGATTTTTAGTGGAGCACACCAATGCGGATGCAAGCGCATTAATGTTTGACCCTGAATAATAAAAGATTTTATATATGAGTACTAAGTGCAAAATGAGGATTATAAAATCCACGAAGGGTAATCTTAATATAAATAAACATTTTTTATTTAATGCATATATCTACTTCTTACGGGTCCGCGGTGCAGTGGTCATTCCATGTCCGGTTAAAGTTCCAACACGCACAGCATTTTTTTTCATTAAAAAAATAAAATACTTATTTGTACCCATACCACTTTTATTTAATATGATCAGGACAAGTTTTGCTAATGACGAGCGTTATCAACTGATGATGAATTTTTTAGTCGATTTCTGATCGAAGTCATTGTTGTTTGTGTGCATGTTTGTGTTGACACGTTTGTTCGCTTTAAGTGCTAAAATAACAAAGCTCAGCGAGAAAAATACGCCTATCACTAGTACTGTCCTATTACTATCCTTTCTACCCTTACTCTCTTCGAACAAAAAGCGAGGGAAAACCTTTTCTGAGATACCATCATAAGAAGGACATATGCTCTACGTTAGGAGCGGACATGTATAAATAAAAATATATTATATTTTGAATGGATATATTATTTATTAGGTTTATAAAAAAAATAGTAACTATTAGTAGTGTGAATATGTTCTTCGGTCTGAAAATGTTCACCTTAGCAGAGGAGTAAAAATTATGTTATTTTTAATCTTATGTGTATATGGAAAGCTCTGAGGTGAGAATTCAGAACATGGAATAAGAGGCTAAAATAAAAACTTCCGGTTTTAGCATCTGAGAGCAAAAACAATAAAAACGCTATGATTTTTTTAAAGAACATTTGTTTTTCTAAAATCATTGACATTATAATCCTCGTCACTTACGAGCTGTCACTTATTGGTGAATAAAAAAATATCAGTAAAATATTTCGTAATTTACTGTATGGTCAGAGTATAAAATTATGACTCGTCCTTGTCTCCACTTTTTCTCTCCAAGGCGTGGAGCAGTTGACTCATAACGCTTGACTTTGTTTAAAAATTTTAACTAAGCCTTGACAAACAAACTAAAATAATATTTATATCAAGATTCACCCATTTCGTGATATCCTCACAAATGAAAATGTAAACATAAAAAATTGATTGTGTTAAAAGTCGAGTGGTCAAGGCTTTTGAGCTTTCACGCAAATCGGATATAGGTTTACGTGCTCAAATACTATTATACTATACGTAAACTTTTGAACATCCATTTTTAATTAATTTATAAATTTGAAACAAAAGGTATGAATATGTGAAGTTGTTAAACATTTTAAGCCACACCGTATCTGATCCAGAAAATAGGGCGTCTAGACCGCAAGAGGATAACTGGAAGTTATTTGTTGCTCTATATAATCCTTCTTTTTTTATTTCTTGAAAGAGAAATGTTATATGATTGACTTTCATCTAGTTTTAGTTTAATTTCTTCTCAAAAAATACTTCGCTATGATTCCACATGCTACACATTGTGAGCACTCATGGTCGGGAGCCAGTAAATTGCTCGAATTACAAATTATTCAAATTGCTTGGTTATTTAAACAATTTTTCACGACTTTTTCTACGAATTTCATTTTTATCTTGTGTGACACTTGTTTAGAGAGTGAAATATAAAAATAATTTTCGTAAGTATTTATTTTAACCGTGTTCGCTCCAACTGCGGAACATATGATCTTTTAATGGAGTTTATCTCAACAGAAGTGTATCTATGAGAACTGCTTATTAATTAGTTACTCAAACTGTTTCTATATATTTCCAGAAAACATAGAAGACTAGGGCTAAGACAGAACAAACGGAAACAAATTGATTATCTTGTTATTCGAGCAATTTCCATTCGAGCAATTTACCGGGAACCCTCATGGTCACAAAATGTATGTCTCGTAAAACCTATTTGATATTTTTACAGTTATATTTGGTTAGATGACAATGTTTTAGAATTTTAGATTAATGAAATGCATTCTTTGTCATTGACTGCCCCGTTGTGGTTGGTTTTATTTGCATTTAAAATTGTAACGTTGGCAAATATGATTTCACTTTTGGCAATATGTGTAGGAGGCTGGGTAGCCCACCCCTAGGGCAATCTCCGATTGATACGTTCAGGTTATTTCAGATGTCAAGGTGTTTAAGTTTGCATTTATCTTTTGACATGAATTATGAATAGTGTATGACGCGACAACCTTAGTCTATTTTTGACTTCAAACCGGTCTCAATACTTAATCTCAAAAATATTTAGATCTTTAAAACGGAATCGCATTGAATTAAATATTCTCCACATTTATCAGCATAAAAAGTTCTGTAAGATAATGAATACTAATTCAAACCATTTTTAGGTAACGAATTAAATTATTCTTGTGTTTTTATTACGAAACTTACTTTTTGAATCTTGTTAAAATACAACAGTTATAATTCGTCGAGTCTACTAAAAACATATTAACATAATATGCTAATATCACTAAGACTTCCCGATAACACGACCGAAATAAAACATTGTGTTTAACAAGGAGCTAAGAAAATTATACAATTCAAAAGTTTATACGATGCAATTTTATTTTTTAATCACATAGCTAATATTAATCATTAACATACTATTTTTTTATTTGGTTTCAGGCTTTTTTTTCATAGCCAAGGCGCATGCAGCCTCCTTATGAAAATATCTCAACAAATGTATTTTTCTACGAGAACTGTTTGAGATGCTTAGTCCCTCTTTTTTTCGAAGTGAGGGTAGGGTTAGAAGTTAGAACAAGACATGGAGATAGCTAATTACTCTCACTTTTTTTATCCATGTCCGCTACCAATGTGAAGCATATGGCCTCCTAATAGAGGTATCTCAACAGATTTTTTTTCTACGAGAACTGTTTGTTACTCACTCGCTCAACTTTTCTTTTTCCAAATAGAATAGTTGGGATAGAAGGGTAAGGCTAGGACAGGACAAGTGGTTAACTAATTGCTCTCGCTACGCCCAGTTATTGAAGGATATGAAGGGTGGGAGGGAAATTAAGACAACACAAACACCCATGCCTTCGAACAGAAATCGATAAATCTATCGAAAAATTCTGTTCGTACTGGAACTCGAACCCGTGAAATCCGGCATGGAAGTGAACAACACTAACAGCTGCGCCATAGGACCTGACAACTTGCTCTTATTACACCCCGCTATTTTGTGATTGAAAAGTGGAAGGAAGTTTTTATACATCACAAAATGTCATGCTTTCGAACATAAATCGATAAATTCATTCAATGTTGTTCGCATTGGGATTCAAACCCATGAGATCCGTCACGGAAGTCAACCACGTTGACACTGGGCTACAGGCCCAACAACATGAACATCATATATTATATATATTTATATATGTGTATAATAAACTGCATATACTATATTTATTTATTTTTCAAATCACATGAGATAAATTCAATGAGATGTTTTAATTTCACTCGAAGTTAACATAAAGAAAAAAGACACCACAAACAACCTTAAAAAAATAACGTGACATTGATCACGCTGTGAGTCTGTGACCTAAGCTTAGACCCATCTGATTACTATTTGTTTTACTACTTATACTAAAAAAGTCGACATGGATCACAGAGGCCGTTAAATATAAAATTCTGTCATTTAATTACTTCAAACATCGCGAAATTATATCATGTAGACGATTGAATGGCAACCAATTGTTATTTGGACTTTACTGGGCGTATAATGCTGCAAATTAAGAACCGGAAATAGTTTTAAAAGTGTTTAATTAAGGTCGTCCATGCATACCCATGGGTTGTAAAAATAAGAACATATCATTTCGTGAGATTTTTTCAAAAAAAATATATTAGTAGTAGTTTTCATAATTTTCCCACAACATATAGCATAATAATGCTGGAATATCTATCTAACTTATAGTGCTAACGACAGTTGAAATCTAAATGATTTGTATGTATTATACTGATATTAGCAATCTGTATGCAAGTATGACTGAATTGCCAACAGAGGTCGTTCTGTTCTAAATTACATTCTTTACATTTTTGAAGTATAATAAATTTGTTTTTCCGATATTCTTTGTCGGAACGGAATTCATATCACAACTTTATTTAAAGGATTTTATTTAGATTTTTCCTGTCCATCATAATTTACTTTTAAATAATTGCATTATATTTACATTTTCGCCTTTTTATGACTATTAACTAGCGATTGTTTTCACATAGTGAAATATACCTTTATATGCTGTCCAAGTTGCGTTTTGAAGTTCTTAAAATGTACGTTTTAAACGAAAACTGTTTGTGTGTCTGTAGAAAGACTAGCAAGTGAGGAACATAAATAAATATGATATGATCATGGTAAAAGAATAGGCTTTACTGACAACTAGATTTTTACTTCTCATTTGTGGAGTCGGGTAAATTTTTTTAAAAAAAAGTCTTAAAAAAGACGACTTCGACTCTAAAGACTTTTTTCAATCACTTAATTTTGACTTATATACTTTATACTATATTTATACCATCAGATCATCTTTGGTAAGTCTAGCATGCAGTGGAAACACTATGGACTATTGTGACTTGAATACACATCATTTTTTTTAGTCGTAAGACTTTTCCGACTTCGACACCCTATTTGTTTCCTCCCTTTGTTTTCTGGATTGAATAATAGCGTAATTCTAGGAAGAGCTTAAATTTCTATTTTAGTTTTATTCAAATAAACTTCAACGTGAAAATTTATAAATTTGCTTTTTGTAGTAAAATATTTCGACTACGTCGGCTGCGTCTACTTTTATTCATAAATTTAATTTTTCACAACAATTAAAAATTCTTGTCTGTTATTTAGGTACTGAATAAATGACTTTGTCAACTAATTGTTTTATTAAATACAATTGTAAATTGAAATTAAAATCTTATTTAACTTTTTTTGCAGTGTGATGTCATATCACATTATAATGTTTTCCCATATTTGCAACTCTTATTAAATGCTATACTGTGAATTTAAAAGTTTTTTTATCCGTGAGAACGGAAACATATTTTCACATTGCTTAAGCAAAAAGCATTCGTTATGAAGTCTATAAAATTATTTGAAATAGGCATTCAAATTTTTGTTCAAATACCGTTACTGAATAAAAATCATTTTTAACGTACTCTGTGCTTGACGTATTAGAAATTCGATATTATTTTACTGTATCGTACTGAAATATAGATGAAAAGGTTTAAATCTCAAACAGTTGACGTAATTCGCAATAATTATAAACGTTGTGATATCACAGAGTTTAAATGTAGAAAACTTTCATTATTACAAACTTTAATTTAGAATTTTGCAAAGATAATATTAGCAACGGAACATTGTTATTGTAATATATTTAACTAAACAACTATCTATCATAAATGCTACACAAAGGAAACTAAAAAAGCTGCTTTAATCTAACAAGGACATTCACTTAAGGGGTAAATTCCCAGACTAGTCTATTTCAGCATGACTGATATTGTTTGCGACTTTTGACCATATTTTTTTAATGTTCGTTTGTTCTAAAATAAATCACATTTGTAAAAAAAAAACCTCTCAAGATTGCTGCGGATACCATGCTATTAATTCAGCTAATGTGGCTAAATTTGAGAGAAAAGGATAAATAGATTCACATCCTGGTTAAAGTGTAAATGAATATCTCATATCAACCTACGCGTATTCCAACGCCCAACCATAAACCACCAAGAGTCTACAAGGACATTTAATTGATATTGACAACAAACGGTGGTATATCGTCAAACTGGAAAAGATTAAACAAAGCCTGTATCCTGCAGTTGATGGATGTGAATGGAAAATAAAACAACACAGCTTCCATACGTAATGATAAAAGAACGCCTAATTACATAAATTAAATGTTCAATACTAATCATCAGTGTGACAAAGTGTACACTTCTTTTTATCACCATCGTGTTTCAGCTAATATGTATTTCAACGTTATTGAACAACCATTTTAACAGTGAATAGACTTAATTATATTCCAGAATTAATATCTGTTTTAAGAAGTATTTTCTTTAACTCGTAAATTGCATGCGAAGTTTTGCTCTTAAAGCAATGAGCGCTTTTTGCGCAACCATTTTGTCCCATTCGCAAAGAATGTTGAACTAAATATTTGTACCATACAGACATATTCTGTAACTTGTTTTGTGTTGGTGTCCTCGAAATTATTCCGCAGTCGTAGCTGTTTCTTTTTTCAATTCCTTTAAGAATTATTTATATCACTATCACCGACCTGGCATGATAAAGAAACTTAAAGCGAGCGGGTTGAATAATAATTATCGTGTTCCAATACGTTGATTATGAACTCGCAAGAATCGATTTGTGATAACTGATAAGCGATATGCTAATAATAGGATACTGAAAATGTTTTAACACTTTTCAATTCAGGCTATCATTACTTTTGCTTGCATTATATAAAATAATCGACCGTTTAGTTTAAATATGAATATCTACTTCAAAAGTTATATAGTCTGACATAAGTGTGCAATCTGTAAAAAAATCATGATACGTATAAGGTAAACGATCTTTCGACAGACTTATGATTCAATATTAATAAATCCTTATAATACAAGATTCATCATTATAAATGCAGCACCATTTTATCATTTTGGAGTTGATTCGAGAGAAAAATATTTGAAAATATCCTTGTAATTGATATATTTTATTAAAATTAAATTGCAATCGTACGCTATTTTGTGGTTCATTAAATTCATCAGTTCATTAAAATGAAGGAGAACCGTTATCTCCAACAGACCAAAGAAGATAAATTATATTAATATCACCTTTATTAATTTATATTATGTATTTAATAAAAAAATCTAGCAATCTCTAATTGTATTATTTACTTTTAACTTTACGAAATTTAACAGGGTGTGATAGTCATTTTTTTAGCTGCAATCATTGCATCGCTATGTATATATTATTTTGAACGTGTTTTTAGTTCACAAATTTGTTGTACCATTCAATTTATTCTGTGTTACTTAACATCAAATTAAGCAGTTAGTTTCAGTTGCACGTATGTGTCAACAAATGAAGCAATTAAAATCTCCTTTTTCGAGCTCGAGTTTATTTTTGGAAAATCGTTATAATTACTTATGCTAGCACCGTTTTTTCTCGTTGCTTAATCCTTGCATCATCGCATTTCTACTTTTGAAAGTCGCTTAATGATATACAGTAGAAGCAAGCGTAGCTATTGCACGTATCATTTTACGGACAACTACCGCCCCGCCCTGCTTACCGCCTTTGCACAGCCGACATTATGTCAAATCAAAACACACGCAGATATTTAACATTTATTTTAATCATCGAGCCACTTTCATTATATTAAATTATACAACAATACATATCATAAATATTCATAACAGAGACTCGAATATTTCGAACAAAATCAATATATCAAAAAATATCTTACACAATCAATATTGGTTCTGTACAAAATTAGTTCTTTCTATTGCCCCCAGGCGTTGATCTACTTTATCAGACTGGTGTTTTCTTAACGCTACAAATTAAACGTAACTATTTACATGGTGACATAAGAATGAGGCATTTAAAGTTTTCATCTTCCGGAATAGTTAATACTGTAGGAGCCTGTTCCGATATCGAAGTTGTTCACTGAAGGGTGACCCTGGTATGTTGACACGTAATTCGAAGAGTAAGGAGTTTGGCTGTAAGAAGAGAATTGTGGTCTCGGCTGCTGTTGCTGCTGTTGTTGTTGCTGCTGCTGCACCTGCTGAGGTTGTTTGTAGCTTGGGAAACTTCTGGCAGGCTGTTGGTAAGATTGGTACGACGGTTGTTGGAATCCAGAGAAAGTTTGCTGAGCTGGCTGTTCGTAGTCGAAAGATTGTTCAGGTTGTTGATAGTTATTGTTGTCGAAGAGTGAGTTTGTGAACTTGAATCTCTGCTGGGCAGGTTGTTTGGCCGGTTGCTGCTGCGGTTGGCGATAAGTATTCTGAGGAGCTTGTTGATAAGTCTGGGCCGGTTGGTATGATTGAGTTGGTTGGTATGATTGGGTCGGTTGATATGTTTGGGCGGGTTGTTGAACTGATTTGAAGGCCGGACGGTAAGCGGGAGCTCTTTGGGCTGGCTGAGAGTTTTTGTATTCTTTGGTGTCGTAGATGCTGGGGTCTTCTCTGTATTGACCGTCATCTTCTTCTCCATCGGCGAGTGGACCAGGTCTCACTTCATTGGACAAGGTTGGTGGAGGCACGTTGATATCGCTTCCTGAAAAATGAAATATGATTGTAATATATTGAAAAATATTATTATATTTTCACTCTATTTTCCCAATAAAAAACTATATTTTTGTTTTTTTCGACAGTAACCTATCACAGCTTTTTCACGTATGAAAAGTTTTTTATTTTGCCTAGAAATAGTAATATTTCATATTCTATTTTAAATGGAGTACAAATCATTATAACATTGTTATTCCTTATATAACTAAATATTACACGTGCTAAAACAAATGTATCGATTTTTAAAATAAGCAGGATTAATTTTCGCCTGTATAAGAAAATTAAAGTTTTTATGAGATTTTACTAGTAAACGGGAAAGAAGAAGGGTCGGACTCACATTAATACTTATTGAGAAGAGAAATAACTTTAAGAATGGGAGAAATTAGTTTTAAATGAATCTTTAATTTGTAATTAAAATTATATAAAACAAGCTGTATTTTTATCGAATTCATAATGTCACTTCATCAAAATTCACGAAATGTTCTAACGACGACATTGTTAAAGAGTTTATTTTTTACTTTATTGAATGCATATCATAAAGTTATTACTGATATTTAATTACTTGACTATTTAATATTATATTCAATGTCATGTACCTGTCAAAATATCACAAACTGCTGGTCTTGCGAATGTATAATATATACATAATATAAGTAAGTCTTACAAGTCGTTTAAAATCATATGATATATATGATATGTATATATAATCAACGACTTTTGCTTGCAGCAGTCAATATTTCAAGGTTGCAATCATTATTTAAGTTGTTGTTTAAGCGTTAGGAAACCAGACCGCATTTGAGGAATGCAGCACAAAAAGTGACAATGATTATTTTGATCAATCAAGGCTCGCCTTATTTCATCAGTCCAATATAAAACATTGAACGCGCGGTCATTCATACTACCTAATTGTCTTTCAAATAATACGGCAAAGTAAGAAAATATATTTTAAATCCATCATAATTGTATATTATTTAAAAGTGTAAAGAAATAAAACTTCTGTTATAAATACAGACCGAATAACTGTATTTACAACGTAAAGATTTGTAAAGATTGAGTATTGAACTCTTTAAACAAATATTTTACGGTTAATTAAAACGTCACGTCAAAAGATAAAACTTTTTTATATATTATTTATTTCATGGTTTATTTATGGTAACTCCAGATACAAAATGTATCTAGAAAAGATTTTTCGAATGTAATATTGGCTATAAATATATTATTATAATTTATTTCCTAAAATTACACTATCAGGAAACAATAATGTTATAAAAAAGTAACGATATTTTTTTTAATATGTTTAATAATTAGCAATATCGTATTATCGATCATTAATTCCATCGCTAACACTTTATTATGTATGTGTATTTTTTAATTAAATTTTTGTTAATTAATAAGTTTATTTTTTTCCGTCCAACACTGAAACAATAAATAACTCAATGCAGATAATCTAATGCAGCAAAATTAATTAAATATATCAACATCAAACTTATAACCGTTCTTTTGCAAAGGAAAAGAAAAACAGCATTACCTATTGCTACTATTTGAAGGTTATTCGAAACAATGTCGGGGGCATGAAATATTATGCGAACCGTAATAATTTTATTTTATAATTATCAATCAGTAGAGCGACAAATATTTTTTAATGTACCAATAAAATCAATATTTTTTTACAAATTATACGTTTCATCAGAATAGATATGAAGAACATTGACTGACATTCATCATCAGTAATTATTACGAAGATGTTAATAAAAGCTTTGTGTACGTAAATAATTAGTATAAAGTTTATTATTTGTTCCTCCCACAGACGATCATTGTCAAACTTTAGTTCGATATAGCTATTTATAAAGCTAAGCGGATTTGCAATAATATTATTATGAATATGATATAAAAAGGTAATAAACTTTGCCTACGTGCTTTGAAACCTCTATAATAATAAATTTTACACATATCTACTTATTCAATGTTATGAACTGAATTGTGTTGAGAAATTAATTCCAATTTTAAAATAGTTGTTTGTGGTTTAGTCGATTTATATGACATGGCAATGTTTCTATATTTGAAAATGTTCTAATTATAAGAATAGTCTGCTTTGAATACGTTTAAAAAGAAATTATTTTTAATGTGTAGCGGTGATCTTTCTTGGTCCAGTAGTTTGACGACTCATTGAAAATCAAGGCAAGTGTGCGTTATAACGTGTTATAGATTATATTATTAATCGGTATATGATTTTAAATAAGAGCCTTAAGGCATGCTTTGAGCCTTGGACACATTCCAAACCAATCCCACAAGGAACAACTCTATCTAAACTCAATAAAATATTCATCTAAAAAATATTGTTACCTTTTTTAAATAAATTATGTTAAGTTTAACAGAAATATTTAAACATTACTGTCCTTGAAGGTACATACGTTTTTTGTTTGATTATTTATCTTGGAAAGTTTAATTAGTACGAGGATGATGAACATAGGGCACTCGTGCCTGAGTTGGCACATTCGAAAATGTTACTGACATATGTGCAATTCACAAATTTATTGTTCGGCATTAATATACTTTTTAAATAATGAATCATTCAATAAATAAATTGCTGACTTTATAGATAAAAAATAACTTAGGACCATTACACGGCATTGTTTATATAGTTACAAGCCGTAGTAAAAATATTTTAGTTAATTTCTTCCTCGTCACGTTGGCACGCGCACGTAAAAAGGCTCGCTTCCACTGACCTAGTATAGAGATAAATTTGAAAAAACGTTAAGTTAGGTTTTTCTACCACAATCTTTTATTTTTTTTAATTTTATGAACGTGGGGCTTATTTTTTCGTTTCGTACATTACCCTTAAAATTTTACTTTAACATTATTATAATTAATCAAAAGCGTTTTAATTGGTTAATTCTTTTACAAAAAAACTCTCTTATATGGAAAAAAAATATGAAATAACAATAGTTTTTTTTGCTGTGATACATTTAAAAACTAAACATCATGTACTGTATTATTAATTTTTAATGTCAATTGATCAACCTTTATTGGAAAATTCCAAGCGACCTTCGTTGTCATTTCATAAGGTGAAACCACTGAGAAATATTTTGCGTAGGCTATTATTTCTTCAATAATATTATTAACATCACTTAATATAATATGTACAGTAAAAAAAATAGTCCACCATAACGAATCCTTCATCAATATCGTAATGAACAAACGACATCGCGGAAACAGCGCAAAAAAACAGAAGAATTGAATAATCACAAGGCTGTGAAAAAGTTTGGCCACCTGACGGATTTTTTTCTTTCGAATGACTTTCAAATGAATTAAGTAAACATGCTTTTTACAGATTGAAGTGGCAATTGATCATTTTTTTCTTTGAATGATAGCTTGCAAAACAATTATATCTTTTTTTTTTCTTTTTCAACATTATTCACATATGTGACTCAACTTTTAATTAAAAAATATCGACTTAGATACATAACACAATGTCGGTAAAGTTACTATAATATAATATTATATTTCATTTGAAAAATTAATGTTTTTTAATTGAAATGTACATTCTATTAAAAAAACATATTTTCGAAAAATTATGGATGTTCAATTGTATAAAAAATAATTTTGATAGCTTTGTTATCCCACAGGTTGTGTAACAAATAGTGACATGTGTTTCGCTTCTCTGCGAACATCTTCAGACAACTATCGTTTGGCTATTTAATATATTTACAAATATACTAAAAATTAATTCTGACTAGTATAGTCTTTTTCAAACAATTTACTTATATGAGAAAAGGTAAAGCTTATAGGAAATAAATTCTACAGTGGTGAGCCGCTTGTTCTTTTTCAAGTAACATTTACATATGATTCATTCTGTAACAAAGTTATCAAATTTAATTTATATTAGGTAACCATATTTATGAAAATGAATCTATATTTTTTTATTAAAAATATATTATAGCAAGATAAAATAATACTATAAATAGTTAGTAGAATATTACTTTTTAGG
This sequence comes from Himalopsyche tibetana, assembly GCA_030503985.1. NCBI lineage: Eukaryota > Metazoa > Arthropoda > Insecta > Trichoptera > Rhyacophilidae > Himalopsyche > Himalopsyche tibetana. The sequence continues at coordinate 20,052,353 of JAPJYX010000009.1, read as the reverse complement.
AAAATTAACGGTTTGTTTTATTGGGGTTTTGAGTAATGGTAATTTTATACTGTAACAAATAATGACATAAGAGTTATTAGACCCATGTAGATTTGATACCAAATCGCTGAAATCAAAATGAAAGGAAATAAGTCAAAGAACAAAAGAATAGAAAAGATCTTAGTAGAGTAGATACAGATTTGAAAATACATAGACATATCAATCTCCTGTGTTGACTTATCTATCCATAGCTTGAAAAATCAAGGTATGCAAATTTTCATTCGTATGTTCAAGCCCTTGACCGCTGGGCTGAATTAGAACGGAAGCCATAGAGCGTTACCACGCGGCCATTGCAACCAGCAAATAATAAATCTTAGTATGCATTTTATAAAAAAGTAAAATAATAAAACAATTCTTGAAATTCAATACGCTGTAGTGTTCTGCGCTATATAATATTTGAAATCTGATATATTATTTTCGTGCCACAAAAACCTAAAGGTTGATAAATTGACCGCAATATCAATAATGTTATTAGTTGACTTCATTAAACAAGAAATCCGTTCTTTTTTATACTGGGGAAATAATTGAATTTTTAAATAAATATTTAGAGGGAGCTTTTGTGACTCAGCTTATTAAAATGTGATCGATAAATTTTGGGTCTCGGTTCCGCATTCACTTATTTTTGTATTGCACATAATTTATAGTCAGAAATAATGACGTACCTTTTTTTAGTAAAACTAGATTATGGGTTTGGTTAACAACTAGCGAATTCTCATGAAATATAGAAAGGAAAAGGTAATTCCAAAAAATGCAGCATTGAAAATTAAATTCATTGTAATAAATATATATAAATAAGTTATTAAGGTTTAAATTTTTCATAAATATTTATTAAAGAATTTGAATGATTTGTTCACTATTCCAAGCAAGAATGTCTTTTTCGGTTTGAGTAATTTTGTTTTACGATCATGGTTGATTCATTTATTAATACAGTTTTAACTGAATTTAAACGATTAGTTAATGTTTACTTTTATTTTTAAATAATTTAATTTATCATTACGAACTCCGACTTAAAAAAACCTGTGGGAAATTTACTTTCATGAATTTATTTTATTTCTGCTTAAGATTTACATAATATGACTTTTTAATCTTAATTATTCATGTGTATTTTTGAGAAAGGCATAATTAAAAAACGATATAACAAAAAAGCAATAAAAGTATGTAATAAAATAAGTTTTCTAAATTTTACCCAATAGCTTCGTGTGAAATCTAGTCAACCTGGATTAATGCTTTAAAACTTACGATACAGATATATTTTACAATGGAAGAATTTAGTTCTTATGTTTATGCAATAACTATCTATTTTTCCATAAAGTAACTTAAAATCTGTTTCCAGTGGTCCGTCAATTTCGGTTCGGTAAGAAAAAAAGAACAATCGAAATTGCTGCTCGAAATTTGAAAATGTCTATAATGCAAATTATTTAAGCTCACCTTGGGGTCTGAATCCTCCTTTGCTAGTCGCGCCGTATTCGACTTCTCTGAGCTTTCCTGAGTCATCTACATATCCATACTTTCCTTGGACTTCTCCATCAGGGTACTTGGTTTCAATCTTGTATGAGCCATCTCCTGCTTCGTATCCAAAACTGTATGAACCATCATCATTCTGTTTGCTGATTTGCTTGAGAATTGGAACTGGTTCACGTTGTTTTTGCTGCTGTTGCGCACTCGTACCGCATGCCAGGCACCATACCGCCAAAAATATCAACTATAAAAGTAAAAATAAAATCTATTAATATCTGTATTTACTGAAACATAAATATCTGTAAGCAAAATCATAGAAAATAATTCATAATACTGAAAATTGGCAATGTATTGTATTTGTCTGTGCCGTTTACACTTTGTAACAACGTCTGTTGAAGGAGATTGAGAAACAAAATGGCTCTTTTTTGCCCGTTTACATGTTTTTTAGATAAGATTTAATTTACAATAGGTACTTTCCTGTTATATGAACACATTATTTAAATCATATTAGAAAATCCCAAACTAACCTAATCTAACAACTTAATTGCTTCTTTTTCGGTATACGGTATACAGAGTGAATAGAACTGTTAAATTTAACTGAGGCAAGTGAATCAGTGGGTAAAAAATTAAATGAAATTATTTAAAAATGTGCTTTAATATAATGTTGATGATGTTTCCATATAACAGGAAAGAACCTTAAAATGTGGTATAACTCAATAAGTTTCAAAGTAAAAAAATACTACTTTATGATATTGATTATTAATTAACTACTAGTCCTTTTTTTCTCCATCCTTTCGTCATTGCTCTATTTTTAAAAATCATGCACCACCGAATAATACCCACAGATTTTTAAAGAAGAAACTCGAAAAACAGATGCCTCAGGTTTTTAATTATAAAAGATGAAAGATTTTGCTGCTATTGTTATAGCTATAACTAATTAAATTTGTATTCATTTTCTAATTTACTCTCTACAATATCAATAAGTCGGTTTAATCTCAGATACGGATGGAATTATAACCCTTCTTACGAAACCAAATTCCATCAAAACTGTTACCTAAGCATTGAACGATGGCAGGTATACATTTTTAATTAAAATAATCACTTCACTTTACTACAATATAAACTCAATAGCTAGAGTAAAGAAATGTTTCACTTAGTATTTTTTGTACCACATGTGCAAGAATTTTTCTATATTTTGTAAATTCTTAAAAAGCATAATATTCTACAGTATATATTTAATAAATCTGGCGTTTGGTATTTATTTTATTTGCAACCGAAAACACACATAAGTTACATTTTGTGAAGTGTCAATGTAATCAAATTTGAGATTAAACTTATTTACTACAATTTATTAAAATGTCAATTTAATATGAATGACTCTTAATACTTTTTTATTGATTTAAAATTATTTATTTTTTAATCATGATCCATTTCTATCGCGGTGAACATTATCAAATGATGAAATATAAAATAATTGTGCCATCTTTTTTTTATACTTCAACAACTCACCATAAACGAAACTAGTTCTAATCTAAATCGAATAATGTGAAATTAGTTTTTTTTTTTAATTATTAAGTTGTGATTTGGTTCTTAATTAGCCAAATTATTATGAAACAATTTCTTCTGAAAAACAAAATGTTCATTTAGAACACATCACGTGTTGACTTAATGTTAATTTATAGATAATACGAATAGTTGCGTATATTTTTTCCTTGGACGAATTACGTATTGAATTTTAAACAATTGTAATATTTGGGTATGGGCTAATACCCAGAGTAAAATAAAACTCTTTACAAACAGAAACATGTAGCAATTTCACTCGTTAAAAATAAAATGTATTAGGAAGTTTATGTAAGGATATGATACAATATGATCATTAATTATAATGGCTTTGTATAACGCGTCGTTGGTAGTTCTTAGCTAGGTTACAGGAAATAATTGTATTAACAAATTGGCTAATATTGATATGTAGAGAAAACATGTCTTGCGTCATAAAATAAGAAACCCTGAATAAATTATAACTAACTATCATAAGAAATCATAAATGTATTATTATATATAATGTGGTTAATTAAATGTCATGTTTTTGTCGTATTTAAAAGTGTGAAATAATTCAATATATTTAAATAATAAATTATTGACGGAAATACATTGGAATGGAAACATTGTAAATATTTTATTAGATACATAATACACATTTTTTATGTTTGCAATAATTCCCGGTCTTACTCAGCTAATGAGCAATTTCAGCAGGTAAACAATTTAAACAAGGTCATTTATATAGAAGGGTGAGACCATTTGAGTATTTATTTGAGACAAAGGAACGGGAATTAATAAAAGTAACTAAAGGTGATTATTTAAGTATAAAAAACACTGAGGCGAAATAAACTTTTAAATAACATTTACAAATAATTTAATGTTAAAAATAAATCAATGATAACGCTGCCCTAATGGATAAGAAATCGATTTTTAAAAAATGTAAGTATACTGATATGAGATCGAGATATATGAGGGAATAGACGAAGAAGTTATTCTAGAATTTTAAAAGGTTACTTAGGTACTTTATTTAATTATTTGATGTTTATCAGTAATAGGGCATCTTATTTTCAAATAAACTACTAAGTTAGCTTTGTAATAGAATAAAGATTTTTTTAAATGTTTTAAAAGTGATCTGTGCAAGTACTTGAAACATCATAGACTATAAAGTTTATTATGTTAATATTATGTATTGCCTTATTTAATGTAATCATTGTATTATATTACGTATCATTATTTTAGCTGAGTTATTTCTTGCTAGGGCGTTGTCTATTGAACAACTAAAGATTGAGATCAATTTATTTCAAAATACGCATTAACCGTAATGATACTTTTCCTTATCGGTAAAAACGCAACTACATGATAAAATTGGATCGAGAATAATTTATCGATCGCAGATCGGAATTCAAGCCGATGACCTGAAACTATTTGTAATTATTATATCTATAAACTTTGTTGCTTGAAGGCTTTATAATAGACGGCCACTCAAACAACTTGAAGCTTTGTATACAAACAAAATAGCTACTCAAAACAAAGAAGTTATTTCGTCAGGTTACTACCATTAAAGGAATTCGAATTGTTATAGTAAGCACCACCTGCAACAATTATTATTGGAAAGTGGAGTTCACTTTGAAGGGATTGAAAGTGAAATGACGGAACAATAAAGAAATAGAAGTGATAAATAAACTGATCCAACTTATATGTGTTTGTGTAAAATTATGAACGTTTATTTAATTTATTTATAATGAATAATATTTTAAATATAAATTATATAATCAAGTGAGTGAATATTATATATATCATATTACAATAAACTGTTTACTTGAGATCAGAAAGCTTGAGGTGTAAAATGTTTATTTAATACCAATATAGATAAATACAAAATGTATTCATAAAGTAATAGTATATCATATTTACTTCCATACTCTTGAAAATTTGGTTAGATAATGATATAAATAAATTATTTATAGCACCCATTGAGCGCTACAAATGAAACTTTAATATTAGTGTGTTTTTATAGAAAAATAAATTCACTTTCTAAAAAAAAAAATCAACTTTCAACTTAAAAAGGACTATAACGCAAAAGATTGAAAAATATACTATAGATAACAAAAATGTATGAAAATCGTGGATGTGTTTGCTTATCGAGAAAACTTTTACACGCATCAGTTAAAAATACGAATTAAAATCATGCTTCATTTTCAATTAGAATACGTACGAAAAATCATCTTTGTATAATATAAGTCAATAAATTACCGATAAAAAATAAGCACTTACTTCTTATTACATTTCTAATAAACATAGAAAGAAACAATAAAAATGTAAATTAAAACACTTAAATACCGCAGATATTCCACTATGATAAGATAATTGTGCTTTCACTGTTACTGCAAAAGTTTTTCTTTGATGAATTAAAAGTAAACATTAAAATTCCTTATGAGGCTGTTTATTGTGTGTCTTAATTTGTAAAGTGAAATGAAAGCATTTTATTAATCTGTGTATAAACTTAAAAGATTACCCTGAACAAATAAATCTATACAATAACAATGTAGTATTTTTGTTGTCATGCACCTGTTTTTTGTAAATGAAAATATAAGCATACGAGTACTTACTTGAATCGTCTTCATTGTTTTGATAATCACAAAAGCTTTCTCACAATGTCGTTTATTTCGCGAAAACTTGTCGTTGATTTTTTTTCGAATAAAATGTAAAATAACAAATGTTTGCTCGGTAGCGTAACGTAAAGCTCAAGCGGCTCGTGCGACTTATACACCTGAACAATCCAGTGTCCAGTGATGGGGGGCTTATTTATAAGAGTGGTTAGGAAGTCATATTGTGCACGTATCTACGGCGGTGGAATCGTAGCATTAGCATTCGGAACGGGCCCCAGGACCCTGCCCACCCAAAGGCACCGATAATTCGTCACCGATATTGTTAAATTTTGCAAAATACTTTTACTCTTATACAATTATTTTTACAATCCATGCTAAATAAAGCACGATTATAAGATCACTGATTACAAGTAATCAATGGAATGTTAAACATTTTTACTTTATACTATGTCTTTGAAAACAGCATGTAACTTGATAAAATAGCAATTTATTTTTTAAATATATTTAAATTTATAAAATCAAAAGTAAATCTTAGATTTAATGTGTCATTTGAAAATATTTTCCTTTGTCGTTTTTTACTTACATTATCAAACATAATCTTGAGTTAATAAACAATTTTATTGAATCACCCAGTATGTTTTAGTGATTTATTATATTTAATTGAATAACGTATGAAAAAGGGAGTTCTACTAAAAAATGTGGAGGTCGGTAATTACCTTAATTTTTCTTAGTCTACCCACATCAAAAAGAGGTTTTCTACGAGTCTTAAAAAAATACCGTTATATAGCATAACAATACAATGTTTTGATATGCAATTAGTCCAAATATTATAGTAGATTACTGGTTGCCCTAAGCACAATTCTTGGATGTATGTTCGTGATTTTTTTCATCCTGTGAGTCCTGGCTAACTGACCCAATTGCTCCATGTAATAGATATCAAAGAATCAGATAAATATCAAAATAAAATATTGATTTAAAATTGTATAACACTTAACATGGTTAAATAAAAGGGAAAGGATTTCATTAATTTCAGTTCTAGAGGCTACTCATAAAAAACAATCATATCCTAAAACGTTTTATTGTAGAACAAAGAATCATAAGAATGACGAGAAAGCTTATGAAGGCCTTCTCCCGATACATGACGTATTTTAATTGCAAATAATGATTAATATTTTTTTCCGATGTCAACTTGTTCGTGATTCACCCACTATAGCTCTGCCTACTGCCATCTCAAAACGGTTTCATGTCGTTCCGGTATGATCTAATATAATAATCCATTAATATGCCAGTAATGAAAATATGTTTCATTATATCAAAAATTGCATTGTCTAACAGTGATTATGAAAACGTTTACAAATTAGCACGTGGTTTTTTTAAAATGCAAAACGTCTAGTGAAATTGATTCAGTGCCTAAATTAGCAAAAACATGCATCAGTAATTAATTGGAACAAGATATTATGGCATAATGTATATGAAACATTTTTGGCACTTGTGAATTATATAATATAAGAGTAAACTTCTGTTATTTTACATGTTATGTGAAATGCGTATTTATAAAATAAGCTAGAATAATCATTGATATGAATGCATTGGTGGTATTTAGAATATTTTAGCCTTCCACATAACAAATATATTATTACTTTGATGGTAGATTAATCAACACAAGAAACAATAGATATAAATTTTAGTTATTATTATACTTATACAAAATATAGCCGTCATGTAATGTTTCCAACGAATTGGTTATTGTATATTGGATTAATTTTATTTACAAACTGATTATTAGTTTTGACATTAGTCACAATTTTTCCAAGCTTGTAAGTTCTATCAGTATAATTTTAGCCTCGTGGTAAACGCTCTTGGGCGTTCGCCATATTCGTCTATACGGGTGTCTCCTTTTCAACCAATTTGCCACCTAGCCGATCCCAAAACGGGCATTGGAAGAGCAATTAGATAGCTACTAGTAGTAAACTAATTTTATCCTTACAAGGGCTTAGCATTAAAGAGGCCTATATACAAAATTTTAGTTTTAAATTCACTTAAGTATAACAGGTGTTTTACCGTTGTGATTCTAGCATTAAAATTTCATTCGAAAATAAGACACTGTCTTACTTTATTTTTTGGTCCGAAATACGAGATAGTGCTTATTATCGGAGGAGTGCTTACTTTTTGAGTAGAATGAGTAGATTTGTATATTTTCGTTCAATATTTATTTTCATATATGAATTTTACATTTATTCTAATACAGTCTCAATTCTCTACAGTCATGTCATCTTCTTTTGAAACATTGTCATGACTTAACAAATTCCGATTTCCGTTCTGAATTTTCTAAAAATCCACATCCTGTTGAATCATTGGTCCGAATCTCTCATGTCCTGCAATATAGCTATCCTTAAACGAGTATTATACCCGGTCGTATCTTGTAAACGATTCGATGAACGAAATATAACTTTGTTTCACAAATAAATATGATTATGGCATTGTTAAAACCGAGCTAAACTAAAAACATTTTTGTAGATGCTTAGTTTCTAACACTCTCATAAAAACAAAGTTGAAAGACTCGACAACATCTAGTTCTATTAAAAAAACATTTTTTTCAATTCAAACAACATTTTCAATCAGATAAAGCCTTGAAATATCATTATACCATCAATAATAATGTGAAAACATATTTTTATCTCGATTTGTGGTATTAAAAATCTGACAACCCTGGATTTTTGTCGTTGTTTGTTGGAGTGCTTTTACGAACGTTTTAGAGCAAATTATATTTGAAGAAACCAGATATTTAAATTTATTTTTAAGTAAGCATTGACAATTGGCACCATTCGAGTGATTTAATTTTTCCTACACTATGCGAAGCACCACATGTTGGATGATTGCAGAATTTGTTTATTTGGAATGTTATATCACATTATGATTATTATTCGTGAAATCTCAAAACGAAGCCACAACAATAGGAAGTAGACAGTCAAAGCTGATTATTAAGAAACATTTTAACAAACTGTAGCCAATTTAGATAAAAGATAAAAGCAACATGCACATTTCTGAATGTAATTGGCATTTATTTTGTAGAATTTCATTATACTATGATTGGTATTTTCTCACATTTTGTTTAATTTAAAAAAATAAAAAAGAATTCATTGTTTCTGTATTTTGAATTACCTACTAACATTCTCTATGCATAATGTACGAAATATTGTAATAATTAATGTATGTATATTTTAACATAACTATGCTTTAGCACCATTGTAGAAAAAACTACCACAAAAAAATGTCACATGGAGAGCAAGTAGATACACTATTACAGTTATGAATATGTAGTAAAAGATTGTTGAGGAATTTTCCTTGAACATTCTTGGTAAAATACTGAAACACGCTATACGTTCTGTAATATCTCATATAGGTTAATATATCAATGACGAATTAAGCAATTGGGAGGCCGCTTGCGCAATCATAGTTGAAGGTCTGTTTTTTCAAATTACTAAAACTTAATTTAAAATATAATGTGGGTTTTATAGAATATATTTTATTTTGAGGCCCCTAAGATTGGAAACCCCAATCCCACGAGTCGTGCGCTTATGGGGTAATCTGACAACGATAGTAAAATAAATTGAATCTACAAAAAATATCCACTGTCTTTTTATCATCTTCTTCTTATTTATTTTAGTATTAAATATAATTTTAAAACAAAATTATCAAAAAGGCAAACCTCTCAGATGTATTTTTTTTGCTGTTAAATACAGTATATCTTTTTTAGACATAATGTTTTGCAGTTTCACCCTTGTCATCTTAAGCCCCAGAATATTATACTTGGTATAGTATTTAAGTAAAAAACTTAATTGATAGATATGCGCTTTTCCAATCATAAAATAAGTTTATTCCTACTTGTTAATAACGCAAAAAGTTGTCTAACAAAAAAAATGTAAATAATTTTCTTCTTTTGTTGTGGTTATTGATATTTATTAATTTTCAGTCGTTTATGACGGCTTATGTTTTTACCGGGAGCCGGTAAATTGCTCGAATGCAATTGCTCGAATGCAATTGCTCGAATGGAAATTGCTCGAATAACCAATTCCTCGAACGTCAAATGCTCGAATTACAAATTGCTCGAATTGAAATAAGTATTTATTTTAACCGTGTTCGCTCCAAATGCGGATCATATGACCTCTTAATGGAGTTTATCTCAACAGAAGTGTTTCTACGAGAACTGCTTGTTAATTAGTTACTCAAACTGTTTCTTTATTTTTCCAGAACACATAGAAGACTAGGGCTAAGACAGAACAGACTACGCCCAATTTTTAGTAAAAATGGGTGAGAGGGTTTCAATAAATTACATATATGTGTGCCTTTAAACAGAAATCCATAAATAGTTTAAAAAATAAATGATTAAAAAGTGTACGTATTAAGATTCAAGCCCGTGACCTCCGAAAACAAAACCAACAACCTTTTCCACTCGACCACTGGCAACTTAAATAAAAAATATTTTTTCTATTATGACTTTTTTTTGATTTATGGTTTTTATTTCCCGACTTGCATAAATATTTTTTTTAAGAATGAGTAATTAATGTTTAAACTTTTATAAAAATTTTCGAGCAATTTGTAATTCGAGCATTTAACGTTCGAGGAATTGGTTATTCAAGGATCTTGTTATTCGAGCAATTTGTATTCGAGCAATTGCATTCGAGCAATTTACCGGGAACCGTTTTTACGTGTTGGATTTTTGTGTTTTCTTGTGAAACTATGTGTTAAACTCATTTTCACACATCTTATTAAATGTTTTACTTTTTATTCGTGAGATTTAGTTTAATAAAACTATTGTAGTGTACGTTAAGTAGCATAATCTGTTCTGCGTAAGTTGACACACCATCACAATCTTCGCCGTAATCATATGACGTTTCACACACCAAACATTTTATAATTTAAAACCCGTAGCTTCCACAACATTGCGTTTCGCACAACCTTCAATTAAAAACAAAAAGTTTTTTTTTTAATTATTTGTAACATTGACATTTTTGTGTTCGTGCGTAAAGCGTTACGGAAAAATGAACATTCCGTAACGAGCAAATATTTGAATATAATTAATCCAAAAATCTTTGCTCATATTGAAACAATGATAGCTGTTATTATATTTCAAATCAAAACATTGCACTTTGCTGACAGGTGTTTCCTCTGACATCATCAGAATAATTAGTTTGATCAATTACGTATAAAAAATGTATTTAAATATTTAATTAAACATTAAAAAAATGTCAGCATCTACTGTTGGCTAATTTGGATCTCACTACAATTGTATTTTGGTGTGCCTATTTTGATAAGATATTTTTTTCGTAATATTTATTTAAGCTAGTAGTGTGAAATCAATTTTAAATGAAGTATTTATAAATTTTACCCGTTATTACAATAAAAATCTCTTTTACTCTGAAATTCCTCATCCTCCACATTGGCACACTCTAGTTTTGCCAATTTATATAATGTGAGCCCTTGGACATGGGTGGTTGTGATGTCTTCTTGGAGTTTATTTTGTCAAAATTTTAATTGATTTTGTGTAAATAATAACAAATATTGAAAATAAACTGATCATTATCAAAATTGTAATAAGTTATATATAAATCTTCAATAACAAAAAAATATGTTTAAAAACATATATGTATATACGATCCCAGTAATTATTTATTTTTGACAGGGCTGAAGTCGCCAAAAACCGTAACTTCGACCCTGACGCCGGCATTCAGAAAAAATCTAACTTCGACTTAAATTTAAAAAAAAACAACACAGAATTTTGTAAATAGTTTATTTTGAATGTCTACTAATGTTCATAACTCTTATAATTAATTTTAATAAATTCACTCTATCGAAAACACTACTAATCCACGACTGCGACCCTTCTTTTAAAGAAAGAATCGATTGATTTGTGATAAATCACTTTCAATAAGAAATAAAATGTTTTTATTACTTTATGTTTGCGCCGGTATCGATGGTCATGTACGCGTTAAGTGTGGGTTATATTAACATAGAGCAACATTGAACATGATCTGTTTTACATGTCCCAGTATTTATTTTCATATGGGATAAAAGCATAAGCATTGGCTTAGAAAATTATGTAGTACGTAAGCCAATCGGAGCAATTCAGTTTATGAAAATGTCAATCCGGAAAGCCATATAACACTACCAATCGGCTACGGAATCGGTAATTATAATATTTTTATTGCTTTGGCTGATCAATAAAACATTGGTTACCGCTGTTTTTTACATGTAACCTTAAACTCAAGCAGGCATGTCAAACAAACACGATCGTCCGTGGTACATATCCCTGCCAAACTAGTAAATGGTGAGGGCATTTTTTGTCTGTACGAAAGAAAAGTAAAGGTTTTATAAAAATTGTCGAATGAAGACGTATACTACCCTAATGCGTCGTCAGCTGGAAATTTTGAGCTCGAACTCGTCATTTTCTTCGCATAAATTTTATTTTCGTATAAAAAAAATTAGCCCTTTGATTACTTTTGGATATGAGCTCAGAAAGCCACTGAGTAGTCCTAAGTCTAGCAGTCATCTGTGTCATCATAAAATAAAATATTTAGGTTGCTAAGAAAGCATGTTTTAATAAATACATTTTAATATTAACATTTTTGAAAACATGCCGTCCTCCACTTAATCTCATTTCGCTTATATAACCCACGGTGAAAATCGAGTTTAATTAATTAACCCTCCAGAGACGAGAGCTTTTTTCCGATAAAAAAAATATTTTCTAAGCCATATTGAAGTCACGGATAACTTTTATTCCTATCCAAAATTTAAAAAAAAAAAAACGCAAAGTCGTTGTATAGAAACCCCGCATGACTATATGGTCATGCTCATCCTTTTATTACCGTGTAATATTGAGTACGGACAGTAGTAAGGACAAAAGTGACTGTATGGGCTTGCAAACATTCGAGGTTGAAATATAGCTAAACGTGATTTTTTTTAAAATATTTACAATTTGACCTCTTTAGGTCAACATAATTTCAAAACAAATATATTAGCAAAATAACTGTAAATAATTTTATGTTTTTATAAAAAAATATCTAACAGTTTCAAAAAGTAAATTAAAAAAAACGGAAATTCAAAAAATCACATGTGCTTTTGGAGACCGTTCCTGTTCCCACGGCTGATGACTTACTGTAGTCGGTACCCTTCTTAACCAAATATGAGCGAAAGCAACGATATTCAGGTAGAAAAAGTATGAATAGTGGGATCAATAGACAACGGTGTTTTGTGTGACCATATGGTGACGCTCGTCCTTGGAGGGTTTTAACATGCCTGATCTAAAGTATGCATTCATATTATACACAAATACTTTTGACGAGCTATTCTACTGTTTGTCAATGGTAACGTCTTTTCATGTATGTATGATAAATAGTCAATAAGGAAATTGAACCGATTTCTTTCTATATTATTAAAAAATAACTATATCATAATTTATTATGTGATTCATGCCAGTTGCTTGTAATTGTGCGTAGGTAAGTATTTTTATTCATAAACTATAAGGTTTATTTTCCTATATCAGCTTGATTTATTGTACGATTACTAAAAAATACAATCAATATCATTCTACGGAAAAAGTGACAAATTATACTGAATTATATTCAATTTGTATTGGCAGAGAAAACGAATTGAATTACAATAAAGTATTTTAGATTTATAGCCTTGACAGCATAACACCACATTCCTAGGGCTTACTTAATCTAGTAGAAGTGTAAAGTACCTTTGTACGATGTGGACAACTTTCTTTACATATTATTGAATAATAATTTAAACATTTACTTCACATTGAACGTGGAACGTACGTATTCAAATTTGTAGCGTGTTGCCTGAGTATTATTGTGAAATCTATTTGTAGTTTAAATTTAGTTACTATTTACTTCTAGATGAGTGGTGACAATAATACAATTATTAATAAAACGGGACAGTTCTTTAATGTAAAACGTCGCTTATGGCCGCGACAAGCTTTTACATTTGTATTCAATTTAGTTTGCCTAACGGATGTTCATCATTATAATTATGTTATTATTCATATTAGTTGATTTTTTTCAGGTGCTTTTTCCAACCAAATGGATTTAGTCACCCTAAAATGACACTAATGACTTTATTCATACGATGTACTTGATGTAGTTGAATAAGTTGGTATAAATGGAAGATATTGGTGATCCCTCAGATAATCATCATGTGTCGGCGTTTACTCTCAACCAGAAGCAAACGTGGCTTACGAAAACCAAGACGTAGAAATATTCATATTAAATGTGAACTTTGACGAGCTTGCTTAAATTTTGACAGATTATTTCAAAATAACGTCTTTCTGAGACACTCTGGTCGAATAAATCATAAAAGGTTGACTATAATTAGTACATTTACGTTATACCAAACGTAAATACCAAATTCAAAAATTGTGTTTAGTATTAGAATCCCCTTTAATTATTATTGACTAGATCCTAATGAATTTAAGAATTGGCGCATAGCAATGGCTTAAAAAATCCGTTTAGATCCACAGTATGCTCAATAGTAAGACTGGACTTAGTATTCATTTTTAATGTATGGTCAATCTATGCGTCGCAGAGTCTAGCATTAAATATAATACATTGACTGTAAAGAAAGCCTTCCCACTCTACATACATGAAAGTTCAACGAATGAAAACTAAATAACAAATATCTAGATCAACTTCACAGGTGTATTTATTGGCCCTGGGCAAGGTCTGCAACGGTGCACCCAGTACTTGAAGCTTTCAATGTCGCCATATTGTCACTGATATAAATAAAAACTGTGAGGCTCAATAATAATAATGTGCTTAATAATCACGCATGCAAACTGATACATAAACAGGTCCGCGCCTAGGGGTTGTCTTCGCCTAAACACAATTCACAGATTTTGCTGAGTATATAATTATTTTCAATCTTCATATGTTTTCAAAACGTTTCTATCAATCCATGCCCGCTGCCAATGTGAGTCATGTGACCTCTAAATGGAGGTATCTCAACAGAAGTCTTTCTAAGAGAACTGATTGTTACTTAGTTGCTCAACCTCTAAATTAAGTTATGATTAAGCAATGCTTCGAAGTTTTTATCCGATTTATTTTCAATACATGACGTAAAACAATAGTTAAGAATACCAACCATAACACAATATAAAAATAATAACTTTGTTAGTCCACTGCCAATGTAGAGCATATGGATTACTTATCAAGGTTGTCTCAGCAGAAGTTGTTCTAAGATAACTACTTATTGAAAAACTTCTCTTTTTCGAAAAATAAGAATAGGTCAGAACTCAGGAGTTGTGGTTTGTCAATCGTTCTCGCTACGACCCATTTTTGGGATCGGATGGATGTAAAGGAATGTGCACATCACAGCAATCCATGTTCCGGACAAAAAGCCATTCATCGATTGAAAAATCATGTTTCATTTTCTAAACTTGGATTTGAGCCCGTGAACACCGTAACCGTAAACAACAACTTTGACTGAAAACTAATAACTTTCGCTAATACACATAGCTACTTTAAAAAACCACTTGTCTTGATTGGTTGACTTCCCAATACTGCTCGTTTTGTTTACTTATTCGTATTTGTATGTATGATTTTTTATCCAACAAAGGTAACAATGAGGTAGTTTTCCAAGTATGTACTATTATTGGTACCCTTAGAACTTTGTGGTTCTCGGCAATGGCGAATTACCCTATAATTGAATGAGAAGCGCGCTTAGGGCCTTCTTCGAATCTTAGGGGCCTCATAAATGGCTTATATTATATAAAATATATATGTACTTACTTTTTGTTTAGGTTTTTAAAACTTTTCTTATGTTATCCGAAAAACAGAGGTCACCAAATTTTATTGCAAGAGCTTAATCCGCTACTGGTTCTCGGGTCGCGTAGTGTCTATAGAATTTATTCCCAAGATTTTCGGCATTGGAAACAAAATAATGATTTATTACAAATTGTTACCTACCAGTGACGTTGCAAGGGGGGTTAGGTAGGGGGGGATCGCCCCGGGCGGCACATTTTTAGGGCGGCATTTTCAAAAATAAATACAATATTTTTCCAGAATTCATATTTATACTTTTAAAAAAAAATAAGCCACCTGTAGTAAAACCCGCTAGTTCATAGATTAAAAAAATAGTAGAAGTGATTTAAAAACAAAAGTAGAGTAAGTATACGAGACGGCAAATTTATAGACCACCCTGGGCGACAGAACCTCTTCCTACACCACTGGTACCTACGCTTAATCATTTGTATTTTTATAAAGAAAATTGTTAGCCACCCGTTGTACGCTGTATTTTCAATGGGTTGAAATTGAGCACAGTAATACTGTATAAGCCAGGAATTGCCAGAAGATCGATCACGATATATTTTTAGTCGATCGCAGACTTATAAAATGGGGTTTTATTGTTCTATCATGATAAAATTACAAGCGATATTAGCAGATTGCCATCAATAATTTTATCAACTATTCGCTCCTAGAAAAAAAGTGTGGCCATACCTGGTATAAACGGTATAAATAAATGTACTATTAAAACACAAGTAGTTTTGGCCACCTTTCTATCAGTAGTTCATTAAAAACTACAAATTATATCGCGTTAATATTGCACCATTGGTCAACATTATGATTATACAATGTGGTCGTTGTACTAGGACAACATAATTTGTCACATACACAGGTGTGCTCAGTGATGTAACCAGTGTTGGTAAAAGCTTCGCTCTCCACACGGGGGATCGCAAAGTGGATGTAAAAATAAAAAAGGTTACCCACAACTTTTTGAGATACGACTCAAAATAATAGTAATGAAAGTTTGTCATCTTTTCATCTTGCTGTCAAATACGATATTTTTTTGTATGTATTTTTTATTTTATTATTCACTAACTATATTACTTAACACTATTCATTGAAATCGTTTTTATACATCTGAGCAATATGTTGAATCGTATTTCTAAAAAAATGGAATGTTTTAGTTATAGCTTTTGAATGTAAATATTGTTTAGGCATGTAGGTATATAAACCTAATAAAAATTATTAAATAAGCTAATGTAGAGTAAATATTTGCACGTATTATTAAAGATTTATATTCTTTTTGAGTTACTCAATTCTATTCATTCTCATTTCTTATTCTCATTTATAATGGAATTGTGTGACTTGTAACCAGACGTCATTGCAATAATACTTACTGTTAGGTTTTTAGTATTCATAATGTGTTTATATAAAAGGCATAAATATTAATAATTAAAAATGCTTCTTGCGCTAACGTTTGGATTATTATCTTTTAATAACCATTAGAATAATAATACGTAAAAGTCTTTAGTATGCAACATCATTTAACATTAATTTTATAGTATTTGCGCCGTTGCTAGATGCAAATATACATTATTTTTTTGTAAATCAAATTTATGGAACTACTTACTGAGGCCCGTTAGCGTCAAAGTTTCTCGAGTGTCTTTCAACTAACTTATAGGTGGACAATATTTATATATTAACTCATGTTTTTGTATTTCTGTTGTTACGATTGTTTTCGTAAAAAATAATAAAAATCTACTTTCTTACTGTATCAGAAATAAAGACTGAATAAGTATTCATTAATTATAGCTATGATTATGCTATTTTATTGCATTTTTATGCCAGTTAAACTAAAAAATATTTTCCTAATAATCATGATGATATGGTTGTAAAACATTAAACAAGTAAATATTTGTTTTCTCTTCCTCTTTCAAATTTTGTTTTATATTATAATAAGGGTTAAAAATAATTTCACTTGTGGATTGGATGGTTTTCATTGTTACAAGTGTACTGATTCTTGATTTTGTTGATTTGTTATCACAACCATCCGTCCATATAATATCTTATTTTAATTTAAAAATAAAATGTTGTATCCAAACAGAGTTATATGGGGAACTACACTATAAGTGCAAATCATCTAACCGAAAGTTCATTTAATTCTAATCCTTATAATAATCAACTCATTGACAAACATTAAATTGCTCGAGTATTCACAACTTGAATACGCAATAGCAATTCGCGAAGCTGAATAATTTATATATCGAGCAACCCCAGGCGAGAAGAAATGTTTACATTTCAAAACTAGGTTAAATTAGACAATTTTGACATTTGATGTCAGATAAATCTTTCTTTCCCGGTCATTGTTAGTTACGATACTACGTAGTTATTAAATATTATTTTTCATAATGTATTACGTTATAATAAGCATTGCCATTGTACAGACTAACTTCTCCGATTTGAGATAATCTTCCAACCAATTCATAATGCCATCTTCACTGAATAAATTACTACGAATACCTTTGCGGGGTAATTCGTCAAAGGTATCGACAGATTCCGTCTGTCCATTATTAATTGTACCGGTAGCATTATTCATTGCTTCATTTTCTCTTTATTGGACACTTGCAGTATTTTTCAGCTTGATTTTTATGATAATATATTTGCGAAGATGGTTTCGTCAAGCCCAACCACGGTGAGTGGATGTTTACAATACACACACTTTCATGACTAAATAATTATTCCGTAAATATGCTTTTTTTTTCTCCCCTAATATTCACTGAATTCCGCTAAAAACAATGCAATTCGCTGGGAAGCTTAATAATTGCGAATACAAAAATACCAAAAACTCATCTTTCTAATCAAAGAAATCGATAATTCATGCGAATTACGAAATATTTTTACGAAAATTCGTCGCCTTATTTCAAATATCCTCGCTCTATGATTTAATCAAGGACTTAAAATCAAACATCTACAAAAGTGCAACTTCAGGAGAGCCAAAAACGCTTTTTATTATTTTGTAACTACAAAATAGATGTTAATTTAAAACCTAATGTTCATATTTTATAATTTATTGTATACTGTTATTTTTATTATATATACATTTATATTGCTTATGATGATGCAAAAAAAAATAAGTACGATATCATAAAACATAAAAAAATTACAACTTTATATAGTGAATGTTAAATTTCATTGTTGATTTAAGAAGAAACTAGTAAAGATTGGCATAACGTAGTTTGACTAGCGTGTAGCTGAGAATGAAAAATAATGCTATAAACGAAAAACACTTTTTTGTAAATAACGTTGGACTTTAAGCCCTCGTTTTGTTCTAAAAGTTCCATTCAACATGTTATGTTGGTTTTTTCATACTGATGTCAGATTCGTATACACATTTATTATCGGTTTTCTTAGTTCCCATATATGATAATTTAGCATTAGCGTCTTCCTATTCAAAATTAAATTTCTTACAAAGTTGGATTGCTATTAGCAGCATTTGGTTAAATCAAAGGAAGAAAAAGAGTAGCATGTAGTAAAGCATATTTACCAATTATTCTTCGAGTATTTGGTATACTGTTGGGTAGTAACATGTCACTACTCTTTTTCTACCCAAAAATGTGTTCAATGTTGCTAATAACAGTGCTGTTGTGTAGAAACCTTAGTCGCAAATAGGACAATGTCAAATTATCTAACACAGAAATCAGGAAAACGAAATAATTTCATTATGAAAACACCACCTTAACATGACAAAGGGCACAAAACTTACAGACAATTTGAAATATCGCGATGAATTAATAATAAAAAGTGTTGTATAGTGTAAAGTATATTTACTCCTGTGAGCACTGTACAGATTACTAAATATTTATTAATGGATAAATTTTGGAAGCTTAAAACCAATCACCATACAAACATCATTGAATATATTTGAATTTGAATCGTTCAAATTATGTACATTCTCACAAATTTTGTCACTAACGACCCGGGTTTCGCCTTTCGGCATCTTCAGGCATTCAAGTGCACGGATGAACTTGATGTATAAAACTAGTGATTTTCAATGTAGCGAACACTATATTTTAAATTCTTTTTCAGAACGCATTTCTTTGTCATGTGGTTGGCGTCATCGATACTTTGGCTGTTACTGGTGTTCAATGTATATGTGATCAAACTTCTCGAGATTCTGCCTGAAGAAAATTTATTTCTTGTTATTTTGGCAACCGGCAGTATTATCTGTTTGTATTATGCTAAAATAAAAGCTCATCCAATGGGAACAACAAACCTATCCCCTTACGCTGATGATATCGAGGCATCCCATTCTGAAGACATTCAAACTTTGATTATGTAAGTCCAGTTAATAAACAAAACCTAAATATGTACGTATAATTTATATCATTTTCTTTGGTATGCAATACTTTTATTCCATTTTCAAAATATATTTTCTGTCAATTGAAATTCAGTGTAGTTTACTTTCCTTATAATATTGCTAAGTTTATTACTTATTCAAATACATTTTCTAATTTAAAATTATTTATTTCACGACAGCACTTATTTTTTTAAGTAGAATTAAATGGCTGTACAGTGTGTAAAATCTTGTGACTATTATTATACAATTTTAAACATTTTTTTTTTAATATGGTGCTTATGGCACCAGGCACAACAATTCTTTTTGTAAATTGTTGATTTAACCAAAATTACTTAAAAAATAAATTCAAACTCAGTTTTGGGAAAACAAAATCAGTAAGACTTTCTACATTCAAATATTACAGGTAACCTTAGGATTAAAACTATCTGACTTACCTTTTCCCAATCCCAATCAATAATTTTTAATAAGGTAATATATGTGTCTTCATAATTTTTATCGTGTGTCAATTAATTCTAATATTTTAAACTCTGAAAGTCAATCAGTTTTCTCACACTGACTATTGATGAAGCAGTGTTAGAGTGGAAAATCAAGTGATTCGCCAAGATTATAACTAATCCATAGAACCAAACGGATGACTCTCATTCACTATAATGTGTTTTTTCTAATGTTTTCAGCGATGAATCCAATGCAATTACATTCTGTCAACAATGCCAAGCAAATATACTAAACAGAGAATATCATTCAGTATGGTGAGTTCATATTATGTAGTACTCTTTTTTAATGAGCATTTTGACAGAAACGGTTAGAACAGGGCCAGCTCGAGAATTTCTGCGCCTGTGTGCGAGGTGCTTCGCAAACTAGAACTAAATAAGTGGACTCACTCATTCCCTGATTTACACAGGACTCTTTACAGTTTTTTACGCGGATCAGATTAACGCTATTGGAAACATCGTGTAACAAATTGATCAAAATATGGAACGTGTTCTCAAATGCCAAAGATACCTACGAAATCCTTGTGCATAGTACAAAGAAATATATAAAGAATTTACGAAGAATAATAAACATTCAATGATCACTGATTTTTTAATAAAAAAAAACTACTCAAGATAACACAAATATTTCCGTTAATAGTGGAATTAAACTGACTAATTCTTCTAATGACGATGAAAGCGATTTCAAACCAGTTATGAAGAAAATGGTTACAATGTTAAAAGCAGCAGACAGCAGCGAAAATAATTATGAATAAATTTTAGTATTGGTTTATGTTTAAAAAGTTTAAAATGTTTTGATGTTTTATAAAAAAAACTATGTCTAAAAATACTTATGAAATATTATAATATGTACCTACTATATTTTTGAAAATATTATGGATTTATCAAAACTTTTTTACGCGAGTTTTCCAGAACGCATGTTCAAATTTAATATGATATCAATGTTTTCATTTACTCGGTATCTTATGATTTTGTATGAGTTCCTTGCCCTTTTTACGCGTGTTAGTAAAAAAATTATCTTTCGTATGGGTGTATGAATGTTGCTATCCTGGGATTTGCTCCTGTGACTCACAACTAAGTAGGATCCGAGTCCAAAAGAATTTGGCCACTCGACTGCCGAACCAGCAAAATGAACACAATAACCGAGAACATATAAAATATAACAGCAGAATTTTAAGCTACACCCAAAAAATAGCTAAAATTTTGACATAATATGAGTTTGCTGCATTTTCTAGTGATTTGTTACTATCTATTTCTAGGCTTGACAGCTGTATCGGATCAAACAACAAACACTATTTTATGTGGGGAACATTTTTTGGGATGTCCGCACTTTTCTACGGATCCAATCTTACTCTGACAACTGTATGCCATCCTTTTATTTTGTACAAAACAATATTGTTGCCCGATGATTGCAGTGATGTTTATTACGAGTCCAGGTATTGCATTAGACATTATTTGAGGTATTGAAATAATAGTGACAGATGTACGAGATGGGGAGAATAATTTTATTGAAATACAATTATATTTTCAGCATTGCCATGTGTTTTGTCTGCGGCCTCTACAGTTTTGCATTGGGATTGTGTATGTTTTTCTTTTTAATAAAAAGAATTATTGTGAAGGCCGGAGGATATACAGGTTTGAAAGACACTTACATACATTGAGCCCTTGAGAAGTGAAGTGAGTCAAGTATCAAAATGGTAAAACTTTTTTATTGCATTTTTAAGTACAATCACGCCTTTACTTAGTGTTTTTGTGGATTGTATATTTTTATTTTAGGGAGAAAAAACTATTACATTGTATATTTACTAAGCTCACTTCACCTTTACGATATGCTAAGGCATGTAGAATATTATTACGCATCCAACTCGTGTTTTCCTAAAATACCACTTGGCCAAGTTTGCTTCTCATATGCTCAATTATAATACCTAGGTATAGATTCCACATTGTGGCTCGTCGTTTTTAATTAAGTCAAAAAATACATATACCTAATATAAAAGACAGACGTAAACAAATTTTGAATTGAAAATCACTCAGCATCAATTTTATTAATCATGATATCAAATATTGAATTTAATGACTAATATTCATTCAAATTAAGATATGATGAAAACACACATATGTACTAAACAACTTTTTTTTAAGATGTCAGTCCTGATTTCGTTAATCACTTCATTTTATTTTCTAGATCCATTTTTTGTATAAAACTGTCAATTGAGCCTTTGAGAAGTGAAGTGAGCCAAGTAGCAAAATGGTGAAACTTTTCGGTGGGCTCCACGTACAATCACGTTTTTACTTAGTGTTTTTGTAGATTGCATATTTTTATTTTACGAAGAAAACACTATTGCAGTGTGTATTTACTAAGCTCACTTCACTTTTACGATACACTAAGACAAGGATCGGCAAACTGCGGCTCTTTGCATAGTCATTTGCGACTCTTCAAACATCAACTCTTGAACTTATCACCTTTTTACCCTAAAAATCAATATATATTGAACATTTATGGCTCTCTGATATCTTTGATATCCTGTTTCCATAACAATCTGGCTTTCTCACTCGAAAGTTTGCCGACCCCTGCACTAAGACATTTAAAATATATTAATGCTTATAACTCATTTTTTTCCTAAAATACCACTTGTCTCACTTCACTTCTCAGGGTTCAATTATTCTTACCATGTGGATACAGCTATTTATATTATATCTGAAATAATAATGAATTAGTTATAACATTAAAATTTAAATATTAGACTTTAAAATCTGTATTAAAACACAGAACTTAGACTTAGAACCAATAAGACAAGAGGTTAGCTGCTCGGAAATTTCAAGGGCTGCGCGGACCGATCATATATTAATTGAATAACTGTCTTGCTCGGAATGAGTGCGCGGGGGCTTCCCAACTGCTGCACAGCTGCGCGCGCAGCTTAGAGGGAACGTTGCTTAGAACTAGACTTCATCTATGGTTTTTCATTTTCAAGCTGTTGGCAATCATTAATTTTTACCACTAAATTGAAATTTCCATGTGTGATTTCCACGTTTGCACTTTATTTTAGTACTATGTCTCGACTGATACATTTTTTTGCCTACATTACTATGTGTTATGCAAGGATGACTTTGTCATTTCTGTCTTAGACTAAGTATAAGAAATTGTTTATCATCTTTTGATGTCAGCTTTACTAAATTACGACAGCATCTTGAGTGTCTTGTATTCTGGGACTCGTTAGAATTAATGCCTATTCAGTAGGTAAACATAACTAAGGTTTTTTTTCAAAGTAAGATGTCAATGTTATTGACCAATTAATACATTTCATAGATTTTCATTTTACTCGATTAAGGTGTACTTTTAATATACCAGGTCCGAGATCAAGTCATCAACGTCTCAACAAGCTCACGGGTTAAAATCTCAGTACGAGCAGCTTCATGAATTGATTTATGGAATTTAGTTTAAAGGCAAGGATATGATAATTAAAATTCCTTTCCAATATCCAATTATAAAAACAGCGTGTAGCGAGAGCAATTAGCTAATCACTAGTCTGGTCATAGTCCTATCTTTCTATCCCTATTCTCTTAGAAGAAAGAGAGGTCGAGCTACTGAGTTAGAAGCAGTTCTCATAGAAACACTTCTGTTGAAATAAACACTATTATAAGTTCACTGGCTAGATATTGGGAGCGGACATGGTTAAAAAAATAAATAGTAACACTCAAAACTCAGTTATTGTGCCAGTAAACCCGTTAAGCCCTTTAATGAATTTTGAATTAATATTTTAACTCAATTTTATAAAATCATATATCTGATATTTTCAAATATGTATAAACTTTATGCAGTCTTCAAATGTATATTCTGATATTCATAAATATTAAAAAAGATAAATTTCATAAAATAATAAAACTAATAGCAAGATTTTTGATGATTTTCATATTTTACACACCTATCAATTTAAACAGACTATAACAGATACAAATTTGTTTTTCGATACATTTTTTTTTTGAATTCATTATTAATTCAAAAATACTAACATTTTTTTGGATAGTATCGGGGCTTTTCTCACCTGCACAAAGATCTAGTCATTTACTATGGACGGTCTGAAATATGCAACACCATCACATAAGTGTTAGTATAACACATATTGACTGTGGAAAGGAAAAAGGACGTAACCCACAGTTTTTTCAAAATAGGTTTTTTTTGATAATCACAATGTATCAAACTTGATCAATCACACGTTCTATCAAAAGGATGGAAGCTGAAAATGCCGAATTAGTATCTAAATTTAGCTTTTAAGTTTTGAAAAGATGATCTTGTAAAAAACTAAAACCAAGAAAAATGACTGAAATAAAGTTTTTTCCTAGACAATTTCTTTAACTAGTATTAGATTATGTCAATTAAACACCAGTTTAAAAGTCTCCGTGCACTTCAAGGTTGTGTATAATTCATAATTATCATCAAAGCACGTTTTTTGCGCCTCCTGTAAAATTTGATGTGTGGGTTACGTCCTTTTTCCTTTCCGCAGTCAATATGTATGAAATGTATATAATATCTATGAAACACATACAATGTCGTGGTGTATGATATTAAGTAAGAAAAACAGAATTTTGTTTTATTATACAAGATTTTTAATGTCTTAGCAGTGAATGATCACTTTTCCCGACATCTAAGCGTTTAACAGATCGACTATAAGGACCAATGTATCTTCTATGATGACAGCAGTGAAGTGTTTGGTAGATAAAATATGACAACCGTGAGCATAGGCGCAGTTGTGTTGTATCAACCGTCAGAGGCTATTACAGAAATCATTACGCTCACCTTGTCGGTGTTGCGTATTTCACGCCGTCCAAAATAATTGTCTAAGTCCTTACGCACATGAAAATAGCGCTGCATGACTGTGACATGTAACAGCGTATCTAAAATATTTATGATACATAGCAAATATTTATATAACCCAAAATGATTATGTTTATTCACAGGGAATCGGTGGATGT
Organism: Himalopsyche tibetana; assembly: GCA_030503985.1. Lineage (NCBI taxonomy): Eukaryota > Metazoa > Arthropoda > Insecta > Trichoptera > Rhyacophilidae > Himalopsyche > Himalopsyche tibetana. The sequence continues at coordinate 20,027,104 of JAPJYX010000009.1, read as the reverse complement.
ATCTTTCATCGCTGAAAGGATGGCGGAATAATCTTGTACGCTCGTTCCACTTTAGGGCTATTTAGAAAAATTCTTACTACCTATATAAATCAATTCACTTCATTAGGTAGACAACGTATGAGTACTAGGGTATACCAAAAAATAGAACTTCAAGATTATATTTTTAGAATATTTTGTTAGATTGTTAGTCACTCATTTCTATTGGTATTTTAAATACTACTTACTATATCCTATTCAATTATTTTCAATAAAAATACAAAACAAATAGCAGTAAATAGATGCTATCTTCAGAAATCATAAAAATATATTTATAGTTAGCATTTGAAATGCTTAGCAAAAAATAAACATTCATGTACAACTGATAAAACTTACTCATCTCCCTTTACTTTGTTAACATATATTTTTTTATTTATTATGTAATACATTGTTTTACCATTCCGATGTTGTCAACGCATATATATGCCAAGGATTTCCCAGTTTTTTTTTTGGGAAAACGTTGCAATGTTTTTGCCAAATATTATATTTTCTTGATTCTTTTGCATCATAATAAAATCATTTGAAAGCATTTTTCTATAAGCCTTCATACTTGGCATGAATGCTTCAAATTAGTTCCTCTGGAAAGCCAAAATTTTTCCTTTGTATTTTATAGTTATATATTGTTAACGACATTTCATTGTACTTTTAAATGTCGATTATTTTTGTTCTACCTGTATCTTTTGTATTTTGTGCATCTTTTTTTTACATCTAAAATGCTAAGAAATTATGTTAGTGTCAATGCATAAAAATCTGTTACAAATTGTAAACATTAGAAAAACTGGGGAATGTATTGATATATTTATATGAGTTTTATTTTAGTATGCTTGTATTAAAAATCACTTAGTTAAAATGCTTAAAATATTGTGAATTCTCGATCTAATTAACTAGTAAAAAAGAAGATTTTTATTGGGTCTGTGTATTGGTCGCACAAACTGAAATTATTATGCTTATGTTTCAACACAATTATTATGACTGTACTGAATAGTTCAAAGTTACTTTTAAGGTGTTAACTGTCAATACTTGGTGGAAAGGCATTATAATAAAAATAATAAAAGATTTTTAGTACTTTTTCCACATAAAATTTATTAGATCAGGACTGGTTTCGCTCATCGCGAGCATTATCAACTGATTTATCATTATTATTATGCATTATCAGTTGATAATGCTCGCGATGAGCGAAACCGGTCCTGATCTAATAAATTTTATGTGGAAAAAGTACTAAAAATCTTTTATTATTTTTATTAGTTCAAAGTTAATCTAATCTGTCTAATGTACACTTGTGAAAGAAATCTTCAGATGGTTGCAGCCATCTAATGAAGTGTTATATTGATTTTACAACAATCGTGCAAATATAGATCCTACATAAAAAAGATATTGTCCTTGCAAAAACTATACCTATTGGGATTCTACAATATTTTATTATTGTGTAATAAACTATTTTTAATAGAAAATTTTTTGGTTGACAAAAACTTGGCTGTTGTACGTTTTATTGTATACTGATGACACGTTGAAATGAACTTTTTATCGAAGTACAGTACAAGTAGTGTACCCCACTCACCAAGCCGGCAAAGTGTAAATACTGTGTATTTGTTTGTAATTAAGAAGTTACGACTAGGGATTGCAATATCGGTAATACTGAATCGGGGATCCCGGTATTTATGGTGTTTTTCAATACTGATGCTAGAATTTAACCAAAAACTAATTTTATATGTATGGAAACATCACATGTTTTAGCAAATTGTTTGCAATTAATTTAATATTATAAATCTGCTAAGGGTCCTATCAATATTGGCAAATTGCCAAATTCAATGAGTCTTTCAATGATGTATTAAAATTATAAATTCTTTATGAAAATCAACTGTATGTGGTAATGAAAAAAAAATTAATGGCAGAATTTAGTATGAAATATTGTTTATGGTTTACTCATGCTGCATTGCCATATTTTTTTTGATTTAATCTTATTTTGTAACACTGGTATTGCAACCCTTAGTTACGACATATTGCTGGTTATCAACCTGTATTATAGATGGATTTCCAATAAATCTTTTACATTAGTTATTTTACATCGGATAAAAACGTGTCGAGAAAAAAATAGTTGAGAGCTTAATTTAATACTCACATCAGTCATTTTATTTATAACTTAAAAATCATGGCACATTTTAAGGTGCTTTTTTTGCATTTATTATTAATTTGTATAATCTTGTTACATATATAATACTTTTAAGTTTTTCTACATAGGAACGTAAGAGGAAAAATTGTTGTTCAAATAATATTGTTTTACTCATATAATCTGTGATTGTCTTAAGACTCTAGAAATATTATAATAAATAGAAGGCCTCCGTCGGTCTTCGAGAGACGATAGCGGCACATCAGGAATACACAAATTAATTATTGACACAAATCTTTTTGAAAGAATTCTTTTCAGACTTCTGACAGAATAGTGCTCCAAAATTTGTGATACAACAGTTCCTTGACAATAGTTTTTATTTACATGAATGCAGTAAACTGCTTTTACTTTTTAGTAACACTATAGTAACGATCTCCAGTTTTCAATCCGTATATTAGATAATACTAACAAAATGTTACCATCTATTGTATTTATTGACAAGCCATTTCTTGTTATGTTTTATAATGCGGATATACATCCTTGTGGGCTTGATGAACTTTTATTTCGATTTAAATCTAATCCAATTCGCGAGGTATGTAATCCGGTAATACTTGCTGAACCTTCAGTCTCCATCTTTGTTTTCTGGCTTCGTGCTCTCTTTCTAGCTTCATAATTGTCGGTAACGTTTGCCAGTATCCAATAACTCTCCACACTAATCTACTGTAAAGCGATACAAACATATTAATCGTGTGATTACAGATATTTTATATTTAATGAAATTAAGTATCTCGTATTGAAAAAATCATATTTCATTTTACCTATTGTTATGATTCACAGCCTTTTCCCATTGTCGCTGTCTGATATGTCTTACGTGTAAAACATTTGATCGCCATAGCGCAAACAATCTTTCAGTCACATGTAGCTCGAACCAATCTTCTGCAACTTGTCTTTTATGAACCATTACTGTGTGATCCTAAAGCAAAAAAAATGACCATGATGTTTAAGCAAAATAACCAGTGTGCTTGCTTGTACATGTTAACTGCAATGCTCTAATTTGCATTAAATTATATGCATCTCGACACAGTAGATTTCGAATATCAAATACGATAACAATATGTACAACTTTAACAGTTTATAAAGTATTTACCGCTTTCCACTCGTTATATATCCATCTTGTCAATTTATTATTATGCATTGTATTTGCTCTTTCATTGCGATTATCGATAACTTCTTGTGTATATTTATGCCATCCGAAAAAATGTTTCTTCAGAATACTCAGCTCATGATGTCTGACAGCAAAGCTGAAATCGTCTTTTGTTTTCTTGACAAATAAAGACCACGCCCGAATCCCGTACTTCAATATCAATTTCTTCTCATAGTGTAAATCTGCCATGACCGTCAATCCTCTGATCCTTTCGCGCATCTGCTGATTTCTAATGGCGATCAATTGCTCCTGTTTTCGCTTTTCTTTAAACTCGCTGAGTTTTTTATTCCTCTCATCGTGATCGAGTAGTTGACGTGCAATCTGCATCTGTTTGATTGTAAAATTTACTCTCAATACCCTATTATAACAATTTTTGTAATTATAACATACTTAAAACTTCTTCTTACCTAAGCACGTAAAAACTATTAGCAAGTCACTTACTATCCACCTTTTAATGAATGTATTCTTAAAATGATCTGTAGGCGATACTTATAGATAGATCTCTTGATATTTCTATTACAAAAATATGACTCTGTAGCTAATTTCATCAATGCGATAAGTTTCTACAAGAATTAAAAATGTGAATTGATAATACTTTTGATTATGCTGATATAATGTCTAGTGTCGTAATAGCCAATGATAAAATTAATATTCATATTCAAAAACCTCAAAGATTCTCAAAAATAAAAAGGAATAATCATACAAAATTTTGGGAAAAATAAAGTTTGAATTTTTATTCCTGTCCATTATTGGCTTTTAACCGGGATAATTAAGAGTATACTGTAGATTTTTCTATTAAACCCAAACGACAACTTCATTTCTTAATATTGCATTATGAAATAAGCTTATGGTCTTGTTAAAAAATATTATCGTAGTATGTCTAAAACAGAGTTTATAAATAAAATTATATCCCTACTTAAGCATCGGCCTTAAAATTAAATAAAACATTAAAATGATTATATTGACACACTTGTTCTTTCATTCGTTCCCTCTCCGACTCCATTTGTCGTCTCCTTTCTCTTACGATATCTCTTTTTTCTTCTCGCTCTCTAGCACGCTGCTCCATTCTTTGTATAAATCTTGGCACCTTCATGCAATGTAACTCCAGAAGTTTATCTAAATGCAGGAGTTTATAATATAAACATACTCGAAATACTGAAACTCTTTATCAAAGTAGTCTATGTAAGGGGCAAAAACGTTATGCATAAATAATTTGATCTTTGGAATTATTAAAGTGTGTAGATTTTTCAACGACTTCACAGCTCTGCTAAGAACAATTCCAAGCTCAGCAGTACCTCAAACTTTTATTATTGTAATTATGTTGGTGGTCACAACATACACATTTACATTATACGACTCACTTTCATAAGACATTGTAATGATAGTCATTTTAAAACAAATCCCAAAGCCTTGGCATAACAAATGTATAAAAATACTATTGTAAAAATATAAATAATATGTGAACACAAATGTATCACAGGTTATAATGCTCAGCCATAATAATACAACAATTTACCTGAGTTCATTTCAATAGGACTTTCTCTGATAATAAATTTTAGCTTAGGTTTAATAGTTTTATCACACTGAATTAACGATTGCCTGACTTCCTTTGCAACTTCTTCACCCAAACTTACATCTTCAACAATTCTTTTCAGTTTTAATTCTTCGATAAATCTTTTTTGGTGTTCTAATTGGGTTTTTTGGAGAGCAATGATATTTTTTTGTGCCTGAAATCTAATGCAATAAAAAATTTACACAACTATAGATTTCCAAAATTTCAAGTTCAATACCTGGTATGGTTAAAAATTTCTACATGTTATCCAGGGCATAAGTGCATGTAAAAGATTTTTACTTTCTTGATTCTGATAGTTTTTGTCATCTTCATTAACACTTGAGTACCGAAATATCGAAAATAGGATTAAGGTACAAATCAAGTATATAAAAATAGTCAGTATGCAGATAAATGAATCATTTCAATATAATAAAAAAAAACAACGTTAACCTGTAATGGTAACTTCCAGAAGTATTGACGGGACCATTTTTATTGTTCAGTTTAATTTGATCCTTATCCAATGATGACGAATCTGAGCAGCTATCATAAAAGTTTTTACTGCCTTCTCGTTGGCTTCTCTTTAGTTCCTTTTTTTGTTGAATGAGTATTTCCAAGAAATTGTTGATTTTTTCATTCTTCAATGCTAAGTCTTTTAAATCTCTTTCTTCTTTTGTGAATTTAAACCATACTTTAAAATACTTTCTTAATATCACACTTATTGTATCACTCTCCATTTTATATTTTCTCTAAAAAATATATAGAAGAATTTAAAGTTTATTAAATCAATTAAATATAGTTTAAAAGAGATACATATAAAAACTTGTTGCTGTTATTTTATTATTTATAATCTTTACTCTCATTGCCGTCATAAAACATTTATCAACTCTATAATTTACACAATAGGTCTAAATGTTTTTTTAAACAGACGACAATGGTGCAATTTTTGTTTCAATTTATAAAGCGTTTTTTAAGAGACGTTTGAAGCTTCATAAGGTGTATGAATGAGCACTATTAGACACTCGACTCCTTACCTTAGGCTGAACCCGGATGAGCTGGCCATAATATGAAACAACATCAAGCAAATTTTAAAAGGAGTTTTTTGTTTGAAGTAAAAATACCTGGGGATAAATGTAGTCTTATATAAATTGTAGTGCCAGCCAAAGTTTCATTAAAGAAAAATTCATTTACGAATGTTATGTTTTATTGGCGTTTGAAAAATGTTTATTGTTTTTTGTATAATCAATATTATTTTATCCCTGTATCGAGTACCAAATATATAATAGTCGGTATCCTAGCAACAACTTCAAACATATTATATCATTGTAGACATGGTAACACATTTTGTGATGACATGTCAATTTGACGTAAACAAATTAACGTGAATGTGACAGCTAGCTGAGTAAAAGTATTTTCTGTTTTCTTTTCTCTGTAATATTACTTGGAAGATAATGCAATATTCGAAGAAAGACGGATTGAATTAAAATATGCAGAAGTTCGCTTACTGTATAATATTATTTGAATGCCTAAGTCAACGCAATCCCGAAAATGCCGCCCGAGGCCTCCTGCATTTACCACATTTGCATGCTTTGATGAATTGGTATGTCAACACTATTTCATACTTAAACAGTTTCTGATTTAAGTATTTGCGAGTTTGCTGTGGTGTTTAAATAAAGGTTTACGTGGCGAAACAAAAACAGATGTAACATTTTTTTTTTCATTCTTTGCTTTCAGAGGCAAGCCATTGATATCCTGAATTCGGAAAACCCGAAACCAGTGAGGACTTACTGTAGCACAGGATGCTTAAAGAAAGAGGCGAAAGCAATAATAGATAAACAAACAATGTATTATCTTAGTCTTATAAAACAAGCCGTAGCAAAACACAGGTGGAAACATGTTTGTCAATTATTACTAGCGTATATTGATCAGCCCAAAGATGATAAACTTTTCACCAAACATATTTTCAATGTAAGTACATATTATTGGTACTTGTTAATTATAGGGATGCCACCGAAGCTCGTGAAATTTTATATATTTTGCTGGATTGTTTTACGAATAAGTTTCTGACAATTTGTTCAATAGCGATGCCTATTTTATTTATGTGAACCCCTCAATCAAAATTTATTTTTCAAACAAATGAATGTGGTGATTGTGCATACTTGAGCTATTTCTTATAACAATACACCACTAATTACCTTTTTATTATATCTTAGAATACTAAGATTTGACTGTTTTACTGCAGCATCATAATATGCATACTATGTTCAACACATGCTAGTGTGAAAACTAGTTAAAATATAATCATATATTATGTATGCCTAACAATAGTGCAGGATGCATTTATTTCAATACAGAATCTCTATAACTACGTTTAAATGGAATGCCATTTATTCTGTCATTTTATTATGTTGGTACTGCTTTATGATAAATAATCGAAGCATTTAATAAGGACTCAGATTTTTTTATTATGGCTTTACTTTGTGTAGAATTTTGATATTGAGGAATGGCTTCCTGATATGTACATAAGTGGTTAGAGAATTTATAAAGGATTGCAGCATGTGCTGCGCATATTCTTAGGAAGACCTTAACCTTGCCAACTAGTTTGATTCGGACATCCTTTTTTGGTCATATATTCAAGTGGAATAAAACTAAACATTTTTGATTCCGATAATAATTAAATATTTTCTAGAATATGGCCATGACATTGAAATGAGAAATCAATGTCAATAATTGAAACATGCCAATTGCTAAGACGAAATCAGGCACCAGCTTTCCTCACTCATTCTAAAATCTTGTTTCTCATTTTCGAATCTTTCTTCAGCTAAATGAATCTATTTTTCTTACACAGGTAACACTGATCTATCTGCTCAATGATCCAGTATCAAAAGAAAATGGAACTTTAGATGAATTTCTTCAATTAGCAGTATCGTGTCAAAATGATGAAGATAGAAGTAAATTACTCAAGAAAATAATGATGATGCCTGAAAACTTAAAATAAATCAGATTGTTTTTTTTAAATTTCGACTGAAGGTGCTTGATGGAAATTTAATAATAATTTAGAATTATTTTCATTTTGATTTTGTACACTTCCATAAAATTCTTGGTCGAACACGACCCGGGTTTCGCCTCTCGGCATCTTCCGGTGCTGCTCAGTGCGCGGATGCACTCGAACTGCCGAGAGGCGAAACCCGGGTCGTGTTCAACCAAGAATTTTATGGAAGTGTACAAAATCAAAATGAAAATAATTCTAAAGTAGATTGCTTTGAAGAAAAAATTAAAATATAACCTTTTTTGTAATTTTTGCATTTCTTCTGTAAATTTGGTTTCAACTTTGGAAACTTCGTTTCAAGTTCACGGTTTCTCATCCCGTAATGGGAACTTTTATACATCAATTTTTCAATAAAATTGTGTTAAAAGGCATATCTGTAATTTTTTATTGTTTCTTAATTAACTATTAATTCTTTCCCAATGATTTCCTACTTTTCTACTTTCTTATCCTCTACTATGAGACAGTTTACAACTTAAAACCAGATCTCATCGAACAACTTTTGTTGAGATGTTAGGAGCTTGTATATCTCACATCAAGAGTAATTATGATATAATAAATAAAACAGAACATTCGGTAAACCAGTTAGTAAATTTATTATTATTAATATATACGTAAACATATAATGCTACAAACTTCTTTATCTCTTTTTCAATACAAAAATATTTGTTTATAGAAATATTTTTATTTTAAAAAACATATTTTTTTTTCCAATAAAAATTATGAAAGTGTTACAGAATCAAAAAAAAAGCATTTTAACTTGAAACTCGATCAGTTGTAATTGAAATATTTCGAAATTTCACTCAGAAGTTGGAAAAATACATTCATCAAACAGTGAACATAATATTTACTAACAAATCATATCCAAAGAATTTTAAAAAAATAATAATAAATAGATAGATTTTACGTAGACTTAGTTTCATATTTTAATACTTGACAAGATGTCAAAAAACATATGCAGATGTTTTAAATGATTTGCACAACTCGCTCATCTTTCCACAAAGTTATTTTTTAAAATAAATCTTAACAAACAGTTATTATATTGTGAAAATACAAAACAGTTCTTGTTATAAATTGTCAATCGTAAAAGATAATACTATTTGAGCTTAATTTAGGCGACACATTAATTATTATTTTGCCACAGTTGAGCAGAATAAAATATGGCTCATCTAGTTGTTTTTTTATTTATTAAATTACGCACATCAAAGGCACAGGTCGGCTTGCTGATTTTCGTTTCTAATAATTCTTTCCACTCGATGCCTCTAATATTTTATGAATATCTTCGTATGACTTTTGTAAAGCTTCAACAAATTTTGCTCCATTATAGTGAGAAGGGTAACTAGTCACAACCGCACCTAGGGCATTATCCATTACTGAATACCTAAAAAAATAAAAATTTAATCCTACAGTCAAATTTATTTAACATTTTACCAAACCTTTTGTTTATAAAATAAATAATAATTCCTGTCATTTCTTGATCATAACAAAATACTGTTGATTAGTTCAATTTAATAAAAATTTATAATTGAAAAAAGAGGTGCACAATTCCTTATCTGGGTAAAACCGCAATTTTACCATTTTCACATGATACATATATTTTATATATATTATTACCCAATCCCGAGGCCATTCGATACAACTGGACCGAATCCACCAGCCATCACCGCCGGAGAAGAGAGAGTGCTAGTACTCAGGATGGAAGTATTCAACATTTTGTATTCCATATCGCCAAATATGCCGGGCAAAGGGATGCCTTTGTGTTCAGCTATTTTTTTCAAGGCGAAGAAATGCCTGTCGAAGCCTTGACCCATGGCGGCATCTTTAGTCAATTCTCCATGTTTTACAGAGCACTTTCTTATCATAGATGCTAAATCAGAGACGTGGGGTGGAGAAGCCGAATGTAGAGAGTCACAAAACGTCTGTAAGTAAAATATAAAAATAAGTAAATAAAATATAAATACTCAAATTCAATTTAGTTATTTCTCGAGTAACATTGTTCCTCACATATTATAAAGTACATAAGATGCTACATTATCACCTTCGTTTCCATTGTGCACGGTCTCATAGTTTCAGTTCTTCCGTGTTTAAATGCAGCTGTGCTACAGGATTCATATGTACCCACGTATTTTCCCTTTAACAGATGATGGGCAGCCTAAAAACAGTCAATCATTAACCTTTTGACCGCGGCTCGGATCCAAATCGGTTCAGATTGGGCTGCTATAGCAGTCAACCGCGGTCAAAGGCATTATATTTTAAAAAAATCATTTTATTCAACTAGTTTCAAATGTTTGTGATGATTTATCAGGCTGATCGCAAGCATTACATTTTTTTAAAAAATATATTGTATTTCCTTAATTATAACACGCATGTTTTTTCCTATTTTGGTGTCTCTGAATTCTGTGTCTTTTAATTAACGGTGTAGTAGATGACAAGTTATTTTTATTATTGGTATAATTAAGGAAATACTGTAACTTCATATTAACCTTTAAAAGCTCGGGCACCGTGACCAATAGGAATCACTCACTGCCCGTGCATTTTTTTTTGTGCGCCATTGACATCAAAAATTATCTCTGAAACTAGAGATCTTATTCAGATAAAATAAAAAAGGTTCTCAAATGAAAGGTTCAAATTCTCTAAATTTAAAACACGTTTATTAATATTTTATTACATAATTTATACACTACAACGGGTCAACGCATTTTAAGCATGCACTGATGAATCGGTAGTGAAAACATTTTAGCAGTTCCTTATATCACTACTAGATAGGTGGTGTCCGAGCTTTAAAACGTAAATAAAATTATGATTCGATATCTTGAAGTCATTATTCATGTGAGGTAATATTCATATTTTTTATAATACTACATATAATAAATCAGCATAATCTGACAGCGAAGTTTGCCATGACTGCTGGGCACTGAACGACGCAAATCCACAGTTTTGTACGAAACCGCTGGGCATGTTAAGGTTAATAAAATAAAAAAGGTTTATTAGTAGTTATAGAATAGTTATTATTTTCTATTTTATACATAGAAATAACACAGTAAATAATAGTTTTTCGATTGAATACCTGAAAGCCCAACTGCATAATTGAATCTGGACTGACTTTCAAATTCTTACATGACTGTTTACCGAGGCCATCGTATATCAAATAATCTAGCCCGAGGGATGAACACCACTCATTGTATGTTTTCTTGGCCATTGTTATATTTTCTTTGAGCTTTTCGTCCAAATTGAAATCTATAAATTAACATATTCACCAAGACAATAGATTTACCAAAATAATGAATTCAGAGAAGGAACAGTACATATATGCATACGGTTGGAAGCCTCTCTCTTTTTTAAATATGACATTTATATGAATCAGAACTTTATACGATCAAACCTAATCTTTGAACGATTCCATCCAATCCTTCTTCATTGGCCGGGGTAGAAGCATCAATCAAAGGTGTTGTGGTGGTTTCTTTATAAACATCTTGAAAATATCTCAAAACGGCTACACCATCACCCCAAGAATGTTCAAAGTTAACACCGCCGACTCCATCCCCGCTCACCATCAAACTGAAAGACTTGTCAAACCACCTAAAATAATATAATAAAGTTACTGCTGTACATTTAGTTACTATCTTAAAAGTATGATATTTCTGGCCGTACTTATTGGATATATGAAATCCAGTTTTGATAAATATATTTTTGGTAAGGTCAGTGGCGGATTATCCCATAAGCGCAAGAGGCGCGCGCTTGGGGCCTCCAAATCTTGGGGGCCTCGAAGATAGCATATATTACATAAAACCTTACATTTTAATTTCAGTTTCCAATATTAATTATTATTCTACGAAGAGGTTTGCAGCACTTTTATGTAATTCGAAAAGCAGGGCCTCCAAAATTTATTGCGCCTGGGGCCTCCAAAGTGCTTAATCCGCCACTGGGTAAGGTGGCAAATATGTAGGATATTAAAAATAGTAAACATTCTTTACAACATGCTAACCTTTATCTTTCTGAAAGACCCAAAGAAAACCATGCAATTCTCTAGAAAGCTTGAGGCTAAGCATATGCTGTGATGCAGGAGACGCAGCGCAGGGCAACACAGAATTGGCAGGTGCAGCCAGATGAAGAAGAAATATGCGATCACCGTATGCTTGCGACAGCTGCGTTACACAAGTGTCACATATGAATGACACGTAATGGCATAATTTTAAAATGTATATTTCTTTACAAAATGAAGTTCAAGATTCATTTTTTTACGAGTAATTAAAATAGAACACTAAGTTCTCAGTAAGTGTAAATAAAATTTCAAACTTCTACGATACAAAACCTACCACTGCATAAAAAAAACACTATTTGAGCTCTGTAAATCACTGGCCAAGCTAGTGACATGAATAACACATTTATCCAATATAACTAAACTTTTAATGCCTTTTAAGAGTAGTCTACATCAGTGCTTCCCAACCTTTTTCGTTCCACGGCCCCCTAAATCTAAAAAAAATAATCCCCGGCCCTCCTCAATTGTCTCCGTAACTCCTTTTTTTTTTCATCGAGGAATTTGAAATCTGCGATTTGGTATACTTTTTCCTCAGATTGTCACAGATTGTTTTTTGGCTGTGCTGAGAAGACTTGCAAAGCATCTGGAGAAAACTTTACCTTCTATATGATAAATCAAATTTTTCCTTGATGGATCAGTTCTGTGAGGTTTATGAGCGCCAATATATTGCTTCTCTAAGGTTAGATTACTAAAATAATCAATTCGAGTATGCCTTTTATAATCAGAGAATTAGGTGAAAACTGATCAATAAAAACTTTTTAAAGTTTTAAGGATTTCATGTAGTTATAAGTCAAGATCTCCGTGACATGATTAACCGAGTGAACGAGTGGTAAGTAAAACATTTACATTAACAGCTTAACGACCGCACGTTTTTTTTATAAAATTTCACCTGGTGAAATAAAATTGTAATTTTACTAAATTCACTATAATTTGTAAACAAATTGAAATATCTTTACAAAATTTAATTTTCTTAGCTTCCAGATACTTCGCCTACACGCATAAATGAGTCCGCCGGCCAGCAACCTTTGTTTTTCAAAGACTCAAATACGTGTACGCGGTCGTTAAGCTGTTAAGACAGCATTTCAAAATGTTTCACGTTTGATGTTCGTAGGTTTCAATCAAACGCTGAAATATGAATGATTGAATAATATTATCAATCGTAAAATAATAATTGTTTATAAATATTCCTGTGTTTTATGACAACCATTTAAAAAGAAACATGCATGGTTTTGAGAAGTCTGGTGATTACTAGCAATCATATCAGTGTCTTCCGATAACAATATTTTTACTAATAACTTAAATTAATTGTGAATATAAGAAAATTAAGTCCACTCATAAATTACTAAAGCGTACCTGTTGCTGCCATCGCCGTGCAAATAATTTCTCATGGTTTTATATTTATCATCACCGAGCACCTCATCATCTAATATCAGATTAAATACGGCAGTGTCGATGAGTTTCATGATCCTTTCGTTTCCCGTGTGAGACAGCTGATGCCTTTGTGAAGCCCACACGTCACGGTCTTGGGTTGTCAAAATGCCTACAGGATATTCGGCTGGTGGCCTTTGATCGTTTAAAACATATTTTAAGCGAGATACTATCTGAGATGGTGTGATCAGATTACCTGTAAATGTCAAATATAAATGGTTTATTGATATATTCATCACCTGAATTTGTATTTTATGATGAGCGGTTTGTTTCTTTCTTTGACTTGAAATGAAATTTCAAATTTATTTGAATATAAACAGGGCTGTGAAGTTGGACTGTTTTTACCGGAGTCGGAAAAAAACTAATAACTCTGAATCCTTTTTTAATTTTTTATGTATACAAATCGCCAGACTCAAAAAATATAAGAAACTTTAAACCAATAAAAACAATTAAGCTATCCAATAAATAAATAGTATTTTGTAAGATTACAAAAAGTTAAAATACTGATATGAGAAATTCAGAACGCTAAGGAAGTTGTTAACCGTAAGTACATACAGTATTAGTAAGCCAAATATATTCGAAAAATAGCCTATTTATCATATTGATTGGTGAAATAATGACCGTATGTACTGGAAGGCAAGGAAATGGTTAAACAAATTGAAGACTATTTCAAGGAAGGAAAAAAATATTTTTTACAATTTTTGTTTCATTAAAAGTTGGATTCGACTTATTCAATGCCTCCACAGCCCTAAATATATATATTTAGATTGAGGGAAAGGTCTTAACAATTGGACGACAGAGGGCAACAAATTATGTTCTATATTGTGAATATCAAAAATTGCTTTACATCCGACATCTTTAGTTGAAAATAAGCCAAACATTGACAGAATGTCTATTATTACTAACCCATTATTTAAAAAAATAAAGCAGGAAAACATAGAAGAAAAAAAAATATGTTTTCAACAGAAGATAAATTTAAATGCTGTTTGATTATATTCATTTACGGGAAAATATTTACCATCCTTATCTAAAATTTCGAATGAATAAAAGTGCCCCCTTCTTTGAACTAAAATGTGTTTGCTTTTTGGATCGTTAACAATTCTGTCCATTCCCATCTCTGGTATACGACTCGATCCAAACAGTCCTGTATATTGGCTCATATCCAATGGAAAAGCTTTATAAGCGTATGCTCCATACCTGCAAAAAACAGATTGCGTAGTAATGATTCATTAAAATTGACAAGAATTAATTTTGATTTGAGAAATAATCGAAGAAGCTGTCATACAACATATTTTATTTAGAAAACAATTATTCTATAACTCACCAAGAAAGTGAAGAAGGCAAGAAGCCCGTGACTCTTCGGAAAGCATCGGTGTCGCTTTTTTTCGGATTCAAATGAAAGACTTCTGGTTCGAGAATTCCATCTCTCAGAGACAGCATAAATCGCAGCGAAGAAACCGTAAAGTTGGCCGCAGCCAAGAGTTGATTATTTCCTTCAATTTTTGTGTTTTTGTTGAAGATAATCAACGGGTTGTAGTTTATCGGCAACGGAATACGGTCGCTCAAGTACGTTTCGAACCAAATTTTTGAAATGTAACTCGTGTGTTTGTTTTGTTTGTCTTTTTTTCTCAGTTGCTTATCGAGTTCTAATCCCACCCCGCTCGCGAAGCTATTGGCTTGCGATTCAACATGCCTAAAGGACTCTTCGATCAACAGGGGCCGTTGAGCGGCAAGATATCTTTCGCAAGATTTCTTCAGCACAGGTATCGGTAGGCGAGGGAGAGACTTTTGGAAGTGCATCATCGGCAGTTTACTGCGTTGCATAAATTGATATTCAGGTGATTGTACATTAGATTTTTTGCTAAAATATTTCGGCCACGATTCATTTCTGACCGATTTTATTTTAAAACTGTTTTTTACTGTCAACATCTTGAATCTAAAAAAAACAGTTATATGTATATACCAGCACAGGGGAAAAGTTTTAATGAAATAATGCAACAATTTTCAAATTCAATTTTTCGTGCTCATAGTGAAACTAACAGGGCTGTGTAGTCGTGAAAAATGAGCAGATTGAAATTTTTTTGAAAATTATAATTAATGATGTGTATTCAAACATAATAGTACAAGGTTGGAATTGGACAAAATTGCATGCTTGGCTGACTAAAGCTGATCTGATGGAATACATATATATAAGTTAAAATATAATTATTTTAACTTACATTTTTTACATATTATAAATTTACATACATTTTTTTCATGGTCAGATTAAACAAATTAGTCATTTATTTCTTGCAACTTAGTTTCATATTTCTGTGTTTACGTTATACATCATGTGATATATTTTTGTTTAGAAATTGGCTAACGTACAAGACATAATAGGATATATTCAGACCCTATCAGAAATGGGGGTGTAGGAGGAGCTATTACTCATATCTGTTAGAGTTAATTTTTCTAATTTTCGAATTCAGTATGTATTTTATTGAATCACTTGAAATATATAATATCATATAAGTAGTTAGATTTAATGAATTATTAGTTTCTTAATGAGTTGAACTGAAACACCGATGCAGATTTCCGTATTATTGTTTGATGAATATTTGTAAAATGAATTGGTTATTGGAAAATTATACAACATTAAGTACTGTAGTCATGAATAGAATAATAATACTTTCATACTATTCAAAGTGTTATCAATAAATTCCGCTAACTCATTAAACGCACAAGTATTTTGCATGATAAATCCCAAGGTAAATGACACTGGTGTATTCGTACAAATAATCTAAATCAGATGTCTAAAATTTCATTAATGTCAAAATCATATGGTTGAACTTCGGAATGAGATTTGAAACCTACCGCCGACCGCAGTTTTATCACGTATGGTAAAATATGTTCGATTTTATAAGCGATTTAGATTAAACATAATTGATATCGAGGCACATTGACTTTTAAATGCATAAATGCTAAATATCACTTCAGTAAACGTTTATTTAGAGCTGACGTCTAATTCACACAACTACAAAAATATAATACAATTCGTAAAAAAATATTCTACTTGTTGACCATAAGAAATCGTTGCCAACATATAAATTCATTTTCAATTTCAATTTATCAAAAATGAAATTTCATACGTTATAAAATTGTTATTTTCATGATATTTTCACGATTAAAAAGAGTTTCGCAATCTGAAGGTTATTTAGAAAACAAAGTATATGCGACTACATTATTAAAACATTCTAGATAATTATTCTCGTTTACTGCAACTGACTGCAACACAACCAGAGCACAACCCTAATTAACTGTCAAGTTGACATTCGTCAAGATGTTTATTTATGCATAATAATCATAATTATTTTTGTACAATAATGGAGAACGTTAATAGCTTATGTCGTGTATGTCTAAACAAGGGAAGCATTGATATTTTTAATGGGAATTACTGTGATGGATTAACCATTGGTATCCGCCTGAATGCATGTACTTCATTACTGGTTGGTTACATTGAACTTTTTTTTCTTAGCTACTACAATTTTTAATCATTTATAAAATATTATCATCCATATTTCTTTATTAAATGCACAACCTTCCTCAGGTGAATTGTGATGATGGGTTTCCACCGAACATCTGCTCCACCTGTTTGTCTGATTTAGATATCGCCTATAATTTTCGACAAAAATGTCACGCCTCTGAAGTGAAATTACAAAAAGTCTTGAGACATTCAATTAAAATAGAGCATAATACTACATGGGATACTGTAAGCGTTTTTACTGTACTGTTTCTTCGTCCTTTATTTTGCCGAATGTGCTCTTTGCTTATTAGTTGCTTTATGTAGAAACTTAAACATTTGCATAAGTATATGGAACATAAATGTTCGAGCTTATCTCAACAGAAGATATTCTAGGATAACTGCCTGTTTTTCAGAAAGAGTTAAGCACTCGCTATGCTGTTTTTAGGATTATATGGGTGGAATGGAATTTAGAAATCACAGATATACATAAAATCAGCAAATTATAAATCATTAAGTGGTATTTCAAATTCACAATTTTTAAAATATTCGATTTGGAAGGTTATCTTTTTCATAAAAAAACCTGATTTCAGTTTATATCTGTTTGTTTTTTTGTGGTAGTAAGTCAAATTATAGTTATTTGTTTTTATGGAAATATTGTTTATTCAAACATAAACTTATTCTGTAATTGAAATTTTTCTTTCAGGATGTCTGTGATTTTGATGAAGATGTAAAAAGTATTACTGTTGACTGTGGCCTACTAAAATCAGGTAAAATTGCAGAATATGCATTTGCAATATAATAATTCGAAACTATGTATATCTGAACATGTTGAATATTAAAATCAAATTTATTTTAAACTGCATTTGTATTTAAATTTATCAGTTGCAGCCAGCATTAAATACATACTGTAAACTTTAATCTATCCTGAAAAAATGACTCTCTCAACCGATATACTTAAGTAGAATATTCTTTACTTAATTTATGCTGTTTATTTCTTTCTACATACTGTATCTAACTAGTGGCCAGTAACCTATAGTACGGCCTAGATAACAGCGATTATTAAAAAAGTATGTATTTTTCAATTAACTACTCGTTATTTAGTTTCACGCACACTCAACTCTTTTTTACAAAAAACTTTTTAAAAAAGTGATGGAATTCATAGAAAATTTATGAATTTAAGTGAATATGATAAGTGAAGATTCTTAAAGTAAATTACACAAAATATTACTCATAATATGTATTTTGATTAAGAAAAATAATATTCATCACTACTTGATTATATATGGGGACTTTTATGATTTATTTTATGGACATAAATCGCTTTTATTGTTAGAAATGTTTTGACATGTCTAATGTGTGAAGATCTAATGAAGCCTTTTGTTTATTATTACTGTCTTGTGTTGTTGAAATTTTTATTAGGAAATTTGTTGTCCGCTTCTGTGTTTTTTTTATTTCTGGGAACAGTGTTAGAACAAATTATTTGTGTAAAAACATAGTTTTCATTCTTCTTAGTGGACCATGTTATTTCAAAACCGTTTAAAAAAAGAGTTGTGTATATAAATATTTTATATTGACATTAACATTCAGTTGTTGAAAGAACTCCCAAACAGAATACCATGTTTCATTTCCTCTTGACTGGTCAATGTATATACTGTCGGTAATTTTTCTCAATGATGAAATATATTATAACATTCATATAGAATTTTTTTATCAGGAGAAAACTCACAAATGCATACTTCCATCTATGAAACATATTGTTATTTGGAACAATGAAAGTTGAAGTTTTCAATACTTAACCCTTTCCACTCCAAAGGTTTTTCAAAAAAAATCCACCAGCAATTTTTAGTGAATTTGCACATAAAAAGATATTGATGTTATAAATAAATAATACAGTTTTTAAAAAAAAAAATATGAGGATTTCTTACACATGATGTCAACTTACTAATCTGTCAACAACCAAACCTAAAAGAACTAAAACCATCCACTAGCCCCACAATCTTTGAAAAAATTCATTTTTTTTTTTTTTTAAATTTTCACAAAAAGACAAATAACTTTCAAAGCGTTTGACTGAGCAAATCGAAAAATATCACAGCCGGACAACATATTTTTACGTAACCTCGGCGCGAGAACAACTGCCTTTGTTCCGTCGCTGCATTCTTCGCTTGCACCCCCAAAATATTCCATTCTATTGTTTACGCCAAGTAGTTGTCGCAAAGCGTCCCAACTTTCTATCATTCCTAAATTGCTCGACAAATCACGTATTTCGAATGGGTATTCAAGAAAAATATAGAAAAAATTCCTTCACACAAAAATAATCAAATCAAAATATGTAACCGATCATGTCGAGTGACACTCGACATTGGAGTGGAAAGGGTTAAAATGATGTGCTAACCATCATTGTTAAAGGAAAATTTATTTTAAAACAGTCATGGACAATCCAAGGCACAAAACTACTAGATTCGGAAGTGATTTTGATGGAATTTGCTTACTGTATTGCATGCATATTTTGCCTATTACACATTTTTATTATTAACCTTGTTTTCTGATGTTTTTACTTCAAACCTTCAGTAAGCACAATTGTTAAATGTACTTTTGAATAAGATCCATAATCCCTGTGGCATATTTGAAATTTAGATTGGCTGTAAATTATTTCAGTGTACCAGTCAGTCTTGCAATAAATTTTCCGGTACTTCCTTGTTTGACGCCAGGCGGTGAAACCTTTCCATATAATATGTCACATTATATGAGATGTGATCATATTTACCGTTTTTATGTAGTCTATCGTGTTGTCCCCAAGCAGAGCTTAAAATGGTCTGTTTTCTGAAGAACAGCAACCTAATTAATAATTTAAAATCGCGATAAATCAAAAAACTACATTATAACCAAGATTCAGAAGTATTTGATGAGTACTCCCTTTATTCTAACTACATTACACCCCAAAAAGTGCACTAGAACACTTGGAATCTTTCGTTATTTTCATTAATAAATAAAAAAAATATGAAGAAATATTCGTTTTCTTGAATAGTGTGTATTCAAGAAAGCTCACTATCAATTAAAAATAAGTCGACGTCCCGTTTTGAGGGAACAATGAATGGTCACGTTGCGATAATTACTGCGCAACTAACGCCTTGAATTCAATGTTTGAGGACACAAAAGGGGGCAGTTATTAATGTTATTTTTATATTTTAAATTTGGTTGATTAAAACCTCATCTGGACATGGAGGTGCGCCTACGACCGTTGCATTTTTCACCGCCTGGCGTCAAACAAGGAAGTACCAATTTTCCATACGCATTCAACTGTAAGTGTATGTATGTAAAGATAATTACTTAATATTGTTATATTAATTACTTATTTTTGATTCTGCAGAAATAAAATCAGAGATTCGTGAAAATCAAAGCAACAAAATAAATATTGAAAAGTCGAAACCTAATACAAACAAAAATAAAGTAATAAAATTAGCGACACATTCAAAAATGAAGTACAACATGTCTGTCAAGTCTGAAAAGTCGTGTCGAAAATCTGCAACTGGAAAAAAGATGAGTTCATTGATAAATAGAAAAAATCCTATTACTCGAGAAAAAATAAAAAGAAACACTCCTCTAAGCGAAATTATAATGCCAAAAGACACATCAATGCAAGAGTAAGTGAAATAAATGTTGAATCGATGTCAGAAATAGTAATTTGTTCTAAATTATTCTCTTACAGCATACACCATGCATTTTATAATATTAATAAACCTAATGCCGGACCTTTATCTTATAGATGTGAACCAGAAAAATCAAGTGAGCGGGATAAATCTCGAAATCATATGTGCACCACTTGTGGAAAAACTTTTTTGTACTTAGGAAATCTTTTGGATCACGAGAGAGTTCACACTGGTGATAAACCTTATAATTGCGAAATATGTGATCGAAGGTATGCTCTTGTTAAATCTGTACTCAGGAGGTAAACAACACCATGTTATTTTAGGTCAAATTGAGATAGCGACATAATGTAGGATACCATGTGATGCTCCTTCCATTGATATAGTAGAAAAATACCCTAAGTATAACCAAATCAACGATCATATAAAAAAGTAGAAGAAAACCAGTGATTTTCTAACACAAACTTCACAAAGAAGCTCTGAACAGGGAAAATCTGCCATTTTTGATAAAGTGTAGTTACCTCCCATGTACAGAAATATCAAATTTAATTGTAGGTATTATCTGAATATATTTTAAAATAGAAAGTATGTGAACACTTTATCTGGTAATTATCAATATGATTGATTTATTATTCTTTGCAGGTTTTCACAAACCGGTCATCTTTTAGTTCATCAAAGAACACATTCGGGTGTGAAACCATACCAATGCGAAATCTGCCCAAGGTATATCGTATACAACAATATTTACATTCAACAGAACTCTGATTTATCTTTATTTTTTGATAGTCCCGGCCTAACATCCATAATAATAGTCCTAAATAATCCCGCATTCATCGATCTCTGCAATCTGTTGGGTAAATATTATGCTCCAATTAGAAATTTTACTATGATCGGTCATCTTCGTTGAACAGTCACATCTCTTTAAAAGCATTTGTAACTCCATCGAGCCCAGTGGTTCTCACATAAAAGTTTACTGTGACGGTATTATAAACATAAGCTGCCCCATATGGAAATGTTTCGTGGCTGCACCAATTGTTTGTTTTGAGGTGTGATAAAAATAGGAGTTACATATATTAACAAAATGGATCAACTTGTAAGTTTATAACATTCAACGAAAGATTTTATTTTGAATATCAATATTTACTATGAAGCTGTCGGTGGCCGCACACGAGAACCACTGATCTAGCCACTTATCCTGCTGAGACAGTCTTCCTCACTCGTACTAAGATACTACGACCCTCTGTGATCGCTTAGAACGGACTTCAAGAATTCATTTCTCGCCACTTACTAGTTATACTCATACAAATTTGGTGTATTTCAGGGCTTTTTCTGTTTCTCATGCATTAAAGAAACACCTGAGAACTCACACCGGAGAGAGGCCTTATGCATGTACGATGTGCAGCAAATCTTTTGTTACGTCTTATCATTTATCGAACCATTTCAAACGGCACACGGGTGAAAAAGAATTCAAATGCGATTTTCCAGATTGCAATTGCGGATTCGTTAACATATCTGAAATGAAAAGGCACAGAGCGCGACACAACAAGCCGAAAGATTTGACGAAAACTAAGATCAACAATTTGAGCAAAAGCATCCCTGAAAGATATCAATCGATGTCCGCCTCCGAACTTCAAAGTTTTGCAGCGAAAATTCTTCCCAACAATATCAAAATGAACAATGAGTTTAGGAAATATTTGGATTCGATATTTCAACATACCGAAAATGAGATTCAATGACGTATCGTATAAGAGTATTTATTTCAACATTCATTTGTTATATTTTTACAGAAAATAAATGAGTAACAATATCACATGTGTTTTAATCAAAATTTCTACAAAAAACTCATCCTAACAATAAATCTTTGGAATTAGTAAATAGTTACGTCACTCAAGGAATTATATATTTAGCTATTATTTAAAAAATTGATGTCAATGTAAAGGACACTCGCCTGTTCATTACGACGTTCATATTTAATTTGTATAAAATAATTTATTTAAAAAATCACTGGATTTAGGATATGATTAGTGAAAGATTATTATGGCTATGGTGTTGAGAAACATAAAATGGCATTCAAAAGCATCATGCCTCAACCTTCTATTAACAATATTATATAAGTGTAAATTACAAATTATTTGTGAGTGTTGTTACAAAATGGGAAGTGTAAACAGGTGTTTATTCTACCTCACATTCTCATTGAAGATAAGCAAATAAAAAATTGCGTCATATAAAGAAAGATGACTTGCTTTGATATTATACATTCAAATTATTATGACTATAGTTAGCAGAAGACAACACGTGTGGACAATTTATTGTAAAATCTCGTCAAGTTTATTCAGCAGTTTTTTATCAAGCTACAAATAAAACTAGTGTTGTATTTATTCAATTATAAGATTCCTTCAATACCAATACAATAAAGTCTACAAATAGGCAAGGTCTTTTATATATAATAAAGTAGTTTTTTCACATTATACAAGTTGGATGTTATAGAATTTGTATTCCTTTCTTTGAACTTTGAAATTTATTCTTTTCCATTTGTCAATTTTTTGGGGTAGCATAATAAGGTTAAGTTTACATCTGATAATAAATAAATTCACATGGCAGGTTGTGGGTAAAATGCACGTAAAATCATCAAACGGCTGTGGGTCACATACTAATAATTCGCAAACGTTGCTGACAGGCGATCTCTTCTGGATTTTAGCATGTATAACATGAACAGGAAGTTTTCACATTTTGCGTTTTTTTTTATTTTTGTTTCCAGGAAATCTGTTATTATAAAAATCTCAATTTCAAACTGCAAAATCATGTGCGATTCAATCGATTTGGGTAACAATCTAGAAACCAATCGATACCCGACACAAAAGTTTACAATCCTGCATACTTAACTCATTTTCGCCAATTTTGGAAAAGAATCACACAATTAAGAAAATACGGCTACTTTGTTTTTAACATCATTAACCTCTTCCCGGTCACGCCCGAGTATACTCGGGTATTGAAAGTTGTCAAAATGTACACCACAAGAAAACTCGGACAAATTCCACAAAAAAAAAAGCAATGAATTCTTTCACTAAATATGCACGTTTTATAAATATAACATGTGTTTGGTGTTAAGCATAATAAGAAATATGTGATCTTTTTAGAACATCTGCTTAAATTAATTGGACCGGCAAGTGGTTAAGAGTATAAAAATAAAACACATTTTGTGTATACTAATTCAAAATTTTGTAACTAGTACAAAAGAATTGTGTATATTTTTTTTAAAATTAAAATGCTTTTCCTCCAAGAATTAACAGTTAACACCTAAAAGAGGTAAAATAAGTGGTATTATAATAATATATGAAAATTTCTAATCGGGAGATGATAAAAATAGAAAATTACTCAAAAAAACATTGATTAGGAATGGTTGGGTTTTAAACACATACTGGGAACAAAATAGGCATTCACAAAATAAATTAATCATACTGAATTCCATACATTCATTCAAAAGAATATGTACAGTAGGTGTTAAATATATTATTATTGTACGCAACATAACGTATAGAAAAAGTATTATTGTCAATTTATAAAATAATAAACATGGATAGTACACATATCCACAGATTTTTTTAAATAATTTATCGAGTTATAATTATTTTCAAAAAATAAAAAACTCATTTTTATTAAATTTATAGCTGAATTTTACTAACAGCTTCGGGGTTTTCAAATGGATCAATATATCATAATTTTCACAATCTAATAAAAGAAAAATAAATATATAGTTTGTGACAACCCTGAACAAACAATGGAAAGTTAATGACAAGTTTTCATTCTGTGTACATAATAATGACTATAAATAAATATTTATTATGTGTTGAAACAACAAATTAGGTAAGTTAAATCATTTTTTATACAATTTCAAATGGTTCTAAAACGGCTGGCGTAGAGGACTAGATCGAATATTTCAAACTGGCAGGTAAGTGGTTAGTATGATTAGGATCAGTTTCGCTCATGACGAGCATTATCAAGTGATAAGAGAATACAATGTTACAGTGCTATTTATAGGGAACGAAATAAAATTATTAGGGCGAAATAATTTTATTCAAATAAATTATGTAATATTGTATTCTCTTATCAGTTGACAATGCTCGTCATGGGCGAAACTGGTCCTACTGATATTGAATATAAATGGAATTAGTACAAAAGAGTATTTTATTTTTTAAATATAATGCCTTTCCGCCAAGTATTGACAGTGAACACCCTAAAAGTGAGTTATAATTAGTAAGCAAGGTAGCCGTAAACATCACATCGTTTATATATTAAATTATAATTTTGTCTAGCAGCGTTTATAGTTCATCGTGATCTATAGGCGTGATGTAGGCATTGGCTGCGAGTGCTTTTATTTCTGAGTACAGTGCTTCTTGGGTGAAGCCGTCGATCGTAATGCCGCCTGTTATTTTCGTAACACCGTCCACTCTTTGAAACAGTTTTACGGTTGGATAGCTTCCTATGTCTTCATCTTGACACAGAGCTCCGTCTCTTTGACAGTCAACCTTGCCACCTACAACTATACTCTCTAGCCTCTGAAAGGGAATATTTAATATAAAATATTTGTTAAATTAGCAATACGAGAAATATCAAACAAAATATTTACGAGACAATAACATTCAAAGAAATTATTTAAAAAATTGAGAATTCTGGCAGTTCATAAATGAATGTCGTGTTTGACCAACTAAATTCTTAATGAGTTTACAGAAGGAAGTTGTTCTACAGGAAATGCTAGTTACTCGGTTGCTTTACATCTTTTTTGGAGAGATAATGAATAGAAGGATAAAAGGATAGGTTAGAACTACTGGGTATTTAATTTTAGCTGCTTTGGGAATTACGAGTTTGGCACTCTAGGCTGATGACATTTTATTCACAAACCTGTATAACTGTTATGAATTCTGGCTCAAACTGATGACAGAATCCACACCATGGAGCAAAATACATGATCACCCACGTACGATCCTCTCTGAAAAAAGAAAAAAAAATGCTATTGCATATTTAAAAGTTTACAAGGCGATTTTTTTATTTTTAAGCTGATCATGTCACCATAACTAACCTGTTTAACAGAAGATTACTTTTGAAATTGTCGGTATTCAAATTGACCACTGATGAGGGTATAAATGAAAGTACCCATTTTTGCATAGAAGAAGAGTCTCTATTATGACTGGAATATATTCTGAAAATATGGAAATATGAGACATTATTTACCAACAGTATAGAGATTATTTATATTGAAAATGAAAATATTATTATTATGATCATCATCAGAACCGCTACAACCCCAGGTGGGTTTGGCTGCCTCTATTAAATTTCGGTTAAAAATGGCCACCCACTTATAATATAAATTAAAATATTCAGCAGATTTCCGGTGAACATGAATTAAGGTTAGAAAGGCTAAAGTTCTGTACAATATTTATAAATAAAAGTCAATTGTAAAATGATGATTGTTTATTTTTGACTGGCTGAGATATTTACTGCGGTTGTCAAGACCAGGGGTCTCCAAATTACGGCCCACAGGCCAACACCAGTCCGAGAGCACTAACAATTAGCACAGCGACCAATGGTCTAGACCATTTTCCATATCATTACGCTATTCAATGTAGTCAAAAAGTGAAAGAAGTTAAAGTAGATTTGGATATGCGAAACATATCTGTTAAACTACGCCCAGTGAATCGGTAGTCTCTTTCTTGTATGTGAATATCATACTAATGAGTTGGGAACAAACAGGAACAAGGAAATGTGAGTAAAACTTACGCCATGGTATTGAGACCTCGAGATCCAGTCGGGTAAAGTCTTATGGTAGGGTATGACCTTATACCCTGCTGCGAGCAAAGCTCGACTTGCAGTTCACAATTTACTGCACCAACAAATACTTTTTTCAAGTGAGAAAGCTGGAAATATTTAATATGGCGTGAGTTGAGTGTGTAAGCTTAATGATAATTACAAAAATCTCAGCTATTATCAATACATGGTTATCATAGTACAGTGGAACCCAGTATCTTCGAAATCATAAGCAATTATAATATTAAGCCTCTTAGCTCACATAATACTCAAAGAAGAAAAAAAAAGTATCTACCTTTTCTGCCATCTTGCGCCATTCGGGTTGCAGTTTTTGGCAAGGACCACACCATGGTGCGTAGAATTCGACTACATATAAGTGTGATTCAGGCTTATTTCCAAGTTCATTTTGGAAATTATCAGCGTTGAGCGTCTTGACTAAAACCAAAAAGAACATTGTTAAAAAAAAGATATAATTATCGTATACATAAATTCAAAATCTTAAAAATTTTAACCATGGCAACCCTAGAACTGGCAGCTAGGTTGTTTATGGGTTACAATACAAAAATTGATGTTGTGTACGGAAAATAATAATGTTGATATTTATACAATATTACCATAATTAGATTTCATCATCCGTATGAATTCCACAATTGCCTGTTCATTGGATTCCCCTTGGAACGTATTGACAGTACTGGCGTTGTATATCACTGTCGTCGGATAACTGTGCACATTGAAACGAGAGCAAACATGGGAGTGGAGAGCGCAATCAACAGTTCCAAACTGAAAGACATGTTACTATTATATTAGATATGTTGAATTGTACAGCGATATTGGAGCTATAAATCGTTGAGTATATGTATTTACCTGTATAACATCTGGAGTAAAGTAATTACTGGCTTTCCTCAAAGCTGGCAATATTTTCTTACAGGGCGGACAGCCAGTTAAAAGCCATCCGACGATCCAAGGAGTTCCTATAATAAAGCAATATGTTAATATTATAGTGATGACTTGTCGCATATATTTTTTCATCAAATCAAATGCTTCCGTGGTGAAATAAAAGTAATAATAGGACACATATCGACTGTGGAAAGGAAAAAGGACGTAACCCACACATATCAAATTTTACAGGAGGCGCTAAAAACGTGTTTTGATGATTTTGTGACATATGCAAATTATGAATTATACACAACCCTGAAGTGCACGGAGACTTCTAAGCTGGTGTTTAATTGACATAATCTTATATTAATTAAAGAAATTGTCTAGGAAAAACCTTTATTTCAGTCTTTTTTCTTGGTTTTAGTTTTTTACAAGGTCATTTTTTCAAACTTAAAAGCTAAATTTAGATACGAATTCGGCTACTATTCGGATACTAATTTGCAACTTGCATCAAGTTTGATACATTGTGATTATCGAAAAAAACCTTTTGAAGAAACTGTGGATTACATCCTTTTTCCTTTCCACAGTCGATATGTAAGCTTCAGATTATTTACTCCAACGAACGAGTGTCAACAAAACTTATTTGAGGAAAAATTACTGTATTGAATCTACTAATGACACATGCATTCCAACCATAAATTATAAAGACTTTTCCAAGAAGAGTGCAACATTTCCGTTCATCAAGACTTCGAGGGCAGACTATGTAGGTCGAATGGGAAGTACTCGATCGGAAAGTCATATCCTAGATTACAAAATCACTGGTCGTAGATTAATTGGCAGGATTAAACTTCAACGGTTTGATGCCATAAATGGGGATTTTAACCCTTTGAGTGGTGAGTTAATTTTTAGTAAATTAGGCTTTTTTGTATATTTTGATTAGTTTTACAATTGATACACACAAAAATATAAAAACACTTTTTTTTGTTTATTGGTCAGTCTGGGAAGTATATTGAATAATATTTCAGGTGGTAAATCTTTTTTTATAATTTTAAAACGCATAATTAGAAATATAAATTTACAAACTCATTTTTTTTTCAATAATTTTCTAGAAGCTATTACTTCCAATTTGGGTCTAGATCTTTTTTTGCTTCTTTTTGTTAACATGACCCGCTCTACTGACATTGATTCCAGGAAGGGAATCGCACCGAAAAGTAATTTTACGCTCAGTTTTGTACGGCTACCGACTTGTGTACAAATATTCACTTTTTTACAAAATTATTTTGCTTATTTGCAACCAATAATAAAAATAATGTGACTGCCAAAAATCATAGATATATATGTTCTTTATCCGTATGTGAAGAAATAATGACAATTCAATTAAAAGCATGAGAATGCCAATGGATATTGGACAACACAACATTCTGCCGCACGTATGCGGCGATACTCCTCAGAGGGTTAAAGCAGGCAGTGCAACGATGGAAATTTTTGTAAAAGGTTAAATCCTGACCTTGGTTGTCAGGCTAACAATGATGATTACTTAGTTATATTTACACCTTTGATAAAACAAGTCATAATTTAATATTATTAAGGGGTCAAATTTGAGACAAGTAAAATCAAGTGTTTTAACCCTGTAAGAGCACTGTACATGTTATACAATGGTACACTCTTATCTCATTTTCACATTTATTGCATTTATCGTTGGTATGGGGAATTTTCCACATTTATCAGTGTTCCAAATTTTGCTTCGTTGTGAAAAGTATAATTTAATTTAATTTATTCTACAAAAGTAAAATTGTATTTTTTTTTTAAATTTTACAATTTTCATATTGCTTCATATTGCCTCAAGAACAATAGCGTTATCATGCTATCAAAAGCTTAAATAGTAAAATAAATCTATGAATATTTTTTTGGTGCAGGAAACTTTTTCTGTGCCTGTGCATTCTTACCTTCTGCCATAATTCTATTTAGATCTTGAGGAGACAAAGCGTGCAAATTAGTAGCAGCGTGTGTTTCCCGAGCAAATTTTTCAATGGTGTGCAAAGAGGCTCTTCCATTGAGCACTTCAAATGCTCCACCCTTTTTCAAAATCGCCCACGTTGGATAACGGGCAATGTGAAGTGAAGCGCAAAGATCGCTGCTCTTGGCGCAGTTTACTTCACCTAATAAAACAAAAAATCAATAAATTCGGGTAGTAATTAACATTCTCCAATTGCAAACACTCCCAAGGTAAAACATATTATTTTTGCCATGTTCACTTTCAACGGGAAGCATATGGACACCGAATGGAGTTGTTGTGCTATGAGAACTGTTTGTTATTCAATCGCTCAAGCTCTCTTTTTCCAGAGATAGAAGGATAGCAAAGACGGAAACAGGACTAGAAGCAAGCTTATCAATCTTACTAAGCCCTGATTTTAAAATTGACTGGTTGGGACGGAATTTTTCAAATTAAATACATACATTGCCAGAACACTATTTTATAATTCAATAGTAAATTTAATTTATGAAAGTATTTTTATTGTAATTCAATAGGGAAGATACTGAAGAGCAGCATGTCGACCGTTCAGCTAAATATCCCACGTTTGTTAAAATATCATGTTTTACCTATGTGAAATCCATCCAGTAACCCATTTAGCTTTTTTAATGTAACTGTTTTTTGTGTATCCATTCCTAATGTGAAACAGAGTAGCCATGGTGTATCAGCACCTATTCTCAGCTGAGTTCTGGCATCCTTAAACAGTTCAAAAAAGTAATGACAATCAATTATATTAAGTACATCAATATTATGCATACAATATTCCAATATTGGTCTATCTGTTTTGAATTCAACCATGAATATGGATCTAAGGCGGTCTCTTTATTGATGTAATATAAGTCAACTAAGGAATTTGTACAATACTGTTACTGTTATTGTTAATATTACATTAATATTGATAATTTATTGACACACCTGGAAACCTTGTTGATCCAATTTTTGAGCTTCCGGCAAAAGATTAAGAACTTGATCGGCCAGTTCAGTATATTCATCGCCGCGTATGGGCTGCATCATCGGAGATTCATTTTCTTTTTGTTGCCAAAAGAGTATTTTGGATGATTCATCACCGGAGAGCTCTGCAATAACTTTTTTATCATCAGTAAAACCAACTGTGACCAGGCCCCGCTGTAAAATAAATTAAAATGAATAGTCTCTGGTTCTTTAACATGGAGAAATCTTAAAATACTCATAACTTTTCAGTTATTGTGTATGGAAATTAATTATGAAATTATGAAAATAGCCAAATTGGTTGGCATCTTGAAGAGGAAAATCCTGCTGGAAATATAGGTACCCGAGTGAACGTGGAGATTCAGGTACAACGATGGACTCTACGACTTGCATTGTGGTTTAAAGCTTTCTATCTACATACAATTGCAAAAACTGTGTTTGTGAAGTCATGTGCAGCGTATGCAAGAGATACGTAAACCAAAAACACTCCTCATTCAAGACTAAAAGAGACCGATCAGGAGGCCACGGATTCACAAACAAAAGGAACAAAGAGTATCTTAAACTCAATGAATGTTACCGCAGTGAAGATGGTAAATGAAATTTCGCATACCAATACTGCTGCTACTTTTATTCTGGTGTTTTTGTCAATGCAAGGCTCATCCGGGTCACACAGGAAAAGCAGCCATGGGGATTTTCCCGCATCAATATTACCGTCTATCGTCGGTATTACAAATAATTTGGACAGGTGGTGCATTATGAACTTCTCCATCGCCACAGCATTGGTATTCCCTTCATATTCCGTGCCATCATTCATAGATGCCTATGTGAATGAAATAAATAATTTCCGATTAGTTGCATCATTATGCATGTTCCTCAATTCGACATGTTTTAATTGAAATCTTTGATAACATACTTTTTCATTGTAAAATAGAAGTGTCGGATATTGCTGTATTTGTAATCGCCAACAAAGATTTCTATCATCTTCGCAATTGACAGCTCCTATTTTGACCTGAAATCGAAATTATAGTTTTAAAAAGGAAAACTACTAAACACTAGTCCCTGCAAATTCTGTGTAAAGAAAAAACACTGTGCATTAAGCTTGTAATAAATTGATATTTTAAGCATTATGTATATACTATGTTTAGCACTGAGCTGAAATATTGACCAGGCACATCAAATTTAAAATATGGAATTTCTTTCAACTCATATTATTTAAAATACAAATTTTCACTCACAACACCCTCTAGTACTTCTGATAATTTTCTCCAGTCCGGAGCCAGGTGATGACAGTGGCTGCAGAATGGTGAATAAAAGTTTATAAACCATACTGTGTCTTCAACACTGCTCTCTGAAAGATAATAAGATATTTACCGTTTTAGCAGGTTTTGAAAGTAAGTGCTTCATATGTAAACATAAACCAAACAGTCAAGAATCGTATCAAAAAATTAAATGTGAAATGATAATTTTGATAAAGTATTTTTAATAAGGTCTGCAAAAAGAAATCTCTATTTTAAAGTACCTAACTTTTCCTGATCAGTCACAGTAAGTATACATTATATACAAAGAAATATTTCATTACCAAAATCATCATTTCCTAGAGTGGCTATGAGAGGGTCATCATCATATATTCCAAATTGGTCTCTGTAATAAGAATAGCTATGGTACTGCGGAGGAGATTGGTTTTGGAACTTTTTCTTTCCGTAGAGATCATAGTCTCGCCTTTTTGTAGGATCTTTTAATATTTCGTAAGCTTCGGCTAACTTTACAAAATAATCGTGGGCATTCAGGTCATCCTAGAGAATAAAAAAAGATAAGGCAATCGTTTAGGCTGATAAATGTAGGTCAATTTAAAACAATGCATACGAGCTTGATATCATTATGTATGTATTTAAATTGTGATAACAGCTACACCAAAGATTAAAACTTTCATTACTTTTTATTCACATTCTGGAATTCATTGAAATAAATACTTTTTGATTTTATTCAATCCTGAATGGTTCAATAATTCTTTTTATATATTTGAATTAAGAGTACAAAAACATTATAAGATCTCAATATTCAAAAAGTGTAAGTCCAGTAAGTGTAGATAATTTCTATATTTTACAATAAAAAATAGCATTGCTTACGTTTGATACTTTAAAAGAGGGTTGAACATCAATTTATACGACAGAGGTTGCCATTAGCAACTGGAAAGCAATGTGAAAGAGAGTATATTCAGAAAACAGAATTTTATTTCACAAGGCTAGTTGATCTAAAGGAGCACACTCAAGATGGATTGGAACACTTTTGAAATTAAAAAACTTTTATGTCAAGTCCTTTTGTTAATTTCAAATAAACTCATAATTGCTAGTCAAATAGAAGAAAAAAAAAATATTTGAATTACTAAATTTTATGTAAATATTTTTAGAATCCATTATTCTTAGCTATACTGCATTAAATTAATGTACGTGATATGATTCCAAAAATTACATTAAAAAAGGAAAATGAGCTTAAACTTAGTGAGAAAACTCAAAAAAAGATGTTATAAAATGTTGCATATATTCAAAACACTCCTTGAGATTTATAAATAGATGTGAACATAATATATTAAAATTCAAATACATATTTTAAAGTCCGAAGGCTTTTATCAGTAATCTAATTAGGCAGAAGTTTAATTACAGGATTTTTGTCCGGATGGTGAATTACAGCTAACTTTTTAAATGCTCTTCTTATCTCACGTAAATCTGCATCCTTCTCGGTGCCAAGTAATTTATAAAAATCTTCATCAGCTAATAAACCACAAGGTAAATAGACTATGCAAAGTACCAAATGGATATATGAAAACTGAAACCTGAAAGAAATAGAATAAGTTTGTGTTAATAAACAGAATTTCAAAGCACCATAGACTAATTTATATACACGGATGGCCTAATATTCTATATCTGATCTTCATCACAAAAATTACTTATTGGTTTAGTAAAAATAACGTAAATGATAGCCATAGACTAAAATCAGTGGCAGATTAACCTATAAGCAACTGAGGCACGCGCTTGGGGCCTCCGAATCGTAGGGGCCTCAAAAATTGCTTATATAATATAGCACATATACTCAATGTTCAGATTTTAATATATTTTTACTATTTTACTTGGAGTTTTCTGGCGTTTTTATGTTATCCATAAAACAGGGCATCCAAAACTTATTGTCCCTGGGGCCTCCCGTGTGATTAATCCGCCACTGACTAGTATTTGTTGTTATTTTACAAAAACGATGCAGCCATCATAGTAATTTTCCAGTGAAACGTATGGCCGTAAATAATTATGAAAAGCTGTGCAAATAGGTCACATCTGGTACATTTAAGATAAAATTAATTTAATTGAAAAAAGTAGTGAGTAAAAAAAACAAATGTATAATGTGTTACGTTCATTACATAATAACTAAATTGTTATAAATCGCTACATTATGTACCTACTTGTAAGAGTATTTATAAAAAAATAGTTTTAGGATTCAAATGTGGTTTATCAATTATTTTGTGTGATGGGAGCACAGAAATAATTAGGCACAAGGGTGAGATACCCTGCTATACAGGTACTGCTTGGAAGAAAAAAACATTAAATAATATAAGTGCATCCATAGATAGAGATTATGAACCTAGTAAAAGATTTTGTTATTTTACTGGCCACAGACGAGATATTTCGTCAAATTTTCCGTGCTCAACGAGATGAGTTATCTCATCAATAAATAATTGAAGAATTGAATAAGCCGGCGTGCTATGTACAGATGTACTTTTTTCTATGGCAGCCAAAAGGTTAATAGCATTCAAGTAATATAGAAAAAGTCAATAAAATGTAATATTTATTTAAATTTTAAGCTGTGCATTCGAGGGAACATTTTTTTGATTCTTCAGCTGTTATCGAAGTGACACCAATAATTGTGCGCACGGCATTATAAAGTTCAAGTGCAATGAAATTATATGGAAAATTCGTAATTCATTGTGACTAATAAAAAGTACTTCAATTTTACACTGATATATTATAAAACAAGAGATTTAAAAAAATATTGAATGTTACTTACATTTTTAATAATCTATGAAGATCAAGTTTATTAGCCTTATTTAATAGTTTTGATTGCACATTTTAAAAACCTGAAAAAAGTAATATTTACAGTGATAATCAACAAAAAAAACATTTACAATGTGGGCGTAGCTTAATCCTTATAAAGAAAACACTTTTTTATTATATTTAAATGAATATCAAGATTCAATCTGCGAGTTCAAAAGTGAAAGTTTGTCCTTCTTTATTATTAAAAGCCACATCAGTGTTCAAATTTTATAATCATTAGAAAGGTTTCTACTATAGACAACACAAGTCTTAAAAATGAAAAAAATAGCACAACATAATAAGAACTACAAATAGATACAATAATATAAGGGATTCTGGACATTAGACTAATGTTTTGAGATAATATTCGGTTACTAAGATACCAGAAAAATATGTTTATTGTGTTCAGTTAATGGGCCTAAGTATGAGCGTGGTACGTGAATCATTCATACAAAAGGTTTTGAAACAGTCACAATAGAAATAAGATCCTGAACGCTATGAGAAATACACAAAATGACTTGGCCTTAAGTATACGCAATAAATGTTATCCATGACTTGTAAAATAGTTTCATTAATCAAGGATGGGGATGATACTGATGTGTTTCTAGCTCTATTTATGGGACTAACAAATCTCTTCACATTCACTCAACATTATTGAAGAATGGTTTTAAGAATTTTATTATCCATTAACTAACCCATTACTTTCTTTTCACACCAAATTACAAAAACAATTCTTTTTTTTGGTGGTTTGCCTAAAGCTTTTAGAGAAAAATAATAGATGTTCTCTGTCACTTTTAATTAATTAATTTAAGATGTTAATTAAAAAGGACTTCTATATTGTACATAGAACTAGAGAAAATATTCCTAGTATTCTATGAACCACTGTCTAAATCAGTGCATCCCGACTTGGGGCCCGCCACCCCCTGTGGGTCTGTAGGTTTTCTCCGGGGGCCGCGGCAGAATGTGTTTTGTATTGAGGGGGGCCACGGATAATTTTTTTCAGATTTAGGGGGCCGTGGTATGAATTTTAGATGTGTGAAATTTAAAAAAAAGCATTCTAATCTTGTTTTTGCAATGTTTTTGATATTATATCACAAACAGCCGAGATTTATTCAATATTTACAATATATTGGGCCACAATTCTTTAAGAAATTAATTTTGTTTAATGACATATGTACTTGAAATAAGTTATCATATTGTTTATTGTACAACCAAAAAATCCATATAAGTTTGATTACCTATTACTGGTATTTGTTTTTAATTTGTTTAAAAATAGGAACCTTAGCTAATTTTAAAACAGTTTTAAACAGTCACATTATTTGTAGTTTAACCATGGTCATTTCCAAGTGTGAATAAAGTTTTTAACAATTAAACGGAAAAAAGAAAAATATCGATTTTTTTTAAATCATCATAATAAACTTTTGAAAAAGCAAGTGATTATAAGCAAAACAAGCTGCGGTAAAAGTAGAGTATAGCTCATCATGTATTATTACAGCGAAAAACATTCGGCGGCGCCGCCATAATGGAAATCAGAGGCGATGTACTGAAAAATATTTCTTATTTCGCATAATTTATCAGAGTTCTTCGTAATAATGTGTGGTTTTAACGCGATTATCAAGATCTTAAAAAATAATTTTAAATCGTGGCGTTGTTTTTAGCTTAGTTTGGAATGTTTTTCGCCGTAATAATACATGACGAGCTATACTCTACAATTACCCAAGCTGCAATTCCACTTAAAAATCGAACTAAAATCATTGACCAATTGAGAGTAGCCCAAAGAATAAAAGTATTTGCTTAAAATTTAATTAGGTCACTTTATTATTAAGTATGCGATATGATTTGTCTGC
Source organism: Himalopsyche tibetana (assembly GCA_030503985.1). NCBI lineage: Eukaryota > Metazoa > Arthropoda > Insecta > Trichoptera > Rhyacophilidae > Himalopsyche > Himalopsyche tibetana. The sequence goes on along the minus strand of JAPJYX010000009.1, from coordinate 19,990,968 downwards.
GTAAACTGTCTTCCAGAACGTTCGTATTTATGCATGACAGTATATTATTTTTTCACAAATTTGTGAGATTAGATTTTATCACTGTGGGGTCCGTAAGATGTTATCATGATAAGCGATTGACAGCGCGTTAACAAATATTCGAGTTCTACTTTTAATTATACCAAGATAATAAAAAGCGCACCCTACTTTGATCCGATAATTTTGTTTGATAAAATTAAGCACTTCAAATTACAACTCGCTTATCGGCATCAAGATCTAGCCCGATCTAGCCGGAAGAATGTTTGTATTTTTTCGATAAACAGTCTTGTTAAACTTACGATTAGGTTATGAAACAGGACAAACGTTCAGATCAAGTTAAACTTAAATAGGATACTTGAGAACATTAACACAAACCTACGCCAGCGCGAATATCACAATTTATAAATTGGAAAATAACATGAATCCTTGAGTTTTGACTGTATGACCGTTTGACAGTTCAATTGTGCATACAACACACATGGACGCATAGCCAATATAAATAGTCTATGTTTATGTTTACACGTCATGCTAATAGTAAAATTATGACCCTGCTGTTCATTATACGTGTTTGTTTCTTAATGATATCTGTCGAAGTCTGTGCAATACGAATTATTATTTATTGTATTATTTACTTTTCAATAATATTTACTTTTTACCGATCATTACTAAAATATGTCATTTATAAATTATTATGCAGGTACTTAAGTACTTACGCCCGGATTTTTTAAACAAAGATATTTATAAAAAAAGGCAAGACCTTACAAGGCATGGTTTATCATCGTGATAGTTTTTCATCAGCTCTAATATCTACTCTAAAAAATGAAATCCACTACATAATTCAAACAAATTATTAAGGTTGTCAAAAATAATTTGTGAATTTGTAGTTTGAACAAACAGTGTGATATTTTATGAATGCGATTTCATGCGTAAAAACAAGACGACTACGACTCATGATTTTAAATAAAAAACGACTTCGACTCCAAAGATTTTTTTAATAATTTCATTTTAACGTGTATATATATATATATACACAAAATATATACAGTGGAACCTCCAATTACACTATCCTGAATTGCAAATCCCCCAATTGAACGGGCGCATTCCATTGTCGTTGCTACGAGACGGTCTTCTGTGCGGTGCATACAGTCAAATATTGGCTAGCATCTGTGTATTCAACACGTGTCAGGCTATACACGCATAGCCGGGCGACTGTCTATGTGTTGGATTTTGGCACGCTTTGCATTTTACTAAATATTTCATCCATATTTTTTTTTGCAAAACTAAGGGAAATCTTAGTTTTGCATTTTTCCACCAGTAGTGTAGGAAAAGGTCCTGCCACCTGTGGCAGTCTTTGAATTTGCCGCCCCCAAAAATTCCTTCTTCTATTTTTTATCTTTGAACTAGAAGTTTTTACTACAGGAGGCTTTTTTTTATGAATAAATATAATTTCTCAAAGATGTGCCGCCTGGGGCGGTCTGACCCTGCCGCACCCCTCTTGCTACACCACTGCTATGAACTATTGTGACCCGAATGAACATCATTATATGTTTAATTAAGTATTTCGACTGAGGGTGCTTGATGGAATTTCAATATCAAAATTCAAACAATTCAAATCATTATATGTATATATATTTTTAAAAGGGTCTGTGGTCTGAGTCAATGTTCCCGCTAAGGTGTGCGCGTGCACACCTCCCAAAATGTGACCGTACACATTTTTCCATCCCCGCACAAGGGTGCACATAGAAATATTGTAAAAATATGTTTGTTTCACCATATTTTTATATCTGCGAACATTTTTTATTTTGCTGAAAACATACTGCTCACAGAAGTTGATGGTCCGCACACACAATAGAAAAATTAGAGGGAACATTGGTCTGAGTCGTAAGATTTTTCCAACTCCGACTCCAACTCTGGACAAAACTCCGAACGCCACGACTGCTGACTCCAACTCCGAGTCCAGATATGGTAAAAAGTAAACATTTGTTGATTTTAAGTACACAATCATATAATATAAAGTTTTGCATACTTTGCTAAGCGCTATTTGTTCAAACTAGTGGTGAGCTGCCAATCTGCTAACAGGGGGCTTGCTTAATCTCAAAACCATTTGATTTGGTCTAGTAAAATGGGGAATGTTTTAAACACTCTTATACAATTATAAAAATAATTTTTAAAACTATCGAATGATAGTTACTTAACAAACTTGTACTGTGTACCAATAGGCAATGTGGCGTAACATAATTTCAATACATAAGTATCAATATTTCACTTAAGCAGGTACTTACATGATGCAGAAAGGGAAAAGAAGATTGACCAATAATGAAACATACTTTTCGCCCAATCTTATGTTTCAAACATTGTTTTTAAGCTGTCGTAGATATCATATGTTAGAAATTCCAGTTAGATACTGTTTTTGTCTGAGAATATTGTTTTTTAATACAACTAGGGGTTCACCAGCCTATGGAAAATTTAACGTATGGATCGCACGAACCCCTCCAGCACACCCCTGATTATAAATTATACTTACTTAAACCAATTGAATAGTAAATGCCACACCAAATCTTTAAAGTAGTTAAGCATTCATTACAAAGTTCACAAGTTTTCAATACAATTTAATTTATTTTGCGAAATGTAAGCCACGTAGATATAACTTAACTATTTTTTACTATTGACTATGGTTCTTATCAAATATTTCAATAGTCGTATTTTTATTATTACTGTCCTACGGTTCACAATATTTCTTACAAATAAAAATAAAGCAAAGCTGTTTTCATATAACGATACGTAAACATTTTGAGCGATTTGTGGTGAAGAAGATATGGGTTGTGTAGGAAATCTTCACAAAAGCAATAAGATTTGATTTGATTTTGCTTATCAATATGGGTGGTTTTTATTACAAAATTAGCTTAAGAAATGTGACGACTGGGAGGAAAGTTTATTAAAAAGTAACCACGTCAAGTGAAGTCACTAATAGAAATGCAGTGGTGGATTATCCAAAAGCAAATGAGGTGCGCGCTTGGGGCTTTTAAATCTTAGGAGCCTCAAAATAGCTTATATTAAAGTAACCTATACCTATATTCTATGGTCTTCAAGTCTTCAATGTGTATTTCTATTTTACATATAATTTTGTGACACTTTTAAGTTAATGGACACATAGGCAGTGCCGGCGCTAGGTCGTTTGGCGCCCTAGGCAACGGTTATTGGCGCACCCTCTTTTTAACAAAACGTCCCATTTTTTGTTTGAAATAGTGAAAAAAAACAATTCGAGTTCATTAAAAATATTTTTTCGTATATATCCATTTCCGCTCCCAATGTGGAGCATACGGCCTCCTAATGGAAGTATCTCAACAGAAGTTTTTCTACATGAACTGTTTCTCAGTCGCTCAACATCTCATTTTCAAATCATATATAATACGATACATAATTATTGCGAACAAATACAAACATCAAAATAAAATAAAACGTACTATTATTTATAATTATTAGACTATGTAAAAACAGTTTTAATACTCTATTTATGCGCCCTCTAATGGTTTGCGCCCTAGGCTGTTGCCTATTTCGCCTGTATGGTGGCGCCGGCCCTGCACATAGGGCTTCCAAATTTTAATGCCCCTGGGACCTTCCTTGGGTTTAATCCACCAGTGTATAGATCCTATTTATTTACACTGGTAAACAATGCAACGATATCGTATATTTTGATTCTATTAAAATCTTAAGCAAAATGAGATCAGATTTTAAAAATGATTATTATTTATTCTAATTTAAAACATATGATAACATTATTTTACATTACAGAGATAAAAATAACAAAATTTAACAGCTGCACAAATAGGCTGAAAGAAAATTTCCAAAAAATACAATGTTCGTAATCTGAATAAACAGATTGAAATCTAAGCTATAGAAGCTATCTCTAGAAAAAAATGCAAAATTTTAAAATAAAAATAATCTCACAAAATATGGAAAAATGGTGAAGTGGACGATGATGTACATAATTATTTTCTTTTAAAATCACAATTAATATCAAGACCCCCGAATTTGTTTTTCACGAAAAAAGTAATGACATTTTAGTAAAAATGGGTTATACGAAAGGAAAAATGAATAATAAGCTTTTAAATTAATTAAGCCAAATGTTACTTAAAATGTAAAATATTATTATGACTAAATAAAAATGTAGTGTTGGTAATGTTGGTGTAAGTTAAATTCTAATATGATTAATTGTGATCAGTGCCAGCTCGTGCCGTGAGCGGTGCACACAGGCGCTGCACGATTTGCATCGATCGCAACATCCACTTGTTGAGCACTTGTTTTGAGAGGCGCTGGAGGCACCTCGCACACAGGCGCAAAAATCCTCGAGCCGGCTGACTTAAAACGTTTAATGCTTAAACTATTTCTTTTGAAACAATCAATATGAAATATGAAATACAATTATTATCTTTATTGGTAGCAAACATACCTAAAAACAGTCATCAAATCAATTTTTAACCTAAAGTCAAGGTCGAACAATAGGTAAAAGTTTTCAAGACTAAAATTTCTGTAAGTAAAAAAATACAAATCTTTATCTAGTTTTTTTCAATAGCACATTCATTGACAAAGAATTTAATAATTTGGTTTTTTTTAGAAAACAGTTTGTAACATTATTTTCACTGTGATATTAATTACGTTATAAAAGATAAAATGTATTGCTTTTTGTGCCCATAGACAAACAAATGTTGAGAGCCGTAGCTGCACATTATCTCATACAAACTTTTATTACTTTTTTTATAAAACAATCATGCATTTTCGTGCAACGTGCAACAATTTTTATACAGAAAGGCAATTTTTTTGGCTTTTCAGTACACATTCTCGTAATTCATTAATTTGTCAATTCTACTTTACTTGCTGGTTATTATGCTAGTATGTATTAGGTTATTGCTCCTGAGTCACTCCTTCTAAATATTTGATAGGTTTGAACGCTCTTGTATAACGGGATATGCTTAGAGGTAACTGGATTATTAACAGTAACATTATTAAACTAGTGGAGAATTAAGAACATAGGAGGCCCCAGGCGCAGTAAAATTTGGAGGCCCTGATTGAATGACAGACTTAAAAGCTTTTTTTGTTGTAATAATCTATATAAAATATCAAATATAAATGATCCAAATTGGGAAAGAAAATGGCTAAAAAATCAAGCCGGCTTCAAATCAATTTTTAACATAAAGTCAAAATCAAACAAATCAGTATTAGATTTTAAAATTAAAATTACTGTGAGTAATAGAAAATACATGTTTATCTAGTTTTTTTAAAATATCGCCATTGTTTTACATTGCGCATTAATTTTCAAGGTTTTTTTTAAATACAGTTTGTCACTAAATGATTGTTATAACAGTTGTTTTTTGCACTCAACTAATGAAACGTGTAAAGACAAAGTCACAAATTATCTCATGAAAACTTTGATTGTTTTTTTTATACAAAAATCGTGTTTGTCAGCTTTGAGTTTTACTTTGTTGAAAAATTTAATGCCTAGAATTATCCATTTTTAATTTTGAGAAATCTTATCAAGAAAATTGAGAGTTACATACATTTAAAAAATATTATATATTTCAATACATGGATAACATTTAATTTTTTTATTATTTGATAACGTTTTGATTGTATACTAATGAAAATCATATTTCCTCAATATTGCACCATGTGTGAATTTATATCTTGATAGCAACAAAAAAGAATATTAGAATAACAAGTAAATATATTCATCAAAACAAACGGATAACCTAAATAAACAAAATGACAGTACAAAAATTACTTTCAGTAGTAAAATTATTTATACGATGGTAAGGTGCAAGTAAGGTTAATCTTTTCTCTTAAAGATGTCGCAAATTTATTGAATTGATAGAATGGAGACCGAACTAGATCTGGATGTCTGATAAGACCAAGGTGATCTTTTCTACAGAATAAATATAGGATGTCACATGTTTCACTAGACATAATTGGGCAATCCCTAAGAATATGTTTCGAATCCTGATCACAATCGCAATCGAAATTTTATCTCTGGCTTAATTTTATTTTCGCAAAGTTGGCATTAAGCGCACCATCTGGAGAGAACTAGGTTGCATTCTGACGAAAAGCAATATCTGAGAAAAATAAATCGGTAGTACTACTTTGTACTTTGAGGAGACATTCACCAACGTGTTTGCCTTGTTAGTGAGCAGGGTTTACCCACGTTCGCTTAAGAAAGTCTCGAGAATTCAACTGGTGAAGAATTGAGCTGGTTTATGCTGGCTTTGTGAGCAATCAGCTATGGATTGTAACTTGGCTTTGGACCTCTCAATCTAAATTAATAATTGCCAACATGACAGGAAAACATTCTGTTGAGAAGGTTTGCTATTGAAGATCGTGGAGATTTTTTTTCAAATAATTGTTTGTTTTATATTTTTTTCCAGAGTGGTAGCTTAATAGTTGCGGTATACGAGTCCCCATGTATTGAAAGAACAAAGCCATTCCATACAACAATGTTAATTTTTATGGAGAGACTGAAACAGCCCATAATCACTCGAGCTGTAAATTTCTTCCCGTTATCGTTGTGTAATATATGGCAGTAAAATATTTTTCAATAAATTATTCTTTTTATTAAGTATACTTTACACGATTATATTAGCATTTAGTTAACGGTAACATGTTGATTAATGTTCATAGACATATATTTAAAACATTTGCATTTTTTGGCAAAATTCAAAATTTCCTGATATCACTTAGTTTACTGTTACCAATAGCTTTCAACATAATAATATGTTTATGAACCCTTTATGAACGCATGGCGCATCTCATCTTAATCTTCAATAAATGTATAGTTCTTTTTTTCTATCGAAATCCCTCTCTTCGAATGAATTCTTGCAAACTGCTTGGATCACTTGGTGGATCATACAATCTTTTCATTACACCCTATCATACTTCATTATTATTCAATCTACTTTACTTGATGGGCAGTTAGTATTGGGTTATTGCTTCTGAACCACTCTTGCCAAATATTTACTGTGTCTACATGCCCTTGTATTATAGAATAATGGATTGTTAATCTATTCTTGTTGATAACAAGTAAAGCTTTGAGTAGGTGCTCTGGGAATCAGTGGCGGTTCTAGGTACTGGGCTAGGTGGGCTAAGCCCGACCTGCATTTTTCACCCAAAACTTTAGATGGCTGAATAAAAATGAACAGCAATTCGGCCGCTGAACAAAATAAATACATTTATAAGCGTCACTAACCTTCCCCAAATGAATATAATATCTTTGTTTAAATTTTCCTCTATCAATATAAGACAATGGCATGTCTACCTACAATAATATTCTCGATTGTTTTTTATTACAATTTTAAGCTGAGCCGGCATAAAAAAAACAATAACCCTATAAATAATTCATAGAGAACCTTCAACGTGACGTCAGTCTGGCAACACCTATGTACATGCTATTGGTCAGGGGCTACGGCTTTCTAGCCCAAAACCATAGACAATATTTCTTTACACTGGAACGCAATCTAGCACGATTCGATTTTGTTTGTATTTGTATGTACGGAAACGTCATCAAACACACAGGACTGTATTTCAAATTTACTGGCTTATGTCATTCATCAGGGGCTAAATTGGAATTAGTCCATGGCCCATACAAACATACCAATATCTTTGTATTCTATGAAAGTGACAGGTATCGAATCTCAGTGACAGTTCTGTATTGCTTTTTTTACTTGTTATTTCACTTTGAAAGAGACAAATTTAAGGTCACGTATTATTATTTCTTACTTACATTAGCATTGATTGTATTATATAGTAATTTATGCTTTGCAGTAGTGTCGTAGTATTTGTTAATTTTCTTGTAGATTAATGTATAAGATGAAGTGGAAGCATGCAAAATTTCGTAAATAGTATACAATGCTATGCTTTTCTCTAGCCCACTCAAGATTTCAGGTCAGGAACCGCCACTGCTGGGAATATAAAGATTTTAAAAGTACCCTTACAGACAAAAACACTAACTTTAAATTAAAATGCTTTTTTTCTAGATTTTGCGGTTGTCCTTTTCATATTTTGCCCTTCATAAGCAGTTGAATTCAAAATAAAAAGCATTGCCTTCTTGGTTTGGTACACAGCGTTAAAAAATCTTAATAATTTGCTTTGTGAAAGAATTATTAAGCAAAGAAAACAGTCCAAAGGCAAAGGAGTAAGTAAGAAATGCGTATTTCAAAGAAAAATTTAAAGAAGGATGATATTATTTCCAATAAAATAATCTCTTACAAATATATTTATCATTAAATTTATCCAAAGGAAAACAAAAGCATTTTTTTTATTTATAATATTTTTTTTTTTAAACCATGTCCGCTCTTAATGAGTTTATCTCAACAGAAGTTTTTCTACTCAGTTGCTCAACCTCTCTTTTTCCAAAGAGAGTAGGGATAGAACGATAGGGCTAAGACAGGATAAGTGGTAAGCTAAACGCTCTCGATATGCCCCGTTCATAGGATAGGATGGGTGAGAGGGGGGAATTCAAGACATCACATACATCCATGCCTTTGAACAGAAATTCATAAATCGATTGAAAAATCAATTTATATAACTGTCCGTACCGGGATTTAAGCCTGGGCCCTCCGTAGCTGAAGCCAACAACGTTGACCACTCGACCACATAGGCGGCAATAATATAATAACACGAAACTACAATATGATGAAACTACATTATCAATAATTTGCACTTATCTGGTAAACATATTTTATTATAGGATAATGCATGACTGAATTTACCGTTTTATGTTGAATGTTTATATGAGGCAATAAATAATGTGTGTAAGTTATTATTATGTTTTATTATACAGTGAAATTAAAATATTGTATTTTTGATATTTACTAAAGTAGCTAAAGCATCGATATTATTTACTTCTATTTTTTGAATACGAACAATTTTTTTGTAAATAAGTTTCCATGATATGTTGATTCAAATAAAGCCTTTATATCGTTTGTATTTGAAAGAAAAATGTACATTATTTGAAAATACGAAATTACTCATTAAGAAATCAATAGAATTTGATGTAATAATATTAAAAATTCACACATAATAATGTTGAAAGCATTTCAGAAGATATAAGTGACCATTTTTCTTTATATTATGTGTCATTATGTCCGCTGCGAAGGGTCAGTGGCGCCCTAAGCAGTGGCATAGCAAGGGGGGTGTGGCAGGGGCGGCATATTTTTGGGGGTAGCATTTTCAAAAACAAATACAATATTTTTAGAGAAATTATATTTAAATATAAAAAAAATAAGCCACCTGTAGTTAAAACTCCTAGTTCATAGTTAAAAAATAGTTGAAGTGATTTAAAAACAAAATTAGAGGACATATTGAGGGTGGAAAATTCAAGGACCTCCCCGGGCGGCAGGACCCTTTCTTATACCACTGGCCCTAAGGCAGTGAAAATTAAAAAAATATATATATTTTAGTCATCAAGGTGTCATAGTTCTAAGTCATTTTGGTATGTCTTGAATTTCCATTTCGATTTATTCGTATGAAACACTAAGGAAAAAAATATGTCACGACTCTGACTCCAACTCCGACTCAACAGCCCTTGTTTTAACATCAAGCTAAGGCAATGAAGACGGACAGTCTCTAGGATGATGGAGCATTTGTTTCAAGCATTGAGGAAATATCTTGCTTACGATAAAATATCTGCATTGTAGACTCTTTGGAAGACTTTACCAGATGGAGCATCCATAAAAATATCATTCGAATATTCATAGAATATCATAGATGAAAAAAAAAATGTTAAGTGATCAGATAAGCATAAGCCCAATTAATTGCAGCTCGAGGTTACTCGAATCAACCACCAGTGTCACCTGTAATGCCTATGAATGAAAACTAATACCACCACAAAAACAAAACAAAAACCAAAGACCACACACCCGCCTACGCCCAGGTAAATCCAGGACACCACGCGGGAAAAGCAACATCAAAATACACCAGATGAAAGGGAAATTGGAGCATGGCTCCACCAGCCCCAGAATTTGATGTATAAATATCAATCAAAAAATATTGTAAAAATCACTATAATAGTCTATTTATTATTACTTTGTCTCTGCCTAATTAATTATTATTAAATGATGAAGGTACGTCAGAAGATAGATAGCGTTTGGCAGCTGAGCAGTGAATGGGTCAAATCGAGATTTTTTCGAGATTGAGGATTGTAATGTTAAAACAGTAAAATATTTCATACAATACAATTCTATAAAAAAACTTAGCACACATATTTCATAATTTTAACGAAATTGTTATTAACTCTTCCGTACCCTTGCAGCAACAACAGCGGACCTCGGCCTTTAAAACTTTAAAATATCTATGTTATAGGTCTCAAAAAATATGTTTTTTTTCTATTTGTCAATAAAATAGTTTTACATATGAATATAAATTTTAAAAAATATACATTCAACGTCTTCTTTGTATAATTATACATAATTTGAAAGTCTCGTCGATTTTATCATCGAAAAATATTGAATTATCGAGCATGAGATAGAAATATATAAATATCAATATGTAAGAGTAACCAACACTTTCGTTTTGCCGAGCGAAACAATTAGATGAATTCCACGAGTAAGACAGAGAACGCAGAAAAAACAATATGCGATTGTGTTTGAACAATGTTATCTTATTCCTTATCAGCTCAGACGTGCGATAATATTCCAGACGATAGTGTTTACTAACGTTGACTAACTTCGCGAAGATTACTTTGTTATATTCATTTATTGACTTGGAATTTACTTGGTAGAACTCAATTATAATATGGTAAAAACAGCAACGTATTTAGTTCTACAGTTTTTTTTTTAAATATTTATGAGTTGATAGTTATTTCGGCTTTCACCATCGTCAGAACTATGATTAAACTTACATTTTCTCAGCTATATATACTAATTAAAATTACAATTATAATATTACACTTATTAAATATGACTCTAGTGTTTTGAAGAGCGATAAGCAATCTGGGGTTTTAAAAGTTAATTAGGATAAATTAAACTGATATTTATTATTAATTAAATCACATTAAATTTATTAACTATGGCGTTAGTGTTTCGAAACATAAAAATATATTTAACGATTTTTTCACTCAATATTATGTGACCGTGTTTATTTGATAGAGGTGTGTACAAACTCACTGATAGTACCAATATATATTTTTTTTCTTTTTTCAATCGGTATCATACATTCCGTTACGTAAATTAATTTACGTATAAACCGCCGAATTTTAAGTTTTTTGTAATAATTTTAAATATGTTTGTCAAAAAGTTTTATTTTCTTTACAAGTAATGTATCAAAATTTTTCATTATATTTTTTTATATAATACATTGTTTTACTTAGATAACGTATTTACGCGTGTGATTGATTCTTTCCTTATCCCTTCCACCAACCGTTCACCGCCCGACAACGATTACTAGTTGCGTGACGCTTTGTGTATGACTTATTATCTCTGGTATGACTGTATCGTTTCAAACGTGATCGAGACACGTCCCGTTTACTAGCTATTGCACAGAATTTTGATTCTTGCTCCTTTCGACAATTATGCATGATTTGTATAAGTTTTTCAGGTTTTAGTCACAAATTATGACACAAAACAAGTACTATACACTATGTAAAACCATATGGCATTTTTTGAAATTGTCATTTTGCTTTAGAAATGCGTTTATATGACAAATTCTAGACGATCACAGAGCGTTACTGCATGGTCTGCGAAGGGATTTTTTAGCTTACTTATGAATATATATCACTTTAATGAGCTATTATTTTAATACTATGCTTGCCTTCTGTTGGAAATATGAAAAACGTTTAACAATTCAAAGATTGTTTTAACTGTCAGCAATAGATTATTTTAATTGGCTTAAGTGATCTGGCAATTTGAAAATATTTAGGAGAATATTGTCGCCAGTAAACAATAATTATCGGTAATTTTCTTTGAGACATTTATGGGGACAATTAATTCGAATCCATTGGCGGCCAGTTATATTGAAACAATGGAACTGAATCTTAAATTTAGCGCAATATTTCTTAAGTTATCACTGTACAACAATATTACCACAAAGTAGCAAGAATTACAAATCATTTATTACAGTGCCAAGTCATCATCATAAATTCAAATTTTGCTATGCAGTTTAACATTACACAATTACCGATATTAAACACAATTAAAATAGATAAGCCACAACGTTCTTTCACAACTCTGTATTAGCATTTATAATTTAATTCGCCAGCTCAGTGGGAGTACAATTTGTATTGATAATGTAGCTATTCGCTTCTTGGGAAAGCATCGTCTAACTAAAATGGCGATTTTAATTCTTTAATTATTTGACACACGAGAAATAATGAGTTGGTTTTATTGTTTTCTTGGGCGTCCTTTGTGTACGATAAAGATAGTTTTAAATATGCTTCTCAATAGGTGATACACGAGTTACACACAGTCAGTGGATTAACAAAGCTCAGGAACGCGTTAAGCCGGGATACTTCCTGAGTTCTTTCAACAGCTCATTCAATCTCTCTTACCCCAAAGCACCCATCATAAAGCTTAGTAAGAAAATTCATTAAGAAAAAAATAACGAAACTATCAATTTAATTCAACATCAAAAATGAATTTACCTAAATGTAAATGAATTACCGGTGAACACATTGATTTTGAAAAACAACCATCGGTATTGTATTTCAACATCGCTTTCTGCTAAAATGCTCAATGATTATAAATATATGCTTGGAGATAATATTATTAAAAAGAGACAATCAGCCTTACCAAAACTACTCTAACCTCTGATACCCGCCACTGGGTTTTGTGTTTCAAGCTCGTGAATATGCGATATTGTTAGGATTTAAATACATAAAATGAAAGCTTTTATACCAGACACAGAAAAGAGCTTTACATCATGGACGCAGAGGCCAAATTAAAGCTCACTGCAAAGTATTTAAAATATCCTTTGATAATTCTCAATATATTTGGCTTGTGGAACCAAAATACTAACCCAGTTCTCTATTTCATTTATTCATTTTGCGTAATATTTTTCACCCAATATTTATATGCATTGTTTCAAATAATTTATATGATCAATGTTTTGGGAGACATCGAGAAGATTGCAGAGGCATCGTTCCTTTTGTTGACACAAGCAACTTTATGTGTTAAAATTATACTCTTTACATGGAATAAACGCGGAGTACGATATCTTATATTATTTATGGATAGTAAATATTTTTATCCCAAAAAACCAGCACACTGGTCGTAAGTATTTTGATATATTTTCATTATTGTAGTTATTTAATAATCATTTTTATCGTGATTAAGCTAAGATATTATAATCACAAAAAACTCTTGATATGAATTTGAGAAAAAGATGTTTGTTAAATGATTATTTATCAGTGTTCGTTTGTTTAATTTGTTTGTACCATTCGGATAATTCATTTGAAAAAATCTATAAGAAAATAGTACTAAGGTGAAATTCATGTGTGAAAGGGAATATAATGACTAATTCTGTAACAACCCTAGAAATAATAATATCTGGGAAACTGATATTATTATTAGTTTTATCAGGCAAATAAAAACAGAAAAAGATTATAAATTGATAATGTTTTTCTTTGATTGCATCACAATAGAAAGTCACTATTTTAAAGTAAAACAAAAGTCGGTCGGTCACTCACATTTTTCATCGAGAATCTTATTCAAATATCTTTACTTCTTATCCTATACTTCCTTTTCCTTTTATTCCTTTTGATACTTTTATTTTACAAATAATTTGAGTGAAAATTTATATCTATAATCAATTCATTGCCTTCTTATGCAGTACTTGGTTTATATGATGCAACTCAATTTATGTTCGGATCTATTTCTCCGATCTAAATTAACGAATGATTGCTGGAATGTGATGCTTAAAAATTATAAAGCAATATTAATGAAATTATTAGTATTTAAACAATTTTCTGTTTCAGTATAGTGAACAAGAGCTCTTTTATGCAGGTCGGAGAATTTTTCCTGTTTGCTGCCATGTCTTTATTTACCATAGCACTTTGGGCAATATTGCCATTGATTGATGCGGCTCCTGAAGAACGAGTGCTTCCTTTCAAAGCTTGGTAAGAGATTTCCATCTGTTATGCTGAGAAAAATATAATCTCACAATGAAATCATGGCAATAAGAAAGCTCAATCATAATTTTAAATGTATCCATAAATGATATCTAATCTATTTTTTTTCAAATACCGAGCATGCACATTACACCTGGTTGCTTAGAGTTTAGAGCTATCTTAATTTTCATTTTGAGTATTGGCCTGCATGCTTAATATTAAACTACTCATTCGACGAATACTCGATGCACGTTTGAGATTCACTGGAGGACCTTTTGGAGGGCTTTTGACCTATAACTAAAAGTTGTAATTATGGGCATTGATTATACATAAAAAAGGAAATTTTAAGAGTAACATAAACCATAATATCTCATATAACTTTGCTTACTGATAGTAATGCCATCAGTGTCATTGCTAGAAATTTGGGGCCCTCGTGCAAACGTCATGCAAGCCCTTTCCCACGCAATTTGTTATATTAAGTACCTATGTAGAAATTTGGGCTGCACTTTTGCTGAGACTTCACGACTCTGCTATGAGGTGGCTATGCCGCTGATTATACCATGAAGATTATCACAAAGCTATAGTAGCTAAGATGTTGACTTATTGTTTGGCTTTATCAGATTCAGTATTTGTGAAAAAAAAAAACAGTTTTTATACTGACCATTTTCACTTTTTACCTATTTTTATTGGTATATATTTTTGATCTGCAAACTTTGTTCGCGTTTACCCAAAAAAGCAGAAATTATATCGTAATTAACTGGTATTTGGTTGAAGTTTCAATGTTCTAAGAAGTATGGATTCTGAATTTAAAAACAAACATAAGCTGTTGTTGTCATTCCATTTTTGAAAAATTATTCCATCAGAAAAACTAAGCTTAGGAGGGCTTACACCGGAGCGCATTCATGCGCAATTAGGTGATGTGTGTTCTGTGACTGCTGCAATTTGTGTTGATTGAATTTCACTGTAATACATATTATATTTTTAAATACGGGTTCTAAGCACTTGAAAAACGTAAACGGGCTAGTCTATTATTGTTGTTTTTATAACATTATGAATGTGTTGTTTGTTGATTATTTTTTCAAATTAATTATAGGTATCCTCTACCCAGAGAA
Source organism: Himalopsyche tibetana (assembly GCA_030503985.1). Lineage (NCBI taxonomy): Eukaryota > Metazoa > Arthropoda > Insecta > Trichoptera > Rhyacophilidae > Himalopsyche > Himalopsyche tibetana. Next base: position 19,975,752 of record JAPJYX010000009.1, on the reverse strand, counting down.
ACGACTCCATATTATGAAATTTTATACTTTTATCAAATATCAGGAATCTGGTTTAGTTCCCTTATAAATGTTAGTATTGATAGACTATCGACAGCTATGACCGCCCTTGGATGTGCCCAAATTGAAATTTTAAAGGACAACCTCATTAATGTTTGTATTGACAATTCAATAAAAAATAGCATGCTTTTTCACCAGTAATAAAATGATATTTACACAGGGCTTGAAAAGAAAAACTTTACGAGCTGGAATTCTCAATACAGGTAGTCCTCGACATACGACCAAGATACGTTCCTGAGCTTTGGTCGTATGTGGAATTTTATACAAAATATGTCATCGCTGCACACCAAATATGGTATATGTGGCGATTTTACGAAAATGCGCTAAATATACAGTTTTTTCTATTTTTTTCTCAGCCTTGCTAAATTATAAACCATCTAACAATACAACATTTTAAATGAGATAGAAAACAAACTATGTACCATCATTTAAACGTAAACTATGTGATCTTACTGCACATGTACCAGGTATATGGTTCATATTTTACTGCTATGATTTCACTTAAAGTAGTCTAAATTGCTCCGCCTTGTACATGTCTTTTTTATTAAAATTTTTTAATAATTGGCATTACAGCGTATGCCAATGCGCCAAATATATTAAAGTTGAAAGATCATACGAGAAAAACTCGATGAGAATTTTATTGTAAGTCACTCGAGGTAAATTAAGGAAATAAAAAAAGGAGAATCACAAATACCCGTGTCAAGCAAAGTCTATGGGGATAAGATTTTCTCACAAATTAAAAGTGATGTATATAAATTCTTTATGTAGTCAGAAAATAACAAAAGAGAATCTCCTGCACATATTTCACAGTTTTTGGAAGGCGAAAACTTGGTTGAAGAAAACAGCATATTTCCTGGTATTTGTAGCAACGTCTGCCATAAAAAAATATCAACGATAAAGCAAGGCAATCTTGAAAAAGAATCAAGGACACAATAAATATATTTTTTACTAAGTCAGCTGTGTGTAATGGTAACCCGTGATCGAATTATTTTTACTATTTTTTTTTGATCATAAGTGCTGAACTGTCGTATGTCGGGGACTACCTGTAATTAAAATAATATACATATTTTTTCATCAATATTGCCATGATTTTTTCGGCAATAATTGTTGAATATATTTTATTGTTATTTAAGATCCGAAATGGAAATAATGATTTTTTCGAGAGGGCCCGCCACTTTCCAAATATTTCACTCTGTTCTGGTAAAATTCGAACCCTGTTTAAAATAAATACAATTAGCATTATACATATATAATATAATTTCAACAATACGTCGCCTCTTTATGATACATCATACCATACAAAATCACGAGTGGAAATAGAAAATTTCCCTATCTATGATATGCCACCTGTGTGGTTGAGTGGTCAACGTTGTTGGCTTTGAGTACGGAGGGCCCGGGTTCAAATCCCGGTACGGAAAGTTTTATCAATTGATTTTTCAATCGATTTATGAATTTCCGTTCAAAGGCATGGATGTATGTGATGTCTTGAATTCCCCCCTCTCACCCATCCTATCCTATGAACGGGACGTATCGAGAGCGATTAGCTTACCACTAGTCCTGTCCTAGCCCTATCGTTCTATCCCTACTCTCTTTAGAAAAAAGAGAGGTTGAGCAACTGAGTAACAAGCAGTTCTCGTAGAAAAACTTCTGTTGAGATAAACTCCATTGGGAGTCCATATGCTCCACATTGGGAGCGGGCATGGTTTAAAAAAAAAGATCAATTACTTCCATAAATATATCTTGAATATAATGTTAAAGATCTACTCAGTGGCGTAACCATAGACTTGTATACTGGCGTAACCACCATACAACTAGTCATATGCAACACATGACGGCCCTTGAGATCGGGAGGCCCCAAATTTACATCTACATTTAATTTTTCTAAAATATTAATAAAGTCCCTGTCAAAAGAGTAACTGGTGAGTGCACATTACACCTGTATGTGTAAAATAAAAGTAACTGTTTTTTGTTATTATTTCCAGTTGATCCATCGACAGTTGGGAATTTTCAGCTCAAATTTATTCTTTTTTGCATGAATTATTTTTGAAAAAAAAATAAGGTGCCTTTTGATAACTTTTTCATTTGGTCCCAGATTTTCTTATAACGCCACTGGATCTACTATTAAGTTTTATCATAGAAATTCTATAATCTATACACAAAATTTTATTTCAAGAGTAGCATAATATAGGTAAGGCGGGAGTCCATGTGAAACAAGTGAAAGTTTCAGCTGTTTTCACCAGGTGATAAGGCCTAGACTCTAGACCAGGCATGGGGAACCTGCGGCCATCTGACCAATCCTGCAATTCTGTAATTTGTAAATTCGGAAAAACGAGGTATGGAGATAATCTGAGGTAAAAGTATAGCGAATTAAGGATTTTAAATTCCTCGGTGAGCTAAAAAAAAAAAAGGTTTGGAAATAATCTGGAGAAAAAGTATAGTGAATTGAGTATATCAAATTCCTCGGTGAGCCAAAAAAAAAAAACGAGGTTTGGAGATAATCTGGGGAAAAGGTAGGGTAAGGGATTGAAAACTAATCAACCCAGTCCTAGTCAATGTTTACTGCCGAGTTATGTCGAATCAGAAAAATGAATGCGGCCTTTAGAGAAGAAAAGGTTCCCGACCTCTGCTCTAGACCTTATCACCTGTATAAATATATATATAAATAAATAATTAAATTACGCATTTTCTGTTTTGTTAGAAGTACAATGTCCTAATTTATTTGATAAAGAAGGATGATAAAAATAAAGAAGGAATATGTATAAATAGATCACCAGACAATTTCAATTTCTGAAAATAGCTCACATCCTTATTGAGTTTGAAGACCACTGACCTAGAGAATAATAAAATGATAAATACAAAGTAATCAGTTGTTTGATAAAATAAATATTCTTTTAAAGTCCCATCATGTGTAGTAATGAGTATAAATATTTATTACCATAGACTTGTTTGAAATATATAGTTGTACATTTGAAGATTTTTTGTCAACTAAGGTGAAATTATAGCAGCCCTCTTCAACTGAAAATTTAAATTATTATTAGTAGAGATTTAATCAGGGCATGTCGATTTTTTCTTGCATAATAATGTTAGGTGGTTTTTGATAATTTATTGGATAAAATTGATCTATTTTTGAACTCTACGAATGTTGTTAAGAGAAAAAGGTGAAAAGTATGTATCCTGATTTAGAAAATAGTGTTTTACCTTGCCACTATTTTTTAAGTTATTTAGTCAAATATTTCTTTATTACAGTAGTATTACTAAAAAATATTTTACACTTTAATAAATGTGGGTTACCGACCAATGCAACATAAACTAAAATAATTACAAGACTTTTGTAATTCTTATAATCAATTTATACAGCAACGACCGTGTAACTATGTATTTCTTTTTGTAAAAAAAGATTGAAGTTTATGCTAAAGAGGTGACTTATCCAGAAATTAATAAAATGGCTCTCCCCTTATCTAAAATGCCAATCAAAACGTATCCAATTGGTTTTTATAAAATAAATAAACACAATACTCAAAGTAAAAAGATGAACATTGATGACATAATCGAAAAGAGGTTAATAGACTGTATTTGTCATCATCAGGATATTGTCAGGTAAAGGTAAATTAAAATAATTTTTGCACCATCGCCTTTCATTGTTAAATACCATACTTATATATTTAAATTGCGATTCAGCGGGAACATTGTGGACTCTCATTTTTAATATAAAATTAAATTTGATAACAGCTTTGTTATTCCACTTTTTGTGTTAGAAAATGTGACAAGTGTTTCGACTCTTTGAGAAGCATCATCAAGCTGACTGGTTATTCCACTTGTTTTGTCACATTTTGTCTTAGAACAAGTTCAATAACAAATTTAATTCTATATATATTTCATAATTTATAAAAATAATACATCAATAAAATTGTGGAATATTTCCCATAAATTTACTTATTTTAATGTTTTTATGAATCATTAATAACGATAATTTATTATTATAAAGCTTTTAGGTGGTATTGCTTATCTTAGCTTGTTTTTTATTACAGATTTGTTGGAGGAGTAGAATCTAATTTTCATTTTGGGATTTTCTCACAATTTGCAGCGAGTGTTGGAATAATTTGTATAACTGGATTACAAATAACTTTAGTAACAGATATTTTTTCATAAAATTACAATTATTATCTGAGATATAAATAAAATTATTTAAAAAATATTAAGCACTGTATGTATTTGATTTTAGATAAACCCAGCGAGTCTCAAATTTGTTACAAAAATATCATATCTAATAGCAATGCTTGCACAGTTGTTTTTTATTTGCCGAATAGGGAATAATATCACTTACATTGTAAGTATCCTTTTTTAATGAATGTTATATAATGTTTATTGTGTGCAATAATGACATGTTTCTTTCATACCTACCTTATGTATAATTATATTCTGGTGGAATATCATTTGTAAAAATATAAAAAAAACAAATGAAATAAAAAGAAAACCACATGGAAAAGAATGTAAGTGCTATAATAGAACAAGTTTTCTTTTTTGGAAACGCTTTTGGTCTAAAATGGTGCAAATTATGATAGTTGAAGTGTCAGAAAAAATATTTGGTTTGATTTAAAGACAGGCCAGTAGAGACTAAAGATTTAACACTAAATGCTTAGCTTAAATCAATGAGACATGTTTGTCAATATTTTTGATCTTTTTGAAAGGCGCAGAAAAGTTTACCTATTAGTAGCAAGTTACACAATTAATATTTTTTATAATATTATAATATTAGCCCCAAATAAGATAATTATTAGGAGCTTTTATTCCAACTAACACTTATTCCACTCTGAAACTTTGTGGACATTTCTTAATTAATTGTACTCATTGTTCATATTCTCATGTTTCATGCTACTATTGATAAAAGGAGTTTTAGATTTTAACAGAATAGTTTTCGAGTCATTCCAATAGCAGCCTCTGATTATTTCTTATTATTATATTGTTTTCATCATTTTTGTTATAATATGCTTTCATAACTATAATTGATATTAAATTATGTTTAAATCGAATTTGCACATTTATGCTTAAGAACTATATTCAAAATGAAATCTTTCTAGAGCGGTGGCTTAGTGGAAGCAGTTTATGAATCTCCGTGGATTGAAAGAAGAAGACCGTTCCATACAACAATGTTAATTTTTATGGAGAGGTTGAAACAACCAATCATTACTCGAGCTGGGCACTTTTTTCCGCTATCTCTACATACATTTGTGGCAGTAAAACGTTTTTTTTTAATTTTTAATTTTAATTAACCACCTAAAGTTCAAATACATTCAATTTAGTTCAAGCCCAAAGCATTTATAAATATAATATATATATATATGGCATCACTATTAGGGTTGTCAGGTGTCCCGGATTGGCCGGGATTGTCCCGAAGTTGGAAGCACTGTCCCGGATCCCGTATGAGTACTAAATTGTCCGGGAAATTTAAAACGAATTGAGGATTTTAAATTCCTCGGTGAGCTAAAAAAAAAAAACGAGTTTTGGAGACAATCTGGGGGAAAAGTAGTGTAAGGGATTGAAAATTAATCAATCCCGAAATCCCGGGAAATGCTGGTATTTTGGGCAATTCGGTAAATTCCTGGGTTTTTGGATTCGAAAGTCAGCAAATCGGACAAATGTCCTGGATTCACTTGCAAGAAATCTGGCAACCCTAATCACTATACTGAAACAACTGTGACTGATGGTTGCTATACTATTTGTATGGACAAGATATAATATTAACCCTTAGACTGCGGTTGACTGCTATAGCAGCCCAATCTGAACTGATCTGGATCCGAGCCGCGGTCAAAAGGTTAATGACTTATCCTTAAATCTCTGCATTGACCACATGACTAGAGAAACTTCTCAAAATATTTAGTTCTACTTTGTTTTATTCTCAATGAGAAATTTTATGCATGTTTGAATTTAAACTACTCTTGTGTATGTTTTAAAACCATACCTTTTTAACTGAATAATTTCAACGAAACCAAAATAGTTCCGAGATCTATAAACCTGTTTACTACCTAGCACAACAATTATTCATTTACAAGTATTTAAAAATATTTTTCAGCTCCTGCGGTCATCATATTCGTACTTTGCTGTACTCCAACAATTGAATTCAGAGTAAAGGGGCAGAAAAAATGTTTCAGATGTCATGTTTTATTTAGACACTAACATGCTACTAGTTGGTGAAAAATAATGTGGCCACTGTTAATCGATGAGAAAAGATAATCTTTAATAGATCACGGAACATCCAACCGATAGTTATACACTAGGCCGGCTCGTGGCGTGTTCGAAGTGTGCGGCACACAGGCGTACATGCAGCGTACACAGGCGCACAGGTGCCTCACTGAGATTATAGCACTATCAACTCATTTAGCTCTAGTTTTAAAAGCACACATGCGCAGAAATCCTCAAGCCAGCCTTAGTTATGCAGATAGGTCCAAGGAATAATATTTTTTAAAATATGACTTTAGTATGTCGAAAATTCAAAATATATTTTTTTGGATCATCAATACGTCAGAAAAATAATTTAATTATTTGTTATAAAATAACCTACCTATAAGTTGTTTTCAATTGAACACATTTAGCCATGGACTCAAGTAGTAAATTCGATAAATTCAAATAAACTTATTTGTACCACCTATTAATTCTTAAGCACCTAAGAATTTTAATATCATAAGATTTATTTGGATTTTTTAAAAAGTATATATTAATTCCCTATAGCGGCTATCGCCCAATATTTAATTATAAAAACGAATTCATAATAAATACTTTGAAGTGAAACGAATTGTTTTTATTGTGTCTATTACATTTTACTACATTGATAAAAAACTGAAAAAGTGCCAAAGCGCACTCTGGTCCAGAACGTTTTGATGCTACTGCCACTGTTCATAATTATACACACACGGCAGATAAGTATTGTGCCAATTATTTTTTTCATCAAAGTGCCAAAATTATTACACATTTTTAAACATTGAAAACGTATTTAAAAATCAATCATAATTATTTTTTAACTCTAACTTTTTAATTACATTATAATTATAATGTAATTAAAAAGCACCCTTATTGAATATTATTATATTGTAAGTGACAGCACAATAAATAAAAATTGGTTTTAATATGCTGTTATATTATGCAATGCTAATCCAGCATAATTTTTCACAAACTTTTTTAGCGATAAAATTTGATGTAAAAAATGTCAAAGTAAAACATATTGTGTAAATAAATATTATTGTTGATCATGGTGGGTATTGTGAAAAAGTAAAAATCGCACACATATTTTATACGCAATAATAAATTAATTAACATCTAATTACACGGAAGCATTTAAAGTAGAGTAACCAACAATATGTAAAAAAAAAAAAAATCGACTGGTATATTTAAATACAAATAAAGTAATTATAAATTTTAATATAAAAATATTTCTTTTTGAAGATTCAATCTCGTGAAAAAAGACCTTACAATAAAAATGTTAACATAAAAAAAACCATCAATAGTCTTAATTGTTTTATATGAATTATATTAGTTTGATTCGTAAAGATGACGTAACAAAGTGCTGATAGCACAAATTTGTTTTTTTTAATTGGATGAAAGAAATTTCTGTTCACTGTTTTTGTAAGATAATTTCCTATAAAATCTAAATGCGGAGGCGACTATATTTGTTGAAGGTTGATTTGCGACTATATTATAGCATAGACTACATTGAATAATCTAAGATTCGTCTAGGGCGTAAATTGAATTTTGTCTGTGATTATTGTGTCAGTTTTGACAGATCGCCGGAAAAAACTATTGATAGTTAGTTCTCGTTACTATGTTTTAATGGATAAGGCATTGTGACATTCAATTAAAAATGGAGCAGATCGAAAAGGAGGCGAAAGACGCTGCATTAAAAATGGTGGTGAATATGATGCAGCGTCCAGGCCAACTTGAAAAGGTATACTTATAAAATTCACTGGTGTAGGTGTACATAATAAATAGTATTTAGATGAGAAATAATTGCCAAAAAAGTGCACTCATACATAATTACTTACTTTGAAACATATTTAGTAGGCTTTTTGTCGGAAGTCGACAATAATAACTCTTTAAGAATTCCATATTAGCAGGTCTAAAGAAGAATGCCGTCACCACAACTCTTCACCCATCCCTGTCTAGTGTGTCAGTTTTCCAGTTTGATGCCCCAAGTATATACCATTCATCGACAATCCCATTTACCCAATGGAATTTAGGTCTTTGAAATCTTGATTATTTAACATGCTCATTAAAAAACGCTAACATTAAAGACTATTGGCAGTAAATCAACTATAAGTACTAAATATTTGAAATTTGCTAGCGTACTGGACACAATATTATATTTTACTGATTGCTGGTAGAGGGTAAAAAGAAAATTAAGTTCTATAAAATATTCATTATTACACTGTAACATTAATGTCACACTCAGAAGTAAATTCTACCACATGCTGGTTTAACTATGTTACACGTGCAATGGAATAAACTTTTCTAAATTCATTCCTTAACCCTTAGAGGAGTATCGCCGCATACATGCGGCAGAATGTTGTGTTGTCTAATATCCATTGGCATTCTCATGCTTTTAATTGAATTGTCATTATTTCTCCACAAATGGATAAAGAACATATATATCTATGATTTTTGGCAGTCACATTATTTTTATTATTGGTTGCAAATAAGCAAAACAATTTTGTAAAAAGGTGAATATTTGTACACAAGTCGGTAGCCGTACAAAACTGAGCGTAAAATTACTTTTCGGCGCGATTCCCTTCCTGGAATCAATGTCAATAGAGCGGGTTATGTTTACAGAAAGAAGCAAAAAAAGATCTAGACCCAAATTGGAAGTAATAGCTTCTTTAAAATTATTGAAAAGTAAAAATGAGTTTGTAAATTTATATTTCTAATAAAATAAATAAAAGTAAAATTATAAAAAAAGATTTACCACCTAAAATATTATTCAATATTCTTCCCAGACTGACCAATAAACAAAAAGAAGTGTTTTTATATTTTTGTGTGTATCAATAGTAAAACTAATTAAAATATACAAAAAAGCCTAATTTAGTAAAAATTAACTCGCCACTCAAAGGGTTAAAAGCTCAATACTTACAAAACTTAAAAGACAATTTCTGTTAGATATAATATGGCCAAGACTCGCATTGGACTATCAGGCCAAATGATATTTTTTGTTAATTAAACAATTACTTAGTACATAACAACAATGTAATACTTGTTTATTTTGTTGTTTCTAGATTGAACAATATAAACGGCGAATTTCTCATAAAAAAGCTGCGGTTGAGGCTCAATTAAAATCAGCTATGCACAGTCAATTAGACGGTGTTAGGGTGGGACTCAATCAACTCAATGAATGTCTTGATGATATTAAAGACATCCGCGTCAAGTGAGCAATTTTTTTTTATTTTTAATTTCCCTGTTACTCCAAAATAGACACAATTTTTTGATTACTTCTTATTTGTCAGCTTAAGAAGTTACATCTAAACTGTCTTTCCTTCCAATCATTCAAAACAAGTAGTTTGATATTTTAACTAACACGGCACAGATATATAGAGATGCCCAGTTCAAATGACTAATGATCATATATGTTACTTATCAATTATATATCAAACATCTCATATTTATAGTCATGAAGATTGCTAATTTCCGCATATTTTTCTACTCTTTTTATTTTTAAAAGAAAGTGTTACTATTTCATGAAAAAAATAATTTGACACGTACAACATGTATTGTTTGCTTTTAAAGTTTATTGTTGATTCTTCCGTTTATTGTTGTGGTATTCTGTTTATTGTTGTGGTAGTAAACAGAGTTGGATTATTTTAATTGAAACACTGGTTGACACATTATTAATGTTGATAGACTTGATTCTCTTGAGGGAGGTTTGGCATCGGTAGCATCCTTGTGCGGATCTTTGCAAGCTGTAAGAGAAGAAAATATGAGGCACTCTCAATATGTCACTGCAATGGACAGCTTAAAACATATATTCACAGTACCTGAAAGTGTAGAAAAGACAAAACAATGGATAAGTGAAGGGAAACTCTTGCATGCTCACCAGGTAAATAATATTTATATTATTCAATTATCAAAGCTTATTTGTATATTATTCTGGAGCTACCTAATTTATTAAAATTTTATATTCTTCTTCTTCTTTCTTTCGATTATTTACAGACACGATCTTGCTACGTTTGGGCAAATATAATTATCAAAAATATCTCAGTTAGTCGTTCTATTGCGACTTGTACATAGTGATTCACATACAGTGACGGATCACGCATTTGGGAGGCCCCATTCCAATAAAATTTGGAGACCCTGTTATTCGAATAATATAAAAGTGTTGTAAAAGTCCACGCAAAATAAGCATAATTATTGAAAACTGCCCCTAAGATACGGAGGCCCCAAGTACGCACCTCCTGCGCTTATGCGATAATTCGCTACTATTCACATGACTTAGTATCGCAGCGTTATCTTGATATTCGCATTGTACAATACGTACATAGGCTGCTGTCGCCAGTGTTGGCTAATTGGGTACTGGTTTGCGATATTTGCAAAATTTCAATCAATAGATTATTTCCATGTGGTGTTGTCATTTTTGTTCTCTCAAGCATAAAAGATGACCGTGCGATGAAGTTTGAACCGACTTTGAAGTACCTGTACCATCACTTCACTTTTGAGACCTGTATTTTCTGCTACTTTTTAACAGACATTTTTATACTGTCTATTTGTCTTTTGATGTAATCATGTTTGTGTGTCATCTCTCATCTCATGTTAATGCATAGATTTTAAACCTAAATATGTAAAATTCAACCACGTAGGTGATGTAGCTATCGTCTTATATTTCAGTGCCTAACAGATTTAGAAAATTCAAGAGATGATCTTCTGTATGAATTGCATAAGTTACCAAATCAGTCAAATCACGATAAGATCATGTTGAAGGCATATTTTGAAGATGTGGAAACTTTATCAAATCTATTGGACAAGCAGATTAGGTTGATTCTTGGAAGGACATTGAATACTGTGAGAAAGGAACCGACTGTTATTGTAACTGCCCTCCGACTTATTGAGAGAGAAGAAAAGCGCGACCAACTTGCACTTCAGGTAATGTTATATTTTCAATCACCTCTTTTTTAATGATCATATTACCTTAATAATTTACCTATTCTTTAATGATCATATTTAAATATTCTTTTGAATTATGGTTTGGTCTGAAGGGCTGTTCAGCATGACTGAAATATGTTCTATTATTCAGTGCAATCAGCAGCTAAGGTTTCAGCAGCACGATTTATGTTTTGTTTATTATTTGATCTCCGCCCAGTTGAAAGAAAATGTGTCATAAACTCAATTATTAGCGTCCTGGTCGATACATATTTGTTTTTCAAAGATTTTGATTATTTTTGTATGTAACAGTATTATTGAATTTCATTTGACCATGGAAATTGTTAAAAATTGTCTTGTAATTGAGTTCTCTGTAATAATTTATTGAAATAGATGTATTTTGTTGTATTTCCTATAGCAAGAAAAACAAAGTGGATTTATGCCACCGGGTAGACCAAAGAACTGGCGAAAAAAGGCATTTGATGTTCTAGAATGTTCAGTGGCGACACGTATAGAAGGGACCAGAGTCGATGAACGGGAAGACAATAAGATGTGGCTTGTGCGCTACTTGGAACTCACAAGACAGTTGATACTTGAAGATCTTCGTGTTGTGAAGACTCTGTGCGTGCCATGCTTTCCTCCTCACTATGATATTGTTAACAAATACACCCAGATGTATCACAGCTGCTTATCTACTTGTGTAAGTATTCAATGAAAAGAAGAACTGTATATTATTCATATTCAAGTATATTTTAGAGCAGGAAAAGGGTTTACATTTATGGTATTTATGTTTTTAGCTGACAGAAGTGATATTAAATGGAATCGAAGGTAATGAATATGTTTCTTTGCTCTCTTGGATATTAAACACATACCCTGGGCCTGAACTGATGCAACATCCTGAATTGAACATTGATTTATCTGGATTCGACCCGTTGTTGACTGATCAACTATTGAATGAGATGCAAGATCAATATCTTCAGGTAGATACCGATCATGTTACATGTATTTCAAATATAGTAAAAACTTAGAAAACATCATATGATTATTTTGTTTAAGAGTACTAAATCCATATTTGTATTTTAATTTATATTACTCATATAATTACATGAAAACTGATAAAAATAAAGATTATAAAATAGAATAGAATAAAGAAGTAGTACAAACTCAATTCACAACAACAAACACAAGTCAATGTAGTTACATAGCAGTTATTGTTGGTGGAAACCAATAAATAACTTAACACTTTTTAGCTGTACAGATTTTCTTTTTCTTCAGCTACCCAAAATCGATTAGATGATTAAACATTTTTGAGCTGTAAACTTTTCAGTTAATGGTTGTTTATTTATTTGTCTTGTTGTCTACGGCCTCGCTACATTGACAGTTCGCTTCATGATATTCAAAATAGTCGATAATCTCAAAATAAGGAGACTTAACGTTTTCTGGCAGTATACTGAAAACATACTCCACATTATGATTTGGATTTGATTGAACAAAAGAATTTAATATCTTTCTACAAGATGTCATTATAATTTATTTATTGTGAATATTTTCAGCGAATGGAGAGCAATTGCATGGAATGGATGGAGAAGACTGTTGCGGCTGAGCAAGCAGAATGGGCTGCGGGTGGCCCACCAGAACAAGAACCTCACACTTCAGCTTTTCATACTCATGCCCCCATCATAGTATTTCAGATGATAGATCAAAATTTGCAGGTCAGGAAAATCAACATTTTAAAATTCTGTACCAAAAACTCTGTCAGATATAAGACATCACATACTTCTAGTCTGTTCATAAAAAAGGACATAGCAAAGGCAATTAACTAGTTCTATTATTCTATTCTTACTGTCTCTGAAAAAAGAACAGTTGAACAACTCAGTAATCTCTTAGAGCAACTTCTCTTTATGTAAAAACAATAATAATTTTATTATCTTTATTGGTTACAGGTCACGACTACAATAAGCAAGCAGTTGACCTTCAAAGCTCTATTGCTCAGTATTGACCAGGTTACGAGGTATGGTCAAATGTATCGTGATGCTATTATTCAATTCAAGGTATGCATTATTTGATTAATATACATAATGAAAAGATTAAACTAAAACTAAAGCTCGTTCATTAAAAAAAATATTTTCTCCATTATCGATTTGAATTTTCTTGTGCAGGGTAAATTTCTATATTATGACAAGAAATATCAATTTGAAATATTTATTTCAGAGCAAACATTTCAAAGATCGCAGTCACGCACCCTACTTTACTCAGCATATTATCACTGTAGTAAACAACTGTCAGCAAATGCAGGATCTCGCAAGGCAAACAGAGAGGCGATACTGGCCGAGAGGTGAACATCATGCCGGGGCAGATGCCAAAGTGGAGGCACTACTCAACACTTTCGCAGTACAAAAATTTCACGCTTTTAATATTAACACTTCTTAGGCGGGCCACGACCAAAGTCGTTTTTAGCTGATTGTACGTAGAATGCGGATCACGGCAAAAGTCGTTTTTAGCGTATTGTCGGTAGAATGCGGATCACGGCATAATATGTTTTTTTTTATATCGTCGCTTGTTTGCGGGACACATAATATCACGGGTTTGTTTGTCGGCGTTAAATAAAATGCCGCAACTAATTAACATTAGTCCTAATTCTTTGCTAGATTATAAGGGTGTAATTACGCTGTAATTTTTACGGCATTAGATTTTACACTTCCAGTGGTAGTCAAGTTGTAGGAATGGCGATTATATATTATAATTATTCATATAATTATAAAATATTGATAAATATGCTATTTTGTTATATAGAATGTTTTGAATATTTAATATTTATAACATACGGAGTGCTATCTACTAAATTGATAACAGGTTTTATATTCAGCTTTGAAACATAGTGAAATTATGATGATATCGAAATGTTCTAATTTTATTTTTAATGATTAGATGTCACGTATGATTTGTTTTTAAATTTCAATCGAAAATATCGTTTGGTTTAGAAGTTGTGTTGATTTTAAAAATGTAATATATTTGTGCGCTAATCACTAAAAAACGCCCGCTACAGGCTTGAGTCTATTTTTTGAAGCGCCCGACTAAGAAGTGTTAATAAATTTAAGTTAAAATTTTGATGCAATCATTTGCTGTTGAATAATGAGAATATTATTATTATTAAATCTGTGTTCCCAATGTGGAGCATATTGACTTTTAATAGAGCATCTTAACACATTGGTTACGGATGACTCGTATACGAGTCTTTTCGCCGGTCTGACTTACGCGTTGAAATATATACATCCAATGCGACAAATGTTTTAGATTCTCTATGCAGATGTCGTAACAAATGATTGATGCATCATTTAAAAAATAAAATATTAAAATATATGGACAAATATTTTTTTTATTCGGTGATTTCGGCGATGAAAAATCAGCAGACAGTTAAAATAAAACTTTAAAAAATAGGCCACCAAAATATAAGCAATTGTAGGCTAAAAATAGGCTTTTATGTTTTTTAATTTTGTTTTGAAATAAAATAAACAGGAGTAAATGTTTATTTGACTTGTTATTTATTACGTTTTCGATGAAATATATAATTCTATGTCAAATACCCGATTTTCTATATTAAAAAATACAAAAGATGAGTATCGCTAATAAAAGCAGACTAAAATATATAAAGTATTATGCAACAAAGTGTTGCACAACTGGTGTCCAAATTATTTTTTTGAATGTCAAATAGTTTTAAAGTTATTTTTTTTTTTCAAAAGTACCTAATTTTTTGCAAAATTTCGCAAAAATGCCCCGATGCGAATGAGTTAATATGAAATTCACACATGAAATTATATAGTATTATTTTAAATGGTTCAAATGTTTATAACATTTATTTTTCTTTCTGTAAAGCAATTTATGTTATTTTTAAGCCTCCTGTTATCTTTTCAGAGTTTACGCAACGAAGCCGTAAGGTTTCTTCTAGAAGAATCATTTTTAGACTTGGAGCAACATTTTGAAGATCTATTCACAGTGAAATGGGCACAGTCTTCGATTCCTGTTGATACAATTTGTGTTACGCTTGAAGACTATTTCCAAGATTATAATCATCTCACACCTAAAAACTTCGATTACGTTATTACCGAGGCATTGAACCTCGTGACTAAGAGATACATCACGGCCATGCTGATGAGAAAGATGGTGTTCAAAACTGCTGAGGAAAGTCAGGCTGCTGCCAATAAAATAACGAGAGAAGCAGATCAGATGAAGGCATTTTTCTTAAGAATTGCACCAGAAGTTAGCAATATTGAGTGGCCGTTTGAAATTATTAATATGTTGGCAGAGGTATGTTCGGCATTTAAATTTCTTCACCATATACCCCCCCCCCAATGGAGTATTTCAACATAAGTCAGTCACTAATCAGAAATTGACCAGTTATCTTGTTACACTCTATTTTTTTTTTCTCTCTTTACTCTGTTATCATAGCTTGTCATTTTTAGTGAATATTTCTTTACATTACCTGTAAATAAACATGGTTAATCTTATAACCCCTGATCACTTATCTTTAGGTTGGCAGGCATTGATCCTGACAGGTTTTGATTGTCAGCTGGGCGTTTTAATTTCAATCTGAAAAAGGTTTATCGTATTTATTTGTAGAATTATTTTAATTAAATTGTGATCACCCCATGGTTTCAATGATTTCAAAAACCCATATTATACAAAAGTCATATATTTTTGAACATTGGAAAATCAGTTTTTTTTTTAGCCTGAAAGGAAGTAATGAATCTGGACTTCGTGTCGAGTTTGGGTAACATGTGTGAATAAGAGTCAGACCGGGTAATTTTTAACTATTTTGGGCCCGTACTCTACACAGCATAAAGAAAACACAACTTGCGGTTCTATTCTTGCTGGATTTTCCAAAATTTATTTGTTTCGTCATTACCTGTTATTGACAATGCAGTGTTCAAATGAGAAAATCAATGACTTGTTGTTCTATTATAATTGAATTCCTTTGTTTCCTCATTCTTTTTAATTTGTTTTGTGAATGTCACAATATGTCAATGACACAGATAATTATAGCTTGAGTTATATTTTCAGGTGCTAAAATGCTTGGATATCGACATGCTCTCACTCGACTTGCACAAACTTCTCGATAAATGTCCAGAAATAACAGAAGACCATCTTATAAGGCTTTTGAGTTTGAGAGGAGATATTCCACGCGGAGACATAAAAGAAATGGTGACATATATAGTAAGCACAACAAAAGGAACACGGCAGCCACAGGCAAACAGCATCTTCAAACAAATTGTGTTTAGTGATAGAATGCTCTCACATTTCACATTGTAATTTTTTTCATTTATCATTTTCATGTATGCTGATTAAGTTATTATTTATCTAATAAAAAATATATCATTTATTAATTTGTAATTTTCTTGCCTTATCTCATGTGAAACTTTCATTGGAAAAATGATCAATACTAAACACTTTTTATGTTAGCTGAGAAAGTTGAAACTCTTTGTAATGAAAGTACACCAGTGGGGCAGGGCTATTCTTAATTTTATTAGGATCTAGTCAATAATTAGTGAAGGTCTTTCATACTCAAAATAATTTTTCAGTTGCTATAACTAATTTGTTATAATTGCAGCTATGTTCACTGTTGTTAAAGTCGATTTTTTAGGTTTTATTTGACCAATCAGAGTGGATTACAAAAAAGATTATTTTAAAACAAACGGTTGATATTAACACAAGTCAAGTAGTTTGTTGTTAAACATATCTATCTCATTACAATCACTCTAAAACGTATAGCGAATGGACATAATTTAACAAACATAAACTTGAAAGAATAAAACAAAATTCTGTTGATCGTTGGCGTTTGACATATCGACAAACGACAGTGAACATATATGCAATTGTAACATTTAAGTTATACCAACCGCTAGTTCAAAAACTAAATACAAAAATCATGTCAAGTAAAAGAGACCCCCTTAATTATTAGTGTCTAGCTAGGTCCTAATAAATTTGAGAAAAGTCTCAACTGATATAGCATTTTTTTTATTCAAATAATTATGTGCAAATCATTCAACCCACTTAATAATCATTCATTAATAATGCTGACTATGATCAGGGCACCACACAATAGGTTTACAAGGTACATATATATTTCAAAAGAATCTTGCATCTTGTAACACAAAAAAGGACTAGAAAACACTTTGAGAACCCAGCGATATAGGTGAATATAGCCACTGCCAATGATATTCGGAGGTGGCTGGCTGTCATGGTCCATTTAGATGTGAGACAACCCAAATCGGCGAGGAGGCAAAATCATCAAAGATAATTGGTCAGGATTAAATATAACATTCCGTATGGCTAGGGCTGCCAGATTTCTTGACATCAAAACCGGGATGTTATTTTTTATTGGCTCAAAAAACTGGCTAAACGGGTGTGTAAAAAATGTATAGCCGCTATATATTCTATCTGAAATCGTATTTGATTGATTTTTTAAATTTATTTTAATTAAGATTATTTACACTTTATAAAAGATTTAGATGCCGTAGCCTTTTATTTAAGTCTTATGAAAAAAAGGAAAAAAAATATTGAAGAAGATAGTTACTCATATTTTTTATTAGATTTGTCCCCAAAGGTCCCTTTGAGACGCCGGGACAAGAGGCTTGAAACCAGGACAATCTCGATATATCGGAACGCCTGGCAGCTTTACGTATGATGTCTCGATTTGCAATCAATTATTATAAACATTTAAATAAAAGAGAGAGGTTACACAAGAAATGTAAAAATTAATGTTTAATTGATAAGGCTAGCAGGGCGGATTGACATCTATCCAGAGGTACCAAAAACACACGACTGGCGACATTTATAAAACTCTACAGTAAAACATTCACTTGCTATGGTAGCGTCATGGGCGTGACTATGTTATGCACATGAATACAAAAATGAATTAATTACTTTTCAAACTTGCTTGATTTATAAACCCTTCCACGTCAATAATCATGGTTATAGGTCTCAAGGCTAGATGGAATCTTAGTCTTCATGTAAAATACAATATAAAATACAAAGGTAACAGTGTCTGTAATATTTTAAACTGTTTTTCTAACTACTTTTTAACACTTAACACTGGGCCTGCATTTTTACTGCAAATTAGCCAAAATTATCTTTGTGAGACAGATTAATAATTTAACTGCTCAGTGTCAGTGAAACTATATTTGATAGCTACATATACAAACTACTTGTGGTTATGATATTAACCTAACCTATCTCAACAGTAGAAGTGTATGCCTATTATTGAATAACAGGGATTGAATGTTTCATTAGATTGCCAAATTTAATTTCATAACTGTTTGAAGAATAATATGATTTTAAATAAATGCCAGTGAAAATGTAGTTTCACTCCAAACACACGTTCGTTGTAACATATACACTAAGAGCAGTTGTAAAAACTAAGATTATTTAATTATTATCTATGCAATTTACTAAGCAAAATAATGATTTAGAATTATTTTCATTTTGATTTAGTACACTTCTATAAAATTCTTGGTCGAACACGACCCAGGTTTCGCCTCTCGGCATCTTCCGGTGCTGATCAGTTACGGTATGATCGCATTTGCATTTCAGTCGAAATTTTAAATTAAAAAGCACAATAATGTTACATGTTTTGAAAGCGGAACTTTTTACCATACCATTCTTTCAATACAATAGTAAAAGTGACACAGTTGGAGAATTTCTGTGTGCAAAAAGTGAAATGTGGGGGTCCTCATTTTATCACAGGGTTGTTTATGGGTGTTAAGTTAATGTGAGCAATGTTTCACTTTGTTATACAGTAGAACCTCGATTATCCGGACCAATTGGTGACGAAGATAGTCCGGATAATTGAGAAATATCATAATTGAATAGGAAGCACATGTACATTTAGTATGAATAATTTTTATTTGTCTAAATTTACATATATTATACATATTATACATAGCATCAGTAAGTACTTATTATTGATTGTTTCTTAAAGCAGCAAGCTTTTCTTTTTGAAGCTGCCAAATCGCTTTTCTCGAATTCTACTCTTCTTGGCTCTCAAACCACTTCATGGTGACATTTAATCACTGAAAAGTTTCAGAATGGGTAGGACCAATATCTCTTTCCTTGCAAATCTCTTCTTCGTCTTCTCGTCTTGTTCTTCTGAGCCAGGTATTTCTTTAATTATTTCCTTATCATTCCAAATTTGGAATCCAGGAGAGTTTGCATCGCAATTTATCTACTCGGTTACATCTTTCACAATGTTTCCTATACCACTTTGTACTGTGTTACTGAAACTTACTAATGGTCTTTTCAAAATTTTGCTCCATGATTTCTTCAAATTTGACACATCTAAAGACTTCTACCCGTCTGCTACCATGTAGCAACAGTCTTTTAAATTTATTTTATTGTGGAATCTAATAACTGCTTCTTCATAATTTTCGTCTGCTAGCAATAATACTCGTAGCATCTGTTTTCTATATAAGCGTTTGAATGTTTCTAATACACTATGATCTATCGGTTTTATTACCGACGTGGCAATTGGTAGAAAAAAAAATTACCATAAACTTTTCATTGATCTGGTTTAAACGTTCTATAGATGGGTGGGACGGTGAATTTTCTAGTAATAATAATGTTTTTCCTCTTTGGAGTTTTGATATTTTTTCACTTCTGAAAAGAACTGTTTCTGTTTTTTCATACCGTCGTTTAAAAATTTCAGTCGAGGATCTACTGTAGTGGTTATAATAATATTAGATTCAAAATACCAAGCTATGAAGAATTAATTTTATTTCTGCTACATGCACCAAGCCTTCAAACGCATTGTTTTAATATTTACTCAAATCAAAAAACATAGTTTCACACAAATGAAAATAGCATATCGACTGTGGAAAGGAAAAAGGACGTAACCCACACATATCAAATTTTACAGGAGGCGTTAAAAACGTGTTTTGATGATTTTGTGTCATATGCAAATTATGAATTGTACACAACCTTGAAGTGCACGGATACTTCTAAACTGGTGTTTAATTGACATAGTCTAATATTAATTAAAGAAATTGTCTCGGAAAAACCTTTATTTCAATGTTTTTTCTTGGTTTTAATTGTTTACAAGGTCATCTTTTTCAAACTTAAAAGCTAAATTTAGATACTTATTCGGCATTTTCAGCTTCCACCCTTTTGATAGAATGTGTGTCAAGTTGTATACATTGTGATTATCGAAAAAAAGCTGTTTTGGAAAATTGAGGGTTACGTCCTTTTTCCTTTCCACAGTCGATATATTATAATTGTTGTTTAAAAAGTAGAATTAATCAAAATACTATTCTGAAGAAGCAGCACTCTAAACTATTATTAAACTTTACAATACCTTATCACTTATCTATGGATATTTAATCAAAAAAAAATATTATAAGCCCCGAAGTTATTGGTAAAAAAATTGGTTTTCATAAGGCTAAATTTTGGTAAAATGGTAATGGAAAAACATTAACGATCTACCGCTTCAAACATAAAAAAATATTCAGTAAATTGAATTAATGAAATATTACAAAACTACATATCTTAAAAAAAACATAATATTTATATAATAAAACTTGAATTAATCTCTGAGTTTTTCCACCTTTCTAATATAATACACCAAGTATGTGCCCTTTCAGCTGGTGTCGACAAAAAAAATAATTAATGCAGATAATTCATTATCCCTGGTTACTCCACTGGATATGACTACTTATTATGTTAGAATAAAACGCCTCTATATTCACAGATTTTTAAACAACACTCTTTAAATTACTTCTGATCTGTTGTCTTAAATTAAATCTATCCTTTTTACGGCCAGTGAAGTGCCGCAAAAGTATGAAAATGATTGGGGCCCAGATTGACAAGATACTCATTTATTGAAACGCAATATTTTAACTACTGCATTGCCAAAACACAAATGTATAAGTTGATATTAAATTATATCAAAATTATTAGTTAAATTTATATTGATGACTAAATTACTCATTATTATTAAACAATATTTAAAAACGATTTTTTAACTATGTTTTCAACAGAATATGCTGTACAAATTGTAAGTTATTTGCTTATTATCTCATTTCAAGAATGGAAACAATGTAAAGATGAGGCTAGGACATTATTAGTAGTAAGCTAGTCGCTCCTTCTACGGGCTTTTTATTTTATGGTAAGGTGGGAGAGAAGGCATGAAAAAATCACAACATCAATGAATAAAACACCAATGCACCAATTCGAAGATTCAAACTGTATTTGCCACTTCCCATTCTGAATTTTTAGAAAAATCCATTTATCTTATGTTGCAATGGCAAGCCCATATTAACGAAATAAAAATTACCATTTAATTTAAGATTTCGACTGAAGGTGCTTGGTGGAATTTCAATATTAAATTTGAATCGTTCAAATAATGTACATTCACACAAGTTTTGTCAATAACGAACCGGGATTCGCCTTTCGGCATCTTCAGGCGTTCAAGCACACGGATGAACTTGAACCGATTTGGATGGTGAGTAATTTCAAGAATTATATTTATTTTTGTTTGCTGGAATGAAATCTGTAGGCATTCCCATGGGTTATTGTTATATTTCGCCAGCAATGGCTTTAAACTTAGTGAGTAAACATTTATTTCTTATATAAACACGATACATTCATTTACTAAACGTCAGTTCAAGTTCATCCGTGCGCTTGAACGCCTGAAGATGCCGAAACGCGAAACCCGGATCGTGAGTGACAAAACTTGTGTGAGTGTACATAAATAATACCATACTCGCAATTTTTTGCCCCTCCCTGAAAATCGCTAAAGTTACATCGCTGGTTAGATACCCATAGCAATATATTTGGTGTTATGTGACGAGGAATTAAGTGAGGCCCCGGTTTGATTTTTAAATAGGGGCCCAATGTCCAACTACGCCACTGCACAGCTGTTAACTTATTTCACTTAACTAGTATGTAGTTCATACAAGAGTTCGTCACGTCTTCTATTGTGTGCTCCGGATGTTATCAATATAAATGATATTTTTACTGTCACTTAAAGCATTGTAGACAAATGTAAATTATTGAGAGGTCAACATGCAGTGTTATGTGATCGCGGGGGCATGCCATTATTTTTTTTTTTTTATCTAGTTAACAAACTAATAACATTAGTATCAGCCGATAACAACGCTGCGTTTACCGAAAATTTTAGTAAGGTCCACTCGAAAATTATTCCATATTGACTGTGGAAAGGAAAAAGGACGTAATCCACTCATAGAAAATTTTACAGGAGACACAAAAAACGTGTTTTGATGATTTTGGGCCATATGAAAATTACGAAACATCCACAAGCCTGAAGTGCACGGAGACTTCTAAACTGGTGTTTAATTGACATTATCTAATATTACTCTTTTTTCTTGGTTTTTAATTTTCACAAGCTTATCTTTTTTCAAACTTAAAAGGAAAATTTAGATACCAATTTGGCATTTGCAGCTTACATACCTTTGATAGTACGTGTATCAAGTTTGATACATTGTGATTATGGAAAAAGCCATTTTGAAAAAACTGTGGGTTACGTCCTTTTTCGTCCTTGCCACAGTCGATAGGTAATGATATTTCTTCAGCGATATGAGCTTTAGTGATTCTTACAGTAGAGAATTGGATATTTTGAAAATATAATTTTTCATTTTCTTGCTTTGGGTGCATAACTTATGGTAAATATGCTTTATGACATGCCACTCGTAAACGTAATTAATGTCGCATTAAAAAACACTTTTTACTGGACATGTATAGTTTATTAAATATTTAAATAGTAACTGACAAATGGAGAATTGTTTAAAAAAGGTTAATGTTAACTTAAATGTATTTGATTTTGTTAACATTTAATAAATGGTGCATTTTGGTTGAGGTGCGTTTTTCTATTGAAAAAAATAGGAAGTCACTACTTAAGTACGCCTCTGGCTCCCTGTACATAGTTTACAGATATTTTTTTTCGAATATAACAAGGAATGCCTTACTCAACTGGGATGTTATGAAAATCCTATTGTAATATATATTTACTGTTTTTGTTCATGGTCAAATTAAATGTAATAAATGTATTGTCTATGTTTAGTTTTTATTTTAAGATACCTGAAACTATAGCTGGAGTAATGTTTCAAAACTGTATGTTATTACTATTACGTGGTTCAGAAATGGTTTTCTGGATCAGATATGTAATCATGTGCACTATCAATTATAAATAATATAATAATATGGTATCCGAAAAACGACCGCCAATAATTCAGCTCCCGAAATTTACCTATAAATAATTCAACGGCGAAACAGTTCGTCGCGTCAACAATTCAAACCCCAAAATTACCCTTCCTACATTTCAAAACCAACAATTTATTGCTTAATTGTAAATATGTTTTGGTTGTAATAAATTCTCAATTTAACAGTCCAAATATTCGAAGATCTCCAAGTTCCAGAAAAACAATTGAATCGTTGGGAGTGAATGATCATAAGCAAAGAATGTTGACTTTAATTAAGATGCAACATTTACAGAAAAAGGATTGACTGTATTTTAACTGTCAGCAAGAGAAAACATTTTTATTTAAACTTTATTTCCTATTAAAATAATGTTAATTTTTAAGCATTATGACTTCAGAGATTTGTAATGGTGTTTTAAAAAATATTTTCTCGCATATTTATTTATTTCATTAAATAAACGTTCAATGTTACGCAAATTATTACTTGCGTTTTATGAAAAATATTTTGCTTGAAATTTATTAATTTATAAAAAACAAGTAGTTTTCAAAATGTTTGCAATGATTTTCATATGTGTACACTGCCGACTAAAATATAGGCAATTGTTTGAGAAGGCAAGTCAAATTATTTAAAAATAAAACAGACTCAAAAATAGAATAAAAACAGTGGAGCATCATTTTTCCTACTAGTTACTTACTGTATTGCACAAATTCAAATAAAGAATTATTCTCCGATAGCTGAAATCGCCAATCTAGCTCTGTTCGAAAATGCAGATTGTATTTTGTTCAGTGACGAAATAAAAAATAAAGAATGATAAAAAATGTCCGATCCCAATTCACTTGACTGGACAAACAGTGACCGGCATTGTTCGTTGTTTTATCATGTTTTTAAATATAATACATATTTAAAACTACTTTTGGGAAGGCGTCACTAAATTAATTATTATGAACAGAAACTAAACCATAAATGGAGCGATTCATCGGCCGACATCACACAAGACCGTTTAATGATAACACTTTTAGTTTTTATTACTGTGCGCTAAATACTTTACAGCGATTCTAGTAATTATTAATAATTTATGAATATGATACCTTGTTGACACGATGTGAATGAAAAATAATGACATGAAAGAGATTTAGGTATATAATAATTTTTTTGCTTAGAATGTTTTTTTTTACTACTGATAGTGTAACATAACTAATTATTGTGAAACTAATTTCGCCTCTTTCAGACTAACTATCCTAAGGCATTTATAAAGTAAAGATTACAAAATTCATTTCTTAAGAAGCTTACCCTTCCTTACACAAGTACTGTTTCTATCTAAAAGCACTACCTGCGTCCTGTAGTAAAAAAACCCGTTTTTGTTGTTAAAATTTAGAAGTTAAGAGTTAATATCAAAGTCAAATTTATTGAAAAGATAATGACTAGTTGAGGTACCTACGTATTTCGCCTCTATCATATATTTTTTAAAGCGTGCTTTATCATCGATTCTAATTTTTAATTTATAGAATGGAGAGACTAGATGGGCCAAGTAAAATAACTCAATAGCCGTACGTTAAAAATCATAATATTTTATCGCACACTATTATTATTATTACTATTTTTTAATTGTGTGATATATTTTTAATATCGACTAGTAACTTGTTCACATACGAAGTCCTAAATGCATCTTTTTTTATATATTACCTGATACATAACCAGGACATAAAAAAAGGCATTAAGTATTTGTCACATAAAACATTTCTGCATACTCCTTTTATTATGTTTATTAATTTATTTAATAAACATTGCAAAAGGTTGCCAAATTATAAATTTAAAACTTTTACAATGAAGAAAAAAAAATAGTACAATTTAATATTAAAAGCAGTAGAAAAAAATAGCAAGAAAGTTAACTGAGTAAGCTCCGACGAACTCTAATTTAATACATAAAAATAGTAACCGTCGGAACTCATCCACGTCTGCGTGGACTATGTCGACATCCGAAGCAATACTGTTGAACACCGTTAAAGCTCTCCCCAGTGGCATCCCCATTGGCAGGCTGGCTCTACACCTTGGGAGAACAAACAATTCACGTCCACGACTTCTCAAAAAATAGTCAGAATAATTTTGGTCCTTAGTGTCTTTTTTATTTCCTCTATTCATGTGTCTGGTAAAAATCACGTTTGTTCTCTTCAAAATTAGCTCCTTTTGTAAATTTGAAAGCGCCAATTTCACCCGTACGTCAAATGAAGTTGCGAATATTATTTCCTCATACTGTACAAAAATCATTTGTCGAATTTTTTGATTAATATTTTGTACATCTTCAAAGTCATCATAAAAGCCTATTGGTTCTTATATATCTTTCATTTTGTGATAAAGACCTTTATGGTCTTCAATTAGGTTGCGTGCTGTAAATCGTTGTGATAGTGATTGGATGAGAAGAAAGGAAAATCTTACGGGAAGCCATTTTTCGATTGATTGAAAAACGACGAATGCACGTGTAAAAAGATTCTAACTTTTAACCACGCAATCGAGTAAGAAGAGAGCATAAAATACATTCACCACTCGGATATTATTATGAATATAGTATATTTATTTACAATATGTTGAAAAACATTTGCAAAAAACAATAAACTTATATTAGGTCAGTAGTTTTCATTTTATAGTTCTGTATAATATGTCATTCAGATAAATTATTTAATTTACATATTGAAAACTTAGTGCAGTAATGTTAATTGATAATACGTACAGTTTTTAATTAATGTTTAAATATTCGCACAGACAAGTGAGAAAAGGATAGAGGAACGCCCATTCCACTGAACGTAAACCTGTTGATTTTTCTTCATACGTTCCTCTCTCGCTATATTTGTTGCGGTGCAGGTTGCGTCATTAATTCCGAACCGTCTGAAAGTTGGTTTTTCGCGAGCGAAACTCTAGAGTAGGGGACGTCGCGGCGCCGATTCGCTTCGCCCGAGACGTCAGTCACCGACAGGCGTCCGCGAGGGTAGTTCGTGCCGCCTTCTCCGCTATCTCTATCATTTCGACGCCGCAAATTTCGAACTTGACACAATACGATATAAACACGGCGATGAGAGTGACGAGGACTTTACGAAAATAGGAGTGCGCTCTTCTTGTTTATTTTTAATTTGTTGTTTATGGTGCGCCTAAATATTTTTTTGGTGGTTTTTGACTTTGAGTTTTCGATGTTGGTGTAGGACGTGTAAAATGGGACCAGGAAAAATGTTGACGATGAGCTGGTGTCATTTTTTACTGTTGATTACCATCGCGGGGACCTTTTTATCAGGTTTGTAACTAACATAAGTACATTACATGATAAATGTGTTCAATTATGCAAAGAATTTTTAAGCTAAAACAAATTAGATTCGTACAATTTTAATCTCAAAAGTTTGTTAAAATTATTTCGAAACTTATTAAGTTACGCAAAACAAAACTTTTCATTTCTAAATCTAAATTAAAAATTCACTAATATTTGAATATTAAACTCGCAACTTTAAAAGCTGTGCAAAATATTTATATTTCGCAGAAATATTTTTTTACCATTCTAATTAGATTTACAAAAAACTTCCAATAATTTTAATGATTTATATAAAATTTCGTCACACTTTTTTGCATGTTATGAATACAGATGACTGCCTACTTTACATTATTTTGTTTATTTCATAAATAAAAAGCATGTAAATAAAAATAAATGTGCTTTTATTAGCAAACGTTATTCCGTGACCCAACATCTTAAGGAAGTTGTATTTTCAACGTAATAATAATATTCAAAGTTTTATGCTTGAAACACACGAATTTTCTAGTAACGGCGGAACCTAAAATTAAGTATTATTGAATGTTTTTTTCAACCTATAATCTAGATTTTTGTAAGCCACATGTTCTTACTGGACATGGCAGATCTAAATATAAACATTGCCAATGAAGTAACTTCATAGAGCGAACATTCTGGCCCTGGTCCAATGAAAGTAATATTTGGGGAATCGCGGAGTATGAAAATACGAATGATGCGAGGGTCTAATTTTGTGCATAACATCGTGATTTTTTTCATTTTACTCCGCGTTTTTACATTGCATTATCTTCCTTACGAAATAAGCCATAACAACGCCAACGACCTGAATTAAAGTGCGACGTCTGACGAATAACGGTCAAGCAATTTTTATTATCTATTTGGAAATTTGTTTTCAAGAACATGAATGAATCGAGTCTAGAGTATATAATATTTGTTTTCTGCAAGTACTATACTAATATTACTTAAAAAATAATTGTGACTTTATTGTAATAGTATTAAAATTAACCATTACAATTTAGATTTTTGCTAGTATTTATATTTGCGAGTAATTCAGTTTTCACCGTTGTATAATTGAAATCTCGGTAGAAAGCTTGGCGATTATTTTTATCAATCACATTTTGTTAGCTCCTCGTGTTATACGATGTTTATCAAAATATCTATCCGTCAATCGTACTACTTATTGACAATTCAGATTAGACTCGACAAACAGAAATAGCCAAAGAAGTAATAATGATTTTTGAAGCTTAGGTAAGATTTAAAATTATTACAATGTTCATCAAAACCGACGTTTGAATTTTGTCATTTTTTGATTTGACAACATTGAATATTACTTACACTAAAATATTCTAGTTTGAAAACTTTGATATAATTTAAATAAATTAAAATAATAAAAATGCTCCGTTTTTTGGGATCATTATTTTAATTAAAACAAACAGGGAAAACAAATCCTTCGTTTGACTTTAAAAAATAATGATGGAAGTAATAAAATTAACTAAAAATAAATGATCTAGTCATAAAATTATTGACTTATTTGCGTAGCTTTAGAATGAATCACAGCGAAATTATAGACACATGCGGTCAGTCTTGAGTGCAAGGCTTAGCTATTGGAATCATTATATTATTGTCAAAAGAATCTGTATTCTAAAAACCACAATAAATAAACATAAATGTAAAAAATATTTATAGATAAAAGTATTTTTTTTAATGAAAAAATGTTTACACCCTATCACTTTTATTTCTCTGTCAATACTTGATATAATGTCATTACATTATAAAAATTTACTCATTTTTACTAATTCCAATTTTATTTTATGTGATCAAGACCGGTTCCGCTCATAACGAGCTTTATCAACTGATAAGAGAATGTTTTGTATAATAACACTGTCACATTGTATTCTTTTATCAGTTCATAATACTCGTCACGAGAAAAACAGATCCAGATCATATTAAATAAGAGTGGAATTAGTAAACATGTGTTTGAATGTATTTTATTTTTTGAATACTTCAAGTTTGCTGAGTTCAAGCTGAAGGATATTTTTAATATAGTTTAGGAAACATAAAAAATATTCTACATCATACGAAAATTTACAATTTAAAAAAAGTTTTTCGGAATGACTTGATATTAAATTATTTAAAAAAAGCTCAGATTGAAACACGTGACTATTTTCGTAACTGAAGAATTTGTGTGGCGCTAAATTTTCCACGAGGGAACGAATATGAGCGACTGTAAACTGACTTGTTGAATATTTGTATACATGTACCTATATAAAATGAGAATATATAATATTTTAAGCTCGCCATTTTAGTGTTGCTGAAAAATACTTTGATCATTTTAAAATCTAGCAAAAGCCTATTAAAAGCTGGCGTCGGGAATAAATTTAGTCATGTCAATACTACATGTTATCATATATATATATATAATGAGAGTTTTATAATGCTGCTTTTACATTAAAAAAAAAGCGTATTTTATTTCTCACGAAAGTTGGACGTAGATTTTCTTCTAAAATGAAACCATTTAACATGGCATTTACGTAATTAGATTTGTTATTTTTACAAAAGATTAATTAAACATTTCAATGAAAAATAGTTTTTATAACTTGTCTATTCCACAAGTTGTCTAGAAATTGTAGCACGTGGATCGCTTATTTGAGAAGATTTTAAGATCATAAGATTATTTACGAATAAACAAAAAAATGTTATAATTTTTATGTTATAAATTAAAAAATTGAAGTCTTCGTACTTTGTTTCTTTTTAAATAAATACAAACCATAAGCTAATCGATCAATTATTGTGGAAGGAAAATCCCTTATTTAATGCAAAATGGTCACATTTTTAGTAAAAATAATAATGTAGATTTAATTTAGCTTGTAAATAATTAAAGACATGAGCATTAATGAGCAGCTAAGAATTCTTGGAAATTTGTAAAATCAGTCAAATTTATTTTCTTATTGATTTGCCCTTCTTCGACAAGTAATTATTTTGTTAAAAGTACTCTTTCTTATTTATGTATTTGGACTACCTGCGTCGGGAATAAATTTGAAATTTGAAATTTATAAGTTAAGAGTAGGCATTTTTAGTGTACTCGAAAATAACCTGACGATAGTTTGTCTGAAGATGTTTCTTAAAGATGCCAAACACGTATCACAATTTGCAACACGACCTGTGGAATGTTAAAGTAATCAAATTTATTTTGTATTAAAAATAAAGTTCCACAAAGTTACCGCCGAATACTTAGTTGTTATTGGATATCAATTGACCAAGAATAATAATAAAAAATAGGTGAATCAAACAACTTTTTCAAACATATTAAAACAAATAAACAGCGTGTATGTATGCAAATATTGAAAAAAAATTGTAAATTATGCGACGTTATATATAAAACTTTTTCGTTTTAATTTTCATTTATAAAATGATTGTTTTTTTGGGGAGTGTTGTAATCTATTATCGGGTGTAATATACAAATTATATATGCTTTTAGTGATATTTCTTTAACAGATTTTATAATAGAATAAATCAATTCCAAATTACAGTTTTGAAAGAATTTGAAGATCTTAGCAAGAATAAACTATTTTATATTTAATACATATATATTTTTTTATTTAACCATGTCGGAGATCAATGAGAATATTTGAAGGATTAAAATAAAAAAAAATATTCTTACAATGTCATCTTTATAAAGTTTAGATAATAAATATTTTTTATTATTTTATTATGGTGTTTTAAGTTTCCATGGCGCGCAAAATGTATAGAGTAATGAAATATTAATAATACTATGGTTTCTTAATCGGCGTTTTTCATTAATTATAATTCGTAAAAAATAGCTGTGTTTCTAGAAAAAATATGAAACTTTGACAAGCATAGAATGGTATTAATGCAAATGATAAAATTGTATCATAGCTGTGCAACGTGAAGTTAATCATATTTGGAAGCTTTAAAAGCTCACACGGAAAGATTGACTTCTTCCTGATATCTAGTTTTATTGGTAGTGTTAACATTTTTTAGTAAAGCTTATCAACCATAATTGGTCAGTTATATAATGAAAGATTGATTTTATGTGAATTGTGGATAATGGGAAGGCTCTGTTATATATACATATGTTATTTTATTCCTCATATAGTTTTTGCGGTACAGTTTTAGTTTCAGTCACCTTGATTTCGCAGGTAAGGCTTTGGAAAATGTTTAAGTTTTGACTAATAAGATGAGTAGGGTCAATATTGATCACATTGTTAAGTCTCACATGGTCACACTATAATTTGATTAATGTTATATTATTTAGTAAGGTTCAAACACCGGACGGGATTAGAATGTTACTTCGAAATTAATTTAGAATACAAAACTAGGGTTAGATTAATATTATAATAATGTTACCAGATTAAGAAAAAGGTAAGATTATATTATAACGAAACAATCTTTTTATTTACATTATAAATCACTAGGCCTTTTTTCTGTGATAGCGTCTGAATGAAGGCGTTTACAATCTTTCATTGACTTGGATTTATATAATATAATATTATACTTTAAATACAACCTATCATTAATGACCTTGGGTGGTTCGCAATATATTGAATATTAATTCATAATATATAAAAAGTGAGTTTAATATTTGCTCACTACTTTAAAATAAACAACGCAACAGACTAAACATTGAAATTTAAAAAAATGTATAAAAAACGATCCGATGTAAAAAGAAAATCAAATCGAACTTGTATTTAGTTTTTATTAAATACATATCGCGTAAAATAAATTTAATTAAATATGAAAACAAAAATATACTATATGAATGAAGTAAACACTTTTTTTTTCACTGAGAATACGGTTCTGGGAAAAGCGTGAAGACAAATCAGTTAAAATTAGGAATTAAATTAATTTCAGGTTCTACATTTGGTTTGAAACTACCTATTTTTTTGAGGAACAATTTCTGTTAAATTTAGCGTGATGATATATTTCTCAGTGTCCATCATCTGGCAATAAAGATATATAACTTTCATTATAACATAACTTTCTTCATTTTGATGTTTTAATTTTTGTCTTGTTAAGATTGGGGCTAAGTAGGCTTAGTAGTTGGTTAATCGATTTCTCTATGTCCTGTTTTTAAAATAACACAGATGGAAAGAAATGTAAAAAACACGGACATTCATTCCTTTGAATGTCATTGCATAAATTAAACTTTTAATTGAAGTGAAGAGTGTAATGAAATTGGAACCCGTGAACAACGCCTCCGAAGATGACAATGTTGACCGGTACAGGAGCGGTAATATGATTGCAATTTTAATCAGTGTAGATTATGTATTATAAATAAAGAAAGTCAATTTTATTAGACTAAAATTGTATAAAACTGGTACAAAAAGAGAATCCGATTACTTATATATACGTCTGTAAGTAAATAATATGAATACTTTGAAAATTTGTATCTATTTGCTGAAGTAAGAATTTTCGCATTTTCTTTTTACCACAGGGAAAGTTTTTGTATAAATTTGTACAATGTGGCACGATAAACGTTTTCAATCCAAAAATATTTCGGATTGTATTGATCCCTAAAACTGATGGTACATTCATTTTGTAAAAAAAAACATTGTTTGGTATTGCAGATGCTGCCAAGGCGCAATATATTACATGATAACAATGTTATGTGAATCGATGAGAAAAAACAAAGTAAGGAAGAGCAAATAAACACAGATTTTAAAAGGTCAACGTTGCAATCAATGTAAATAGGATGTCTAACGATTTTAGAATTATGGTTGCATTTCGATAAAATTATATTCCAAGATAAACAGTTTCGAAAGAGACATTATCATGTGATAGTTTGAGAGGTTCAACTTGATAAATGTATTTCGAAATAAATACAAAATTATATTAGGTAACTATTAGGGCATCCAATCCCGGGATCCGGGATCCCGTCCAATTTTCCGATCCCGAAATCTTGAGAAAATCCTGAAAATTGATAGGATTTTGGAACAATAAATCGACTTTCGGAGATAAGCTTCGGAAAAAGTATAGCAAATGGAGGATTTCAAATTCCTTGGTGAGCTAAAATAAAAAAACGACTTTCGGAAATAATCTGGGATAAAAGTATATCAAATCAAGGATTTAAAATTCTTCGGTGAGCTAAAAAATAATGGGATTGAAAATTAACCAATCCCGAGATTGGATACCCTAGTAACTATGTCTACATATATTATATATATTTTTTAATCAAGGTAAGAAGTATGGGGCAATCATGCAAACGTCACGTTAGCCCCCAATTTATTAATAAATACTAAAGCCTCCAATCCCGGAATCCTGCCCAATTTTATGATCCCGGAATCCCGGGATTATAATAGTACTAATCTCGGGATTGAAGATAAGAAGTGCAAAATTTTTGAAAATAGGCAACTACGCATTTTTTTGCAATCAAAACAAAAATAAAAAAAAATCCGGGAAATCCGTAAATTCCTGGTTATTTAAAATCGGATGGCGAGTTAAAATTTTTGAAATCTGCGTGAGAGCTAAAAATATATTTTTTTGGAAATTCCGAATTTCTCTACGATTTTGTGGTGAATGTTCAATCCCGGAATTGGAAAAATTGTCAATCCTAAAATCCTGGCATTACAAGAAGGTCCGGGATTGGATGATCTAATAAATACGTATGCTTTTTTGAGGTCCTTTATGGTATTGGAGTTCCGCATTTGAAACATAGATATCTGGTCACGTTAAACAAAAGGGTTATTATACTCACGTGTCAATATCGGAAACCATAGCCCAAATCGAAGCCAAGAAATCGTTTAAAACAAGGGATACAAGTGAACTCTTGCTCCATCGTGTATGGTTTTGGGTCAAAGATGATTCATATTTTAAATATGTAACATTTGTGTAGTAAAAAAATGATATGTATTCTATTTGGTAAATTAATTTGTTATATTGAATATGTTGAAATTTGTACCCTCCTCTTCGCTGGACCCTCATATATTGCGTGACTCTGTTAAAATGTGGCCAATTCGCTCATTTTTAATGATGGTAAAAAACCGGGGCTTTGGAGTTAGATGTTTTACCCGGACGAGGAGTCAGCAAAATTGGAGAAAAATATTGAAATAATTATAAGATATTGAAAAACTATTAGTCCATTCATCATATTGATTGGGAAATGTACTAGAATGATCTGATGGTATGCAGATATGTAATTAAAATGGAAATGATTCAACCGGAAAAATCAATTCGGAGTCGGACCGACTCCACAGCCCTGGTGAAAACACATTCCATTTAAAGGTACGGATCATTCACAAGAAGCTATAGACTTATAATCAGGTATTATAAGAAAACGTATTTACCGGTACCAGGTTGTAAACAAGCACATATTTTTTGTTTGTTAGATATTTTTCCGTGGTCCGTTTTCAGGATCGGACAGGGGATGGGGTTGGTTGGTAAAGACGTATATAAACCTCACAGACAACAATGAATTTTGTCGGTATGTCGGACTAGTTTTTAGTCGAGTACAATAATTGTGTCATAGAAATATCAACACTGTAGTAGACGGACATAAAATAAACTATTACGTGTCAAGTATTGCATCAAGAATGGCATCACTGGCCTAATGGCCTTAGTATTGTAATTGCTCTTCGATGGTTAAGTTTACACTCGCCGCGCTATTATTGTATGACTTAAATAGGTCGGTCAACGTGGTGTAGTTGTTCAGGTTTGCGATCAAATAGTGTTTTTTTTTTTATATATTTTATTTTCAACAAAAAAGCCCAGGTTTTTTGACATCCATAGTATTGGCGTCAGCCATGTATTTTGTGTTTTTTAAATGATATTATCAGCTTAGAGCAGTGATTTCCAACCCGGGAGGCGTGGACTATTGTAAAGAGAGGCGTGAACAGTCCAAAATATGTATTTACCCATTAAAACTTTACTATATGAAATAAAAGATGGGGAGGCGCGATGAAATTTTTTCTTCAAAAGGAGGCGCGGTAACATAAAGGTTGGAAACCACTGGCTTAGAGTGCAATGCTGGAAGTCTCACAATACAATTAGCTAATAAACATAATATCAAAGTCGGAGTCACGTTTTTTTGACGACTCCGCACCCTTGATTGTATCTGTAAAACTACATAGAATTGTTTAGTTATTGCACATATGCTTAATTGTTAATGACTATAATAAAGCAATACAAAGAAAAATATAGTGATATATATCTTTTTTTATGCAATAACTCATGTTGTTGTGAAATCCATTTAAGAAAAGCAATATTGATTAATATTTTAATTAGTTACAATAAAATAATAACATAACATTTCTTGTAATTAATTTCAACAATAAAATTTAATTAAACATGAAAATTGACAAGTTTGTTATTTCACTGATTGTGTTACTTATTGCAGCATGTTTTTCTATTGCCAGGTTGTTTATTTATAGTATTCAATAAACAATAATCATCGATTTTTTCGCCGGACTGGCAACATAAAAAATAGATTTGTATTTCGGTCATTGCTCAGAATATTCCCTTTATTGTTTACCTAATGATTCTACTATTAATAGATTTGTATTGAAAAAAATCTGTTCAAGAAACTGATCAGAGTAAGTCTATTTTTGTGAGTAAATGTAAATAATATTTTTTGAACAGGTGGAACATAATTCACGTCGTAATCTATATTTGAAAAACTTCCTTCGTACTGGAGGTCTTTATGTCTTTAGTAAAGATAAACAATTGGTAACTCCCCCACGCTGTATGTTCACTTTGATAATGGAGCGGTCTAAATTCGTCCGTCGAAAAATAAACATTGCTCATTGCCTGAGACCGATGTGATACGCGTCAATCGTTTGTCCTTTTATTATGGCATACTACAGTCACTCGTATGCCACACCACGAAAAGGGTTTGTGATTCCATTTTAACAGCTTAACGACCGTGGACGCGTATTTGAGTCTTTGAAAAACAATTTTTGCTGGCCGGCGGACACATATATGCGTATAGGCGAAGTATATGGAAGCTAAGAAAATTAAATTTTGTAAAGATATCTCAATTTGCTTACTAATTATAGTGAATTTAATAAAATTATAATTTTTCGCAAAATTTTATTTCGCCAGGTGAAATTTTATAAAAAAAAACGTGCGGTCGTTAAACTGTTAATATACGGTATACATGCCGTTGGCTTATTCCATAGAACGATAAGTCAAAAAAATACTTTAAAATACCTCTCTTCTTTAACTCTACAAAAGTACAACTAGAGAAAAATTCTAGCTTTATCTCTGTAGGCAATAAATCATTTACATGTAAATACAGCTCGAAATAACATTTAATTTTTTGTCAACGTTGCATATACATATATGTATTTGAATTGCATTTAGATACATGACTAAATGATTCACTAAAATAATAAGAAAAATAATAATTATCACTTTTTTACAACTCGGTTTAGATGTATCAAAACTTTGTTAAGCCATATCACAAAACCAGGGCAGTGGAGCCGTCTAAAAAAAGACGACTCCGACTCCAGCTTTAAAATAATTAACGACTTCGACTCCGACTCTGAGGAAATTTTTCAATAATTTCATTTTAACTTATATATAATATGTATACCATCAAATCATCTTTAGTCAGCCAAGCATGAAATGTAAACAATTTGTACTATTTTGTTTGAATACACATCATTAAATATATTTTTCAAAAAAAAATTGAGCCGCTCATTTTTCTCCGAGTCCGCCCAAAACACCGCGACTCCGCGACTCCGACTCTGAATCCACAGCTCTGCTCAAAACTATCAATTTATAGTTGTAGCACTGTGTAACTAAGCGATCGAATTACGTCTTTTATGGAAACATAAATTGACTCGTTCAGTTTTATTTCTTCTCTTAAATAGTTAAGTAGTTTTTTTGTAAATTAGCTTAGCAAATTGATAATTAGCAAGCAGTACACAGTCCACTTAAATTGATTGTCATTCTGGCTGCCACATGCGGCGCGGCGCCGGTGCCTTTAACGCATATATTAGTGTGTGAAGTGTACACATATTTTAAGACGGATTTCTGAATGAACGATGCATTGTCGATCTTGGTCTTAAAATTATTTGTTACATACGGAGTTCTAACATTTCCATCAATAAATCAATAATATCAAATCAAATCCAATTAAATCTCATGTCTTCCTTTATTTAATATCTCCACCGAATGATTAGTTCTATAAAAATTCTTAATTTTATTTGTAAACAAATGAAAGTTGCTTTTTTTAAATTACGAAACATTTTCTGTATTGCCCTTCATGTTTTACAGAGAAATATGGTCTCATAAGATACATGTATTATAATAATAATTTTGTTGAGACACGATTTCATCACAATGTCTCGTAAATTAGAAACTGCAGGAATAGAATTTTAATGGACGCACACAACAAACGCTTTTATCTGCGACAGACGTAAAATAACATTTATATCGAATTAAAAAAGCATTAAATGAAGAACAGAGATGCTTTAATCAAAATAAATTATTAATGATACTTGCGTGCAGTATTTATTTGCGGATTCAGCATAAACTTGACACCGAATGTTTTCTACGGCATAAAGAATGTGAATTTTATTGTATTTTTTTTAACCATGTCCGCTCCCAATGTGGAGCATATGGACTCCTAATGGAGTTTATCTCAACAGAAGAGTTTCTACGAGAATTGCTTGTTACTCAGTTGCTCAAACTCTCGTTTTCCAACGAGAGTAGGGATAGAAGGATAGAGCTAGGACAGGACTAATGGTAAGGTAATCGCTCTCGATACGCCCCGTTCAGAGGATAGGATGGGTGGGAGGGGGATAATTCAAGACATCACATACATCCATGCCATCGAACAGAAATTCATAAATCGATTAAAAAATCAATTTATGAAACTGTCCGTACCGGGATTTGAACCCGTGACCTCCGTAACCGAAGCCAACAACGTTGACCACTCGGCCACACAGGCGGCCAAGAATGTGAATTTTATTGTATTTACTAAATTAGTATCTAATCAAATCTAGGGATTGGAGAACTCTTTTGGTATTACCTCAAAACATGTTTGTTTTCAATGTTATTGCGACATAGAGTCAAAAGAAAAAAACACAAATTGTTCTAAGCACGGAATGCAAAAAATATGAATTAATAGTATATCATATATTAATATCGAGTATTGTCGGCTTCATATTGTGTTGTTGGCTTCCGTGACGGATCTTACAGATTCAATTTCCAGTACGAAAAGAACGTTTTCAATTGATTTATGATGTCTAAAAATTATGCTACCCTAACAACTAGTTAATTCTTGTCCTAGTTATATCCTTCTATCCCTTCTATATTTTGAAACAACATGTTAACAACTTAGTATCACCCAGTTCACATAGAAAAATTCTGTTGGGATATCGTTTCAAAATGAATTAGCTATGAAAATAAAATTCTTGTAAATCATAGAAGTTTACAATTTTATATACTACGCACAGTTTAAAAGGCATATAATGGTTGGT
Source organism: Himalopsyche tibetana (assembly GCA_030503985.1). Taxonomy (NCBI): domain Eukaryota; kingdom Metazoa; phylum Arthropoda; class Insecta; order Trichoptera; family Rhyacophilidae; genus Himalopsyche; species Himalopsyche tibetana. The sequence continues at coordinate 19,937,652 of JAPJYX010000009.1, read as the reverse complement.
ATTGGGAAATTATTATGTTGGTTAGTACTGCATAATTGCATTGATCGAGAGAAAAGCGTATCAAAAAAATACACATGGATACATTCAGAATACTTCGACAATAATATTTGATTAGCAATTCCAAATCAAATAGGCATTTATTCCAATTCAAGAACGGCAATAATTTATACTGGCAACACTGAAACGACAAAACCAACAAAATATGACGCCCGGATTTAAAATTAAAATTCGAATCTACATGGCGGGAAATGGAAAACAAAAATGGCGTACGTTTGCAACACATGTGCAATGTATTCCGAGCAGCGATCAGTCGCTATCAACATTTTTGAAATACGGGAATAAAAATAGCCCGCAGCAGTTTCCGATCTTTCAAATTCAACGTAAACAATTGCTTTCATTAGGCGAAGCCATATTATAGCTTTCGTAATAATATTGGAATCGAATTAGACTTGTTTTAGCCTGGAAATGGGTCGGAAATGTTGTGATGTTATGAGCTCACATGACGATTGAATACGCTATGGATGTAATTAAATAAAGACTTATACAAAAGTTAATCCAAATAGAAAGCAAGAATGTATTATAATTCAGTAGATATGTACTTATTTTGTTAATAATATCTCTAAATGGTGAAATTTTCTCTTATTCAGTTATTTGATTACATCTTTTCATTTCTAATTGGCAAAAAACTTTTCCACCGGGATTTGCTAACCTTCGTATTGATTGACACAAACTCTTATAAAGAGAGAAAAGAATTTATATCACCCGGAACAAAGTATCTAGGGAAATCTTGTCTCGATTTCTCATCTGATTATTATAATATATTTTTATTCAATAGTATTTAAGATAGCATATCGTCGAAATACCTTCGGATATTATTTTTTTTCAAAATTCAAATCGACTTAGTAGGTTCTTACTTTAAATCTACAATATATATTTATATACACGTATAGTTGAATAACAATACATAAGTTTTGATTTCAGTTATCCGATTTTATGAAATTTCGCAAAGCTTACAATTGTATACATACATTCTTTAAGGTAGGGCTCTGTCACAGGGGTGAGTTGAAAGGGGCCCGTAAAAGCTCGCGCGACCCCCTTGTTTAATTTGACTTTGAATTAAGAAAAATACAATATTCTTAGATCAAATCAGTGGGAGTAAAATAAGTGGATCAATACTATGGGAGAGTAAAAGTTGCGGTGCACTGCTGTAAAGAATTAATCGTATAACTAAGGCTGCTTGATAGAACTTTATTTTCATATTGGAAGGGTTTAAATTTTGTAATAATTATGAGCAGTCCTTTTGAAGCCATATCATTCATAATATTAAAAGGGTGTTGTATATTATAAAAACCCTATAATATTTTATAAAATTATATAATACAATACTTATTCCTTTCATTTTATTTAGATGACAGAATCGGATTAAAATAACTATTCCAAATCTTTATCATATATTTTTGTTAGTGTAAATTTAAGTGGTATATTTATAAACTTTCACTTTGTATTATAAAACATAGGTGGCCAAACTTTTGACCTCTGCGGGCGACTTCATACTGAAATCAGTCGTAGCGGTCTACTAACACCGTATGTTATAAGTAATTCAAAGCAAACTATAATGTGTACGAAAGGGAAACAAAATGGATAGATAGTAAAATACACCCAATTCTTGTTTCAAAGCATCAGACGGGCGACTTGGAATGGCTACGCGGTCGACGTCTTGTCCACCACTGTTATAAAAGATATTTTGACAGCGTTTTTATTTAAAAAAAATATATCCATTTGTGCAACAAATTCCTGCCAGTCTTTAATGTGAAATGAGTAATGATTTTAATTTATTGTTACAAAGCTTATACCAATATTTTTTTAATGGGAGACGACTTTTTTTTCTTTTGCAATCCATTTGGAAAAATACTACATTTTCACACCAATGGGTTATATTAGCATGTGGTAAAATTTCTCACTGGAAAGAATACCGTAGTAAATAAATTCAATATTTTATAACGAGCGGGAAATGTTGCAATCCCGTTATTGATGGTGTCACATTTGTTTGCGTCTAGAGATTGAGGAGCCCTAGCACAAATATTTTCCAGGCCGATCATCGTTTATAGGTCTGACAAAATGCTAATAGTAATAAACCTTGAGCCATATTTACCTAATCCACTAAAATAAACTTTACGGTGGATTGAATTTAATGTCTTTGGAAGCCAAACTGTAAGTCGATTATACGGTTTACGGTCATTTGGGTAAATCTTAATCACATACGATTTTCTCTATTAACGTGGAGTCGCTTCAATAGTGATATTATTAAGTATTTAAATCACGGAAGTGTAAGTTTTACGTTGGTGTATTTTAAATACGAAAAGCAAGTGGTGAGTAAATTCCTGAAATAATTGTTATATTTTTGAAATTTTAATTCTTTTCTCACGGGCTTTGAACTACAATACGGACAGTTTCATAAATTGATTATTCTATTGATTTGTGGATTTGGCTTTCAAGACAAAGGCATCTGTGATGTCAACAATTTTCTTTTACCCTCCAGATCCTAAAACAGGGTGTAGCGGGAGCGATAAGCAAACCACTATTCGTGCTCCCTACCTTTACTATATTCGAAAAAGTGAGATTGAGCAACCGAGTAACAAGCAGTTATCGTCGAAAACCTTTTTCATTATTTTTTGTGACAATATAACAATGATTAGAAGAAATACACACTTCAGTGTTTTGTATTATATTCCCTATATCCTTCAAAAAAGTGTATTCAGTAAAAGCCAATTCAGTGTGCCAATACTATATATAGACTGAATTCTCTAGGAGTCAAAATAACTTGTAAAGCTTTAGATGTTTGAAATTCCTTTTATGTACATATGTTAAAAACACAAATTTTCATAATAATTTAATATATTTGTATACATTGTAGTTTTAAGCATCTACTTAAACACCCACATATAAGAATGAAGCAGTTTTGATACAAGTAAATAATTTTAATAGTCATGTATAATATGACCAATTTATTCAAGTTATATAAAGTATTAAATGAAAAACACCATACACATACGAAGAGTCTTAAATGACATCAATCCAATATTCATTTTTAATTTGAAAACATATGTTTTTGCAATTGCTAGCTGGAAATTGAAAAAAATGCTGAACTAGCCTTGTGAACGTATCGGCGAGTATTTTACGCCATGGTTATTTTAGCTTTTCCAGAAATAGATAGATGTCAGTACTATATTTATATTTCCAGATATTTAGTCAGATTTTACAGAAATGTATTTTCACCGGGCGTCAGTCGATGTATCAAAGTATAGTATAGTATGTGTGGAAACGTATGTGAGATATAGAAAACAATATCGCCATTAAATAAATTCCTTTATGTTGTATGTTATATTTGTAATAGTTTAGACCAGTTTTCTTCAACCTATGGTCCGCAGACCGGCACCGGTAAGCAAGAGTTTATTGTCGGTCCGCGATAACTTTAATGTTTCGAAAAATATTCGACTCGAATATTTCATTTGTACTAAAAATGAAAAAAAAAATATTAAAAAAGCAGAAACAAATGTTTTTTTTAAAAAGTAGTTTTACTAGCTTTCATTAATAAAATTATATCTAGACTTCTTGTAACTTTTTGAATATGTGCAGTTGTACAGTCAATTCTCGACAACAGGTTCCGTTACACCTTGGATTTAAGTAAAAACAGTGATAAGTAGAATTTAATACGAATACAAATATTTATAACCTTAAAAATAAAGTCCAATAAACGGCATTCAAATTCAATATATATCGTCATAAATACGCCCAATTATGACATTGATATGGTTCACCTGCAGCCAAATGAAAGAAACTGGAGAAAAAAATATGTTTTACTAATTTATACTCCATTATCAGTCTAAATAGTAGAGAGCTAGCTGAACTGGCTGTGTGTATCTGAGGTTGACGCTGGTCCGCGAAATATGTTTCCCTTTTTTATTGGTCTGCGGATGTAAAAAGGTTAAGGAACACTGGCTTAGACCGTGGTTGTCCAAATTGAAGCACGCAGCACATTTTATTTTTTAAGAATTTTGAGGGATTACCATTGTATGGTGTAAAGTATATTGTTGATATCATCGTGGATTCTGAGAATATTTTTCTATTTTGAGATATTTATCTTTTTAGTCAATATTTGACGCTCAGCATTACAAATGTAATATCCGAACTTCAGCTAGAGTTGTGCGATATGCAAACGAACGTTCCGTTACTAATAATATTAAACAGGAGGAGATTTCTTAAATTATTAGCAGAAGTTACATACTCTAAATTGAGGAACCTTGATTTAATAATGGGCTGATGATAGGAGTATATATCATTGTAAAAGTGTATTTTCAACCAAGCAATTCATTAAATGTATTTGGATTTAAAAAAAAAACATGTAATATATTCAATATTGCATTGTATTTGGTGAAAATAATATAATAATAAACAGTGAAATTTTATATGACTAAATTTCATGGTTTAATATTATAGGGAATGTTAGAGCCGACAGAAGTCTGTTGTATTCTGATAAATATTTACCAAAACGGCCAAAACCATCGTTTTTATAGTACGTACAACGTACGTCACATATTTTTTACACGATTCTTAAATAACACGGTCCACTTTAAAGAACGAATACTACACATATTTTTATAGGAATTATTAAACATTCACTGTGTTGAATTATTATTAGACCACCCGTTACGTGTATAATAGTTTTTCACCATTTTCTATGGACATTTTTTCTATAGTCAGATACAAAGGAAATTTTGGTAGGGACCACTAAATAACGCAAAAGAAAATGAAATGACGTATTGTTATATTTGTCTGCTTCAATTATTATTACAAGCAGAACACAATGGGAGACTAAAATATCATATTCGAGTATTAAATAACTGCCTATATACTATTAACAATATTTTTGTAAGATTTGTGTTTATATCACTGTTAAAGTGTGAAATCTCATCAATGTATTCATTCACTATTCAATATAAACATAATTAAAGGTTTGAATTGAAGCTTACAATTCACATTCACGTTGACTTGTCAATGCATGAATCGATTAGTTAATGAATAAACTTACTGACGAACGCTAGACAGAGTAGAAATAACAGTACGGCTTAGGTTAGGTTAGATATGTTGAATAGAATGAGGGCAAGAATGACAACAGAATATTGAAATTTTTGAGGTTATGTGAAATGTCATATGACAGAAGACACAGTTACTGGCAACACTATGAAAGCCCACGTAGTTATTTTTCAGTTTGTGAACAATTTAATTATATCTGTGTTGTTATTGACCAGTTATGTTCATTTGTCCCCGTGTGTATAATGTAACTGGCTAAAATGGCCAATGTAAGCATTTATAAGTAAATTTATGCATTGAGTAAGCGCATACTTTAAATTGAACATTTATATGTGATTTTCGACTCTGTATTAATTTTGAACAGAACTATCGTATTTATTCTATTGACTACAATTGATATATTTTGCGCGTAGTTTTGGGCCTCTGTGATATGACTTGTATTGTTAATGTGTGTTTTTTTTTATAATAACAGCTAATCAAATATGAGTTTCTACCAAAATTGATACAACAGTTAGACAGTTGACAATCTTTATCTTCATGTTTTAAGCCAACGCAACTAACTAGTCTCGAACTAATAGAAAGAAATATGTATTGATAATAATAATTGTTTTAATGTGACCGAAAACATTACCGCATCCATCAAAAGATATCAAGATCTTGTTCACCACAACTTGATAAAGTTTCATTTCCATTTTGCCAGGTGCATTTATAAGTGCTACGACTTCAGCCATATTTAAGTTGTCATAATGACACGGTAAAAACAATCAACTCTTTATTGTGATGCCATTATAGAAAAACATCTACGGATTGAAATATTTTTAAAAAAATAGAAACATATGTAGCTTTTCTCTGTCTAAAGAACAGCCTTCGAAAGTAGTATTAGTGAAATTGTGTATGACGGTACAATGAAAACTTTGACATGTTGTTTTTTATAATATTGCTGTGAAATGTCTATAAATATCTGTGATATTTTAATACATTATTTTGACATACAATTATAACCGTTCAATATGCTGCTTGGTCTGCCTTTAGTTCGTTCTTCAGTACTCCAAGGCTTAATACAAATATTCGTTGATAAACCATGCCTTGAACTAACATAGTAAAGTGAAAGGCAAATAAATTATTCATGTAAATTCTATATCCCTGCGAAATACCCAATTATCACCAACTTAGCTAATTCAGATGGAAATAGAGTAAAATACGAACATTTGCCCCCATTGATACGCGGGCAGGTAGCATACTTGGCATTTATTAAAGTAAATCGAGCTGTATCGGAACAAATTCTCAACTTAAAGTTTTACCAGAAGGTTGTGTTTTGTATATAAATGTAATAGGCTCCGGAAAGCTTAGCGAAAAGGCTTCCTAAATGTTTCCGAAGCTTTTGCCGAAATACGGTCGAGGCAATTTTGGAAATATTTGGGTGAAACGGACTCAGGACGGATAAAAGGCAAAGTGAGTGTCGGATGAAAAGCGCGAAAGCAAATAATTTAACATTTAGTTTCTGACTAACCTTTTTCTTATAGCTGTTTTATAGCACTGAGCTTACAGATATTATAAAAGCACGTATATAATGCTATTCAACAACTGCTTTTTATTTTTTATGAGAACTGAATTCGATAGAATAGTAAGCATTTTCAATTAACCTGTTCAGAATCAAAATATAACCGTATTCGATTTTTGTTAACAGCCTCTGTAATCTAGTGCTGAGGGATAATCCCAGCGATCAGATTGGTATGAAATTAAGTTACGATGCGTGTTGGTGTTGACATTTACATATTATAGACTTTATGGATGCGCGGCGCACACTTAGCACACCCTAAATATACCCCCCCTGTTATTTTTCCAGCAAAATTAATATCAAATTTTGGATTACGAAAGAGGATGATAGTGAACCTTTTTGCTTATTATTATTTATATCTGAAAATTCCGCTCACCCCATTAATGCTTTAAAGTTGCAGAGAAATATCAATAAATTTTGCGAAGATTTTTTTCTTAAATTTGGTTTTTATGATGAGTATTATAATTAATTATATATATGCAGCATTATCAACTGATTACTATCAAACGAACATGATCATCAGTTGATAATGCTAGTCATGAGCGAAACCGGTTTTGATCTTATTAAATAAAAGTGGGATTAGTACAAATAAGTATTTTATTTTTAAATATAATGCCTTTTCACCAAGTATTGATAGTAAACACCCTTAAAGAGAGAACTATTAATAGATGTAACGGTTCGATTTAACTTTTAAATTAGTGCATTATTTTTAAATAAAAAATATCTCAGTGTTTTATTTTAGGTTGAGTTTTCTGCAATCGATTTGGGTAATTGTCTTAAGCTCAACTTTCATTTTATGTCACTATTGATTTAGTGATATGCGAAGCCAAGAGAAGATGGAGCCATACTTAGACACGAAATGGACAGTGACCGTTTAACTTTAAAAACTTTATATAACATTAATTCTGTTGAAAAATTGACTATAGTATGAAATTTGATGACCAACAAAGGATTTGAAATATTCATAATTGAGACGGATCAAATAGGTCACTGCGTTGATATTGATAATTTTCATATTTTTCATTAATCACCCAATTAATTTTAGACATGTTTTAAAACAATAATAATAAGGTACTTATTAACATGAAATGGTATATTAGATTAGGTATATAAAATTAACATGACAGTATTTAACAAGTTCCATCCTATGAAAATAAAATACATAGAATTATTACAATTTTTGTTTAGTGTTACGGAAAAAACGCCCTCTTGGGATTTACGTGTTATTATTTATTATACCTGATAGGCGTTGACGTTTAAAGATTATTATTAAATTTGGGAATGTTTTTTTTTTTTTTTTAAAGTACCTGACACCAATCTACACTCTTTTTTTAATAGTTCTATTTGGCATTGCAGAGAATTCTTGGTCTAAAACAGGGACGAGCATACATGAGGTCAAGGAAAGCCACATTCTGAATTTTCAGATTTTTTATAAAGGCCACACCATAGTAATTTTCTCACGTAGTATTAAATACACCAATTCAAATTTAATACAATTATAGACAAATCTTAATTCTTATTTAAATAATTAAACGTATTTTTATCAAGAGATATTTGGAGCCGTTCTAAGCCCAATGAAAAACCACATATGGCTACGTCTGATTTAATACAACCGTGTATGTATATATTGCTCAAAATTTTGAAAAGACAGTTAATTATATGCTATAAATTCGAAGCATTATCATGATAGGTTTATTGAGTCTTAACAGATTTATGAGAAGGACATAAGTAAATATATAAAAAAAGCCACGGTAAGCTTGTAAATTTTATATTATTTAAATAATACACAGTTCAAAAAGCTTCTTTATGAATAATGTCTTAATATTTAAAAAACTTGGTGGAACCTTCATTTGTAAACATAATTTAATTTGATAACTTGTTGTTTTACGAAATATGAAACGTGTTTCGCCTCATTGAGAAGCATCATCAGACAGGACATCTTAGTAAAGCTTACGAAATCATTCGTAAACCTTACTAATTACAAGCATAATTAGCACAGGTGGAATAAATAAGTTATACAATTTAATTTTATATTAATAATGTATTCAGTTAATTGATTTAAAACAAAATTTTAGGTGATTGGTGAAGTTTCAATATTAAATTTTAATCGTCAATCCGTGTACTTGAATACCTGAAGATGCTGGAAGGCGAAACCCATGTCGTAACTGACACGACTTGTGTTAATGTACATAATTTTAGCGAGTCAAATTAAAAACAATATTGTTAATTTTTATTTAATCGTAATGTTTTGTATGCAACTTTTGGGTATAAGTGTTTATAGATTTTAAATATATTCTTATTATTACGATTCATTTTGTAGAAAGAATGTTATTCTTGCTCTCACACTAGGACGTTATAGAAGAATGCTTAACTATCAGTGTTTTAATAAACCGTTTGTTCTCATTTCAGAATGTGCTGCCGTCCAAATAAAGAGGCTCGTAGTACCGCCACTGGTGGAGTTAGGAGGGCAGGAATCTGTGGTGCTGGACTGCGAATACACGCTTAAAAACAGTAGTGGACTTGTCATTAAGTGGTTTTTCAAAGAGAAAAGCAATCCGGTTTATCAATGGATTCCCCCACTCAAGCCCCAGGATATGGGAATTTTCAAGGGGAAATTGGACCTGGAATACAAGGCTTCCCGTGAGTAAAAGCTTTCAATTATTATCTAACACAATACCTATGTCTAAATAATAAAAACATACAGATTGTTTTTCCTTCCATTACAAAAAAACGTGAATACTAAAAAGTATTAATTTTTATGTTTTCAATAATAAATTATTGACTACTGATATTTTTTATTTAAATATATATAGATATATTATTAAATGATTTAGAAGCGAAATTCATTAATATAATAAAAGTCCAAAATAAAACAAAGCAAAAAAAATACGATTTATTGGAATCGCAATATCAATAACTCAAAATCGGTATAAAATACTGTCGTTAGAAATCTTTAATTTTCGTTACTGTCTTAAAATAATAATACATCTTTGAAAGGCTGATTAATTCCGAAGCCTGTCAATCAATATTGATACAACTCTTAGCAGATTTAAAATATTTCAATTAATTGTGAACAATTTTATTAAAATATGTCATGGTTCCTTAACATTCGAAATTATGTAAAATCTGTATTTTGATATTCGATAAAACACCATGAATACCAGGACTCCGATTGCGGTAAAACCGGTACTTCAATCCTTAATCCGAACTATAATATCACATCAATTATTTGACATCTCTATTAATATGATTTATACTAGAAATTGTAAAATATCAATTTAATTAAGTTTATTTAAAATCTTTTACGACTATATATATATTTAATTATAACAGACAGCCCCTAACCAATAAATACACTAATATTTGCGGATGTAGGTTAATTTTATTTTGTTTGAAGTTCACAAGGGTATGGATAGGCTAATGATTTTTTTAGAGACTCTAGATGCCAGAAATCACTTCTTGCCTAGCCTTTAATTAAAGATTTTTTAAAATAATCCATGCATGTAACCAATGTGGTGCATTTTTTTACGAGAGCTTGTTTTTACTCAAACTCATTTTATTAAAGACGATATATCAAGAATTTGACCCTTAATTCTGGTCACAGAGTAGGTCTATGGTCTAGTATTGTTTTGTTTTATGATATTAACTTATGAGTAATAAGGTACACGTCACGTAATATTCAAAAAGAGTCGAAAAAGGAGGCGAAAAACAGAAAAAAATACATACTAATATTGATTTGAAACGGTGCCGAAACGCCGTTCTACATGGAAAAAGCCCTGGTTACGTCTATCCAAAATTAAAATATTCCTGTGGAATTTATTTATACTGAAGTAGTTTATTTCAACGTTCATCAGTTAATATATTTATTCTCCACTAGTTTGCGATGGTTCCATAATATAAAAAAAATCCTTCAGAGAATTAAGAGTGTTAATTTATTCTGATGGAGAAAGCATACCTGTAATATATTTTGAAGTGATTTTACTTGTATCATTAACCTTTGAGTTTCCCATCCGTGTTTTAATAATTAATCGTAATTTAATGTTGCCGAAATGAATTAACGAATCTTGGAGTAATGTGTGAATTTATTATGTTAGTCAACGCTAAGTAGTATGAATTAGATGCTTGTTAATAATTTATTATTTTTCCATTACCGTTGCTTTATCTTTGTAAAATTAAGTAATCTATTTATATGAATACCACCTTTTATCAAATAAATTTACAAATCGTAAATGGGAGTTAATTAATATATTTTACCGTTGAACAAGTTTTTAATATATTTATGTTCGACACGAGGCAATTACAAAAGTAATAAAATCATTTTTTTTTTAAATTTTATCGATGTAATAATTTTTTATTTCGAAACATTCAGTGACATAGCTTGAAATTTTGGGGCCCATCACGCGTGGCCCCTCCAGGAATTTGTTAGGGAACAAATTAAATGGTCACGGTTTAAATGAACTTTTGGTCTAAATAAAATTCAATTTTTAGTCAGAATAAAAATATTATACGATCAGATTTTTATAACCATTTTAGTTAGGTTAGGTTAGGTTTTTTTTAAATTTCATCTAAATTATGACTATTTTAGATACATTCTGACCATTCATTATTTATTCTGCCCTCTGTACACTGACCGATATATTATAACCATTTAATATAAATTCTGACTAATGTGATAAAAATTATGACCGAAACTGTATTAAAATTCAGACAGGAAAAATACGAGCCAATTTGTTATGCTAAGTATATAGAAATTTGGGCCCCTCTTTTCACTGAGCCTTCATGCATTGCATGACTGCTATGTAAAATAATCTGATTTTTTGTTCTTAAAACTGTCTTTATATTGGATGTTTGAGCTTAGCACTTTTGGACCATACTTCGAATTAACCCAAACCCAAATTTACGCGGATTTATTGTACATTAACGCGGTTAAATGATATGTGAATCATGACAAAAAACGCGACAGATAATATTATTGAGTTATTCATACATAATAATACATAAAAAAATTAGGAATTAATTACTGTTTTCGAAATTCATTATATCAAGTAATATGAACATTAATCATTTTTTTGGCGAGGTTTCAAATTCTTGTTTTAATAAAGTTTGTAAAAAAAATTCAATATGAATATACGTTTTCACCATAAAGTCGTTATTTATAACAAAAGTTTTTCACAATAAGTAGAGCACAAAATGTTTCACTTTAGAGCGTTTTAAATGCAAATATTATATCTGCAATGCTGATGCTGTTATCCAATTTGGTTTGATAATGAGTATTATATGGCCATGATATACGTATAGTATATGCACGCTCATAAGCATCCACAGTAATAAGTATTAGATGCTAACCTACTAAGCAAGAGCTACTACTGTAACAAAATTCGTACGAAGCTCTTTTTTATATTTTGTTGACATAATAAAACTACTAGCAACGAATATTATATTTATTTGCAAAATACTCATAAACAAGCAAGATCAAAAGCAGCGTAATTGTTTTGTATTTTATAATAAAAAAAATACAATAAGCTAGCTTATTAATTTTGATTCCGTGAATTGTATTGATGTAATTATTTTTTGCCAAATCGCTTTAAATTCCGTGTGACTAAGCTCTTTGGAAACCATGCTTTCCCGCATTTATTTCCTTTATTATATTTCGAAGAAAACTGTCGTAATTTTAATTTGAAAATTTGCCATGTTTGTGTAGAATTGTGAATTGAAACATTTTAAAAATTGTGACATTGATTCAAGATTTAAATATTATATATATATTAGTTTTTTTATAAGCAACTTTCAACGAAAAAATCTCTTTTTTCTTTTGACCGTATTCTCACAATATGTGGATTAATGGTATTTCCATGTAAATTTTCTTACGCACGCCAACTCGATGACGAATGACCATTCGTTGATTCCGTCAGTACAACCTGTGGTTGTCTACAATAGTTGACATCATATGCAATACAAGTTATTTCTCTTTCCTCAATAAATCTTTTCAATAATCAAGTTTAACACTTTACGGTAATTATTGTATTAGGTATTTACCGGCTACGTGGTCGAGTGGTTAACGTCATTGGCTTAGAATACGGAGGTCACGAGTTCAGATGTTCGGATAGTTTTTGGAGATTGATTTTTCAACCGAATTATGGACTTCTGTTCGATGCGATGGGTGTATGTGATGTCTTGAATTCACCCTTCTCACCCATTCTATCCTTACATACGGGGCGTAGCGAGAGCGATTAGCTAACTTATTGTCTTGTCCCCCCATTCTTTTGACCATTTTTTTTATTAAAATAAAGGTTGAGCAACTGAGTAACAAGCAGTTCTTGAAAACTTAAACGTTCTTAAACGAAACCAGCCCCAACCATTAAATACAATTGTGGAATATAGTTTATTTTTATAAATGTCTATCTTTTATATTTTTAAAGCGATTGTTTCATTCATAAACTGTTAAAAATTAATTGGAATTGTTTTCAAGATATGTTTGCAATTTTTAATTGCGTTTACCTCTCAAGTAATATAATACAATGATAAAGGGTTAATTAGTTTGTATATCTCGTTTTGTAAATTTCCTTCTATTTCTTAGCATGTTCTTGCCCCATGACGACTGCTTTTGACAGCTGAACAAGTATAAATAATATTTTGTATCAAAATAATGTACAAACAAACAAATGTATGTATTTATATTCACACTGATTTTGTGTATTTAACTGTTTAATGAGACGGAAACTTTCTTACATGAATATTCGTGAAATTTGAGAGAGGAAAAAAGCAAAAAGCAAACCAACCCGTGAATTCAATTACTATTATTTTGAAACACAAGATAATATTTTGATGCGAATGAAAATTTTACCTAATTTTCAGTAAGTTCTGTGTTTTTTTATGTATGAATAAAATTTAAAAAATCTATAACAATAGCAAATTTTGTTTATTTTTTTACATATTATTTTTTATTTTTTATTTTACAGAACAACCAATTTTAAATCCAATATAATATTTACGTCAAAATTCTTATAGAAATTACTAATAATAAATAATTATTGTATAAATAGGTCAAATTAAAAATTTGGCACTATATAATGGTCTACTGAGACGGTAGGTGTATATTTTCAAGTTTTGCTTAATGGTTTTGATTTGGTGCCAGCAATAAATTATTTAATTATGTTCGCTTGTTAATATAAGAAAGCGCAATATATACATTACAACTTTTTGTGTGTTTCAGACATTTCCTGTAATCTAAAAAAGAAAATGTATTCAATAAGAAATACGTCCAAATCGTTATTTGGATAAGGAATAGTCATCCGTATGCTTTAGAAAATACCAATTTGCTTGACAAAAGCAACCAATAAAATGGAAACTTTTCCCGACCCTTTTTCAAATTCTGATAGTTTGACAGTTCCATCAAACAAAAAATTTTATTCATCGATAATATAAATGGCTATTATTTCTGAATTATCGAAATACTTTTGCATAATGGAAGTTTATGTTGTATAATATGTTTTATAGCTTTGATGATTTGTAAGGAAGGGTTATGAAGAAACTGAAGTTTTTGTTACGATTGGTAAGGAAAAATAGATTCAAACATATAAATTTCCAAAGAACATTTATTTTGAAAGCTAAGTACGTCAAATAAAAAAAACCATGTAATACCTTCTATTGCCTTTTTAATCTCTTAATTTTTGATGGAGACAGTAAAATCGATATGTGACAATACGAGTTTGGTATTATATATTAAATAGTTCAGTTTTGAATTTTAGCAATTCAAATATATAAAAATAATCATGAGTTTTCTGCACATTTGTTTTTATGCAAGTTGTCACTTTTGGTCCATTTCCATGTAAAACGTTTTACACAGAGAAGATATTCTCGAAAAAAATGACTGCAAAAGTTGAAGCTTAAAATCATAGTATTTTTTACGTTGCAAGCAGGAAGTAACATACAATCCTTGTATGGAAATGGAGTCTTGAATTTACTTCACGTTATAGGCCAGAGGTGGGGAACCTTTTCTTCTCTTAAGGCCGCATTAATTTTTCTGATTCGACATAAGGCCGCAGTAAACATTGACTAGGGAATCTTTGGCCGGAAACAGGAATTTAAGGTCAGAATATGTCGGGAATTTACGAATTTACATAAATTTATAGAATAACAGAATTGGCCAGAAGGCCGCACTAGAGTAGCCAAAAGGCCGCAGGTTCCCCACGCCTGGTATAGGCCTTTATTTTATCATATATTTTTTATAACTTATCATAAGCATAATCATCTTATAGTTAAACTGTACATAAAGACAACACGTGATCTTACGTTGAAAGTTTTAAAAAAGTATTTTAAGTCACTCGCAAGCTAAAAATATAAATATTACAATACGTTCCGACACAGGGGTACACTTAAAAGCCCAGCAAGAACAAAAAAAGAATGAAAATTTTCTGTTGGTGGTGCCAGGGTTCATTGCTAAGGTGAAGCTCTTACCACTCGACTACAGATGCTTGTCTCATTAAAATAAATCAATATTCTCTATATGTATACACATTTTATTCGCCATTCAGCATATCTGCCATGAAAATTATTTATAGTATGATTAATGTAATTATAGTAGGATGCCGAGTCCGTGTAGTGGACAACTTTGTTGGTTTCCGTGACGGGTGTCACGGCCCACGGGCTCGATTCCCAGTACGAACATAATATTTTTTAATAAATTTATCGATTCCTGTCCGAGGACATGGGTGTTTGTGATGTCTTAAAATTCCAGCCCCCCGCCTTTCCTATTATAATAAATAATGGGGTGTAGTGAGGGCGATTATTTAACTACTAGTTAACAGTTAGCTTAACCTAGACATATCCTTCTATCCCTACTGTTCCTTCGAAAAAGGAAGGTTTCGCAACTGAGTTTCCAACAGTTCTCATAGAAAACTTATGATTGGATGCCTCCATTAGAAGGTCATAATATGCTCCTTATTGGAAGCAGACAAAGATTCAAAAAGGGGATTAATTAAATGAGTTTTTGTGTCTCCTGTAAAAACTTATTTTTTCTGATACGAGATTGATTCAAAATATTGTAGTCAGTTTTAAGCGGAGCCGGGTAAAAAAAGACGACCGTGACTCTAAAGATTTTTTTTAACTATTTAAATTTTAACTTCTACATATTGTATAATATATACCACTAGATCATCTTTAGTCAGCCTAGCATGTAGTCGGAACTTTATGGTTTGAATACACGTTAAATATTGAACAAAAAGTCGTAAAAAAAACCGACTCCGACTCCAGACAAATCCCCCGACTCCACGACTCCAGAATCCGACTAATTACACAGTTCTGGTTTTTGGAAGATGTTGTTTTTTTTGCTTGTGAATACGAACATATTGGACGATTAAACCATTTATTTTGGACTGAAACATATAAGATACAATAAGTGAATTATTGAATTTTTATTTAATAAGTTCTGCACTCAGGAAAAATTTGTTGCTTTATATTACATCGTGCTTCTTTTTATCAAATATATGATTTTTCGTTTTTTGGTTAGACGTAGTTCTATCTCACGTGAATTTCAATTATCAAAAATATTATATTTAGTGACACAAAAATAACTAAAAAAATATCGTGATGGAATTCGTATTTTACCCAGCCATTAAAAATAAATGACATGCATTACTTTTTCGTTCCTTACCACAAAACTACTCAAACTTTCTTTCGGCAATTTCATGCAGCAAATAAAATATGAAGATATAATCGGACATTTTTTTAGACATTTGACAGACATGGCTAAAAGCACGAACCGTTTCGTGTTAGCGGCCTGCCATCTCGTGATTTTTTTTCGAAGCTACTGTTTTGCTTTGTCATTTCTGTCATAGATAAAATCAATTTATGTTTTCATTTGATTTATTAACATTACTCGGAAAGCTTACACATACGTATTCCCTGTTCGGTTTTTATTTATTGATGGATGGATGGTAATTTGAGCTCGTCCCACAGGGACGGATCGACCCAATGGGAATGTAGTGAATGTCCCAGAAGTATAATAAAAGTTGACCCAATATGAATGATAGTAGAAAAGCAATATATTTATAGGTTATGTTATTCTGTAGGTTGACCATGAATATAAGTGTATAAAGCTATACATTAATTTCGAAAAAATTATAGTTAACATAGTTCAAGGCAGATGTAGTCCTAATATAAATTAAAGCTAGCGTTTTTGTACGAATATGTCTGTTTTAAATCAGAATATGACGTAAACAATGTATTGGTTTGTTGTTTGAAGTGCATAATATTATATGTTCATGTACTTTTCAAATATATTTATATGAGAGGAGGACATTCTTTTAATTGTTATGAGTTATCTATCTAAAGTAAGTCGTTGTCTCTAGGGGGCTTTAAGCTTACCTATCACCACTTTCTTTTATTCTGTGCTAATTGATAATTTTTAGTTGATTGTACCAGCTGTTTTGGAACCACATTTATCATAGTTCAACTGTCGAGGCTTAGATTTTCATAATGACTTGCTACCATATTTTCAGTGGCTTAACCATTTTAAGGTTAGTAATACAATTTAAGACTAACAACAATTTCAAGTCAACTCAAAAGTATCACCATGCGTATAAAGCTTAGCATTGTTTAATAAAGAAGCTTCGCGTGGACCTCGTATAAGCCGAAAGAAATATATGGGTAGCTTTCCCGTTAGGTGTCCATGCAATGAAGTGTGCACTATTTCACTTTAACTATATGAACATCAGTTGATCAGTGAAGTATTGGCACAACCAAAAGTATTATTAATTCTAACTGTGCCTAGTACACCCAGCCTTCTGGCCAAGTTCATTAACTTATATTTAAAAAAAATGTTGTGACTTAATTGCGAACATTCGTGTAACTGATCTAGTTGATTGGAATTTTTAAAACATTCCAGTTGATAAAGGTATTTCTTGTTGTACTATTCCACTAATAAAGAACTGTATATAATAAAAAATAAGTCAGTGGCGCGCTTTAACAGCGACCTCTTATTTTTTTTACAATACATAGAAAAATCTCAAACATAACAACTTATTTATTTTTGAAAACTTTATTAAACGTTAAAAAAATAAAAACATTAATAGCAACATAACATTTTTCCCAGCTTTAATTACATATTCATAGCTAATTAAATGTTGAAATATAAATTTTATTTTCTAGTGAAATAAATCCATGACACATTTTTTTTAATTTCAATCAATCTTTAATATAAATATAAAATTCAATCAACTAAGGAAGTTTACTATTTTTTTTATAAATCATTCTAACTTGTATCACCTTTAATTTAAAATGTAAGGCAATGTTTTATCTTTTATAATCCTCCCCTGCTATGAAGCTACTCAAATAAAACTGTTTTAAACTAATTATTAGTGTTCTTAAAGCGTATCGACTCTTGTCCCTTGAAAACGTAAGATAATATAATTCACAGGAACTCTATGAGTTTAGTATGATAATAATTATATTATGTAAGTCAATAAAATTAGTCCCTTTCAAAAAGGTTCACGACGACTTAACGAAGTGACAATTAACATCTTATGAAAGTAAGTGCTCTATTAATTACCTTATCATCGTAATTTAATATAATGTACTTGCCCACGTTAATTGATTGCTTTGCAAACTTGCACTTTCCGAAAACGTGTGCTTTTCCAGAAGAAAGAAGTCGACGATTTTATTCATTATTTGTAACGTAATGTATTAAAGTGTGACATGTCTATTTCTAGACACTATGTAATCTAATGTGAATGTAGTTTTCTGTCATGACTTTAGACTTGCTTATAAGTAAGGTAGACAGGTAGAAACTTTAATATAAGAATGTCTAAAAAGTAAAATTTTTTCAGAGTTAACAAAATTATCTACTTGGTAAATAATAATGGGTTAAGAATGAATAGCTTTGAGTGATTGGAAAAAATAAAAAAAAATCGTAGGAAGGAAACATTAGTAAATAAAATTTTAAATAACATAGGAGAATCACCATTGTTGAACTTTTTTCCTTTGGGATTTTCTTCTATGTAAGAAGCACTTTTAGACTGCCGATTGATCGTACTAGTAACGCAACAGATGGAGTAACAAAGTGATCAATTTGTATTTATATTTATGTATTATTTGTACAACTCAGATATTGTAGACTCTTTGACAATTTAAGATTATAATGTAGTATCTCATTTTAATAAAACTAGTTCTCTCGCTAACTAGTTAACCCGCCTCGTCAGAAGTAAGCAAATATTTTATAAATGGTTTTAATTGATATTGTTCGAATAAAAAAATACAATTATATATCAGGCTAGAAAGTGTCAATCAATAAGTAAATATATACCTACTAGTAAGTCAAAGATATTGAAAAATTAATAGTCAATTCATAATATTGATTGTTAAAATAATTAATATAAAATACAATTATTATGGTCTAAATCAAAGGTTCCCAACCTTTTTCGGGTGGCGACCCCTTTTTATAAAAGCCATGTAACTAGGCGACCCCCCAGAGGAATTTGAAATCCTCAATTTGCTATACTTTTTTCCCGGATTGTCTCCGAAACTCCTTTTTTTTTTAGCTCACCGAGGAATTTGAAGTCCTCGATTTGCTATACTTTTTCCCCGAATTGTCCCCGTAACTCATTTTTTTTTTTAGCTCACCGGGGAATTTAAAATCCTCGATTTCCGAAAAAAGTTGACGACCCCCCCGAAAACCCTTCACGACCCCCAGGTTGAGAATCCGTGGTCTAAATCAATTCGCAGTCGATTTTTTATTCAAAGCTGAGACGGTTTTTCCCAACTCCAAAGCTCTGCTACAACGATAAAATAATTAATTTATAACGTTAATATTTTTTTTATTTGCAAGAACTTTAGACTGCTATTTTTTCCTTCATAATTAACATGATACAGTAGATTAGGTTTCTTCAAATTAAATACAAGCAATCAATTTTGTTATAAGGAATGTAATAAAATGTAATAAGTGATACTACGTATTATTGGGTGTATCTAGTCCCCTCTGTGCGTCTTGTAGAAATAAATAATCATTTTTTTTTTATACAAGCTAGGATGATTTTGTGCGACTGAAAATATTTTATTGAATGCCATGACAAAAATGAAATCCGGGCGGAGTCATGTCTAAGCTTTTAAAATTCGGTCAGATAGTAGCCCTTAACCTAGCTGTATCCATTCTATCTATACTCTCTCTCAAGAAAGAGCGGTTGGGAAACTGAGTAACAAACAATCTCGTAGCAAAAAAATCTGTCAAGATAATTTCATTGGGAGCGGACATAGATTTTTATTAAAAATAAATTAAAAATTAAAGAAAATTAATATGACTCTGGGTCAGAGTTCTGTTCATTTTGCGCCCAATGTAATTGACCTAGATTGCTTAATATTTTATTGTGGCGCTTCGACACACAGTCAAGAGTGTTCATTGCAGGGTATCCCAATCGGCAAAGAATTCCTCCCTGGGGATGAATTTCAGAGTTCCATGGGAGAAATCGTTGATTCGCTAGATTCTTTGTTTTGTTGTTAAGTCCTTTGAAGTAATATTTCAAATACAATATAACATGCTCAACAAATATTTTTCATTAAATTATTGCACATGGGTGACATTTTTGAATACCTTGCAATTCTACTGAAGTTTTTTTTCATTGAAATATTCTCCAGTAATTTATTTATCAGTTAGTAAAATAAATACCTGCATATGAAAAAAGAGTACAAAACTACGTAAGTACTATTTATTGTAAGTGCTGGGATTATTTTTGATACGGTTTTTACTGCATCAAAAACGCATACTGTGTAGCAATAAAAACCGGTAAAATGTTAAAGTAAAGGTAAGGAAATACACAAATATAAATTTACAAACACAATTGTGGGGCTATAATGCAAAAGGTACTATTTCCAAAATGAGCGATATTTAGTTAGATATGCATATAGAATAATTCAAGCCTAAGGAATCGACTATTCCTATTAGTTTTAATATAAAATGTCTAAAACACTATCGTTTTCAAATTGGGAATCATATTTATATGCAAATTTTATTTTGTTTGTGTTATTCGTTATAGTATTACTAAAAAGTTCGAGTTTTGGAAATAGTACGTTTTGCATTATAACCCCACAATTATTTATTTAGATAATTTTAAATTTTGTCATATATAGGATGAAAATAAATACTGAATTTATTAATTTTTCCTATTCGTAGCACCATTAAAAAAAATGTGTACGCGACGCTACGACCTGTTTGTCAGTAATTAAGAGAAATCGATTCCTTTAAATTGGGCCAATGTGTTAGTTACTTAAGAAAATGACCAATGCAGATTTTCAATTTAAGTTATTTATCGAGTCAAAGATCTTGAAGATCTATTACTATTACTATTAAGGTGAATTTAACTGTGAATACAAAGAAATTTCGTTATCTAATTTTATTATTGCTTTGATCGAACTGGAGCTTTAAGCTTTAATTGACAATTGTTTGTTGCTGAGGTATCAATAGACTTATAATCATTTGCATTAAACATTTTAAAAAAAATCTTACGAAAATTTCATCCAGCATAAAATACATTGTATAATCACGCGCAATAAAAACATTGAAACTTGTTCTGCTTAATTTAAAATGTAACATGTTTCATCGCCATAAGAATAATTTATTGAGATTTAGTGATAACATATATTAAATCAATCATTGGAAAGTTTCTTTTTATTTCGTAATGGATAGAAAATATCACTTAACTAGGATTAATTAAGAAACGGAAAACTACTACATCTGTTGAAAATTCAGAGAGTGATATAATGGCAGCTAACCGCAAATAAGAAAACAAATAAAATTTCGTATACGCCAATAAAATAATGTTTTTAAATTGTATTAGCCTTTGGAAAAATATAAAATTAATAAACGAACAATAGAGTTTATAATATAAATATATACATTTATTTAAAATAAGCAGAACTGGTTTCGCTCTTCACAAGAATTTTAAGCTGATACATAAATACAGGCCTATTTATACTAATCCAAGTAAAAATATGATTATAAATATATGGTGAAACTATATAAACAATAGTATTTTATTATATAATGCCTTCCTACCGATTATTGACAGTGAACACCTTAAAAGTGATTATTATATTTTACCTTATTTTGGCGTTGTAAAAATAAGGAGCACCATGTTTCTGTCATAGGCAAAAGGTTAAAAAAAAACCTCTTTACGGCGTGCTAATAGAAGTTTTTTATTTTTTAAAGGTAAGCAAGCGCAAATAAAGATGTTGATAATATGCTTAAGTATTTTATTTAAGTATTAGAAAATTCCCTTATTAAAATTGGTAATACTACTGTGTTGCAATTTAACCTAAAGGGCAGTTAAATACTACATTAAAAATCAATTATACATTATTATATTTAGTAAAATGTTAGCTAAATAAACAGATATACATTGGATCATTGAGGACTAAATAATTGTTTATTTTTGTTTCTTATATGTTTGTGATGCCTAAATTACCTCCCACCCATTCAATTTAAAAAACTAGGCGTAGCAGTAAGTAAACCACTAGTCTTGTTCTCGCCTCATCTTTCTATCTTAGCTGTTAAAAAAAAAAAGAATAAGAAACACTTTTATCATAGAAAATCAGTTAAGATAAGCTCTTTTAGGATGTTCACTGCCAATACTTGGTGGAAAGGCATTATATTCAAACAAAATATACAATATTCATTTGTACTACTTCCACTTTTATTAAAAAATATCAGGACGAGCATTATCAACTGATACTGTACATTATTGATCAGTTGTTTTGAGATAAGCTCACTAAGAAGTCCATACGCTTCACGTTGGTATCAGACATGGTAATTAATAGATAAAGCCATCATACATTTAAACCTTTTCTTATTTTTGTATGTTTTTAAAACAGTATGTATCTTTCAATTTTTTCATAAAAAAATTGTACGTGTATTCTTTTAACTCTATGTTAACCTTTTAGTTTTGTTCATTGTTTACATTGTCTACTAAGACATGACCTTTTTAAAAATATTTTTTTAATTGTTTGACGCATGGGAATAAAATTGGTGCCAGAGAATAAACACAGCTTATATTGCAGTGAATTTTAATTAATGTTTTAATATGTATTTTCTTGTTTTGTTTTAGAGGATCCACTTCAGTCGCATAGAGCTCTGAAAATCCTGAAACCGGGTGCGAACATGTCTGGTGTTTATTCATGTGTCGTCTCCACATATTTGGACGAAGACGACAAGTCAAAAACTATGCTTGTTTTCAGTAAGTATCTTTCTTAGTGACATACATTTTTTTTTATTCAAATTTATAGAATATCAAAGGCGGAAAAGTGTACAAATATTTGTCCGCAACAAAAAGAATTGACGAGGGTTTTTACAAAAATATAAATATAAAAATCTATTTTTATATACTGTATATGTAAAAACTAAATCACATTTTTTTGTGCTGCTTACACAATTTTTATAATGATCAGAACTGTCAATCATTAAAAATTGTTGGATTAGTAAAAAGGAAATGATTTTTTACTTTTCAAAATCTGATACCTTTCCACCAACAATTTTGACAGTTAATACTAAAATAAATAAGCCGCAAAAATAAAAAGATATTAATTTAGAATTATTTTCATTTTGTACACTTCCATAAAATTCTTGGTCTAACACGACCCAGGTTTCGCCTCTCGGCATCTTCCGGTACTAATCAGTGCGCGAATGCACTCGAACTGACTTGGAACTTTATGGAAGTGTACATAATAAAAAGATATTGTAAACTATTTTGGTAAGTATTGTAATCAAATTGCAACGCTTTAGTCTACACTCCAGTAATCGTTCTACATTCGATTGTTCAAAATTGGCACGGATGTTACAAATTTGCTGCTATGCTCGAGTATACAGTAAAATTTAATTCCACCAAATGTCACGTATATCATGTAACTAAATGATCATGGTTTAATTGAAAAATTCAAATATTTATGTGAGGAACATATGAATATAATCTTGATACCCTGGTTCTAGCGTGTACTATGTCTGAATTTGGCATTATCGAATTGAGTATGAAAAGCATGTCAGAATACATACATTCATTTATCATTCCCATAGAGTAAGCAAGACGTTATTATGCTGCATTAGAATGTAGTGTATCATAATAACGTATTGGTTGCTATGATGGTATCGAAATAAGCAAATGCTTTGAAAACTATTGCTAGCAGACGAAACTAGTGAATATGTCACTATTAGCTTCCACAAGAATTTATTAGAAAAGACTTTTCCTTTATGGTAGACAATTTTGGAATTATGTGTCAATGAAAAGACAATTAGTAAGATCCAGCAACGTAGTAGAATGTGGTATAGCAGACACACGGAAGTAATAACAGAATTTTGAATGCGTCCTGAATGCGACGAAGAAGATGTCAACGTGTAGTTAAATTGCGATGCGAACGATCCTGTATTCCAAATATTGAGGATAAAGATACATCAAAAGAACTATCTGGCTCAGTGAAACAAAATCGAGAAGATGAAGAAAATGTTTGTTGAGGAGAATATTTTGTCTACACATTATGAAGCTTTTCACTGTTGAGATGTTCTCATGAACCGGTTCGAGAGTCAAGAATGCAGCGTAAAGAAAAATAGCAAAATTCAAATAAATCTCAACTTGATTGAATTTCTTCTATAGAAATGTCGGGTCCTATGGCGCAGCGGTTAGCGTTGTGGGCTTCCGTGCCTGATCTCACGCGTTCGAGTCGCAGTATGAACAGTATTTTTTTAATCGATTTCTGTTCGAAGACATAGGTGTTTGTGATGTCTAAAAAGTTCCCCACTCTTTCGATCCTTAAATCAGTGCTCCGCAACCGCGACACACTAGTGTGCCGTGGGGCGATACTAAGTGTGCCGAAGCCCATTACGCAGAAAAGATCAAATAATTTGTTCAAACAATGATAAAATCAAAGTTGCCTAGTTGTAGTACTGAAGAGGCAATATATATTATACAATTGAGAACGATTTCTAATTTTATTTTTGCATATACCTTTATAAATATATTTATATTTATACATACATATATGCATATTTGAAGTAGGCTCCGGAAATCTGAAGAAAATTTTGGTGTGCCGTGTGAGAGAAAAGGTTGCAAAGCACTGCCTTAAATAACTAAGCGTAGCGAGAGCGATTAGTTAACCACTAGTCCTGTTCTAGCCTTATCCTTCTATCCCTACAACACTCTTTGAAAAAAAGAGAAGTCGAGCGACTGACTAGCAAACGGTTCTAATAGAAAAACGTCTGTTAAACTATCTCCATTAGGATGCCATATGCTTCACATAAAGAGCGGACATACATTTAAAAATAATAAAATATTCTATAAATTTCTTAATAAAAAAATATGCGTACTGAATGTACTTGTCTTACCCTGTCAGTTATGATTTTTTTTGTTATTTGGACTACCTTCATCACCAATTATTTCGAATATTCAAAATTTGTACTGTGTACGTATATTAATTAGCAAAGCGTATGTACATGTGTTGAAACTTTATTTTTTTCCACAGGAAAACCAGTTGCTACCCGCAGTCACATAAAGTAATTTAGTAATGGCCGATACATACATAAATCAACGAATCGATTCAACTTAGACTTATTCTCTAAAACGATTACGTTTGTTATGGCTATGAATTAAATTTTTATTGAAGTAGAGGTATTTTACCGAAACCCAAATATTTTACAAAACTCCGAATAATAACTTATTTATTTTATTATTGGTTTCAGAGAGGCATTAAGTTATGTTTTACGCTGTGTATGTGTTCAGCTTTGAATTATTTATGAGATTCATTGATTTTTGTTGACGTTTATTGTTTAAGCTCCATTATACTACCGATAAGTAGGCAGTTGATATGTGGCAGACATTTCTGATCGCGTTATTGGTTAGATAATGCTATTTACTCTCGCCCATTTTACCTTTATTCGATTTATTTATACTATCTGATAATTCAAAAAAAAAAAAGAAAATATACAGAATTTATTCACTGAAGTCACTAAGACATTTATGTAATACTACAGTAGAATTTTCTTCAGATACGTGCGAAAGAAAATCGCATTAAAAATACGAACAAAAAATACTGAACTTAGAATAATAAGAAATAAACACATCGTTGAAAGATAATGAAAAATGAATTTTATATTTATGTTCAAATTTTTAGACGGATAAAATGGTGGTTTATCGATATCGCCAAATGTATGTAGATATATTTAAATTAATTTACCGTGTTTTGTTTATTTGAAACCGAAGAAAGTTACAAATAACATATTATATGTAATGAATGCGAATTACTAGCCGTAATTCGTATTTTATTTTTGTATCTTTCCACCAAGTATTGACAGACATTAACAGCCTTAAAGTGATGAAAAAATGTGTTAGAATTAATAAGTTTCTTCTGATTTTGAATTCAAAATTTTTCGTTTTTCTGAAAAATAAATAAATAAACAAAATGTCGTTAAGAAAACAATACTTTTTAGTTGCTTGCCTGACACCTGAATGTCTTGAATATTAAAAAAAAAGTGTTTTTCAGAGCTTTAAAATGCTCTTATATGTTAATAATTTAAATACAAACTCAGCAAGCAGTTCTCAATTAATTATATCGGGAAAATCCTTTCTCTGAGAACGGAATAATTATTTGCATAGCTTTTTGATATGCCGTCATTCTTGCGTGAAATTTCTTGATGCCTACCTTTAAACTTTGTGCCTTTGTTACAATCCAACCCCATTTATTCCGTTTTAAATCTGTTGTCACTTAAATTAGAAGTAATTGCTTTATGCTCTGGCTTTAGCGGGATTTCCAAATAATAATTAATTGTTTCTTTTATTTGTCACACAGCGCCCGGAAAGAACTTCCAGCTGAGGCAGGAGAAAAAAGACGCTGATTCTGTGAAGCTGGTCTGTTTCGCGGAGAACGTGTTCCCTCAACCAACAATATCGATTATTTCACAATCGTAAGTCAAATACATACATATATAGTGATTGAATATTTTTTATATTAAATGAGACTTAGTATTCAAACATTGCATTATGATGAAAAGCGTCATGAAAGTATCAACAGATTTCAACATATTTTTTTAAAAAAAAAATATGGTTTATTGGGATATTTCCTGTTATATGGACACATCATTTAAATTATTTAAAATAATCATTTTTTAATAATTCTTTTATTTTTATTTTTGAGACACATACATACGCTTAATATAAACATTATAATCTTATTCTCGGAGGCCAGCAGTTTTTTATGGCGACCAAAATTAGCTCAAATACATCGCTATCTTTCCATATATCGTCGTTATAACCTAACCTACCAACACTATTGAATCAGTTTGGGACGCAATTAAATTTTTCCTATCATCATTAGGTTAGGTTAGTTTTTTAACATGATTTAAATGATGTGTTATGGACAATAGACAGTAACGTACCGTTTATTGATTGAGCTTGTCGGAAAAACGATATTATGGGAATTGGTTACCTATTCATATCCATCGCCATTTGTATTTATCTGTTATCTAAAAAGAGCGAATTAAAATACAATTAGTTATTTCTACGTATAAAAAGTATGTACATATTATTTTAAAAGTAAAGATATAGACTGGAATGAAACATTTGGATTTATCTTAAGAGACGAAGTATCTCAGCATCTGTTTTATATGTGCTCTAAAGTGAATATCTGAAACACCTTAAATACTGTATGTGTTAAATAAATATAATGTGAATTCCAACAATTATTTGAAATGCTATCAACGAATCTCACAAATCTTAACTTTCAATAAAAGAAGTAGTAAGTATTTTTTGTAAATGGTAACCCGACGCAAATCAAAAGAAATATTTAAAAAATCATTTTATTTCTACGAAAATAGCAAAAATCGCATGCGTAACTTCAATTCACCGTTTCTAAAATTTGCTGTTTGTAACGGTATATTAATTTTGCACTCACTTGCATTGATTCCTTTTTAAATTACTGCACTTAAAGCCAAACATACACATTTCAAAACGTACTGTGTTTTTCATAACTTTTAAACTTAAATTGAGTCCAGTGACCTAGTCAAAAAGTTATTGTTTACGTTACCGTAATATTTTTTAGGGTAGTTAAACAGCAAATAAAACATTATTACAAGAACATAATATATAAATATCGAGAGTAAGCAAAGCAACGTGCATTTGGGCAAGCGTGCATTTGCAAGGTCAGTGACGTCAAATGTTATTAAATTTTCACACTTGAATCGTGGAAGTTTTGTTCTTTATTAGATTGTATAATTTTATTATGATCATATTATAACTTTATCATTTTAATATTATATTTTACTATCCGTGTATTTAAATAATCGACGTGAAATTTTTCATTTTTTATCTGGGTTAGCTTAAAGTTTTTTTTGACATTGGGTTCGTTTCACATGCCTTGATAGTGAGTCACGAAAAAACAATTAAACTGTTTAAGAAAGTTTTAAAAGTTTCGTAAAAAACGCGATGCAGAGTTCACTGATATCACAAAATTATATTTTGCCTCACAAATAGGCACGGCATTGAACATTGATAAAAATTGATTTTGTGACGGAAAAATGACAAAAAGGAAAGTTAGCATCGTAATTTACATACTTAACGTCTTCGTTGATTTACGTTTATTATGAAAATACATTTGAAAATACTTGAACATATTATTACGTGAGAGCTTAAATCACTAAAATACATTTATACTTAATGACAGTAATAAGTGAAGTATTAAAGATATAGGTATTCTTTTTATAATTTAATATCAAAACATTGAATTATGTGTTGATATTAAATTTGGAAAATATACCATCGCTATATAAGTTTATATCAGTGATATATTATACAACACTGCTTCCCAATCTGAGGTCCTCAGGGTTTTCGTGGTCCGCGAAATTTTTCATTCTTTGTGATAAAATATAAACATGTGAAATATTTTTTTGGGGGTCAGCAGATTATTTTTTCAGATATAAGGGGCCGTGGAATGAAAAGGGTTGGGAAGCACTGTTATACAACACACTGACATATTTGATCCCTTTCACATGACTACTTAATTGTTTTCTCTATTTGGATAAAGTTTGTACAAACGTAATATGAATATATTTATGTTAGAAAAACACAGTTTTTAATTGAAGCATCTAGTTACAAAAAGCAATATAATCAATCATTTGTCGAAATCGAGAAAAAAATATGTTCGTATTCCACACATTTTTTTTTAAAAAAGTGAGAAAATTTATCTGATTTAAAACACAATAAAAGCTGATGGCAAAAGAATGTTTCAAATTTTAATTAGCGATTTATTCATACATCGAAATATTTTAAATTAGATTAATTCTGGGTATGTACGATTTTATTTTGTTTATTTTTATTTAACTGTATGGATTGTCAGGTAATAAATGCTTTCATTTAATATTTATTAAAATATAGGATACAATAGAAAAATAATATTAAAATAAAACAAACACTTTTTGCTTGAAACGTAAAAACAAATATTGAAATGTGTACATCGCTATGTCGCTTTTTCTAACTAGAGCACAACATTTACATACTAAGCTCGCAAACTTTCATAAAATACATCGGTGAGGACCCACTCGCAAGGTTATTCGTCCATATTTTTGCTACTATAATGGGTAAAATTATGTAACACTTATATGGTGTTAACGACTGTCAACTGTCGGTAGAAATACATTCAATCTATATACATGAAATATGTACAGAAATTCTACAAATTTATATTATGACCAAATCCGTTTCTCAGCGAGTTATAGTTTTATAAACAAGAACACGATTACTTTACTAAATTATATATGGATATTTATATTTCCTTAAACATCATGTTTTTTTCAAAAATTGATACCCTTGGGTCTCAAGGTCATTTTAAGAGTTTTAAATACATTCACATTATGAAAATGTAAATTCTCACTGCCGCGGACAAATAAACGGCTGATAATAAACGTACTGTGACAGGACTAGGAGATCAACAATAGCACAGCATGCAGTTACACGATATGTGCGCTAATGGGAAATATGTAGTCATTATTAGTCGAAAAAAAATCGATTTGATACTTCGTCTCTCGCATAGAACAAGTTTTCAATTATTGGTGTAGCAGTTGCGCCTATTATTTTTTAATCTAACGAAAATGTGCAATACAGTACCGAGTGTACCGTGGAAAATTGATTATCGTGGATAGCGAGGAATCGCTTTATAATAAAAACAATGGCGATACGATTTAAATAAATCATCAAACAGCACTGTATTATATTGGATTTAATATTTTCGATACACGCACGCTTACGTTTAGATAAAGATAAATATGGATTAGAAATAAATTCGTTTATATTAAAGCTATCGTATTGAATTGATGTTTTATTGATGAATTTAATTAAATCGGCCGATTGAAGTAGACGTTACCCCACTGGCCTCGCTAAAAAAACATTTTAATATTATATCATACTCGTGAACAGATTTTCGGCCGCCATTACGCAAAACCATAAAAACAGCTTGACGGATCGGTAACAATTAAAAATAACTGGAAAACGTTGTTTGATTTAAAACATACATGGATTTTAATTTGTGTTACGAATTCACAAGCGAGTATGTATAATGTGAATTCTTTATTATTTGAACGTTCATTCGATTCTAAAGAATTTTAATGAGTTGTTTTTCAATAATTATTGAAGTGCCTTTTTATTAAGTCCACCAACATGTTGTAGGTATGCTATAAACGGGGCTGTACTTCGTTAAAATCGTGTGCTTGTTTCATCTATATGAAACAATAAAATAAAAATAGAAATAACAGATGTGTGATTTCGCAATATAAAAAACCATGCAATCCCAGTTAAATTAAATAAACTGCAGTGATACCAAAACTGGTTTGTCCAAGTGCTGAGGTTGTCACCAAACAATAAGGCATATTGTTCTTATGCTCGTACATTCATGCAGTGATTTTGGAAGACGATCGATTAGCATTGAGGTGATGATTTTGACACACATTTCGGCATCGCATCGTTCAATGATAATTTTGACATGATGAATCCAACCTTCGGGCACCTGACATCCTTCCAAATGTCTTCATTATGGTGAATCGCCAAATATGATATATTTTGTCATTTCTTCACATGTCAGACAATTGATTGCATTATTGCAAACTTTGTTACTTCAACTGGTTACGTGAAAATTAAGAAAATATTATAATTCAAGTACTTTACTATTAAATTTGAATCGTTCAAATTTAATATTAAAATTCCACCAAGCATCTTTAGTCGAAATCTTAAATTACTTTACTGCTGTTTACGATGGTCGGGTTTTGTGTTTAATATTAAAGTATATATCATCCCAAGTAATTTTGTGTGTCACAAGTTAAACCAATATAAATTATGGCTCGTATTTTTCCCGTCGGAATTAATATTACTTTGGTCAGAATTTATATTAAATGGTCATAACATATCGGTCTGTGTAAATAGTCATAACTTAAATGAAATTAAAAAACCTAACCTAACCAAAATGGTTATAAAATATTCTGACCGTATAATATTTTTTTTCTGACCAAAAATTGATTGAAATTCTGACCATTTAATTTGTTCCCATAAATTATCCCTCCTTAACAAGTGGATCAGTATTTTTAAATTTCCCGCTCATTACATTGGAGAAAATAATATACAGCTAAATTCATAAAATCTTCAATAATCACGAATAATTATCAAAAGGCATTAAAAAATAAGTGACGTTATTTAAAAAGCTAACTGTACATTTTGTAAAAAAAAAAGATATTATATTGACAGATGCACGTGCAAGGTTTTGATAAGTGAATCGATGTTGCAGTACGTGGAACAGTTGAAATACACTTTAAGTCAAACATAATTCAAGTGTAATTTATTACTCACGAGTACGTCATGAAAGCTATAAATATGATTTAGTCTCTCCGCTCGCTGGCCAACCACGACCCTTGCGTAGCTAGCACAATAGCGCAGTCATGTTCACCACATTGATCCAAAAACAGTTATTTGTTTACGACCCCACACATCAATTACGTTAACTATCGCGCCCCTAATCAGGCGGAAAGTTTTCCTTTTATTGTGTCGGTTTCACAATTGCCAAATAGCTTCATTAGAAGGTCGGCAATGTGGGCGGACTCTGCATTAGCTTAAAGCTCTCGACGAAATAATTCCGTTTGTTTCCCGATTAGCAATGGCGTGACCGTTATGCCGAGCTTTATTTATATTGCCCCCAAAACGTTGGCGACCCTCAATTGCTGCGTGCAGTTCTAGTTCAGCCGAGGAATATGCGCACGACAAAATCGCATGCATATCAGAGATGACCACTGTCGGAAATGAAGGTTAGTTGCCTCTTCAGCACAGATGTTTGCATCTATTTGAGCCTTTCGAGTCGCTAGTTTTTAACATTACGATTGATGTTTGAAAACTGGGTTAAATTATCTTACACTAAAAAAGAATAATCTCGCAGATGTAGATTCAAGTCTACATAACTTTAATTTACGACATGAAAGTCTTGCAGAGCTGGTTGTAAACATGTCGTGCACACTTCGAATATTAAAATAACTCAAAATTGACCATAACTTAAGAATTATAATCAATTTTAAGTTTATTCGTAAACCTTGTGATGTTATGTCTGATGATGGTTATAAAAAAGCCAAAATAGTGTTAAGCACATCAAGTAAAATAAAAAAAATATCCATTTCTAATTTTACATTTAAAATGAAGTTGCACAAACTTACCACCTAATCCATCTTTTGTTAAGTCCAAGTTATTTTGTATTGCTAATGGTGACGTTTTTTTGTTTTTAACTAACTGTTGATAATTTAAATGAATGTCCACAGGTTTAAGTTAAAGAATGGAAAATTACAATATTGTTGTTAAGGGGACCCGGTGGTCAAGCGGCCGAAAATTTAAATGGATTGGGTAAAATGATGTTGTCAGTATAAAAACCGTGTGTTTGTTAATCAATTTATGGGCAATTTTGAAAAAAGAGCAATGAAGTAAAAAAATAAATGAATTCAAAAAATATTACTTTTAAATTTTATTGAACACCCGAGTCTGCAGATACTAATATATCTAGTCTGGAGGACGATTGAAAATAATTATTTAACAAAATACTAAGCACTGATGAATTGTACAACAATGAAAATAAACTAGAATGTTTGTAAGCTCTTTGTATATTAAAGTGTACATACCAGGGCTTTTTAACCCTGTTTATATGTGCCCGCAACCGCAATTAGTTGGAAAATCTCTGGTATACACTATTTAGTAACGCTTCAGATTGAATTAAATTGCTAGTTTAATTTATTGACAAATAGTTTTGAAAACATTATGGTAACTTTAAAAGTGTGTGGAACTTGGTAATTTTTTCCTGTCACTGCAGTAGTGTAAATTGCAAAATATGTCATATGCAGTAGTGTAAAGTTATTTTACTTTTTTCTTAAAACATTGCGAATCTTATTTTTCAAACGATTTCGCAAAACAATCGAGCAATGGAGGTGTGCAATAAAGAAATCACTCTCCGTCGTTATTATTACGTTTTTATTCTGATGTTTTTCTTCACTTCGAGTTACACAAAAAATAGGCACATTAGGAGAAATTTTATTTTATACAAAAAAATAAATAAATGTCTACAAAAGGTTTATATTTTATACAGCGCAAGCCACTCAAGAATGTAACCTTTTTTTTAACGAGTGGCTGAATTTGGTGAGTATTTTTGACACCGTGAATAGTATTTCAAAAGCTTTGGGTGTATTTATATTATAAACAGTAAACAGTATTTACGGAATCCATATAAGCAATTAATGCTAATTAGTTGTACCATTATTTATATTCAAGTTGGACATTCTGAGAAAAAAAAATATAAAAATATATTTTCTTTCAAAGCCTGGTTTTTAAATGAATCATCATCAATTAAAGTTACTTTCTGCATTAATATACGATGTTTTTTTCATTTAAAAGTGACGGTTTTTTAATTAATAAATTTAATAAAACACTTATAATATTTTTCCATATCTCTACTTTCATGCGCAGTCCGCGAAACAGACCCTAGCTTCCTGGCTGAGGTTCTTGATAGAATTGTATACAGATTATATTTTTATTCCTGTTTCCCGCATGTAAGCTAGTTATGTCAGATGACAACTTTGTGTGGAGAAAACAATTAAAAAATAAGTCCCACGAAAATGATTATCTTTGAATTGTCGATAATTATTGACTGTCACTAATGTTTAAAATTGAAAAGGTTTTGCTCTGATGCAAATGATAGCATATTTTAGACTAATAAAACAACTCGTTTCTATGTGACGATAATGAAATGTAAGCAAAACTACATATCTTTGGTTTTTAGCGTGTCTGTTTTTATAAACATAAAATTGTAACGAATAAACAAAATTATCAAGCGAAAATGTTACGGTAACGTGAAAACGAACATATTTACTCGAATTCGGAATCGTTAATTGACAGTAATTCTAGTTAGCATGGAATCATTAGAACGTAATTATATGTGTAGTGTTCGATTCCTCTCGTATTATATAATATGTGCCTATACAATATGAAATTTTCATCAAAGGCAACACTGTTTTTGTTTGAAATGAATTACCTGCTCGACATTTAATTTTCTCCCTCGATACAATATCCACCGCAAACATTAATTATAATTTTACAATATTATTGTAAAACGAGTCGAGTGTGTGTTCAAAACAGTTTTCCTATTAATTAATTTATATATTGAAACGTCAAAAACACTGGTCAAAAATATAATTGTAACACTATATTATTGTAATTATACTAAGTCTAGAAATTTTATAATAAATATTTTTCCGTTAAATTGAAGTATTAATTAAATCACTTTTAAAATAAATTCAAACTAACATTAATTTACAAATCCCGGTGGTAATGACTTTTTTTATAAAAACGATATTTTTTTTACCGACTGTGTTCCAAGTTCATCAGTGCATTTAAATACTTGGATATACCAAGGGTCGTAACGCAAGTGTACAACATTTGAACGATTTCTTATTTTTGTGTTGCTAAAATAAAATTTACAATGAGACCTAGAGAGGTGAAGTGAGCCAACTAATAAAAAGGTAAAAAAAATTCTTGGATTTTGAAGTACAATCACGTCTTTATTTTGTGCTTTGGTACAAATTTATTAAATTTTAATTTTATATACAAAATAAACTGTTACAAACTAACCGCCAAATCCACCGGAATATGAAAGTTCTATAGTTTACTGATAATGAATTATCACCTATATCCTCAGAAAACAAAAAAATAATATTATTGTATTAAATAAAAACATCAACGTTTTGAATTTTTTATAAAGTTTTTCGCGCAGGCTCACAGAAGTTTTGAATTGAGAAAAGCTCTAAAATATAATATAAAAATACTCAGTTGAAAACATGTTAATTTTTTTCATTCATTATAAGAGTTGTTAACATTTTCATAATATGCTGTTTTATTTTTTAATATTTATCAGTATTAATCGACATTTTTCGACATTAAAAATGCCCAATCTAGCGATCAAAAAGCCCCAGCGCCTATTATACGAAGTCTTTGTAATAATATATTAAGTAAATCCGATCTCTGAGGTAAGTTGGTGGCACGTTATAACGTGCTGGCTAATTGTTAAGGACCAAATCGACAAATGTAGCCTTTTTATTTCGGACCAAGGAAATAATAAATGCGACCGCTATCGTAATGTGAGAGGTCCCTTTGTGCCCTGAAATGTATTGTAGGATCGCGTGCGTGGAGCGGCGGATCGACGCGGCGTCGCAGCGCTCCAACGGCCCACGTTGCCAAAGTAAATAATCTAGCAGCGTGATTTGAGGCTCAGGCAATAATTTATTTTTTTCTAAAACATATAATTAGTTTAATTCTTTCTAATTTAATGCGCCGATATTTTTTTTTGTCAGTTCAACAGTACAGTTATAAATCAGAATTCGGCATATAAATATCTACATGATTTTTTTAAAAATATTATATTGTACACATGAATAAAGCTAGTCGATTTGTTGTTAAGTGAAATGTTAAAAATGGTTTATGTAAGTTTATCATAAATATATAAATTATAATAAGTGAAAAAAAAGCGTACAACACATTAAGAGTTATAAAAATGAGAAACGACGTGCAAAAGAATTAGGCTTGACACTTTTAAATAACAAAGTGGTCTGGAATCTGGATGCGCGATTATATTTATTTTATCTCCCTTTCGTGGAAAATCAAGAATAATACTTTTGTGCTTATTTGAAAAAGGACAATCTTTGATTTTTTGAAGTGCAATAATCAATGATGTAAAATTTTGAACGACATTTATTTTCATATATAACCTAAATCGTATTCTTTTTTGTAAAATTTTAGTTGAATTAAATATTTTTCATGCAAATGTGCTTATTGCAGTCAAAAGTGAACCATATTTCGGAAAGGTATTTTTTTTCTACATGATGGTCTAATGGTCATAATGGTTAATAATATTCGAGAGTAGGTACATATGTTAGTGGCAGACGAGCCTGTGAATACACTTTATATTGCGATGATAAATACAATTCGTCAAATTATATCTAATCCATTCATTCTTGTAAACGATCGCGTTAATTTACTTTTCATTATATGTCCATTCGCATTAAAAAACTTTTATTTTTGTAAATTGTCAGCAAATATTGTTTTTCTTGTGGGTGTTAAATAAAATCATCTCAACGAAGTAGACGATTGCTTCAATATGTGTTAGGAGAAAATTGCTCGAACTAGTGTGAGTTATACTATAATAGTGATATTTGCAAAGCAATTCGTGAAACTTTATTCACTTTACGGTGCCATCTTTTTGTAATCATACTAAAGATAAAAAGTTTTAACAGCGACTTTACTATGAATCTGTGAATTGTATTACTGTTGTATTACTTTTGTAACAAGCTGTAGTAACATAGGTCATATGACAACAAGTAACTATGCTTAACTATTTCTCATTACTATTGTTTAAGACGACAACTGACAACAGTTGTCATATCTTTTATAGTAGTTAGAGGTTTTATGTAAAAATTCTTTCAATATTAAAGTTGTTCATGTTTAACACAAACAACTTCTTGGGTGCCTACTCCAGAGATTCATCTTGTTATCGCACATTTAATACAGTTGTAGATTAAATATACGTGACGACTTAATACACAATAAAGCTGACTTAACTCATATTCAAACGATATGGTTCCCGGTAAATTGCTCGAATGCAATTGCTCGAATGCAAATTTCTCGAATGCAATTCCTTGAATGGAAATTACTCGAATAGCAAGTTCCTCGAATAACCAATTCCTCGAACGTCAAATGCTCGAATTACAAATCATTACAATACATGCTCGAAATTTTTTATAAAAATTTTATAAATGCTTAAACATTAATTACTCATTCTTTAAAAAAATATTTATGCAAGACGGGAAATAGAAACCATAAATTAAAAAAAGTCAAAATTTCGGTCACTCGGCCACACATTCAAATGTAAATAATAATAAAAATGTAAATAGTATTTTTTTATCCTAACTTTTTTTGTTTTAAGATTTTTCACGACTTTTTCTACGAATTTCATTTTTATCTCGTGCGGCACTTGTTTCGAGAGTGAAATATAAAAATAATTTTCGTAAGTATTTATTTTAACCGTGTTCGCTCCAAATGCGGATCATATGACCTCTTAATGGAGTTTATCTCAACAGGAGTGTTTCTACGAGAACTGCTTGTTAATTAGTTACTTAAACTGTTTCTATATTTTTCTAGAACACATAGAAGACTAGGGCTAAGACAGAACAGACGGTTAGCTTATCACTATTGCTATACCCAATTTTTAGTAAGAATGGGTGTGAGGGTTTCAAGAAATTACATATATGTGTGGGTCTAAACAGAAATCCATAAATAGTTTGAAAAATAATTGATTAAAAAGTGTACGTATTAAGATTCAAGCCCGTGACCTCTTAAAACAAAACCAACGACCTTTTTCACTCGACTACTGGCAACTGAATAATAAAATAAAAAATATATTTTTATTATGACTTTTTTTTGATTTATGGTTTTTATTTCCCGTATTATAATATTAATATTTAATATTTTTTTAAAGAATGAGTGATTAATGTTTAAGCTTTTATAAAAATTTTATAAAAAATTTCGAGAAATTTGTAATTCGAGCATTTGACGTTCGAGGAATTGGTTATTTGAGGAACATGTTATTCGAGCAATTTCCATTCGAGGAATTGCATTCGAGCAATTGCATTCGAGCAATTTACCGGCTCCCAAAAGATATAGTGTCTCTTTTTGACCTAACCAAACCTCACCTTTAACGTGGTGCTCGTCTAAGTTCCGTTCTGAGCATACAAAAATCTCGCTCCATATAAAAACGTAATTTGTTCAAGTTAAATGCCGTGTTTTTCCAACCGAATTTTCTCATATACTCCAGGCTTGCGAATTTGAGATGAAGAAAAGGATTATCAAAAATAATATATCACAGATTCATTTGAGATTTAGGTGTAAATAATGTATTTATGTATTATAAAATGTGGTGATTATTGAAATTTCAATTTTTTTTTTTTATGAAAAAAAGGCTGCAAATTTTTTACTTATTTAATTCATTATTGAAAAGTTTTTCTTAACCTAATTAAAGAAACTGTCTCTAAAAAGCTAAATCAAAAATAAATCGACTTGTACTAATCTAAAAGCAAATAAAAAATAAACAAATTTCATTCCAGAATTAATGAACACAAATTTGTGCTCTACCGCAGTCACACAAAAAATTACAAAAAATGTCTGCTTATTTAATAAAAGTAAAAAAGTTATTGCAAGAAAACATCGTGAACCTTTCTCCTCAAGCACAGAACAAAACGACTGCAAACAGCAAAAAGATGAATAAAAGAAGCCAAAAAGTAAACCAACACAATAAAACGAAATTAATATTTTAGCGGTGAAGACGCTTTTTAAAAACTGCAATGCCGTTTACGATTTGTTATTTTTTTTTCATTCCAGTATCACTTTAAAATTCTTGTGGTAATTAAAGAAAAAAATATATAAAAGTAAGTTGATGAATTTACTAAGAATCACAGAAATTATTTCTCAATATTAAATTTACTGTCACTCCTTGAGTTACGACCAACTCGAACAAAAAATAAACAATTTCATAGCGCTCGCTGATAAATGTCACGATTTAGGAATGGGAGTCTACTGATTTGGATGTTAAAAATACGTATTCAATTATTTTTTTATTTCGTATAAAAAAAGAAATTGACGTAAAAGCTATTTGACACAAACAAATTTCTTATGTGAAATTCTTCTAACGACATGAGTGGTCTGATGGAACCCTATTGTTATTCGTAAAACTACTGTTTGGATAGTTTTACATTTTGATTGAAAATTTATCTTGATTTTCTAATTATGCAATTGTCAAATAAAAAGATTTATGAAAGTATGTAATCGTGTCACTTGGCTTTATCTCACCATGATTTATTAATAATAAATAAATGAAGGTTCTTACAAACTAATTATAGGATCTTCAATTCATCATTTATAGGATTAAAATTCTAATCGTGGTTTTGAGTGCATCAACCTAAATAATAAGCTCATGATTAAACAGAATAAATTGTCTTCAAAGATTTTCAAAATATATTTCGTGAAGTTATCACGAGTGATTTAAATTGGGTTTGTAATCCTTGGTGAAAAATTCCAAATGTTGACTGAGCCCTGGCAATTTATCGACTCTGATTAAATAAATATATTGCAGGGGTAGTAGCGGTAGAGTACACGTTGAATAAAATACAACGCATTTACTGTGGTCGCACGGAAATTAGGCTGAATTAATATTTAATTATGCAGTAATAATAATAAAATGAATCAATCGTTAAGCACGTGAAATTTAATAATCGCTACTCGTGCACTGTTTCTAAATCACTTTCTTTGTGATCGTAAATTGAATTGAATGGCATATGAATTATTATAACGTTTCAACATGTTTGCACGAAATATTAATTTTTGATTTCGAACATTAGCGGTATTGAAATTCAAGTTGTAAAACGCAACGGAATATATCATTTTTTTTATGTTATGCTGACTTAAATATTTAATACAAATGAGAGTTATTTATTTGCAAGCTTAAGCTCCATCATAATTTAAAATTTAGACTGAAGGTGCTAAGAGGAATTAGATTTGGATCGATTAAATTTAGTACATTCACACAAGTTTTTTCACTAACGACCCGTGTTTCACCTTTCGGTATCGCCAGGCGTTCAAGCGCACGGATAAACTTGAACTGACGTTTAGTAAATAAATGTACCGAACACGGGTGAACATAAATTATTTTACCAATAAATTTTAGAAATTAATATGCTACAGTTAAGCAGTTTGTCAATTAGAAATGAGCAGGTAAATCTGCCAAATTCCCCACTTTGGTATCCTATACGTAAATAAACAAATTTAAATAATTAAATTTCATTTCATCAGTTCAATTTCAAAAACGTGTGTGAATGTACATAATTTGAACGATTCAAATTTCTATCTTCATTTTATTTTTTTGCGGATTTCTATTAAGCTCTTACTTGTAAGTACAATAGAACGAGTCACATGTGTGTTGATTTTTTCAGGCTAACCAAATTTTATTTTGACGCAACATATTGCGAAAGCTATCGACCTCCTTCTACCTCGGGATGAGTAATTTTGTCCGATATTATATTTTAGTTAAAGGCTTTTGCTGTTCAGTGTCAATAATATTGTTGTAAGTGGCGTTCATTAAATTTGAAAATTCAATAGCGTACCTAACTCAACAACTAATAATATACACTAAAAAAAAAGAACAGGATTTCTTTACATTATTTACGTTTTGATTTTTTTCCAGGGATTAGGAACACTGTGCCTTTGAATGCCAGACCTGATATTTATTATTAACACACTGTTTTATTAAACTTAAATTAAACATATTTAATGTCTTTAGTTGCGTCTTATGAATGAAGTGTGTAACATATTGTGTGTGTGTCACGTTAGGTATTACCTACTACTAATGATCTTTTAGTCTCGACTTTTTTCATTTCACTGGAAACGAGACACAAAATTGTCATGTTCCGGGAACCAAAAATAATAATTTTACGCATGAACAATGACGTAACGTCGTTGTGCTTTTAAAATTCACTATGTGCATATTTTAATGAAATCAGATTGTTGCATTAAAAAAATATAATAATTCACTGCACCCGTAATGAAAAAAAACGATGATGATATATGGCGTTGTAAAATTGTTGTACAAGTATGGGATTTTTTTGAAAAACGGATTTTGAAATCACAGCGACGATATAATATATATAAATAAATAATGCAATGCTGTAGATATATAAATCTGTATATGTATATCAACCTTTATACATCAAATTATATGAATTGTTTTAACTTTACTTTAAAATTGTTCTTGGTGCTTTCTTATAAAATAAGTTCGATAATATGAATAAATAATATAGTCGCTGTTTGTGGACCTACGTCGACAAAGAAAAAATGCGTAGGTTTCGGTATTATTTGACAAGTTGGTGCGTTGGCGTGGACGTCTTGATGCTGTATTATTCATTAAACGGTTTACTTTAGACTAAGTTCAGATTGATATACATAGTTCCTATGAAATATTTTGCATACTCGAGCTTCTCTCAGAAGAATGTATTATTTTAAACGAGGAGTATTTATCAACAGACGCCTTGAATAAAAACCCGCATCTTGGCAAATGGCTTGAAATGTTCTGGATTTTCGCAAGAAAAAAACCTTCGACCTTTTTTGCAATGGAATTCAAATATTCATGAGGCCAAAGTGGAAATGTGTAAATGAACAAGAGAAATGTTTTGAGTCGTGTTTATACGCCCGGGAAGGCGTTTTTTTCTTTTACGCAAAGTCGAAGACTCGCTGAAAAAAAAACACACACACCGTTTTAAATGTAGCGAAAATTGTCGATTATATTTCATTGAAAAAGAGCTAGCCTAAAGTACTTTGGAATTATGTAAAATACTTTGACATGTGATTTCCAATTCGGAATGAAATTATTGAAGTGTTATGTATTTACAATATAATACGATTTAAGTGCTTTTCTGTGTAAAAAATGTAATT
This sequence comes from Himalopsyche tibetana, assembly GCA_030503985.1. NCBI lineage: Eukaryota > Metazoa > Arthropoda > Insecta > Trichoptera > Rhyacophilidae > Himalopsyche > Himalopsyche tibetana. Next base: position 19,895,946 of record JAPJYX010000009.1, on the reverse strand, counting down.
TTATTTCCACAGTCGAATGAAAATACAAATTAGGAATTTTCCAATCTTTTCCTACCCTGCAAACACAGAGTGTTCCGAAAAGACTAAAATTACTATCATTACAATATTAAGTTGAGAACCTACTTTTGTTTGAGACATATCGATGGTTATTGAATTTTATTTGAGTGATGTTCATATTGACATAAACATTTCAAAATAATATTAAAAAGGTTGAGAAGATTAAGTAGCCGACTTAGTTTACTGAAACGTTTCCACGTGCATTTGATTATGGCAACTTTAATGACGAATGAATATTGTAAGCAAGCTTCAGCATTAGTTTAACATGTTTTAAATATTATATATCAAAAGAATATTAACCCTTAAAAATCTCGTACTGGGCAAATGTATGTCTATACAGTTTAATTGTTAGGTCGGTTATTTCAAAAGGCAATGTCAACGTATTAAGAAACATTACTCATCATAATTAGTTAGTAAAAATAATAAAAAAAACTTATCTAATTACTTAATTTTTACAGGAAAGCGATAAAGGACATAAAAACGGAGGTCGTGGCGGGGGCTGAAGGCCTCTTTGACGTCATTGGGTCTGTCGTGGTCAGGGACGACGATCTAGCTGATCCCGAAGAATTCGTCTGCGAGATGAGGGTACCACAAGCTAATTATTCGGCCAGGAAACAGACGATTTATTATCCAGGTACATAATTTTATTTTCTATTTAAAAATCGCTTGGCAACATTTTTAGCTCTTAATTTTTTAAGAACTAGTAAATTTTGCTATTCCAAGAAAGCAGGTATCGAAAATTATAAATTTTTGACGGACACGTCCTCAATTTAAAATTAAATATTGTTAAAAATAGGAATATTGGTACATTAAAAAAATAAGTTAATATGAAGAATATTACTTGACATTTTTTTCTCTTTTGAATCTTCAAGATAAAAATACCACCTTCTACTTAGAAAGGTGAAATCCAATTTATCTCTTTTCCAGCAGCTTAACATGTTTTTATTTAACAAACTATTTTCGTTAAACAAATAAACTATGTTATTTAAAATTGATTTATTTTTTCAAAATAACGATAACTTAAAATAAAATCTGAGCATTTGTGCAAAACGATAAAGAAAGGGATCTTCTGTAGAATAAATAATTATGTTCACTTAACTTTTAATATCTAACAGTTTCTTGTATAGTGTTGAACTACATCTTGTCTATGTAAAGTAAAACTTGTTTTTTGGCAGTTTAGTTGCAAAAGATATTTGTGTTATATTTGATATAACACATATATATTTGCTTTACTAAGGAAGCAAGAATGATGCTTCTTTTAACATTAAATTTACATTAATCATTCAACTGTTCATTTGTTATATTGCAGAGTATATTTGTATTTAATATCTCATTTGTCTTTATTACATGACTTGTTTATCTAGTAGACTTAATATTTTTTTTGAGTTTAATTTAGCGCATAATAATTGTAGTAGCTGTTTTCATGTTTCCGGAAAATTAAATATTTAATTTCGAAGACAAATTAGCTTGAAACGTTTTATCAAATTTGGACATTTATAAATCTTCTGATTTCATCTCGAGTTTTCCTTCTTGATACAAGTTTTCTGTCTCTCATCGTTTTTATTTATCTATAATTTAAGACCTGATAAAAAGGCAGCCAAGGCTTTTTATGTTGTAATAAAGTGTATAACAAATTTATCGGTTCAAATAAACGTGTAGAAATATTTTCAGTATTTTTTTAGCTAATCAAATTAACTAATTTAAAGTTTGTGGAATGACGAGAAGCCTAGTATTTTAATTATGGCTTGAATTATTACGTGTTTGAACGAAGTTCGGTAGTTTTTTCAATAACATTTTTTAAAACACGCAAATAATCTACCGGAAAGGCACTTTGATATTAAATCCGTTTTAATTAAACAAGGATTTTTGGTTGGTTAAACTGAAGGATTTGATTGAATTATTTATTTTTTGTTGATAAAAAAAATGAAATGAAAATAAGCACACATAAACAAGTGCAATGCACTAAATATTGTGTTTTTCATAATGATTAAGCTTTATTTTTAAAATAATTTGAAAACCAAATGTAATTTTTGGGTACGACCTTAAATGTCTCATTTGATATTTTCGATGGATTCGGCTTTAAAGTTGTAAAAGTTCAGTTTTAATATAATATTTAATTTGATAAATTAGTCATTACACAAATTATTGTGATATGTGTTTCACCTCTTTGAGTAGCATATATTATTATAAACAGTTATTTGAAGTAAGGTTATGTTGTCAATTTTGTTTCTTGACTGAGAATTCAAGCATTGTTGTCTTTCTTTTACAAAGCTATTGCACAAAAATGCCGATAGTATGTTTAAAATTTATTCAATAGTTCTATCAAAATTGATTGGTGTTCTAACAAACGTGCTACGTATTTAATCTAAAATAAAGTTGAATCAGTTTCTCGCTATCATTAGATAATCATTATAATATAATTAATATCTGTAACAAAAATAAAAAAAAATATAATTTAACATTGTTATTCCACTCAACTTTTGTTAGTTAAAAAGAAAAATAATATATTTAAATTTAACAACTTAAAAACTGTGTACACGTTTAGTTGAACCAATTTTATGCGCACTGTTTATACTTATGACAAACAGTTGATTAACATAGATGTTGTATTTAATTTCTAACAAAAAAAATAATGCTGACTTTGGCATGAAAAGCGTAAGCGCCATTAATTAATCATGCTGGGCGTAGGGAGTTCGTAATTATAAAAAAATGTTGAACTTAAAAAGAAATTAACTTTTGTGCGTGCTGCATGCTGCCGACAGGAGTGATGCCCACAGCCCAGTTGACAGCTGCTGTCGACAATGCTTTGGAAGTCCATAGTCAAGGCAAGTTCCAACACCAATAATCCTAACACCTTCATTGCTCACAAGCTTCTAATCCGGCTGTCAAATTACTATGGATACCTTCTTGCAGGATTTTTCGATTGTTAAGGATATTTTAAGCATTTAACTTTTGTACATAATACTGTCGATTTAACTGAAATATTTCCTAGTATTTTTGATGTATAACTATTTTAATATGTGAACTTTATATCTAGTGTTTTAAGCAAATAATTTCAAATCCTACCGATTTCAACTTTGCCTTTCTCTCTTACTCCGATTTCGGGACATAAAAACGCTCAACTGATTTTGTTTTCTATGTATACGACAAAAACTAATTGTTTGGGATAACAATGTAAAGTTTACATCGAAAAATCCCATAATACTGTAATTTGGAATACTTTACGTTTTTGGTAAATTTATTCACGTAACCCAAAAAAAAAATATAGTGTCAGAACCAACCTCGCTCAATAACTGACTATTTTGAACAGTTTTGGTTGTATTCAGCTTACATGATATGTTTTCCCTTTTCCAAAAACCGGTTCTTGTGGTCTATGTAAACATTTTGATTTATTTTAAATATTTTATATGGATCCAAACACTAATTAAAATTATTTTTTAGGTTTAAAAATATGACTTATACTGAAGTAACTCTTTCCCTGAGACACATTTATCCAAATATAACATAATACTTTTATACTTATTGAAAATGGTGGGTCGTATTTTAAAACGATTTTTTTTATATTTATTTTTATTCCCAGTCTTGCATGTATTTTTTAATCTGAAAATTTAGACCTAAAATTACAAAGCATTTGAGTTTTTAAGCTTCCAAATTATTGTTTCGGGGAGATACTTTGCCGCTGATTGATAATTTTCTAATTTGTATCGAATATTTTGAAAGCGTTGAGAATTAAGCAAGCTACGAAGCTTTGAATAGTTTTCACCAATCATGTATCTATCTTTTTCCATAAAAATAGTTTTATTTTGATGATTCGGCATTTTGTTTTTTAAATATTTTATATTTAAAAGTATTAATATAATTATTTATATGTTATAGGAAGCGGATGCAGTGAACTGCAAGGCAGACATGGATTCGAGTATTTACTCTTCACTTTAGTCACCACAGTCTTAGGGTACTTTGTATTACACATCGAATAAGTCATCTCAATGAATCAATTGTAACATCTGTTTATTGTTATTTTAAATAAAATAATATTTTGTAAATAAAATTGAATAAAATGTTTGTCTATTAAATTTTCTATCAAATGTCTGAAGAATGTTTTTCAAAATACGAATACGAATTACGTGTATATATGTACAATATATGCATTGAATAAATATTTTTATTAACCGCTGTGATATTTGGTCTACTTAACAAAGTATTTTATTGTAAATAATATATCGTGTGTTAAATACGCATCTATTTGTAACAAATATTCGCAAATAAAAACTGAAAGTATAATAATCCCACCCTTATCTCATTTACTACAAAAAAAAATAGTATATTATATAATATAATATCGCAAGAATGTAAGTATAATATCTCAAAGGTTCTGTTTAAATAACTCGGTACTGTGAAAGCAAAGTGCTTAATATATTTTTTTACAGGAAAACAAAAACGATGTTTTTAAATCATTTGGACTTATTAATATAATATTTTGATCTAGGTTAGTTTAAAGTATTAAAAATTCATTTAATTTTCCTTTATTATATTGATGTTTTCATATCAAACAGCAAGAAGTCGCATTTTATACATTTGTAAATATTAAAGTTGGAGTTTAAATCTTTTGCCACATCAAAGAATGTTCCATTTAGAAACTTTATGGAAAAAAAATACTTGGTAAATGACAAAACTGAGTTTAACAATTTGCCATCGCAAATGCTAATACGTCACCGTAGCCGAGTAGTTTTCCCCAAGGCTGTAGAGTCGTGAAGAAATAAGACGACTCCGACCAAATCTTAAAACACGACATTAATTATTTTTTTAAGCTTAGTAGAATGCAGAATACACAATTTTTTTAGAAGGATTAAAAGTAATTGGTTTATTTTCGAGTACGGTTCAATTAAAAACTGGCTCCACAGCCCTAGTTTTTCGTCGTCATCGACTGAGAGTAAATATTGCAATATAGGTATTACCGAAACTGAGATTTCAGAAGTAAAACTGTTTTTTCAATACCAAAATACCGGATTAAAAAATATAAAATTCGTATTCTAATATAAAACGTATTTATTATATTATAATCGTTCATCCAGCTAACGTTGAATGTAAAAATGCTTTTTCTGTAGCCGGAATTGTTCACACGAATATCCAATTTAGATTGACAGATTGCAGCGTTGATGAGTTGGCCTTTTCAAACTCATATTTAAATTAAAAGAAGCAATAAATTTAATTTAATTATAAAAATCAGTTTTTTATTCTTTTCATGTAGAGTTGTTATCATTGCTATTTGATATGAAATATCGGATGCTAGTAATTATTGCATATTTTTTTATATTTTTTTACATTATCAGTGTTTGTCAAAGAATACCGAAAAAACATTCGTCTGCTTTACAATCCCTACTTGTGACCTAGAAGACAATATTTCTTTACAATGTGTCTAGAAAATCTGACAGCTATTAATTTATTAGCTATGGGTTTTTGGGTTTTCATAGATTATCCCCCAGTTTTAATTACAGGATCATTATAATATATCATAATTGTACGTAAATACATAGCAACTCACATCTCTAGACAAAGAGAATACCATTTATAATTAATGGTAATTGAAAGTAATTGGAAAACTATTATAAGAAAGTTTCCATTTTCGCATATGAACACCTGATGATACAACCGACTAGAGATAAAGCTCACAAAGCTCGCTAACGGGACCGGCGGGTAAACAACTAACGATATTGAAATAAAAAATATTCAATAATACGCCAAAAAAAAATGGTATTAGTTGATAGGTCTGTATCATAAGCCAATATAATCAACTATATTAAATTAAAATGAAGATGGTAAGTACGTATTTAGTTTAAAATAAAAAAGGCATTTATATCAATTGCATGTCATAGATTAAAAAGGATAGTCTTGACACATGCATTCTATAAAACATAGCGTAGCAACTGAAAGCCAGCTTTCTAGGCTTTACATAATTTCCGTAGACGAAAAAGTTAGATTGAAAACAATTAATTTGTTTTGTTTAATGATTGCGCAGGTTTTAACAAAAATCTTTTAACCAAAGGAGCTTAAGATTTTGGATATCTTTTTTAACCATGATAAATTAAGTGTGAAGCTCAATTTAACTATATGTGCACTTTTCACAGCTAGACAAAACGAAGGCTTAGAAATATATCCGTTTCAATTTAGTTTTTAAAATAAATTTATGCCATGTTATATATAAATATTTAGTATTACGCACTTGCATAGAGTTATGGGTCGTTCATTAAATTGTCTTTTTTAAAGATTATAGATAATATTTGTCATCAAATTAATATCTTCTTAATTATTATTTAAAATTTTTGGTTACATCTACATTTAACGTAATATAACAATTTTTCGATTTCGAATTAAAAAATCAGCATTTTATAAATTGTGTTCCACTGAAAATAAGACATCACTTTTTTTTACACAGAAAAGATTTAATGATTGATTCTTAAATGGGAATTATGCTAGGAATCCTTTGAAAAGACCTACTTCATTAGAGAATGGCTGGAGAGGCTACTTCTCTAGAAAAGGCAGTACCGTATTAAAATTGTTATTTCGTATAAAAAAAAACTGAGTGGTATATATATATAGGATTACTTTTACTTATTAATGAAAGCGCAATATTGATGTATTGTTTTTAATTGTTATATAAATATCATTGTAAAATTTTCACATTATTTTAAAGAGAAATTTTATTAAGTCACTAGTGATTTTTTTGTATAAGAAATACATAAAAAGAAACTATATTCATATTTAATTGAAAAAATCTACTTGTCTCCCTCTGAGACTGGCCAGCAAATATATATTCATACAAACCTTACTTTTTGAGTATAAGATAGTTCTAAAATGAGTAATTGGTTAGTAATAGAGCGATCGTGTAACTCATCTGGCTGTTGATGAAATCTTTACCACCATGCTAAATTGACAGTTAAGAAAATCTTATGTATATAATCTTATGTAAAATATTTTGCATACAATACTTATTGTAAATTATTTTAAGTAAAAATGTTGATCAATAAATGCAGACTTTATTACATAAATGGTGTCATACCTTGAGGAGTTGAATTTTATAGAATTAGCTGGAATTATGGCAGTTGTATGTAATTTGTGATCATTTGGAATTTTAACATTGTTTTTTAAGCGATTTATAGATTTAGTATCTAAGGGAATGGATGTAAATGACGTTTTTATCTCACCCATTCTGTTCTTTAAAAAAGATAAGCCAACTACAAGCCATTTTTTAGATCATTATTTCTACCAATAGCCAGCTTTACACAAGGGCGCAAACATTCACGATTAGTTGAAATGTGTTCCTTATGCCTACTGAGTATAGTGAACACACTTCACTTAATCATGGATGGCTGCACTTCAGCGTAATGCTTGGTATCGCCTATTTCAAAGAGTTGTTTAGCGATTGATTTCAAACCAATTCTTAAAAAACATCTTGTCCATATACTCAAAATTAATATTGTATAAAAAATAACAAAAAATACAAGAAAATAAACACATTAGCGTTGGCTTACTTAGAAAGTTGTATACTTGAAAATATCAAAAGAAAAAAAAAATACTTTCTTTGGTGGAAATATTTTCTCGACGGTTTTAAGGCGTCACTGCGAGGGCATTCTAAGAGAATTTGAAGGAGGAGGCCCGCGAGAAATTTCTTTGTTCACCAGTAATCGGCCACATAATGAGTTACAAAAAAAAGTGTACTGAAACTACGTTTTTCGGCGATGAAAAGTGTCGATGTAATGGATCACGTTTCTTCCTAACGATTTTCACAGGCTGCTTAAAAAGTTTAAGTAACACATACAATTTAATGGTATTACGCAACTTACGAGACTATAAAAAAGTGCTAACTTTAAGAATCGAAATCTTGAACAAGTATTTGAATTAAGCTGACAGTATAGGATAAAAAAGGCGCAAAAAAGTTTTATAACTTTGAAAGAAAAACGTTTAGTAATATAATGTGTATTGGTTGTAGTGTTTGACAGTGTTAAGTTGGTATTATATTTTATAATTAATCAAAATTTGATTTAATTGATTTTTTATCAAAGCTCATATGACATTTAAGATAAAATCCTTCGCTAATAAAAGGCACTGCGCGGCGATATTAGCGCGCAATACTAGTATTTTTTATCACTTTGAACACCCGTTCACTGTCTATACGTAGTGCAAAGGCAGTTAAAATACCAAAAAATAAAATATACATTTTTACTTATTACCATTTTTATTTATTACGATTAGGACCGGTTTCACTCATGACGAGGATTATCAATTGAACATTTTATTCTCTTATCAAGAAAATATAAAAAGTTTAAAAAAAACAGTGGAATGTATTTTTCTATTTTATTTCAGTCGATAAATGATAATATTTTTACTCCAATCGATGAGCGAAACCGGTCCTGGTCATAAAAAATAAATGTTGAATAAGAGCGAATGAGTGCATTATTCTTTGAATATGAATTAATGTACAAGAAAGAATTTAATATAAATAATAAAAAAAGTTTTACGATAAAAATAATTGTAGCACAGTTATGTACTGGTGCACAAAGTTACCCAGATATCTAGTTACCCAAAGTGAATGTTGAAGTTTTGCCGGTGAAAGCATTTTTTATTTGACTTCAACGTAAAAAAAAACATCGATTTAGCATACTGTAGTGCGAAAGAAAATTTAACGTCGTTTGTTTTTCGTAATTTGGGTTTTGGATGAATTAATTTTCTTTTGAAAGTTTAAAATGAATTTTTAGACACGACGAAATTGAATTTTAAACTTCATTATGCCAGGGGAAGTATATTAAGAGGTGTTTTAATTTTTTGCTTCGAGAGGAAAAATGTTTGAGACGTTGGCTATTGTGTTTCAAACGATTTTAAATACGATATTTTACATAACTTTTAAGTGATATAAGTAAAAACAAAAAAATCTTATTTTTTTAAAACTATTGTTGAACTACTACATTAAATCAGTAAATTGTAGTAGCACACTCTTTATTTTTCTTTATTATTTTGTATTTAGTTTCAACTTCGTCACAGTTCACAGACGTGTTAAAAATGATTTAACTTAGCATAAATTTATTTTAAACGTACTATTTATTAATCTATAAAAGAAATACATCGAACTTTTTATGAAACAGCGTTAATATGCGAACTCTTTTAAATGGTGATTTATGTGATGTATAGAAAATTGCTTGGTTGTTGAGAAAACTATTATCCTGATTGTGTATTTTATTTAATTCAATCTGTTCATGTAGAATTTAATGTAGAAAGATACTTTACCGCTAATTACACATTACTCTTAATAAATATATATAAGCACAAATACATATATACATTTATTCATTGTTAAAAATTAAAATTACAGTTCATGACACAACAGCTGACGCCAATTCGCCATGTACTTGAAGAATATAATTATGTCCAATGTAGAACAAATGGCCTCTTAATGGAGGTATCTTAACATATATTTTTTAAGCTTACTTTTTTAAGTTTGTTACTATGTCGCTCAACCTCTATTTTCCAAAGATAGTTGTACAGATAGAATGGTAAAGCTAGGACAGAACTAGTGGTTAATTAATCACTCTCGCTACGCCCAGTCATTGAATGATTGGAAGGGTGGGGAGGGAATTTTTAGACATCACAGTCACCCATGATTGAAAAAATTCTGTTCGTACTGGGAATAGAACATATATAACCCTTGAGATCCGGCACGGAAACTAGCAACGCTAACCGCTGCTCCATATGTCCCGACATGGTTATATCATTTACATCATTAGAAAAAACCTAACTAAAACAATATGATGTCGAGCAAAAGACGAATATACAAATTTAATTGGTTTTTGTGAGCACATGTTTATTTGTATGTATCTACCACCTATTTTTATTGTATTATTTCGTTTTGCTTGTTATCACATTTAGAAAACTTAGAATCACGTTTATTTTATTACTGGTGAATTACCGGTTAACCGGTTATGAATATAAAATTACTGTCATTGTTGACGACTTAGTCCAAGCATGCAAGATGATATCACAGATATTATTATAAAGTCATTTGCATTACTGTTTTGGTTTGGTAAGAAATAATAAACGTGCGTTCTCTAATCACTGAATAGGAACATTGACACCAAGACCTTGCTGCTTATCTCGAGCACGGCATAATAATACGGCATAGAATCACAATAATTAGATACATTTGTGATGCGTGGAAATCCAAAATTGGAGCATCTAGACAGAACTCGAAGTCATCGTGAATGCTTCTAAATACTCGACGACAATCCAAGGTAACTCGTACGGAATAAGTGGCATCTGATTAGACTTGATAAGATGGCACACGCCTGATACTACTCGGCATACAGATTGGGTTGCGCTCCAGTGACGTACACTTTCCTCAAATAATGCATCTTTAAGAACTTGTCATAACAAAACATTTAATATTTTAAATGGACTAAGAGGTAGATTTGCAATTTTTCATTTTTAATATATATTTAGATTTAATATCTTTGCGCTTACACTGATAATTGGCGTAAAACCGTTAATTTTGGAAACACATCATCAGCGATGTAAAAGTTGTTATTATATTACATACAACCTGATTTTATATCATTAATAATATGGAGAATATGAAGAAAAAGCATTTTCTCACAGCAGTATCTATTGCCTCTCTTATGTCATGTTTCTTATGTGGGGTAAACAGGTAAAACCTTTATTTAAGAATTAAATGAATATGTTAGATATTTCAAAAGTAATATTCTTTCAGAGTTTGCTAATAAATCGTTAGAAAATTATATTTTTGATAAAATTAAAAATATAGAAATACTCCATCGAGCAAACATTAAGTAGAGTAGAGGAGTGAGAATGAACAGTTAAGGGTTTTTGTAAAATAATAAAATCATAAGTAAATAAAACAAGTGATTCACCAATGTTTTTTTTTTTTTTTTCAATTCACCTGTTCAAGTAAGAGTAATTGGTTTATTATTTGGATCTAATGCCTTCCTCAAATTTTTCATTTATAAGTAAATAGTTATAAATAATGATAGTAAGTCTGAAGATGCTTTTTAGTAAAGGAAAACCGCGCGACAATTTATAGCTTAATCAGTGAAACAACAAAGTTATCAAAATTCATTTTATAATTTTATAAAACTATTTTGCAAGTTCACTTGTCGTTTAGTGGAGTTAAACTGATTCATGTGAAATACTTCGTAAAATACTGATGTAGTTTGGATCTCATGAAATGCCTTCTGAGTAGAATATTGTGCACGGCACTGGAAATTTCACCATGGATTCTCACGATTCAATTAATTCACGTGAAGCGGAGTAATGTTCAACTATCGCGGTGTGTGTGTCTCGGAATTAGTGTTTCGGTCGTGTTAATGTTATATTATAGATGGTGGAAGACGACGCTGTACCAATTCCCAGTCTCATTGCTGGATGCTTAATATGTCGGGTTTCAATGCTAGTTTACTAACAAGAGATGTTTGTGTTCGTAAAATTGACTAAGCAATGATTTACATTGTATATTTTGATACTATTTATATTATTTATGAATATTATTCAATGATGCATATTTTTACTTAGCAAAGAAGTACATCTTAGAATAACAAATTTAAGGTTCCATGGTTAACTAAATTTTTCAAATAATGACGTCGGTAAACCGGTGGTATTCCATAGATTTTTCTGAATTATTTTCTCTTTTAATAATATTTTGTATTATTCAGCTTTAAAATTTATTTTATGCTAATATTACAAATCAGAATTATTACATGCAAAATTAACAAAATTTTTTTGTATAGTACTTATAACAGCATTGTATTCGAAAAAATCTGGTCTACCCTTTTCATTAAAAGTTTTAACGGTAAGTAACGATTCTAATCAATATTTAAAAAATGATAAATACAGATGTTTGAATACGTCCCATCCTTAGTTTAACAGCCGGTGGAACAGTGTTATCAATATCGATTTTATATTCAAAACCACTTTCCACAAACTAACCACCGAATATAATGCCAAAATATTATATTAAACACTAATTTTCAAGATGCATCTAAGTGTGACAAATTATGTCTCACATGATATAAATTTATATGTTATATTGATATTAAAGTCTAAGTATGTATATCATATCCCTTTCTCGCTAAATAGCAGTTTATCATAAAAAAAATCAGAAAGGACTATATTCTCGTTCTTATTTGACGGTTCTCTAACGGCTGTCGTTATTTGAACTATGCGTATTCTATTGGAATCACGTATATAAAAGTGACTTCAATTAAAACATGTATGACCTTATTATCCCTAGGATACAATATAAAATTTGACTTCCAAAAGTCTTAATTTATCCATTGATATAAAAGAACTTATTTAATATTTTAAGTTGTTTACATAGCTTACATGTTGTTGAAAAGATTTCAGAAAGATTTTAAATGAAGCAAAACAAGTTTTCAAAGCTCATTGCAATCTATAACTTCATTATAACACTAGTGTTTCAAACAACTAACACCTTAAATAAGAGTTTATTTTAAGCTATACGTTGTTTTGTTGTCATTCCATTTTCGAGGAAAAGCTTCAATTTATACGTACTCGTGTAATTTTAAGTTCAAAGCTTTTCGAAATAACTAACTACATTTAAAGTAATTGTTTTTATATCGTTATAAAGTTAATGACAGCCACTATGAAGTCTTTGAACTACGACTTTTCAATGGAACGGTTGAACTATTAGAGTGTAAATAAGTATAATTTGTACTTATAAAAACAAATTCTGTCCCAGTATTTATTTATTCTACAGAGTTGAAAATATTTTAATTACTCAGTTTAAAAAGAACAAAGAAAATTGAGTATAAAAACAAATTGCTTTCATTTACAATATCTAAATAATGTATGATTTCTTTATTATTTGATTTTTTGGAATCGAAGCATTCATTAAATACAATGGTGTTCGTATTATTTTAGACATTAAAAAAAGTGCAAATGAAGAACCAAAATAATATTACAAAAACAAATTTAATAGATTAAGTAAGAGATCAGTAAGACATTCGTAGTTTAGAGATACAATTCCAAAGATTTTTGACCTCCTTGTCGTTGAAGTTATTTTTCCGAGAACTGGTTGTTATTAAGTATGTAAAGAAATATTGGACCTTAAAATACCTTTAAGTATGTTAATTGTTCTTGCTGCTCCCCATTATTAGGAAAAGATGACTGGTTAAGAGTTTAGTTATCAAAGAAAACGATACCTCTAAACATTTATCCATAAGTTGATTGAAAACCAATATTAATGGTATCGTTGGTATTCACGTTTGGAAAAAATCAGTTTTTAAATAACAATATTTACTAAAACCTGGCATTTAAATGTTAGTTTTTAATGTTTAACAAAAGGATTACGGTAAAAATAGCATATAATTTAGTTCTAAAAACTTTTTAAAAATATAATTGATAGCTATTCTGGCGTATGCCTTCATCATAAATACTTTTATTTTTGATACTTATACCGCATTACAATAGAGTTCTACCAAGTAAATGTCAATTCAATAAATAAATCAACAAAAAAAAGATTATTCAAAAATTTGCAATCATGTTTATTTAGTATAACTAATATAGTTCCAAAAAAATCTTAAGAAATATATTATATAAGTTTTTCTATAATTGATTTATCTGCAAACGTTTTTGCTTCGACAGTTTTCAAGATAGTGATTTAAAATTGTTAATTACTGAAACTGATTTTTTTTCCGACTTTTTGTGTTGCAATATTTTGCTATATATAATATAATACAAAAATGTCTGTAGTCAAAATTTAACTAAAAAGTTTTACTCGTTTTCCCTGAAGTTATAATACACAGCTTAACATGACAGAAGATATAAAATATTTGTGTTGCTTATCATGTTTGCTTATAAAGATAATTTTTGTAAATTTCTAGTAACTGAATTGTATTAATATAAATCTTTTACTTAAATGTTAATAAATTAATTCACGTTGCTAAAATCACATTTATCGGCATTCAGTGGAAAATTTATAGTATAATTTAGGTTATTCTTGGAAATAAGGCATATTATTTTACGAATTATATGCTAATAAATAGTTTGTCATTATAAATCTCTGAAATATATCCGACGCAAGTTTCAAGTCGTAGACCCCTCTACGCCGCTTCGCCGCCTCGTAGGCGACTGTACGCGTTGGCAGAGCGCCTGATAAGTACTTAACTACTCAGTTTGGAAACTTTAATATCCGTTTTATTTGAGCATTGGCTAATGCAGTATTTCTCAAAAGTTTAGAAATCATTTCCTATTAACACCACGCCCTTGAAGAATCCGATTTTACTCTATAAAGATTAAAAGTAAAATAAATTTTCTATAGCCTTTTAAGCCTGAATTCAATTTTAAGTACTAAATTTTGAATAATTTTCTTAAATCCACTCTAAATATTGTAGTTAAGAAAAAGCAAAATAACTACCGACTTTACTATCACACCCAGTCTATATAATTATATATCTATATGCCTTGACGTTTAGAAATACTATTTAGGATTGTAAAAATCTGTGGATTCAATACCATGAAAATGTTTTATTGCATCGTTAAAATAAATGCATTCATATGATATTTTTTAGTAACCTTAGTTAAAAAGTCTAAAATTAAATAAATATGATTTATAGGATACAAATAGTATTTGTTTCAACTATTTCTCGGAATTGCCGTGTATTTATTTTCTACGCTATTTTAAATTCATTAGAATGTTACTGTATTTTTACGGTATCAAAACACGGCAATTGTAGAACATTTAGAATAATCGTATGGTAATTGAGACTCTAAATAGATTGTATTATTTTCTAACGCTTAAACTGTCAATGAACCGAAAAATAAACTACGCTACTGACTATTAATCCCATCCCATCAGCCAAATGGAAAATAAAATGTCTTCTTCATTAAACTATCGTAATTGTAACCATATGAAAATTGCTATCGACAATTCACGACGTTATGCTTTTTACAGACTAATTTTATACAAAATTAGATTATAACTATTCACCCCGATAGTTTATTGTATAGAATCTTAGTAAAAGAGCTGAATCGCTGATGGTTTTTTCAAATGCTACGATTAACATTAGAGCAAATACAAAGGGACAATATTCAATTTTTATAAAAAGTATATAAAGAAATTTCTTTCCGTTGTTCTAAGTTAATTCTTAAGTAAACCTGTTACGATCAAACAGATACCTAGAATAAACTGAAGGCCAGCAACGTTTGGTAATGTTGCGTCTAAATATTTAAATTTTGTTAAAGTACACAATATGGAATATTAATGCCTCAGCTGCCTATTTTACATACCGACATTGAATATTCGTGATTAATTTTTAGTCTAGCCACTGTTTAAAATGAGAACCCGGATGTGGTAATTGAAACTGTGCGTAAATTTTAAATCAGGTGAGAAGAGGCTGTGTTTAAATACAAAATATGTATTCCCCCTGAGAGTTGAGGCTTTTGGGTTTTCGTCTCGGGTTACGGATTTTGATGGGGCGTCTCACAGTTTTGGGAAGACTCGACTAATGTAATCTTCTTCCGGATGAAATAGGCAAGCAAATGGCCAGGTACTGACGTTTCAATCTGCTATCCGATTTTTATGCAAAGTGTATTAAGCACATTTTAGTGAGTAAGCACGAAGGATTTTGCAAAGAGACGAAGAAAAAAACTGGATGTAGAATGTTAAAATTGGATTTCGAAATGCCGTAAGGTACCTTCAGCTTGTGGGAAATTTAATGAAAGCATTCGGAATTCAGGCCGGCTAGCTGTGCATCAGTGCCGTGCTCTCGCATGCAGCGCAGGCATTTTAAGCCCCTTATTTTTTTTCGTTAAACTACCTATATGTTGACAAATAATTACATTTTATTTTTTTGTTTTTTTCTGTAAACATCTTTAAATCGAAAAATATACATTTTTAACAATATATATATATTTAACAAGATTTGGTTCAACATAACGAGATGCATTGTAATTTGGTTGTTAACTTTCCATCAAATACGACTACCGACAGGACATTAAATTGAAAGACGGTATATAATATTTTCATGCTGTATCAGTGGCGTTCATTTAATTTTGATATTCGGGAATACTGAAAAAAAAATAATAGAAACAAGTCGTTAAGTAGTTCAGTCATTTTTACAGTCTGTGATAAATTTACTTCAGTCTGTCAATAGTTTGTTTATAAATTGATTGCTACATGCTTATTTTATAAAAAATATAAAGATAAAGTAAGTTTTTCGTTAAAATTATACCTCAAAAGTGATGTTAAAAATTCGAAAATAAATCCGACGAAGAATAGAAAAATCTTGACATTATGTATTCACTAGACAATATGTTTGTTAACGGTATCATTATTTGAGATGAAAACGTCACGAAAAGCAAGAAAATTAGTTGTTAAGTGTAAAAACAAAAATATGATATTATATAACGATCGCATGAAAAATTTAAATGTAACATAAGCTTCCCGGAAAAGCACCACTCGTAAAAAAAAATATTGAACTTTTTCGCCTTTAGATTTTAAAAAGTAAGATAAGTTTTCTCGCAAAAATATAAATCGAATTCAATGAGTATACATAATAATCTTTTAATGAGTTCTAAGAGAATATAATCATCTTATGTATTGTTTAATTAAACATTCATTATGTATCACCGTACTGGCATATGTTACAAATTGACAGTTCTGAGTAAACAGAAAAAATAAGCTTTTAGGGTAAAACTTTAAGCTTAGATATTTAATATTTTCGATGGATTCGGTGGTAACTCTGCATATGTTTATTTTAAATATAAAATAACCTTTGCTGACTTTGTTATTTTTCTTGTTGTGGTACAAAATGTCACTCTTTTTTCATCTAGTTGAGAAGCACCATCAGACATAACATCGCAATGTTAACAAATATATTAATAATTGATTCTAAGTCTTATGTTATAAATTATAAAATTTAACCTTTTTCCCAGATGTATATAAAAAAAAGATTTCCATCGGGATTAAGAGTACATATGTTAAGTAATTAATTAATAATTAGTAATATCAAAGTTTGCATCATACCCTTTTCTTGGTCCAGTCAACGAAACAAAACTCCAACTTTTATTTTGTAATCTATACTTATGAATTAGAATCCATTTTAAGTTTATGTGTACACCTTGCAATGTTATGTCCGATGATGCTTCGTAAAGAAGCAAAAAACGAGTGGAATAACAACACTTTATCAAATTTAATTTGAAATTAGCTAATTTATGTTACATCTACAAATATAATATCAATATATATTTATATATATGAATTATTGCCGATCTGACACAAATAGAGTTTGTGTTGTTAAAAGGCAGAACAAATCCTGTCTTTAAATTTGCATTAATAATTATTACCGATAAAAAAGCAGCTTTTTCCAGACTTGTGCAATACAAGCACCAACTGAGTTACTCTAGAGTCTAGACGAAGAGTTTATATCCAAAAGTCACATTGTGTACTTATCTCATTTTTGTAAAAAAAAAATACTTACCAACTTTTGCCAGTAAGGTGACGATATATCAAATTAATGGTATTTCAAACATATTTTATGAAATAAGAGTAGTCATTCTTATATAAAATAGCACTACAGGTAAAATAAATTTATTTTAATTTTGATATAATAAATATTAATATAATAATATGTTTTGGAATTTAATGATACTATTTGAAAAGAGTCGACGCTACTGCTTCCAATTGTCTAATTTTATTGGAAATGCGATTCTTAAACAAATAGTCATGGACTTTTCAATATTATTTATTAAGATTTTAAATTACCCTTTTTTAATCGAAATATTTTCATTAATAATCTTATTTGAATTATTTGAATTTTGTACTTTTCCATGAGTTTTGTCGCTAACGACCCGGGTTTCGCCTTTCGGCATCTTCAGGCATTCCAAGTGCACGGATGTATTTGAACTGACGCGTAGTAAGCAGTTTGTATCGTTTATATACAAACATATAAGTAGATCACTAAGTTAAAAGATTATTAAAATGTGAATTAGTGAAAATTGAATGTATACAATTTTCAATGGATTAAGTGGGTTTGTTATAATTATGGGGATCTTTTGAAAATATTAATGACCAGATAATAACATAGGAATGTTTAAAATAAATCTAGGGTTTTATCCGACCTATTATTAATGAGTTGATTTGTTTTTAAGCCTTTGAATTAATTTGAATTGTTTGAATTTTGTACTTTTCCATGAGTTTTGTCGCTAACGACCCGGATTTCGCCTTTCGGCATCTTCAAGCATTCCAAGTGCACGGATGTACTTGAACTGACGCGTAGTAAACAGTTTGTATCGTTTATAAACAAACATATAAGTAGATCACTAAGTTAAAAGGTTATTAAAATGTTAATTAGCGAAAATTGAATGTATACAATTTTCAATGGATTAAGTGGGTTTGTTATAATTATGGGGATTTTTGAAAATATTAATGACGTAGAATGACGTAGAATTAATTACATAGGACACACCAGTTTAAAGATAAAGAAGCAGCTCTCAGAAAGTGTTAGACCGGCTTTCTATTTCAAGAACTCTTTAGGTAAATTATTGATAAATAATAAAGATGTTATAGATTATAAAAACAAATCTGGGATTTATAGATTGCTGTGTAGTGATTGTCCCAAATTTTATATAGGTAAAACTGCTAGAACCTTAAATATAAGAGTGGCTGAGCATTTAGCCGCTTTTCGCTTAAAAAAAGATACTTCCACCATTGCCAATCATTTATTTCTTGAAAACCATACGTTTATTTTTACTCAGGTATTGATTTGTTACATACTAACAAGGGCGAGTTTAAATTATTTTACCAAGAAATCTTAGAGATTAATCGAGCTCAGCTCAACAGTTTGCCAATTTTAAACGAGCAATATTATCTACCAAATTCTCCATTGTTGTACCCCTTTTAAATAATTGTCATTTTATTAATAATTCAAGCACTTGCTATCATTAAATATTAATTCAAAGGCTTAAAAACAAATCAACTCATTAATAATAGGTCGGATAAAACCCTAGATTTATTTTAAATATTCCTATGTTATTATCTGGTCATTAATATTTTCAAAAATCCCCATAATTATAACAAACCCACTTAATCCATTGAAAATTGTATACATTCAATTTTCGCTAATTAACATTTTAATAACCTTTTAACTTAGTGATCTACTTATATTTTTGTTTATAAACGATACAAACTGTTTACTACGCGTCAGTTCAAGTACATCCGTGCACTTGGAATGCCTGAAGATGCCGAAAGGCGAAACCCGAGTCGTTAGCGACAAAACTCATGGAAAAGTACAAAATTCAAACAATTCAAATTTGATATTGAAATTCCATCAATCAGCCTCAGTCGAAATACTTAATTAATTCTTTGAATTAATATTTAATGATAGCAAGTGCTTGAATTATTAATAAAATGACAATTATTTAAAAGGGGTACAACAATGGAGAATTTGGTAGATAAAATTGCTCGCTTAAAATTGGCAAACTGTTGAGCTGAGCTCGATAAATCTCTAAGATTTCTTGGTAAAATAATTTAAACTCGCCCCATTTAGTATGTAACAAATCAATACCTGAGTCAAAATCAAACGTATGGTTTTCAAGAATTAAATGGTTGGCAAAGGTGGAAGTATTTTTTTTAAGCGAAAAGCGGCTAATGCCTGAAGATGCCGAAAGGCGAAAGCCGGGTCGTTAGCGACAAAACTCATGGAAAAGTACAAAATTCAAACAATTAAAATTTGATATTTCCATCAAGCACCCTCAGTCGAAATACTTAATTATAATCTTAAATACGCTGTTCTAATTTATTGATATAAAATAATAAAGATTTTATTTGTTACTGTAATAATTCTAGAACAATATCGGCTAAGTAATTTAAATCTTAGACCCCAGTTTTGAGGAATGATTATTTTATCAAAGTAATGTATGAGTTATTATGAGCCAAAGTGCCTTTAAATTTTGTTTTGTTTTTCGAATACATCCACTTTTGAATATGTGTTTTAGAAAGATTTGTGATTACCCTTTTAAATTTAAGCCCTTCTGGAAAATAAACGCCAAAAAAAATAAGTTAAATCTTTTTTAATTGAGAGAATCTGCTAAACCGGTTATAACTATTTCGTGTGAGAAACTTCTTGTTCATTAAATTTGAATCGTTCAAACTATGTACATTCTCACAAATTTTGTCACTAACGACCCGGGTTTCGCCTTTCGGCATCTTCAGGCATTCAAGTGCACGGATGAACTTGAACCGACACTTAGCAAATGAAAGTTTCGTGCTTATATAAGACATAAATGCATCACTGAGTCCAAAGCCATTGCTGGCGAAAGGATGAGACCATGGGAATGCCAACAGATTTGTGTAGTGAGCAGTTTCAAGAATTATATAATTTGTTTGTCGGCAAAGGTTTTATGATTATATGATTTTATGGTTATATAGGGTATAGAAGAGGAGATGTGGGAAAGTTTGATATTTCGTTTAAAAGCGGAAGATTTTGCAACTGTGCTTTGTTGATTTCTAAAATTTCTTGGAAAAAGAGCTTATGACTGTCCGTATTTGGGTGTAACATTTTTATCCCTTGTTCCTGATTGAACACGTGTCCTTCCGAAATTAAGTGATTAGCAAAAGTAGACGTGTCTTTTTTCAATCTAAAGGCTGCCATATGTTCTAAAACTCGGATGTTCAATGTTCTTTCTGTTTTGCCGATATAAAACTTTGTACAACAAGAGCATTGCAATCTATAAATCCCGGATTTATTTAAGTAATGTATTTTATCTTTATTATTAATTAATAATTTGCCTAAAGAGTTTTTACAGTAAAAAGCAGGTCTAACACTATCAGCTAGCTGTTTTTTTAATTTTGAGACTTGTATTTTTTTTTTTTTTGCTAATCACTTAATTTCGGAAGGACACGTGTTCAATCAGGAACAAGGGATAAAAATGTTACACCCAAATACGGACAGTCATAAGCTCTTTTTCCAAGAAATTTTAGAAATCAACAAAGCACAGTTGCAAAATCTTCCGCTTTTAAACGAAATATCAAACTTTCCCACATCTCCTCTTCTATACCCTATTTAACCATAAAATCATATAATCATAAAACCTTTGCCGACAAACAAATTATATAATTCTTGAAACTGCTCACTACAAAAATCTGTTGGCATTCCCATGGGCTCATTCTTTCGCCAGCAATGGCTTTGGACTCAGTGATGCATTTATGTCTTATATAAGCACGAAACTTTCATTTGCTAAGTGTCAGTTCAAGTTCATCCGTGCACTTGAATGCCTGAAGATGCCGAAAGGCGAAACCCGGGTCGTTAGTGACAAAATTTGTGAGAATGTACATAGTTTGAACGATTCAAATTTAATATTGAAATTCCACCAAGCACCTTCAGTCGAAATCTTAAATTATTCTTGTTCATTGTTTGGTATTGTTAATCATTCTTTGGCTTCGTACTTATAGTTGTTGTTTTATTAATGGTTCATATTTTACAAACTATCTTCATATTATGCTTATAAATTCAAATAGTGTCCTCTTGAACTGGCTTCATTGTAGATTGTTACAATGATTGAAAAGTAAAGAAATCAACTAATTACATCAACGTTAAAAAAACCTGGTAAATTTGTTATGCTAAGGCGTCTTTGGGCTTATAGCTCCATTAATTTGATATCAATACTGAATAAATGCCAATGGTTATGCCGTTTTTGCTAAAACCTCCTCACGACCATTTCTTGTTAAATATTCTCTCTCGAAATGATTCACAAATAAGCTACATACTCTATGTTGGAAGGACGTAGTATACTGCAAGTTCACATAGGGAAAAATATAGCCGAACAGTAAACTCTTAAGCATGGATCTAATTTTTTGAAATAAAAAAGCTAACAAGAAAAATAACAAGATCAAGCTATGGAATTTGAATTTTTCGTCCCTAAATTGCAAATCCGCCTTTTATTATTAAGGTTTAAATATTTCAGGATGCTACAAAAGGGTAAAAAGGGGATGGAAAAGATTGAAGGCTTAACCCGTAGGTCATTTCCACCCTAAGATCAATAAATAATCACGTGGTACAACTGCTTACATCCTGTTGCAATCTAGTAGATCTGGAAAAATCTCCGGGACTCGGGAGGATATGCTTTCAAACAAATCGTTATGAATTTCCTCACTCCCATCTGTTTGACAATTTGATTGGGTCGTCTGGAAATTTTATGGCTTCGGTTTAGAATTTTTGCGGTTTCATCACATTTATTTTACTTTATTTCAATACAAATATATCACGAAATCTAATAAAATACATTTCCTTTTTGTAACCGATAGAATGAGTTGGAAATTTTCGATAAATTTAATAAAACTTAGGTACTGGTAATATGATATCATTTAGATTCTTTCGAAATGATGTATTTTTTATCGTTCTTGAGTTCTCATCGCGATTATAAAATCTTGTTCAATTTATTCAATACATTGACGTTGATGGTGAGTTCTTGCTGAAAAGAAATTATATTTAAAAATAAAATACTTTTGTGAACTTATTCCACATCTTTTGATAACAATCAGAATTGATATCATTTGATTATTCTTAACATGAGTTTTATCATAATTATGAAAAAATGTTAAGTTTATTTATAAATATATTTAGTTAAATGAAATTACTGGAATCAATTTATATGCTGTGATAGTTTACTTGGTGGATGATTGAATTTTTTCGTTAGATAGCCTCTGAATTCATTATTCATAAAAAGCAGACTTACTTGATGTCTTATTTAGTTGTAAAATTATTGTATAATGTATTAAATAGCTCCTTGGACAACAACTGACATAATATTTATTTTTAGTTGCTAAAACAAAAATGTTGATTTAAACTGTTTTATACTTGGATATTACGCTTGCCTTAAAAGTCCTTTATAAATTATTTAAAATAAATGCAATTATTAATTTTGAAATTAAAAGTATAATTATTAATTATCTTGAATGGCGAGTTTATATACAAAAGATTAAAGCTTTACGTAGAGGGAAAAATCGGCCGATAACATTCATTGCTAATCGAAGACTACATGCAATTTGTCTTGAACTGATATTCGAGAAGGTAGATACTAAAATACGGCCGGGTCAAGAGGGTTAGTAGATAGATTATTTGAATTAAATAAATGTTGCATTTTATAAAATATAAACCGTGTTTTGAATATTTAATATTGCTTTGTAAAACCAGCCTGCGGTTGTGAATTTTATAACATATTATTTTGTTGTAACTGTAAGTATTATAAATTTCAAATCTTCTATGACGGTATCACGTGGAAGGTTTCTTTGTCTAACAATGTACGTATTTTCACATATAATATTTGAAAAAAATGGTTATGATATGCGAGTATAATGTAAAAGTTAATCTCTTTGTGAATTTCAGGTTTGAACAGAAAAGTTTTTCTACGTTTCAAATTCAAAAGAAGTTTGCTTGCTTGATTTTCAAATACGTGTTCATACAAGTTGAGTCGAAAATTATTCAAAAAATAAAAAAAAGTAGAATAGTTTCAAATGAATCTGTTATTTATTTTTTCTCTTTTGTAATTTGACGAGGCATAGTTTTAAAATAAAAATTCCGTTTGTTCGTTCAACCAAGTAAACGTTTTAAATTACGATTTTTTAATGAATTTGGTGCTCAATTAGTTTTTATTAGTTTTCGATATTTTTTTAAATTCAACGAGACTTATTTCATAAAAAAAACCAAAAATAGACTTTCACTGTTTTATATTCTAAAATACCTCCTAATAACGTTAAAAAAATCCCTGATATACATTTATGTATATCTTTACGCTATTAAAACATAATTTCATAAATTCAGATGTTAATAATTCTATCGTTCTTTCACTATGATGAAATTTTATTTTTAATAATATATGTTTTTAAATCCATACCGCTATCAATCTGATAAAAAGACCTTCCAATAGATATGTCTCGTCATAAGTTTTTCTGTGAGAATTGTTTGTAAATTTGATTCTCAACCACTCTTTTTTAAAATAAAGTAATAATAAAACTGGTGGTTTGTTTGCTAATCGCTCTCGCTACGTCGTTATTTTAGGACTGGAATGGTGGGAAGGAGTTTTTAGAAATTACAAACACTAATGCATCGATAAATCGATTTAAAAAAGCTGCTCGTAGTGGGACTTGATCCCGTGAGATCCGATATGGAAGCCAATGTTTACCACTGCACCACGAATTCGACAATATTATATAGTTATTATCGTAGATTATTATATAAATTTATCTACGACACAATGTAAAATAACATTTTTAATACACACATTAGTTTCGATGCCTGTTTTCAAAGACGTTTGAATTTGTCTTTCCTTTATTGAAATTTTAAATTGTAATATCATCATGGCAGAAGAAAAAAATACTTGTTCATTCTCTACCTTAGAGGGAATATTTTTTGTAGCGTTATGTTTCATTTGGTGGTTAACTGTCAGAAAAATATGCCTTTACCCAACTAAAGTATGATTTTTGTAGTTACTTTATATTATTATGTTTTCGTAAATATAACATAATATAAAGTCTACTCTGCTATATTTTTAACCCAAAAAGGCCGTACTTTAAAATGGTTTAATGCTAGTATTAATACATGCTGTCTGCGTAGTTGAGTTGTGAACATCGCTGTCTTCAGTTACGGAGATAACGGGCTCGAATCCCGGCATGGAAAGTTTTACAAATTGATTTATGAATTTCTGTTCAAAGGCATGGATGTTTGTGATGTCTTGAATTCCCCCCTCCCGCCCATACTATCCTAAGCACGAAGATAAACGAGAGCGATCAGCTAATCACTAGTCCTGTCCTTCTATTCCTACTCTCTTTGGAAAAAAGAGAAGGTGAGCAACTGAGTAACAAGTAGTTCTCGTGGAAACACTTCTTTTGAGATAAACTCCACCAGGACTCTATATGCTTTACATTTGGAGCGGGCATGGTTAAAAAAATAATACATGTTACAGAGTAAGTTTATAGTACGATTAATAATCAAATTGTATATTATACAATACGTAATAAAAAGTCGGTCCTGTGAACGATAAAAGGTGTTCTTTTTATTCGATTTCGTAGTTAAAAGTTTATAACGAGACAATTAACTCACTCCTAGAGATTGTTTAACTTAATTTTTCACCACTAAGCCATTAAAAATTGAAATGGGACGGCTGAATAACGGTTAAATAGCATCTGTTGAAATGGTTTATTAATATGGCCAATATTGAAAATACATAATTTTAAGTATCAATAATATGGAAACGAGCATGATTAGAAACAATATTTTAACCCTCCGTAAGCTGCTTACTTTTAAAAAAATAGTAAGCAGTGATGGTTAATTTATTTAATAAGTCTGAAGAAAAAACCATTTCTTTATTGTTATATAATGTTTTATTTCTTCGTGTCTCAATTATTTAGATCTTCCTTCAAAAATGATTTTGTCTTTGTGATTCAATTAATACTATACCGTGCACATTAAATATTACTAATACACTGTTCGATTTTCTTAACACTTTTACGCTCAATTTCGAATAGGTAATTCCAAAAAATATATTTAATATTTAATAATTATGTTTATTTAAAATAAGTAGTGAATTGGTCGCTAAACTTTCGTTTTCAAGTGGTTAAGATGTCTCAATTTGAACGTCTCCTTTCAATATTGGGAATATAAGGCCGATATGAATTCATCATCACATTTATAATACATTCTATCTTTGGCGGTTACTTTGTGGTTTACTTAGTTAGTTTTTAATATAAAATTGAATTTTATAACTGTGTTGATACACTTTTTGTGCTATAACTGGACGCAGAGAAGAGGTAAAATACAAACTTTGATAGTAGTAATTAAAAAATAATTATTTTCACTATTTGTGGTAAAACCTCATGGAAATAAATTCAGCAATGGTGATCCACATAACTTATTTAAAATGTTATTTACTCCCTGCGTCCAGTAGAAAAAGATAAATCAATTTTTAGTTATCGTAAACATTGCGATAGTCTGTCTGATAAATGCTTCTCAAATAGGCTAATCACGTGTCACAAGTTGTAGCACAAAAGATGGAATAAAAAAGATATCAAACTTAATTTTATATAAATCAAAAGAATTATCATCGAGTTATAAGAAGTTTTTTTTTACTTTGTTAATAAAGGTTAAATAGAAATTTAACTCTTTTGTCAAATTACGCATGGAATTCGAAATAAAAAAAACAATATTTTCCTTGAATTAATAATTGTTAAAAAAAACCTTTTCCAGCAAACGGTCTCGATCTTGAATATAAGCTTATATTGAGTTATCAAAACCAAATAACCTTTAGAATGGGTTACCACTTCAATTCCTTTTACAGAGTAATTTTATACAACTTCCTTGGGCGAGGAGTTAAAATAACTTTTCGCTTCTGCAGCTTCGCTAAATGTATCGATGTCAACTCAAACTTCTCTTGATATTACGGCGTATTGTACTAAAACGTTAGGTAATAATTACTAACTGAGTTAATATCCAAGAATACATATTATAAAGCCATTTAATATTCTATTTTTGTAAAGAAATAGCACAGACAGGAAAAGTCTTGTTTCCCTAAAATAATTTGTATAAATAATTTCAGAATATTATTAATATAATATAAAATGACGATAAAATTGTTTGTTACGAAAATTATTGTAGTGGTCGACGTCGTTGGCTTCCTGTGGCGGATCTTACGCGAATCCCAGTACGAAAAGCATTTTTCAAAGGCGTAAATACTAGTGATGTCTTAAAATTCCAATAAAATTTATTAATACATATTTTTTTTAAACCATGTCCGCTCGCAATGTGGAGCATATAGACTCCTAGTGGAGTTTATCTCAACAGAAGAGCTTCTACGAGAACTGCTTGTTACTCAGTTGCTCAACCTCTCTTTTTCCAAAGACAGTAGGGATAGAAGGATAGGGCTAGGACAGAATTAGTGGTAAACTAATCGCTCTCGATACGCCCCGTTCATAGGATAGAATGGGTGAGAGGAAGGAATTCAAGACATCACATACATCCATGCCTTTGAACAGAAATTCATAAATCGATTGAAAAATCAATTTATAAAACTGTCCGTACCGGGATTTGAACCCGGGCCCTCTGTAGCCAAAGCCAATAACGTTGACCACTCGACCACACAGGGGGCGTATTATACATATAAGCAAAATAATAGTATATGAGTATCATAACTCATAATCTCCGAAAATATAGTTTTGAGAAAATTGCAAAAAACCACAGTACAACTTTTTGTAACCATAAAAAATGTTGTAAATTACTATAAATATTAATCGCAAATGCAAAATTTGCTATTAAACCATAACAATACTGACTGCCGATTGAATTATTCTAATCATGTCATATTATTAAAATAAATCTATGTATAAAGTAATGCATTTAGAATTGTTTCTCTTTGAATTATGATCTTGATATTAAGCACGTCATATGTTCAACAACAAAGACTGCACAATCAACTGCTTAACAAAAACATGGTGAAGGATGAGATTCATACAACCCCTTAATCCATTTCGATAAATTATTAATTTCGAACAGTTTTTATAATTTAAATTAAATTAAAAGAATGTTTTGTAAAAAAACTTTTGAGATTGAAATTGCGAAGGAATAATTAAAAATAAACTATTGATTGAAAAAGACAGCGAGTAACACAAACAAACAAACATAAAAGTAATATTTACTATTTGTCATTAACTGGTTGTGTAATATCGCCTTCGCAATAGGTGATACGATCACGAGAAAGTAGAATGGGGCTTCCATTAGTCGTGTTTGTTTTTACTCACACTTTTTGGAGTGAAATGTGTATTTATTCATCAAAATAGGGGAATACCTAAAATACGAAATGTTAACTGAAGCGTTTGTAACTTTATACGTTGCTCCGATGAATTTATACGCATAAGTTTCCATTGTGTTCGACATCGGGCTTTAAGTGTAGCTGGGGTTGATTTTTTTTTATATCTATTGATTTCATCAAAAGCCCAAGCCACTTACTGGCAATAAACATTATAATGCCAATTTAATGGGAAAGTGTTATTTGGATGACTGCTTTTATACTTTTAATGCTTGAGTGCATGGGCTAGTTTTTTGAAAAATAGGTTGTATTAATATAAAAATATTACTACTTTCTGTGGTTTTATTAGTGCAGTGATAACTAAGCAGTGTGTCGTGTTCCAAAACTACTCGGGCTTACATCAATATTGATTTGTAAAATTTCGTTTCATCCTTATGAGTGGCTAATAAAGAGTAACCTGTAAATTATTTATCTAAAAACTTGGTCATCTGCTCCAACCTTCTAAGTAGTCGCTATTTTACAATGCTATCTATTGGTGTAACAAATGTTATATTTATCTTCTGCTTTTAATCATGTCATTAGTATTTGCTTTTATCGTCATTGCTAACTTTGCGGAAAATCAATCTTATATATAGGCTTATTAGAAATGAAGTGAGCCAAGTGATATTTTAGAATATATATATTAGATTGTAATATTCTACACGTCTTAAAGTATCGTAAAAGTGAAGCAACTTCAGATAAAATATATTGCAATAGCGCTATATCAATAAAATAAAAATATGTAATCCACCAAAGCACCAAGTAAGGACGTGATAGTACTTAATAGTAGAATAAAAAAGTCTTACCATTTTACTAGTTGGCTTAATTCACATCTCAAAGGCACATATGATATTAAATCATTAATTAGAGTGAATGCTTGATTGCTCTAAGTAGACGCCGCAAATCACAAAAATTTAAATCTGAAGAAAATCTGTTTGAAAACATAATTGTTTATTTTTGAAAAATAACTACATAACACAATTGAAATAATTTGCAGTGGTGACTTCCAATGTGTCCGATATTTTTTATCTGAAAATGAATTAAAATTACCCAAAAAAATAATGAAATTGATAAACATTTATATTATACTCTGACTTATTGTATTTTTAATTGAATCACTATAAAAATGAAAATGAACACTCGAGCTCGTGCAAACTGAGTCTGGAATACTTACACCATCAAATATAAAATCATTATAGTTTCAAAACAAACTTCCCAAAAGCAAAACGTTTCTGAGCACAGTATACATACTGAAATAAACAATATGGATGTTGAACAGAATGATTCTATTCAAACGTTTTGGGTGCTCTCTGAATGCTTGCATATATACAATCAAGTGTGTTTTTGTTGTACTGCGTAGAACTCTCAAAGTTTATTTAAAATAAATCCTCGTTGATTTGACACGAGTTCAATATAAACAGTTATTAGTTATCAAATTTAATTTTTGAATCAAAAATAAATTTACACGAATCAACTAACAAAACTAAGTTTTCCAATGAAAAAAAAGGGTATCGATGAAATCGTTATTCATTTAGAAGGACTCTATTACTATAAAATATTGTTATTCAATTCCCCCTAATAAAACTTGTACTAACGATTTCATAGTGTTCAAATGTATCAAAACAATAGCATCTATTTTCTCAAATGACTGGGAAATTTTTTTTTGCTGATTTTTTATAAACAATGCACCACTTAGAAACCAAAAGCAACATTGCTATTGGTTAGCATTTTACAAATGAATAGTCAAAAATGTATTGCTTTAAATTAGATACAATAAAATTAATTCATCATATACTAGGTATAATATTCGCAAAAATAATTACAGATATTGTACTGATATGCATACGACAAAAAAGCTTTTTACACTTTTTATGTTTTCATAGGCTTTTTAAAACAAACACATCCATCTCAGTTTGCCATTTTTTAAAAAGCGATTAAGTTGGTACATTTGCGAGGCGTTCATACGGGCATCATGATTATTATGTCGCTTTCCAAAGTGTGCCTGTGATTCCACAAGGGAAATTAATATTTCAAAAACCGCCTCCGTGAAAATGGCTTTCGAAGTGTAGGTAAATATTTCACTTTCTGAAACACTACAAACTTTTTCGGGCACCGGCAATCAACAAGTATTTTTTACAACTTCACAAAATATTGAATCGCTAAAAAAATGTTTTTTTTTCTTAATCAAACATTTTTGGTATTTACTCTGAAGAGAATTTAAGCGGTAACATACATTTAATTTTTATTTACTACTTTTTGGATGATAAAGCTATTGAACTTTTAAAAAGTTGGAATAGTTCATTTCTAGCAGATTTAAATGAGTAACTATTTTTTATATAGCATAGTAAGTAAGCCTTATAGTTGATTGATTTGAACCCATACATATAAACTTTTAATGTTTTTAATTTTGGTTTTGAAAGATTTGATTCCAAAAGCAAAGATGTATTTGATGTGAAAACATCATAAAAATTCCACCAAACCTAAGCGCCTTATCTGACCCTAGGAGCTCGTAGAGCTTGTTAATCTTGCCCTCTCTTATCTTAATCTCTCAAAAGAAAGAGATATAATGAATATATTAAAACCAATTTCTAGTAAATTAAAATTGACCTTAGGTGTACTATAAAAATAAATATTCTAATGTAAATTGAAACACATTTAAAAAGGTTATTAAAAGTTAAAAAATAAATTTCCCTTTTAATTTTCCCTTCTGTCACACACAAAGAACTTTGACTCAATTCATTACAGAAAAAGGCCCAACTTACATTTTGTAAAGTATAAATTAAAAATTAGGATCAAGCTTAAGTTTGTTCGTAAATAGTATTCAGATAGTTTGCCTGAAGATATTTCTCGAAGAGACCGAACACGCGTCACAATTTATTACACAACCGGTAGAATATCTAAGTTGTGAAATTCAATTTAATATTAACGTTAAGCATTGTTAAAACTCTCCTGTTACAAAGTGGCATTTTCAGTTGCAAGCTGGGTCTAAAACATGGAAACACAAACAATTCATATACACGGTTTCTCATAAAATAATTAAGAATACTAAAAATTCTAATTCATAAGTCAAAAGAAATATATTATGACCAGGTACACTTTTTCATCTTCGGATATCTGTTTTTGACCACTGATTCTTGTTTAATTCTGGTTATATTATTTTTATTTCAACCGTTTAAACAATTTTAATAAAAAAAAAATAATTTGCTAATTGCAATAAAAAAGCAATCAGCATGAGAAAAACACAAGGCCCTCAAAAATTTTAAATTAAAAAAAACATAACATTAAGCGTGACGTCATCGCCCTGCCATCATTAATTCTTGAAAATTAAAATTGTGTGTTCCACTAGGACCATAGATTATCTTCAGAGGCGGTGACGTACCTTCATTAGTCATCGGCCGTGGAAGGGGTTGAAAGAGTGCGCCGGGTCGTTCTGAAAGGCCGTACC
This sequence comes from Himalopsyche tibetana, assembly GCA_030503985.1. Lineage (NCBI taxonomy): Eukaryota > Metazoa > Arthropoda > Insecta > Trichoptera > Rhyacophilidae > Himalopsyche > Himalopsyche tibetana. Next base: position 19,864,589 of record JAPJYX010000009.1, on the reverse strand, counting down.
AACTTTTCATTTTCAACGAGATTATAATGCCTGGCATGGGCGGTTAAACAATTAAGAAAACGGCCCTTTAAAAGCGCGGGCTTTTCGAGGAGAAGCGCGCGCTTTCCGAACACAGCGTCCACGTGTTCCTTGTTGTCTATAGTTCATTCCGACGTTTCAAATTTAGAACAAGTTAAGTCTCCTAATAACAATGTGAAAGGAAAAAGTGTCAAGTAAAACAATAATCCAATAGACTGCTTCGTAGTCTAGACATACGTGCTAGCCAGTATACAATTTATTTTCTTTGGCATATTTTTTAAACGGTCTGCATAATATAAGGATATCTCATTAGTCTTTACGTATTTTTAATACACGCGAGTATACGTTTTTTGTTTTTAAATTTAAGTTATTTTAAGTATTCTTATTGTAATTAGAGAATACAAATGTTTAAGTTTGCTTTTTTGTGGAATAGTAAAAACTTTTTTTCTTTTTATTTACCGCATACAAACAGTGGGAAGTGAGATGAAAAAAATATAATTTTAGTAGATAACGTTGTAGGTCAAGATAAAATAATAAAAAAATGACCTAGAATTTAAAGTAGTGGACCTTTAGTGAAAAAAAATTAATATATATATGCTATTAAAGCAGATCCAAGATTAATGGTGTTCAAGGTTTTATAATTAAAACCATGATATGCATTTAAAAACAGTTCACATCTAATATATTGAAGAAGTTTGGGTAACTTTATATTTTTACCTATTTAAAGTTACGCTCACAATACGCATATACTTATGAGCAGTGTTTCCTCTAAGACTAGAACAGAGCGTACAAAAGTTACATCAGCTATACCACCACCAGAATAAATTAATTGTCATTATATAGTGTTTTTAATTATTTTCATTATAAAAAATAACCATTTCGTTAAGTAGGTCTTAATACCGTTATATGGCGCACAATTTTTTTACTTTCCTTTCAAAGTTGCACAGCCAATGTATTTTCCGCACACAACCTTCGAAAAATTAGAGGGAACATTCATTCTGAGACAACCGTATATTATGTAACATTCTAAATGTTAGGTAGATGAAATATATATATTTATATATATGGGCCCTCGAGAGGTGAAGTGAGCCAATGGAAAATATGACTTTTACACTACAGTCACAACCAGGGCCAGCTCGAGAATATATGCGCCTGTGTGCGAGGCGCCTCGAAAAACTACATCTAAATTTAACTTTTTTTTCGCTCTTCCCAGGTTTTTCGAATCGAAAATCTTAGTGCGGCGCTTGTACGCCTGTGTGCGCCGCACTTTTTGCACACGTCACGAGCCGGCCCTGGTCACAGTATTCTCAAAAATGTCAACCAATTCAGGATCAAAATAAATGTATACCATTCTATTATTTAGTTATTTAGTTTAGGTTTAGTATAAAAAACCTTGTATAAACATATCTGTGGGCGAAAGGAAAATCGTTAAATTTTTTTAAAAATGAGTTGAATATGTCATAATAACAATACAGAAATAACATAGAGAAGTGAAAGGACCAGTCAAATCAGCGTTGCCGAATTAATTAATTTCACGTTGAAACTACATTTTACACCTAAGTTTATGTAAATACAAATTTTCTTTTAAATCTCATGAAAAGTACTGATTTAACCCATTTTTCCGTTCGCACACAGATATTTTTATTAGTTAAATATGTTCGTGATAAGTAAAACTGGTCCTGATTCTAATAAATAAATTTAGAATAAGTGCAAAACAGAATTTTGTTTTTTAATATAAAGCCTTTCCTCCAAATAAGTATTGCCATGAAAAATATACGCTGTGACTGAATGATTTTTACGTTCGTTTAATTGCTTTTATTTTTTCTTTTAAATCATTTGATGGTTACCTTGACAAACTTCAAGGTTGACCTGATTATGATTTATGCATACTTAAAGTACCACGTCTAGTCAATTTATAATAATAAATTTGTGCCAAATTTGTTATTTATAAAGTACCGACTTATGAAAATTGTCTGATATATTATTATGATCGACTGAAAACCATTATCCAAACCCATAACTGCGGAGAAACTAATAAAATTCTAAATTTATTAGTCTGTGACTGAGAATAATTTTCTTTTATTCATATATCGACAGCCTCATAGAATAACACACATACTCAAAATTTCAACAATTTTCATCTGATTTTTTTTCTAGGTGTGCATTAATTGACTATTTTGGCGGTGCGATACGACTTCTGAGTTTTGATCATTAAAAAAATGTTAAAATAATACTAGAAAATGTTGCTTGAATTAAAAAACTAGTTTCTTCTAACGTCATACTATTATTGTATTTAATATTATTATTGTACTATAAAATAATAAATAACATATAAATAAAAAAGGTAATCTGATTAGATTTTATCAATGACAGAATTTATAGATGAAAAATAATTCTATTTTTTTTTTAAATTAACAAAAATGTTTTTGGACTTATTGCGTTATTTCATGTGGTGGACGATATGTACCCCATCTGTTATTAGGTTGTGGAAATATAGGATCGTAAAAGACACCTCAATAGCTAATAAAAATAAACCTAAGAATTGACAGTGACGATAAATAAAATATATTTATTTCTTCGATACATGTTTTTATACAGATAAAGCTGTTTTATTTAAATAATTTGTATTTTATGTTATTAATGTATTTGTGGTTGTTATACTTATAAGTATGCCGGATGCGAGGTCGAGTGTCAACTTAAAACACGAAGGTCACGCGTTCAAATCCCAGTACGAGCAGTTTTTTATAGATTGATTTTTAAATCGATTTATTAATTGATGTATGTGATGTCTTGAATTCTCTCGCACTTATCTTTTCCCAAAACGGGCGTAGTGATAGCGATTAGCCAACCACTAGTCCTGTCTTTGTCTAATCCATCCATCCTTACCTTTTTTTTGAAAAAGAGAGGTTGAGCAACTGAGTAACAAACAGTTATGAAACAGTGAAAAAACTTTTGAAATACCTCGGTTAAAATACCATATGCTCCACACATTGGGAACTGATATGGATAAAAAAAAAAACGTTTATGAGTTGAAGAGTATTTACTGTTTAAACATTTGTAATTAAATAAATAGTAACAAGGTGTGAATTAGGAGTAGTGAAGTACTCCAAATCGGACCGAGTGTGGAAAAATCTAGAAGGAAAATGTTTTAGAAAAAATAACAAACCACTCGCCATGCAACGCATTGCCAAGAGCGACCACCATAAATAACTGTGTTTTTCGAAGGAGCAATTCATAGAGAAGATAAAGGTTGTCGGAAGAAATTATACAGTTTGTAATTTTTAGGTAGTGACAATATATATATAATACGTTATAGTTAATATCAATTGTATAAATTTTTAATTTTAAACGGTTACAGTATACACAAGACACCAGACGAATACTTTGACTAGTACATTTGTACATTCACGACACACACGTAGTTGAATTTTTCATTTTTTTTTTACAATCACGCGTGCACTTATAGTGTTGTGCAGCCACCCTACACTGTTGTGCGCGAGTAACCACACAATTGTTGTGTTTTTCTGTCATCTGAAAATTCATATAACCTCAAAAATGACAATGCCTTGTTGTCATTCTCGCCATCTTTTTATTTAACATATCTAACCTAACCTACAACGTAATCTCATTTCTAATTTTATTAGCGCTTGTCAGAATACGTAAACTGTAATGTCATCTCTTCTCTGTCTAGCTTTCCTTATTCAGTGGATATTGCCTTCATTGTTTTCGATGCCCTCAGCTTAACAAATAAAAACCTAATACATTACAGCCAGCTGTGTGGTCAAATGGTCAACGTCGTTGGCTTCGATTATGGAAGTCACGGGTACGGACACATTTTATAAATCGATTTATAGATTTCTTGTGATGTCTTGAATTCCCTACCACTCATCATATCCTTAAAACGGACTTAGCAATAGCGATGAGCTGACCACTAATCTAGCCCTAGCCTTATCCGCTTAAACATACTGTCTTTGAAAAAAAAGAAGTTGAAAAAGTGACCAACATTTTTGGGGTATTCACTATCAATACATAGTGAAAAGGCATTGTATTAAAAAAAATACTCATTTGTACAAATTTTCACATTTATTTTACAAGATCAGGATTGATTTTGCCAATGAAGAGCATTATCAATTGATAAGAAAATTCAATGTTACAGTGCTATTTATACAACACAAAATAAATAAATTGGGTGTAGCAAACAATTGTCTGCTCATATTAAATAAACGTACAATTAGTACAAATGAGTATTTTATTTTTTGTAACTGACTAACAGTTTACGTAAAAACACTTATGTTGAGATAAACTCTATAAGGATTCCAATTGCTCCCCATTGGGAGCGAATATATAAAAATAGAGATTTTTTACTAGCAGTGGATCAATACGGCTGCATTTGACGCCTGAAAGTACATTATTTAGCTTTCTTTGGAAGATTTATAATTCTCGCAAACAATTGCGAGATATATTCTTTTATTCTCGTCTAATTTTGCATGGTAGTGCACTTCGTTCTGCTAAATTATTGAAATGCATTCTAAGCTGTCGAGTAACAGCCATTCAACTATTCTTAGTAGCGTTTTATATTAAGGAAGTAATTTGTATTCATCTTCTCGAAAATAAGGAAGCCGTCAGTTACATGCTAAGTCGTACCGTTGAGTAATGTGTTAATAAAGAATTAATACAACAACATTTATAATGTTATTATAGTTGTGTTCGATTTAAAAGGGCTTAAATAGATAAAATTTAAATTATGTACTACAAATTCACACTCAAAATAAAAAACCGCCGCTGTAAACAATCTAATAATATATAATAAGGCATTTGATCATAACCGAAGTAGTTTCAACGCGTGTCGGATAATGATTTGTCGTTCGATAAGTCAAATCCTATCCAAACATCATCATCATCATCATTATTGTAAAATATATATTATTAAAGAAATAAAACACTTTTTAAGCTAACTCCATATTATTTCACGAAATTACTGATGAAAATGTGAATTGATACAGAATTAGTTATAGAAAATTAAATAAAGTATATTATGTTATCTTAATATATATATCTTCATATATTCAAATGCTGGATTATTTTTTTGCTTTTTTAAATATTATGGAATTAGTTTAAAATGTTTTATTTTTTTATATAAAATGCTTTTCCAGTTTTTTCACCAATAATTGAACACTTATAAAGTATAAAAGATATATTTTTAATCGATGTTTAAGAATTTAACAATTCTTGCATAGAAACGGATTGTATCGTTATTTACTTATAAATAGCACTAGTACTTTATAAAGAGGCTTTACTGTAATAAAAAAGTAATCTTTTTGAAGTTTTTTTGTAAATATTACTATTTTTTGTTGATATTTATTTTAGAGTATTCAATCCAAGGGTGGATGCGTTGGCGTTAAGCGTTAGTAAACTCAGAATATTTTTTATCTTTGTTTGGAATTTCTATAAACTGTGTTTTCTTTGATCTGCGCTTGCTAAAAACGCAAAGACTCATGAAGCAACCTAATATAGACTTAATGTATTGTTTTTTCAACGTTTCAGAGAAATTGAATTGAATTAAAATACACGACTTCACTAAAAAGATTAGACTAATAATCACATTTTTGATACTCAGCTTAGTGATGTTTCAAAACTTTGGTCAGCCATATCTCAAAACTTTCAATTTATAGTTGTAGTATTGTGGAACTAAGCCATCGATACAATCAACATATGGAAATAACAAGACTTCGCAAATTCAATAGTAAGTACAAACTTTATAACTACTAACGTATAATTGAATGCAAGAAATTATAAATCAACTCCGTTTACTGGTATAACTAAAATACTGGTTATTTTTGATTTTTAAAATCTATTTGTTCGGTAGTGACCCACCCTACTCCTGAATATAATTTTACTATAGATAGAAATTTAATCAAAAAAATTCTAGTGATTTTGCTGATTTGATAGTCTTTGGAATAAAGATAAATTTAACAGACATTATTGTTTATAAAATTTTATATAATTTAGATTTTTTTAATAAACAGTTAAAAAACGGATATGGAAAGAATTGTCGTATGTAATTAGCAACATCCTTATCGATGACAAAATAACCTTGATGCGTTTAAAAACAAACAGTGTCATTGAAATGAATTTGCATCATAGTTAATTATTTTATATTTTCAGACATTTTTAAAAAAACTGACCGTTTAGGAATATGCAATTTTCAAAAAAAGAGATGCCGCTAGAAGTATGATATAAAGAATATTATTATGTAGAGCAGTAAATCCAAGCTACGAAACACGTTTTTAATTGACGCCAAACTAAAGTGTCTCACAAAAATGGTAATATTTATCTCGACAATTCGTTCACCACCTGTACGTATTCGGAATTTATTTGGAATATAAAACAACTCAGTTTTCGCGCTTTTTTATTGACATATTGTGAAAATAAACGTATATAATGAAAAGCTTTTTTAATGCATATCATGCGGGACAATAATTTTAATATTTTGCTGAAAAATATCACGAGTGCTCACTTACTAAATAAGTGTTGGAAAACCGGTGACATGTGTAATCATTTTGAATTATATTGAAGAAAAAATTTACTGTTATTAAACATGTTTTTTTTCCACCATGGGCATGTAAACAACAGCTTGGTGTGCTTCTTAACATATGTGCTTCCATTCTTCTACCAATAAATTTTTGTTAAGGCAGTTTGGCACAACGAGAAAACCGTCTCTCCTCTTGATTCCTATCGAATCGCTGTACCTTTAAGAACTGGTTGATTTTCATTATTGCGGTGAACACCATTCAGCAAGTACTTTACGCTACTTGCCATCTTTAGAGTCTTATTGAAATCCGCTATCGTCTTTATATAAGCCGCGGACCTTGTTTTATTTATTTACAAGCTGATTTACACTAGGATCATCATTATCGAAGTAAAGTCAGCGAAAGAAAATGTTTGTTGATGCCTTAAATGTGAACACGAATAAATACAAAAGTAATATATTTTTAGGTGTTGTACGTAAATAAAACAATTTTTTTTAAACAATAATCGATATAATTTGGATATGGTGCTCTGTCTTAAATGCTTTCTAGGAATATTTATTGATGTATATTAAAAAGAAAATTTGGAATACTAGAGGATAGTTTATGATAAATTTCAAATCATATCTAAATATTTTCTGTATTTACGCAGATGTGATACAATTAACAGTTATATATTAATTTTACGTGTATTTTTATAGTTAAAGCTATCAAGCTTTTATTGACGTTATATGAAAATGACGTTAGCTGTAATGTCATGTACAGTCCTTTACATCTGCAAAAATCAAACAATAAACAGTAATACATGCCACAAAAAAAATAACTATATGCGAATATATTAAAAAATATACTGCAGTTCCACTACTTCTTCTTGGCACTACAGTCCGAGGTAATCCTTGGCCACCGTAATAAATTTCCTCCACTCAACTCGATTCTCCGTCCTGATACACTGACATCCAACTCTTGCAGGTCTTGTCACACAATATCTGTCCAGCGAAGTCGCTATCTTCCAAGGCATGCGGCAGTTTATTATTCATTATAAAAAAATAAAAAATCGACGTGTGATAAAACTAAGAAAAACGCTCGAAGAATTTATTTTGAATATATTTTTCACCAACTAACAAACAAAGGTTTGCCGTCACTGTACTGTAACGTGACGTGCTGGAACCAAAAAAATCGTGCTTAATTTTGACTGCAACATGTTACGTTCTACTTTTACCTTTTTTATTTCGAATTAATATACACGTTTTCCAAAAGCACTATTATTAACGCAGCGAGGGCATAAAATAGTGTTTAAGCGCTCACTTGCCGTAGACGGAAAATATTAATTTTCGTTAACTTTCTTTTATGAAGCAATTACTTTCGTTTAATACGTTATGTGGTCTTTGGGTGAAATAAATAAACAAACGTTAAAAAATAAAGTGGTTTTTAATGAAAACAATGCTTAAATCTAACGACGAATATCACTCAAGTATATGCATATTTTTATCGTGGTATGTGGATTTAGGTATTTACCTAAATTTCATAAACACGAACGTTGAGTGTTTATTAACCGATTCGTCATAGACTATGACTTAAAGTCATTCAAAAGGGGTGAAAAAATATCAAGCCTAAAAATAAAACATCATTTTTTGTACTAATTCCACAACTTTTTCACTTTCAATCAAAAATGTTCGCGATGAGTAAAATAGACTGTAATGATTATTTGTTATTGTAGGCATAGTACGAATTATACTGTTCTTTTTAAAAACAATATAATGCCTTAACATCAAGAATTGACAAAATAATAAATATTGACGCTTATGTTGAAGTGGTGCATATTTGTAAAAAAACGCAAATAAAACAGAAACTTGGCAGAATTATAATTTGGTCTGTTTATCAAATTAAAATTTGAAATATTTTGGACTCAATATTTTGGACCCATTCAAAACTCAAAATATTTGAAACTTAATATGTTTTCTTTTGTTTAATTCACCCATTTACCTGTCAAAAAAAGTTGATGATGATACTAAAAGGACGTCAAAAGACACAGTGAATGAAAACGTTTTAAAACAATACCACCCTTATTGCTGACAGTAATGCGTTTCAAATAATGATTGAAAGCACAGCAAATGCAGTAAACTGTAAATTGTCATTGAATTCAGTTTGTTCAATGTTTGGCGAACATTCAAAGCATGGAGTAATTAATATTGAATCCTGCAAACGAGTTCGTTGCTATTTTTCACCAATTCTGGTAGTTTTTTTGCCACTCTGTTGGAGCCGGCAACAATGCGAGTGACTGCCTCGTATAAAAACACTCCAAATTCAAAATTAACATTTTTTCATAATGTAGCTTAAAACAATGAGCTAGAATATTTTTTATCATTTCTCAACTAAATTTATATAATCTCAGGGTACTCAGCGTTGCACTCGACACCCAACGCTACTAATTTACAACATTTACTGAGTACATTTAGTAAATTTTGCAAAAGATTGCCAGGAGTGTCTTAGGAGCATTTAAAAAATACTTTGTATGCAAAGTGTGTAAGTTGGAAAGCTAAACAAATATTTTATGTTTAAATGATTTATGATGACAACTTAAAATTATATCATATGACCTTCATCAGTTGAAAATGCTCGATCGTTATAAAAAATATATTTGTATTGAATGAATAAAATCTTTTTACAAATCTTATTAAAAAGTCTCAAATCTCAGGTTGCTTAGTTAAAATGTCCTGGAAACCGAGACTGACAAAAAGCGTAAATTTTCCGGGAATGTATTCTCGAGTTGCCTTGTCACACAATCCTTACTTAAAAAAAATTATAGCGTGAATATGAAATCAAAAAAATTGACTGACCAAAAGAAAAATTGTTAGAAACAACATTATAATATTATTTTACTAAATGTCGAACAAAAACTGACGCAATTTGATAGCTCAAATATAAAAATACATTTTTTTAATAACTTGAAATAAAATTTGAATGAAACAAATACAATATTTACTTTAATTGATCTGCGATATCGTAAAACATGCTCGTTTTGAATTAGTGTGTTATTCTCCGAGACAGTCGAATTTACAGTTGGACAAAAATGCGGGACACAATGCTCGATATATAAAACAATGACAGCCCCTATTTTGTAGCGGGTGTTGCGATAGACGAAATGTCATTGGAGCGACCTCAGCAAAACTGATGCAAGTCAATACATTGTCAAAGCTTTTTAGACTCCAAAAAATAAAGCTCGTCACTCTGCGCACTCTTTTTTTACCACGTTCATTGTCTGTGAACTGTATTTAACAATTTTGAGCTGTGTTTTATATTTATCTATTTGATACCACAATTCGATATTACAGAAATTCTTTCGATTTACTTTGAAGACCTTTAAAGTTATTTTGACAATCTTTATAGTAAATTAAAAAGTTTCTGATTGAAAAAATTTAAAACAAGTTAATATTAAAAATAAAATATCACATATTTCGCAGTGGCATAAGATTATTTTTAACCATGTTCGCTTCCAATGCAAAGCATATATGTAGAATTGTAATCAAAAGTTATTTCAATAGGTGTTTATCAACAAGAACTGCTTGGTACTCTTATTGCTATGTTAAAAGAGAAATGAGATAGAAAAATACGGTTAGTGGTTGGTTTATCACTTTCGTTACGTACCGTGTTAAGAATAAGATTCAACCAAAGCCAAAGACGTCAACCACTTTGACCACAGACCAGAAAATATATTTTTTATTGATCCTTTTTTAAACATATATCGCATTGAACGATGATTATTTCGAAAAACGGAAATGGTTCATTGATTCTGTTATCTCTTTAATACTATGAATCCGGAAACTATTAGATATTGCGAGGATACTTCTGAATTGGAAAAAACGCAAAGACACGAGAGACTACTCTTCAACATCCCAGAAGGAAAAGAGAGAGTATCTGACATAAGCTGGGTTAGTTAGATTGTGCAGAAGCTTAGACTGTATCTCTGAAACTAAAACTGATGAAAGAACGCGAGAGTAGAAAGGAAAACAATTCACGGAGATGGTCAATGACCGACAACCTGCCCTCACTGCACGCATTATTAATTTATTTTGAAGGGGAGAGAGATAGGAACATTTCAGTGGCAAAAGCTCAAAAGCGAGTGGTCAACTTGCTCGATTGAAAGCAATATTTAATAATTTATAACCGTTATTAAAACTTTTATATTAACGTATTAAAAATTGAAACTATTAATTATACGATTTCCAATCAGGCATGTTAAGCTCGCTCACCACCAAATGCCATTTTTTTTAAATTACACGTCAAGCTGCGGACCACACGACAAAAACTTTTTTTATTCTAGGCTTACTAATAAAATAGCAGTCGTAGAATTATAAGAATATTTCAAATTAAATATAGTTTACAAAAGCTGTCAAATAAATAGGCGGAATAGTTTTTATTTTTTTTAATAAATTTGACTACATTTTTCGTAAACCAAATCATCAAAAACAAAAAATGAAGCAGTGTATTAGAAAATATGTGAGCAGGCCGCGTGTTTGACATGCCTGATATATAAATAATATATACGTATAAGATGTTTGATCCAGCATAATAAACTTAAGTATTTTTATCGAATTATGAAGTTATGTTGAAGATACAACTTAATGTAAATTGAATACATTTTTAACAAATCGTTCAGAATATACAATAGATTAGTCAGTTATCAAGTAAAGGGTAGTAAAATAACTGCAAGTTTGCAAAAACTGATGTACAAATTTCTGGCAACACTGTTTTATTTCGCGAAGTTTTCCAAGAAATTGTTTTTATTTTCACGCCAACATCAAGCATAAAATAAAATAAATCGAACACTGATTGAAAGTTTACACTCGATGATTTTGATGGTTTGCATATTCTCTGTCTAGATGAGTTTTCAAAACTAGCAGCTCTATCGTTTGAGCACTTTTCATTTAAGTTTCATAAATAAATCATAAGTTTTGGAATAAAGATGTAGATTTGAAGTATGTCTGCAATTTGTCATTCACGCTGGATGAAGATCAATAGAAAACTTAAAAGTTTTCGCTATACATAGTAAATAGTTCATTTTACTTTTTTTGTTTACGAGAGACATTTATTTAAAGGTGCTAAGTAGACGCAAGTGAAATAAAAAAAACACAGATGACGTTGATTTATGTTTATGATCAAAAGTCAGTAAAAAGAAACTGCAAGTATAACGATCGGTCGTTAAGTGTGATACTGAATACAATAATTTCAGAATTTGGTGAATTATTCAAAACAGTTACTCGAAAAACTCGAAAGAATTTTTAACATTGAGACATTTTCAAAAAGAAGTAAGTGCCCATACCCTAGTTTACTTTTTTATATTATATTATATTTAGGTAAAAATAACAATGTCCAATATAAAGTCCAAGTCCTACGAGGACAACCAAAAAGCTATAGACAATATTTTACATCCCTTCTACAACTTAAGAAATAACTATTTTAAAAATATTTCAATCAAGTAGAAATGTGCCAATTATCTAAAAAAAAAATGAGCTATAAGCATTATAATATTTTACATGTCATAAAGTATTGTAAAAGTGAAGTGAACTCAGTAAATACACACTGCAATAGTGTTCTATCTAAAATATAAATGTGCGATCCACTAAAACATCAAGTTAAGACGTGATTGTAATTAAGTGCAATACAAACGTTTTACAATTTTACCACTTGGCTCCTTCATTTTTCGAGAGCTCATATTATGATCAATATTCGACTTGGTAAAGATTCATGCTAATAAGGTCAAAATAACGTTTTTAGTTCCATTTTTTTTCTAGTTGTAGTTTTGACGAGAGTGACGAACAAAATACAATGTTATTTTAACTTCAATGTGGAGAGTTGTTTTAAATTGAATGTTTGTACCAACCTTAACAAAAAAATAAGGCATGATATTGGAGACGATTAACGGTCTCAAAAAAATCTCAGTATAAATAAAAGCTAATTAAGAGTTTTTGTCCAATTGCTTTACGTAAGCAAAACTTCCTGTTAATTCTTTAGTAAGCTAGTAGTAAGCTAGAATATGTTGGGGAGGGAAATAAAAAAAAAATGCTTGTACCAAACAATAAATGAGTCAGGAAACTAAGAGAACTCGTAACAGGAACACACACTTTCATAAAGTGGAGGTTATAGAAAATCTTATTCCTTAGTTTATGGGAAATATTTTTTTTGGTAATTCATCCAGTTTGAAGGAGGATATCAAATAAACGAAACAATTGTCATATAGAGAAACATTACGATGAAATTTTTAGTTTTGTTTAAATTAAAAATTCTATAAAACTATAACGTTATAAAAAGACATTAGTTAACACGCTAAAATGAAAATATTTCTACTGAAAAAGTATAACTGTGTGTATAATAAACAGGGAAGACATGATTTCATTGGAATACAAATAAAACGATTTGAATTGATGAGTATTATTGAAATAACAAAGGGTAGCTTCGAGCCGTTTGTCCGGACGAAAATAATAAATGTACTTTTTATCGATAGGTTTTTGTGTTTCTCTGTGTTTTGTTCGCAGAAAGAAAATATCCGATTGTTTTTCTTCTTTCATTCCTTTTGTGGCTAAGATTCTGTCCGCAATTAATTATGCAGGACACCCAAAGCATCATTAACCACTATGTAAACTGGATTTTTTTTTACCGTGGTTATTACGCATTACTAAAAGCTATTATCGTCGAAAGCGAATCCTATAAATTACTTTTTTAATAAAAAAAAATGAAAAATTCACGTTATAAAATAAATATATTCATATAACTTATTAAACAGATTGAGTGTGCTTGATGGTACTGCATTATCGAATTTGATTGATTAAAATGTGGCACATTTCCATACTATTCTTTTTAATATCGTTATACATATATTATTGATTCATTTCTGTTAATGACTTTATTTATTTTCATGAACTTTCAGCTTTTCATTCAATTTTTTATTATTCAATACATAAAGTATTTCATCACTTTTTTTTAAATTATGATAATTTTCTATTAAAATCTCAAAGGATATGGAAATTCATTTCAATAATGATTGAAATTAGAAATGAAAAAAAAAACAGACGTTTTCTTCGAGCAGCGTTCGAATTCAATCAACCCGGGAGAAACTTCCACAATTCCATACAAAATAAATACTAAATAACCAACTTTATCTAACTGATTGACTTAAAAACCTCAAAATGGATACTTTCTTTTCGTTTTTATTCGTTATGGGATCATCCCGTGTCGTCTCTGAACGGCTGGACCTGATCGCTAGGTTACCCATCGAGATGGGTTCTATGATATTCAGGATGTTGAACGTCCGCAGTCTGTACTCGGTCTCTCAAGTCGATGTCATTTGGAAAAATATCATCAAGGGTGACAAAGTTCTTAGAACCAGACTTCGTAAACACGTCAGAGTTGCAAGAACAGTTGCCCTTTGATTGCTCGGATCAAGGCAGACTCTAATCTGTCAGGGAAGACAACTACGCTACCCAATTCGCAAATGTCGCCAATGTTTGCCGGTAAAACTTTTGTTGCTGCCAAATGTTTTTACAGCACAGCTTTACCAGTTTCAAGGGCTGTAAAGCGGATAAGGTCCGATGACCAGACCGTCGCTCCAAGGAAGAAGCTTTTAAAATTATAGATTTCTTGGATTATATTATTTTTTATTTCTGTACCGCAATTGATCATTAAAAATATACTTTACTTATTAAACTTACTTTATATCTCACCTATATTACTTTTTCATATTATTGACCACGAGCGCTTATGAATAAAACATTGTTTTTCTTCTTGAAATTTAAAAACAAATGGCATCTGAATTCCAGTGCGTTAAATCTTTTTTCCAATGCTGATCAAGAGTTGAAAGAGAACCAGTTAATTTTGAGTCTTAAGTCTACCTAATTGTTTCATAATATTTGAAAATATCTACCGTTTACAATATCAAAATAAATATAGTGTTTGATTTAAATCATAAGCGTTGTTTTGCATTTCTGAAACAAGTAATTGAATGTTCAATGTTTTATATATGATGTATCTTAACAGAAGTTTTTCTATAATAATTGATTGTTACTCAGTCGCTCCACCTTTATTTTTGAAAGAGTGGTTGAGCGGATAGAAGAATAAGGATAGAACAGGACTAGTGGTTAATTAATCGCTCTCTCTAGGCCTAGTTAATAAAAGATCGGGAAAGGTGGAAGAAAATTTTCAGACATCACAAACACCCATGCCTTCGAACAGAAATCAATAAATCGATTGAAAAAATCGTGTTCGTAATGGCACTCGAACCCGTGAAATCCGGCACGGAAGCTCACAAAACGCTAACTGCTGTGCCATAAGACCCGAAATTTTTAATTACGCGGACTCAATTGTTCCAAATGCTGGTAACCTTCACGTTCACTGCAATACTGTGCTCACGGTGTTTTAGTTAAGAAAAAAACAAATTTCGTGCAAAGCAAATACGTCTTTATTCATAATATGTCAAGAGATAGTTAGTTGGAAGCATACTTAAACATTTATGCTGCTGTAAACAAATAATATATGCAATTTTCTTACCTTTCTTTTAAATTTTCTATCATTTCCACTCATCTTCAGTTCAATTTAGATTAGTGTGTCCCAAAGCTTTTTTCCCCTCGCGATTTGTATATTGAATTTAGAACGATATAGTCACACAAAAAACATCCGATAATCTTAAAGGATTTACCCTTGGGGAGTACCCATTTGATATGCATACGCTCAATAGGTGTAATCGAATCTCTTTCAATACATATTTGTGAAACTTATTGGATATATTATCTTAAAAATTATCAAAGAAACAAATCATAGAATCATTATATTACACAAAATGATTTTTTTAAATGACCCCTAACTAAATATAAGAAAATTTCTCCTGATTCTCCAGTGCTAATTATTTTACGATTGATACTATGAAATGGCAAAATAAACCATACTTGAATCCCAGAATGGAGATTTTTCATAAATTGATTTTTTAATAATTTTATGGATTTTTGTTTGAGGTCATGAATGTCCCTCCCACCCATTTGTTACTAAAAACTGGTTTAAGAGCGAACGATTAGCTAATCACTTTACGTGTCCAGCCATATCCTTTAATCCCCCACTTCATTAAAAAAAGAAATTAAGAAACTGAGTAACAAAGAGTTCTCGTTGAAAAATTCTTTTGAGATAAGCTCCATTATAAGTTCATTTGCTCCAAATTGGACGGGACGTGGTTGAACAAAATATATAACTCAAAGACAGTGATAGATTAAACGTATAAAACTACGTGAAGATAAAGATTCGGGTGTAATAATTCTAATTATCAGAAATATGACTAACTGATTTCCAGAAAAAACGATTTATTTATTTTTATTTTGACATCACTGTTGTCAATATCTAGGTCTGACGGTTCCTTATAAATATTTCTTTTTCAATATTGTAGAGCAAGTAATTAACTTGCTAGGCTAAATGTTGAAAGTCGTACTACTCGGTTGCGGTGTCCGCGATATCAAACATATAAATAAAATTATTTTAAATAATAATAAAATTAGATTTATTGGTTTGTGTTCGCATTCATGGATATCTATAATGTACACAATTCTCACCTTCCTATCCGATCCGATTTGGCGATTCCTGGTTCTTATAAAAAAATAAATTTCGTGACAAAATATCAAACAGTTTGTGTACTATATATACCTTATATCGAGAAGCATCTATTAAGAGTCGATATGTTTTTAACAAGGATCGAAAATGTTATAAAAAAATTCATGAAAGTTTTAATTGATTCAACTCTTCTTAAATCATTGCGAAATACTCAAAGATCAGCAATATTGCTCATTTCGTGATATAAATATCTATCGATGAATAAATATAATTAGTTACCGAGAACTGTTATAACTACTTTATTGGTGAGCGCTTTTTCGTTTATATGGAAAAAAAAGACTGACATAATGCAAAGCTAAAAATGTATTCAAGATTTTTAAGCTTTCTATCATTTTTACAGCAATTATCCACCATAATAGCGAGATCCTAAATACACAATGGTCATAAAGAATATTATTTTTAGGCTTCACTGTGTTAAAAGTCGGCTTTTTGAGCTTGAAATATGTTCACTTGCCAAGAGCGGAATTCGTTTGTAAATGAAAAACATTATTCAGGCAGGAAAATGAAAAAAGGAAAATGATAAACAGCCTACAAACAAGGGGAGTGAGGGGAAACGAAGGCGCTTAAAATTACCTGAAATTATATGAGGTGTGTTAAAAGCCAACTTGTGAAAAAGAAAAATATAGTAAGACCGACAAACGGCTGAATAAATTTAGTTTAAAAAATAACATAAAAAATATGTTGCTTATATTCATTACCACAGAAAATTTATTCTTTATACTTTATAGTAACCGATATTTTTGTATTTAAGTAAATTTACGAGAATTACATATTTTTCTTGTTTAAAAATACAAGCTAACAGATAATTTATCAAACAATTTTAGCTCATTATGGTCATGTATTGAATATTGGAACATTTTTGTGATTTTGTTTTGTATCATAATAAAGGTTAATGAGTGTTGTGTAAGATTTTCTTCGAAACAGATAAATATAAAAGAAGTTGTACAATATGATTAATATAACAAAGCTGGCTTGAGACATTGATAGAGCAGTTGTTGATAATTTGAGCTTAATAAAATGATTGTATCTACCATTCCTGTAGCCGAGTGGCTAACGCTTTTTTAAAATTTAATTTCTCATTCGGTTTTCGATGAAAAGCACGGATGTCCCGAGGTGCATATATTTCGTCCTGCTCATTCGATCCTAAAAATTAAACTAAGCAAGAGAGGTAATATAACTACGAGTCATTTCTTGGTCTCATCCATTTATCACTTTTAACAAGAAGTTTCTCCAAGAACTGGTTGTAACTTAGTCGTTAAACCTCTTTTTTTCTTAAGACAGAAATAAAAAAAAGATCAAAAAATCTATTTAGAAAACTGTTCGTATTGAAATTTGAACCCATGACTTCCGTAACTAAAGCCAACGACGTTGATCACTCGACTAAACAGGCGGCATTTTTATCTCTACCTCCGAGAAAAAAAGGTTAAGCGATTGAGTAAAAAACAGCTGTAGCACAACTTCTGTTGAAATCACTTTAGTATTATTATTTTTTTTTATTTAAAAATGTTAAAAATAGCTTATGCCAATGTTCTAAATATTTTAAATGCATAAATTTGATGAAAGTTTTAAAGTAACTTAGGATTAACTCAAGCAGAAATTATATAAAATACACATCCAAAATCCACATGTCCATGATCACAAATTTAATTTGAAAAAATGTCAAATTGACACGTCCTTGTTAGGGTTTAAGCCCAGATTCACCTTATCTCCAGGGCAAGGAATTTACAACTATACCACAGAAACCAAACGTCAAGAATCAACTAAATGCGTAATTGTTTGTTGATTAGTTTTAAATTTTTTAACACTTGATAGAAATTGCAAACTGTTTAACTCGTTACTTCAAATTTAAAAGACTCTAGTTTCACACTGACACCACAGAAACTCATACAAAATATTTGGTTAATTTTTAGAATAATTCATTGTTTTCCATTTTAATTTAGACATGAAAAAAAATATATCATAACAGTTTTTTTTATTATATTATAAAAATGGTCTTATATTGTTAAGTGGTGAGAGCTGAACTCTAGCTTAAGATGGGTCAGAGTTCAAGTCTCAGCAAGGTAATTTTCAATCTACTATTTGAAAATAAAAGCAACTTCCAAATAAGTGGTAAGTTGACTTATACAAGGATGTATATGCATTTTTATAATATAACAAAGTAATTACGAATGTTGACCGGAAAAATGAAAACATTGTGTGATAAATTTCGTCAGATTTTTGTACTAGAAAAGTTTTAAGAAAACAGTTTCACACAGTAGTGCTAACAAGGAAGCCCAGATTAGTATGATTAAAAATGGTAAGAAAGTAAAGTCATTCAAATAATTTGAACAGTAAATCGTTAATTTTTTAATCAAATTTAGTTGACAATTTGTATTAAAAAAGTTGACGTATTGGAGCATTTATTTTAAACAAGGATGAAATAAAATTGATATTTATAAGCTTACACATATGACGTATAATTTTGACACTACTTATTTGTGCAATGATTATTAGCCAAGAGTTTAAAAAGCGAAAAAATAACGAAGAAATATGTTAAATATTTTTTTGTTTCATTGATTTGAAAACGGATGTTAGATGGCTGAAATAAAATAAAAAAGCGGCAGCTTAAAATGAGTTACTCTGGCTACTTTATCAACTTTGCACAATATTGCCATCGCATCAAATACTCATTAACAAAATGCTAATTTATTTGACGTTTATTAGTAAAATGACAACACTGATCTCTATTAACGCCAAATCAATAGTTTTAATGCTTGAAATGAATTGTGTTTTATGAGGTCATTCGTTTATGTAGATAGTTGACATTTTGAATGTTGAATGTCAAACAATATTATGCTTCTAGTTTATTAAGACAACAAAAAAACGCTACAATTTTCTTCGTGTTCCAAATTTAAAACGGAACCCTTTCTTTTAAAGACTTAAGAATTTGCGCAATTGAAATGTTTACAATATCAATATATTTTTTTTTTAAATATGATCATTATTACAAATATATTTGAAATCTTGCAAACATATTAGTCTAATTATAAACGATGAAATTTTATTAAATAGCTTTCTATTAAAATATGAACTGAAAGAGGCTACTTATTTGTATAACAGAATAAAAATTTGCCGTATACAATAGGGTATAATTCGAAACACAAAATAAAACGATGGATGCTTTTGTAATAGACATATTAAAGTTTTTATCATATCTTTGTAAATAGCTTTTGTATTGACTTTGTACACCAAAGTCAATATTCATTCATTCATATTCATTCGTCGATCATTTTATTACACATTTTGCTATAATTAGGGCGTGGCGGCAGAAAACGATAATCAAAATAATGAAAAAAAAAACATTTGTGAACTGTTACTTTATCCAAACGCAGAAAACATTCTTTGGTTTTATAAGGATACAAAAATGAGAAAAGAAGTCCAGTATCTACATAAATTTGTGTTATATTGTGTCGCATGATATTTATATTCGTGTTAAATTAAAGCCAATATTATAACAAGAACGCTTTTTACAACAAAATATTTTATGTTTAAAATAACTAGTTTTATTCTATACAAACATATAATATATTCTACACTTTTTGATTTAGTAATTCAATTGTTTTTTTTTCTTTTCATATAAGTGTTTTGCCTAATTCGTTTACGTAAAAAATATTCGGAATATAGCATTGATTTTTAATAATTTACAAGGACAATTTTACAACTTAACCGTTTCATTTGCAAGTCGACTAACTTTACTCCTCTCTTTTATTTTTGTAAGTAGAAAATAAACGAAGCGCGTATTTGAAAAATTTGAATTCCTCGTGTCTTGATTAAATTAAAAAGTTATTTCTAATACAGGATAAATTTGCAAAAGTGAAAGAATCTTAATTGTAGATTAAATAGTAAAAATAACCAGGGCTGGGATGTTGGAGTCGGATTATTTTAATCAGAGTCGTGCTCGAAAATAACTTTTAACTTCGAATCCTTCTAAAAATGTATGTTCAAATTGCTAGAGTCAAAAATGGTGCCCCGGCATACGACACGTGTTTCAAGCTATGGTCGGAGTCGTTTTATTTTTCCACGGCTCTATAGCTCTGAAAATAAATAAAACGTTTTTAATTACACGACTATGGTCTCTAAATTAATAAGCTTGTACAATATAACTAAAGTTTAAGCGTTTGATGATTCACAAGTATTGTAGGATAAAAAATGCAAAACATCTTTCTACTGCATTAAGTTTATTCTAAGAATGAGATAATATTTTGATAAATATGTTTTATTGGTAGGAAATAATATCTGTTTGATGACTTAGCCTTTCGTGAAATGTCAGCGGCTGGTGATGAAAACGGTTTTCTTAGAAATACACAACAAGTGAAGGTATATGGTAATTTTTTTATACGCGTTTATTGGCGGAATAAATCGTGGATACGGCTCTGGAAATGGCCACTAGTGGCGGAGTGAGTATAGGGGCCGAGGGAGAAGTTAGGTTCGGTTGAGTGGATTGTGTGGTGATTGAAAAATAAGTGCGTCAGTCCAGATATATCGAAGGATACACCTTCAGGCAATCTCGAGAGCACTAA
Source organism: Himalopsyche tibetana (assembly GCA_030503985.1). Taxonomy (NCBI): domain Eukaryota; kingdom Metazoa; phylum Arthropoda; class Insecta; order Trichoptera; family Rhyacophilidae; genus Himalopsyche; species Himalopsyche tibetana. Next base: position 19,843,840 of record JAPJYX010000009.1, on the reverse strand, counting down.
AGGAACAAGTCATATAGTATCCGATTTCATTTTGGATTTTGACAAACGGCACGTATAGCCAAAGAGTAAAAAAAGGTATTTTTCGCACTGAGAGGTTCTATATTTTATAAGGCTATTTGTAGAATTGTATTTATCAGCGTGGTAATGAGCGCGACAACTAGGGGTGGGTCTTGGGTTTGCAACATTTTTTTATATCTCAAACCAGAGTGGTTGTTTTCTAAGCTTTAAGCACATCTATTTTTAATTTTTAAGCAAAGTAAAAAAATAATTATATTTATTTGCTATTGATTGAATAATTTTGAATTAAAAACTTTTCCTAAAATATAAATTGAGCAAATAAATAACAGTTAGTTGTGATAAAATGACATTTGGTAATATAGTCCATGGTCTTAATAATCCATAACAATAAAAGATAACATCGTTAAAAAACTAATTAAGCTCGATGTTATTATATTTTACGATAAATAACATTAGTTAAAAGTTGTAAAAAATTGGCTTTAGTGTGTTGAGCCAAAAATTAAAAAAATAAAGTAGTTATAAAAGTTTTGAAACTTACTAAACCACACAGTCCAAATTTTTAATAAAAACGAGTTGTCATGCTAACACAACTTATCATGTTAAAAAATAAACACATTTGCGTTAATTCCACATACTTTATTATAAATCAGAATCGGCTTCACTCATCACAGTTTTTGATTTTGAATTTGCTTATTTTCGATTTCAAATTAGTGAGATTTATGAGTAAGAGGTATCGTTAATTTAGTTTTGTAATATTTTCATTATTATTTCATCAATTGTTTGTTACCCCATCTTCAATATTACTCAATCGTGGGGCTATAATGCAAAACTTACTATTTCCAAAATGAGCGATATTGAGTGAGGTATGCAGATAAAGTAATTCACGCCTAAGAAATCGACTGGTCCTATTAGTTTTGATCATATTAAAATGTTTAAAAGACTGCCGTTTTCAAATAAGAAATGATATTTTTATGCAAATGTTATTTTATTTGTGTTATTATGTTATTTGACTCTACTGAAAATTTTTTTGTTTTGGAAATAGTACATTTTGCATTATAACCCCGCAATTGTCTATAAACGATCGATTTATATTTTTATATGTTGGGTATACTCTTAATCAGCCAAGCCAGTCATAATAAATAATGTGGAAATTGTAGAAAAAGTGTTTTATTTTTTAATATACTGCCATTCCATCAAGAGTTTCCAGCACCTTAAACGTGAAAACCTATCATTATGGTTCTACTTTTTGTATTCGTCAGCCAGGCTGTTTTCATGCGAAAATATGCTCTATAAAGCGTTACGAAAATTTCACAGATCGCAGAATACGCTGCCTTTGATAAGCAGAGAGAGACCACACCAGCGGCGTAGCCACCCTATGCAATGCATAAGGGCCCAGCGAAAAAGGAGGCCCAATCTACACAGACTTAACTCTGTTTTACACGGGTCCGTAATAACACAGTCCGTTAAAAAAAAACTAATGCTATATTTTTACACGAATTATTTGCTTCAGCACGATTCCTATAAAATAAAAAAAACACAGAAGCGGAAAACAGATTTCCTAATAACAAGGAAATCAACTACACTAGATTTCATTGGATCTAACCACATTAGACCTAGAAATTTCTAGCGATGAAAGTGATTTATGTCCAGTCACTCGTAAAAGCCTTCGTATATAATCCAGAACCGGTGAATAGTATTATAAACAATAATATGTTTAGTAATTTGCTTATTGAGTATAAATAATCACCTATTTTTACACAATTTTTTATGCTCCAATGTTATTATTTTGTCAAAAAACAAAGTTTTTTGAATGCAGGGATAAAATCTTAAATTATTGTATTCTATCATTTTTTTTACACTTTATGTTTTTTGTGGAACGTATCTACCGTTAAAAAAATTGTTCATTGTACTCAATATAACAAATTACCGTGAAAGAGGGGGGTTGCGTGACGTTTGTATGAGGGCATTAAATTTCTAGGTACGCCACTGAACCACACTACTCTAAATTGAGCTGTTTCCGCATTACATTATTTTAGATACATATTTAGAGTAGCGAATACAAAAGTGATTATATTTCTGGGAGTGATTTGGGTTGACTGACTGCTTTTTCCATAACTGAGCTAATTTATAATGAATGTTAACGATGCAGTTAAATTATATACAGTAACTCATATTGCCGGGTCAGTAGTGCTGTGGACAGCGTCGTTGGCTCCGTGACGGATCTCACGGGTTCGGATGCTAGTACGAATACCATTATTACAACCGATTTTTTGATTTCTGTATGATGGCATGAATGTTTGTGATGTTTTAAAATTCCCTTCTACTCTTCCAATCCAAAAAAATAGCTACTTAACTAACCACTAGTCCTGCTCTAGACCTGTCCTTTTTTACCTCTACAATATTCGAAAAAAAGAAAGGTTGAACAATTGAGTATGAACAAGAAAAACTTCTGCTTGAATACCTCCATTTGGAAGCTATACGCTTCATATTGGCAGCGGGCATGTGTAAAAAACCTCTTTTAGTTTTTTTTCTGTTAAAAATGGGTAGCAAGATAAAAAAAAACACTTACTGTACTGATTCTACAACTTTTAATAAATATCAGAATTAGTTTTTCTCATCACGAGCACTACCAACTGATCAAACTATATTATACATCGAAACGAGGTTGTTTATATGAATTAAGTAAAGCAAACAAAAAGGATTATACAAATAACCCCGAATAAGCAAAACTGGTCTAGATTTTTATTAAACATGTAGAATTGTAGCACATATAATATAATGCTTTTTCACTCAGGATTGATAGTGAACACCAAAAAGGTGACATGTAAAACGTATTTAATAATATGTAATTCTCTGTCATCCGTCAATTGTTTTGCTTTCTACATTGATAGGCCAGCATCCTTGAGTACCGTCGACTACATCCATTGAGTAGTAATCAAAGTTTGTCCAGGATACCTGAAATCTATTGGTCGGAAGAAAAGGCTTCTCAGAGGCTTCCGCCAGACTCAACGTCTCTCCACAACCTCTGACATAATAGAGGGCTTCCTTGTACGTTCGTTTTAAATTTGTACCTCGTATTTTTTTCAATTAGAGCATGTTTATAAAATGTTGATTAAGAGTCCATTATTAAAATAGATACAAAGCTATTTAAAAGTGATAACAACTAAAATAGTTTAACATCTGTTGCTCTTTTAAAGTTAATTTGCAAGATGCTTGGGTTATAAATTATTGAAAAGTTTGCGTAGAGTTCTGTAGAAACACAATATTTCTATTGTCAGGATATAATTTATAGAAAATACAACTTCCTATTAATTAATACAAGACTAGAACAACGCAGCGCTTGAAAATAATAAGCTTGGAAGTTTTCAAGCAAGTGCATTTGAGCATTGATTTACCTACAAACTTATGTGGGGAAACTTTCTATTTAAACATATTGAAAAAGTTTTGTTATGAATAGCATAACTATTAAAAAGTAAAACATAAAAATTAACAGAAGATAAATATATGAATTAAATAATTATAGTCGAATTGTTTTATAATAACCCATTGAAGATTTCGCAGGCAACGTATAGTGACAATATATATTTTTTTTTAACTAAAAAAAATATTTGACATTACAGCTTACGCTAATGCGTCAAATATTTTGAAGTTGAAAGATCATACGAGATACTCGATGAGAATTTTTGAAAGTCGCATGAGATTAACTCAAGGAGAATTGACTTCACAAACACCCATGTCTTAGATCTCAAATTAAAATTGAAAAAATCCAATTTGATACTGACTTTACCGGGAATCAAACATACACCCATCTGATCGGTAGAGCAAGCTCTAACCAACTAGACCGCAGCGGGCGACTTATATTAAATCCCTTTAGTGGTCGAGTGGCTTCGATCGCGGTGATCGTGGATTCGAATCCCAGTACTGGCAGTTTCATTTTTCAATGGATCAATGGATTTCTGTTCGAAGAAATGGATATAACAATTGCACTCGATGTAATTACATGGCGGGTTTGTGGTCAAGTGGTCAGCGTGGTTGGCTTCAGATACGGTGCTCACGGGCTTGAATTTCATTACAGGAAATATCATTTTGTTCATTAAATTTCTTCTATTACTTATTATATTTTATACAAACTCTCTTTGAAAAAAAAAGCTTGGTAGTCCTCGTACGAAAAATTATGTTGAGATAAACTCCATCAGAAGTATATATGCTACACATTGGGAGTGGACATAGTTAAATAAATAAATATTTGAATCCGTAAAATGCTTAAAAATTGACCTGGGCTTCGCCTACCATCATCAGCAGGCGTGTAAGTGTAAGGATGAACTTGAATTGTTTTTTTTTTGAAAATAAAGCATTTTTTTATATATTATACTTTTACAACAAGAGTTGACAGTTTACTGCTTAAAATTGATTTATTAAATAAATATAAAACATACCTTAATAACTTCACTAGCGTAAGCCACTCGTAAGGTATTTTTTTTCTTTTTTTATCTACGTCCGCTTCCAAAGTAGAGCATATGGCCTTCTAATGGAGTTATCTCAACAGAAGTGCTACTACGAAAACGGTTTATTACTCAATCTCTCAACCTCTCTTTTTAAAGAGATTAGTAGGGTTAGAAGGATAAAGCTAGAACAGGCTTAGTGATTAACTAATCGCTCTCGCTATGCCCAGTTATTAAAGGATTGTAGGAAAGATTTTTTATGTATCACAAACACCCATGCCTTTGAACAGAAATCGGAAATCGATCGAAAAAATGCACAAAATAATAATCATTAATAATATTTTATATCATACAAACTATCGCATTTCAGAAAATGCCATGAATATACAATAAACTAAAAAAACAAATTAACTTTAATATTCAATTTAACAACTCAGTATTGGCTAATGGTATTGATTTTATAACTTGGGGTCCGTTTAACGATTTTCTTGTTAACGTATAAAAGAGAGTTTAAAAGGTTTTTAATACTGTCGAAGAATATTTTTTGTCATAAATGTTTATGGACCTGTTTTATGTTGCCACTCAACTCTGACCGTAATGGTGATAACATAAAGACGAAGGGAAAGAGCGCTGGTATGAACCTATCGTGACATTATTGCCAATATCTTTTTGAATTAAATATGTACGTCATCATCATCATTATCGGAGACTTCTAAAGCTCGCAATAGTCTCGTTTCACTTCAGCGATAGAGTACACCACAGGTTAGTAATGTGTGAAAAAACTATATCATATTTCATGTGAAAGACAATTGATTGCAAATTCTAAGGTAAAATAAGTTTTCATTCCATTTTATTGTAGCAATGCTTATTGCAATCAAATTTAAATAAGATCTTATTTAGTAGTATATTTACCGTACTTTCCTAGTACGACTATTTTTATACTTATCAAATTTTAAAAAAGACAAGCTGTGCAACTTGATAAAACCAGCTTTTTTACATAGAAAGAGAATATTGGGAGCTTACGTTTAACATGACTTAATACAATGTATTTACTAGCAATTATTTTTACCCTTATTTATGCTTAATAATCTCTGTTTGTACGTTAATTCGTTTATTATTTTTTTTGTTTTTAGGAAAGATTTTAAATCGGTACAAACACATGATCAAAAATGAGGGGTTCAATTTTGTATGTATATGATATATTTTTCTTATGAGATTCTAAGCAATTCTAAGATGAGGTATTTTATTATTATAATTATTTTTTACCATGTCCGCTCACAATGTGGAGAATATGGATTCCTAATGGAGTTTATCTCAACATAAGTATTTCTACGAGAACTGCTTGTTACTTAGTTGCTCCACCTCTCTTTTTCCATAAATAGTAGGAATAGAAGGATTGAGCTAGGACAGGACTTGTGATTAGCTAATCACTCTCGCCACGCCTCGTTCATAGGATAGGATGTTGAGAGGGGGGAATTTCACATACATCACATACATCCATGCCTTCAAACAGAAATTCATAAATCAATTGAAAAATCTTTTTATAAAACTGTACGTACAGGGTTTCGAACTTGTGATCTCCATAACCGAAGCCAATAACGTTGACCACTTGACCACGCAGGCGACAATATATTTTTAATTAATTAATTGCACGGATATAATACTTCACATTAAATATTCTGTTTATATTGTTGTTATTTGAAGATGAATTTCATTTAATCTAACAACGCAGAGATGGAAATATTCAATTGGCTAAAATTCAATTAAATAAGTTGAATAGTATTATCTTGCCGTAACATACAAATTTAAGCGAAGATGTATTACCTTTTAAAAAATTGTTGTAAATTTTCTTTTTCTTGATTTATACAAACTAATATATAAAGTTTGCAAAAGTCAGATGGCAAATACAAGAAGCAACGGCGGATAAATAATTCGAGTAAGAATGCGTACCGCGTCTGAAATTTCGTTTTCATGTAAATATTTCGGGAGCATCTCGAGGGAGAGACGTATATGTGTGCGGAGGGTTAGTGGAAAACATTTTTCCATGGCAAAGGCTTTCGCGACGGAGAGCGCATCTGCCGAGGCCCACAAAGCCTTTCTTCAGATAAAGCTCTAAAAAGCTTTGATGTCTTTAGAGCAAAGCGGAAACAATCATAACTAGGAGGCACTCGTTGGATGTACGCAGTCGATTCGAGGGGTAGTAACTCCAGCAGTTAGCGCTGAATCGGTGTCGTCTGACAAGGTGGTACGGTCGCTACACGAGATCCGGGCTCAACAGACGGATACGCGTTCGTGTCTATTTGATAACACGATACGGTTTCAAAGACTTCTCACGAATTTGTATGGTACTAAGGTGTAAGAAAGTTCAATATATTACCTGAAGTCAATCAAATTTATTATATTATACGTTATCATGCTAAAAGCAATAGTGCAGAATAAACAATATCGTCTAGCGACAGTAAACATCAGTGATGTCTAGATAAGATAACATAAAAAAGCCGTCATAAAAAAGATTTGTCTCATAGAATATCTTACTTAATTATTAGACATGGTTGATTTGAACTATAAAATTGATCTTTATTTATATTTATTTACGTGTATTGATATCGCAAAGCCGTCAAAGAATTATAAGTTTTTAACATTTATCATATTTGTATTAGGAAGGTACATTAAAAGCTCAAAAATATATTTAATGTTTTCAGTGCTAACTTTGTGTAAGTTTATGAATACTTTTTAGTTCCATTAGTTGTATTACCAGATGATAAGTGTTTCACCTCTTTTAGATACTAAAGTATATCGAATGTGGAAAAGAAAAAGGACGTAACCCACAGTTTTTCCAAAACAGCTTTTTTCAATAATTACATTGTGTACAACTTGATGCACGTTCTATCAAAAGGATACAAGCTGAAAATGCCAAATTAGACTCTAAATTTAGCTTTAAAGATTGAAAAAAAGGGCCTGTTGCAACCAGGAAAAAGGATCCAAAAAAAGGTTTTTCTTGAACAATTTATGAAATAAATATTAAGCTATGTCAATAAAAGCCCAGTTTATTAGTCAACGTGCACTTCAAAGTTGTGTATATTTCATAATTTGTCTTTGGAATAAATCATCAGAAAACGTTTTTTGGGTCTCCTGTACAATTTGTTATGCGTGGGTTATGTAGAAGCGAAATGCCAACTTGAATAAACAACGTGCGATGTGTGTTAATATCTAATTTTATTTCATATTTAATTTTATTATAAATATAAATTTTCATTACGGCGTGAGATACATACATTTTGTCCATAAAACCAACGTACACGAATAAAAAAGTTTTTAATAAGTGTAAAAGTTTATAATATTATTAAATATTTAGTGGAGTTAGAAAACTTTTGTCTGAAGGTTATAATTACTCTTAAAATGAAGTATCAAACAGTTTTTTCAATTTATTTTACCGTAATCCAATCTTTAAAACTCGTGCTTAAAATACAAAGAATTTACTTGCAAGTTTAAATGTATTACAAATATATTATTATGTGAAGGTTTGCCGAGATTCGTAGTGGTATGACACTTTCAAAGTGCATTCAGTAGTGCAACGGGTGCATCGAGAAGCCTTTAAGGCCTGTATTGTTAGCTGGTATTCTACCATCAAAGGAGTGCTCGCCTCACAAACAGCCCCCGGGGGGATGGACCTAACTGGCGACGTCACTTCTGTTTTACCTTGCGCTTCCATTGAAGTGCTTTGCCAGAGGCAAGTTTGTACTAGAAAATCTTTTTCTTCGAATAATAGCGTTGTCAATCAGTATACGGTATTTTTCGTTAGAATTAAGTTTTTATAAGGTTCAAAATGGCAGTGTTTGGTTTCATAAGAATTATGTTATAATAATTTTATCATTTGAAGATTGTTCTCATAAATAATATATTTAAATTACATAACAAATAATATTGGTTAGTTTTTGATCATTAGGTACAACTATGGTAACATTTCATTATGAGTAAAAAAATGGTGACACATGGGCATTGATCTACAAATTAGAAGACTATTTCCGTAACTGTGATATAAATATTTATAAATGATACCTTTTTTTTAAATCCATGTCTTATTCCATGATGGAGCATATGGCCTCCTTAATGAGGTAAAGAGGATCTGAACTGTTTTTATTCTATAATAATCGCTTGTTACTCAGATGCTCAACATCTCTTTTTTCGAAAATGCAATAAAAAGATTAAGCTAGGACGGAACTAGTGGTTAGCTTATCGGTTCCACTATGCTGTTATCTTAGAATTGGAAAGGAAGAAGAAAATTCTTAGCGATTACAAACAAAAGATTAACTGATTGAAAAACTGTTCTTACTAGGGCTTAAGTACGTGATGCCTGTCAAAAAATTCATCGACGTTGACCACTGTGCCACAGACCCGAAAATTCAATATCTATTTAAAGACGACATACATTTATATATATTATATATGCATGTGTCAGAATTAGAAAAAAATTTTAATGCTGTAAATTTTCAAAAGTATTATCATTGCATTAAGCTTTTTAAAATTGAAAATTAAGCTGGCATTAAAAATCCATCGAAAACTTCATTCGAAATCCTGTTTTTTTTAATCGTTGAATCTGTTATTAAACGTTTGGATAGAGTGAATTTTTCTCACGGTTGATATTTCAATTTGCATTTAAAATTTAAAATTAAGTGTATTGTAATTGTTTTATTATATTGCCATTAAAAATCACACCGATCAGGATTTAGAAAACATGACGGATATATATCGACTGTGGAAAGGAAAAAGGACTTTACAGGAGGCGCTAAAAACGTGTTTTGATGATTTTGGTACATATGAAAATTATGAATTATACACAACCTTAAAGTGCACGGAGACTTCTAAACTGGTGTTTAATTGACATAATCAAATATTAATTAAAGAAATTGTCTATGAAAAGCCTTTATTTCAGTATTTTTTCTTGGTTTAAACTTTTTACAAGGTCATCTTTATCAAACTTAAAAGCTTAATTTAGATACTAATTCGACATTTGCAGCTTAAATCATTTTAATAAGACGTGTATCATGTTTGATACATTGTGATTATCGAAAAAAACCTCTTTCTAAAAACCTGTTGGTTACGTCCTTTTTCCTTTCCACAGTCGATATATATAAATATAGAGCATAATAAGATCCGCGAAATTTATTCTTAAGCTATTTTTTTCTAAACATAAACTGCCGTTTATGTGCAGAACTTGTTTTGAAGTTTATGAGATTTTATGATGTTTAAAAGTATTAAAAAAAGTAAGTTAAAAACTAGATTTATTCAAAACAACTTTATAAATGCGTGATAAGTAATCGAGTTACATCGATGCTTGTTCAACATTTTTTTCTTACGTTCCATATTAGTTAAAAAAATGGAAAGTGAAAAAAACTCAGTTTTATTTTATTTACAATTTTTCATTGTCTTTGTATAAATATAATATAATGATAAAACTCCTTCAGAAACGACGCCTAACATGCAAAAACTGTATTTTATTTTCTATGATATTTGTATCGCGTGAATGTAAATATATTCTTATAAACTTCACTGAATTTTATTAATACGAATATTAATAATATATCACCCATGAAGTCCCTGGCATGCCATTGCGCAATATCGTTCAGCTTCTTCTTTAGTGTTCTAAAGCAAACAGTTATTTATCTTTGGTTTGCAAATCTCGACTACCCGTGAACGCTTTCCTGTAACAATGGCGTTTGAATGCATTCGGAAAAATCATAATTGGACGGGTTGTGAATAGATATTTTATTCAGGTCTATTGTGTCAACACTTGTTTATCTGTGGCTCATTAAAACGTGTTTGATATGATAATCAAATGAGTTGTTTCCATATCATTTCCATAATTTAACATTAGAAGTACGATGAAACAGTAGTATATATTATTAGTGAAGATTGTATAAGATAAAATAATCCAAAAGGTAATCCCATATATTAAATCTCATGATTCAACCCAGAGTTTTTTTAATATTATTCATCTTATTAAAAAAAAATATACTTATTTGTACTAATTCTTTTTTTAATAAGATCCGGACCGGTTTCACTTATTACGAGAGTTATCAATTGATTAGATTATACAACGTTACAGTGTTGTTTATATAAAATAAAATTAATGGAGTGTTACAAACAATTGGTATTGAAAAGAATTTCAAATAAAGGTACAAAATATGAACAAGTGTCACTAAATTGACTAACATTAAAATGTCTATTACCTCTAAAATATAATTAAAAAACTCATCAAAGAATAATTAAGCTAAAGTTGAGACAAACGGTAAATTTGACAATTATTATCTCGGTAATTTTGACAAATTAATTAATATAATTAAATTAACAACTAAATGATGATGTAACTATTCAAAAAACACAGTATTCCTTAGTACTACTACTGCTTTTATTTAATATCGCTCATGATCGAAGCCGGATTTGATATTTTTATATAAAAGTGGAAATAGTCCAAAGGAATGTTGTTGTTTTTTAAGTAATGCCTTTCCATCAAGTATTGACAGTAAACACCCTAAAAGTAATGATGTTACTTCTTCCGGGTAATAATAAACATTCAATTAGTAAGATTTTTTAAAGCCGACAGTCATGAGGATCGAGGAAATATTATCATTAAATTAATTGTTGTGATTTTAATTTGAGTACTAGACTCCTTCATTGAATGTTAGATGGACATATCACTTGAATCAAATTGAACTTGTAAGTGTTAAAAGAAAAACGGCGATCAACAAAACGTGGCGAAGAAATCCGTTTATGGGTTGAACCAACGAATTCAATAAATATTTTGAAAGGTGAATGCTAGCTGCAATGGACCGACAAGAGTGGATAAAGCAGGACCAAACCGATTGCAATAAATGATTGATAACGCTTGCGGCGTCCGCTTTTATATTGTGATTCAGTTTTAAAATTCAGAATGAATGACGTTTATTTTACAATAAAGTCCGCGAGAACGATAGCCGTTTGATGTTAAATATTTACAGCATGATAACTATTTGATTATCGCATATAATTTCTTGTAAAATTGATGTTTGATGTCTTACGATACCAGTAATATTCACGTACTTTTACATGTATTGATAGAATTGGCATTTGATTAGCAGAACTGCATTGTAATACGCTAAAAATATCAAAGTATTTTTTTACCATGTCCGATCCCAATGTGGAGCATATGGACTCCTTATGGAGTCTATCTCAACAGAAGTGTTTCTACGAGAAATGCTTGTTACTCAGTTTCTCAACCTCTATTTTTCCAACGAGAGTAGGAATTGATGGATAGGGCTAGGACAAGACTAGTGGTTCACTCAGCCCCACATACGACCAAAGTAGTTATACAAAATTAAAAAAAATACTTTTTTATGAAATTTGTATAGCTGTTTCGGCTTATGCCATCGTCAGAAGTATGTTTAAGTCTGCATTTACTCAGCTATATATACTGGCTTAGAAGAGATACACAATTCATTTTGTTATTTTTAAAAAAATGTAGAACCAAATATTTGATATTTTTTTAAAAGTTTTTATTCTTGTTTGTGTTTTACTCTTCACATGTGTATAAGCGTGTAATGGACCTGTAGTGTACTGATACATATTTTTGTATAAAGAATAGTATTTTAGACGAAAATGTTATCGTGCTCAACTAAAAAAGCTTTAAATTATTAATTAAATGTAGCACATGTATTAAAAAAATGTTACTGTTATAAATCTAATTTAAAAAGTTACATTTTAGTAATTGCTATTATTTAAATAGTAACGTTTCAATTTCGCAAGCTTTCTGTAGAATGAACAAACAATTTTGTCAATAGTTTAAACTATCGGTAGAAATATCAAATGGCTGAAACAAATTAACCACAATAATGATAGTGCGTGGTTTCCATATTTGAAGAATAATTTCAATAAATTTGAGCAATGCGAGGGAGCTCACAATGATAAACATTGTTTAGTTTGTATTTTAGCACCCAACAAAGTTTAAAATGTTGTTCTAATATTAACAGAATTTAAACATACAGACGGTGAAGAATTCAAATAATAATTAAAAACCAATCATAGTCATATATAAAAAAAATAGTTAACAAGTTTGGTCTATTGATAATAAAACATTTCTCTTTTCGTTGTTGTATTTTGAAAAATATATACGCCACAAAGTATGGAAGTGGAACAAACTTGGTTTATAATATTTATCGATTGACGAGTTCAATGTAATAAATATTAATTTGTGAATTAATGTATTGACATAATTATGTACAGTATTTTGTTTTTGATCAAATATGTAATGACCTACTTTTTATTGAAACGGACAGAATTAGTTTTCGTCAGCTTGTAATTTTCTTCTAAGCTATCAAAGTATTTAACGAGGACAATAATATAGAAGATGACACTTATTTACAAGTTATGCGAAACAAAAGAACGGTTCAAATATCACATGATAGACTTGTGTGAGTAAATTAAAGGAGATACTAAGACAAAGTAAATTTAATGGTTAAATATTTTAAATAATTTAAGAATATAAAAATCAGAATTCATTGAAGTCTTATAAAGATAAAATAAACCACTATCACAATATTATTCAAACATAGAAACAATAAGCGAAAATCCAACACAACAAAATAAGCCAATAATTTTATTGTTAGTGTTATCTTAAATTTTATAAAGTTCGATTGTTTTTTTACCAAACACTCTGAAAATTCAGAAACAGTTCAAAATAAGTTCTCAATAGAAAATATTTTTTTAATACTATGTTCACCTTGAAAGTGTTGATATTTACAATCTTTTATGATTTAAATAAAATTGTTTCTATATATCGACTGTGGAAAGGAAAAAGGACGTAACCCACACATAGCAAATTTTACAGAAGGAACAAAAAAAATGTTTTGATGATTTTAGGCCATATGCAAATTACGAAACATCCACAAGCTTGAAGTCTACGGAGACTTCTAAGCTGGTGTTTAATTGACATAATCTAATATTAATTTAAAAAAATCTAGGAAAAACCTTGATTTCATTATTTTTTTTTGGTTTTAATTTTCACAAGCTCATCTTTTTTCAAACTTAAAAGCTTAATTTAGATACTAATTCGGCATTTGTAGCTTACATCCTTTTGATAAAACGTGTATCAAATTGGATACATTGTGATTATCGAAAAAAAGCTGTTTTGAAAAAACTGTGGGTGACGTCCTTTTTCCTTTCCACTATATGTAATTAAAAAATATAACTGTTCTTTTATATTACAGTTGAGGTGAGCGATGTCAGTATGTGGCAAGGTCTTTTTGCTTAATAATTTTATTAAAAACGCGTTAAATACAGCAATTAAGCAAGTTTGTGTGTCGAATATGGACATTGGGCAGGTATTTTTGAAACGATTTACTGCTATTTTCATGGCACTTATCTTCCAAATGAATCACATCAAACAACGCAATACTCCTATATCAAACGAAAGAAAACAAAATGCCCGGCGTTTTAATCCGTAACACATTTATGTTCGTCGATTTTTTGTCCAAAGACTCAAGCCCGTAAGCTCCCCTATATCAATCTTACATGACATAGTTCAATTTTCAAAACATGAAATATGTATTATATTTAATACTGTTTTGTGTTGTGCAATTGGGAAATTAAATAAATATAACAATATTACATTTAAAGTATTAAATTATGCAAAAAAGCATTTTGATTAGTTATAAAACAGAACATTGAATTTATGGGGAAGTTTAATATATGATTGACAGATACTATTATGGCGCAGTGGTTAGCGTTGTTGGCATTCGTGCCAGATCTCACGGGCTTGAGTCCCAGTACAAACAGCATTTTTCGGTCGATTTATCGATTTCTGTTCGGAGGTATGGGTGATTTTGATGTCTACAATTTCCCTCCCATCTCTCCGATCTTTCAATAACCGGGCGTAGCGAGAGCGATTTGTTAACCACTAGTCCTGTTTTAGCATTATTATTCTATCCCTACTATTCTATTTGGAAAAAAGAGGTTGAGCGACTGAGTAACAAACTTCTTCGTAGAATTTTTTTTTGTTGAGATCCCTTTATTAGGAGGTCATATGCTCTACATTGGGTACGGACATGGACAAAAAAAATTGTATGTAAAATTTCACACGGCTTATTAAACGAAAAAGTTGTCGCCTTGCTATGCGGAAATATACCAATGAATATATTTTGATGGTGCTGCCTGAATGACTGTCAAATATATATAACATACATTTGCTTGAAACTAATACTTAGCCTTTTTAACTTCTATGTTTAAAAGCATTTAGTAATTAATTGCTTCATTACATCTTAAATTCAATTAAATCAATTAAATTTAAGCATTTTGTGTCCAGTCGCATCAGGGAATCCTACATGTCTACCTCGGATGTATTCCATTGTCCTGAAATACCGCTGATAACCATAGTAAATATTTTAATAATAAAACACTTAAATGAACCAACTCCACAATTTATTTATTAGTATCACGACCAGTTTCACTTATCAGGAGCATTTTCGACTGTTCATTGATTACAAAACAGTGTTTCATTATTTAATATAATGCTTTTCCAACGACTACTGACAATGAAAACCTTAACCCATGTCGTATAATTCCTTTGTGACCATGTCTTCTCCCAAGATCGAGCGTACGGACTCCTAATGGAGAATATTTTAACATGAGCTGATCTACGAAAACTGTCTGCTGCTTAGTCATTTAGTTTTTTTTTTTGGAGAGAGAAAGTATAAACCTGAGGCTGTACTAGATAAGTAAAGGAATCAAGAAAAGAAGGACATATTATCCATGTCTTCGAACTTAAATCGATAAACAGATTGAAAAATAAATTAAAGAAACTGCTTGTACAGTAATTTTGTAATTTTCTTAGTACTGCACTGTCGTGGTAATTTGTTCGAAATGTGATCAAAAACGGCTCAAAGAAAAAGGAGAATTAGTCGGAGGTATATATATGTATTTAATATTTTCAATATTTAAATAAGTTCTATGCCTAAGAAAAAAACTTAATTTTTGATTGCTTACAAAGCAAATAACCATAACCTTTTTGAGTTAATATAAAACGATTCAAAGTCTTTCTTAACAAAGACTCTTCTGAATACATTTTTTTAAACTTAAACTAGCAATAAAAATAAATCTATCGCAACGTTATTTAATACCAGAGATTTTATTTGATTATTTCAAATGATTTTTATTTAGATTGCTTACATTTTCTTTACGGTGTTGGCTTTTTTGACTAAAGATGAGAAAATCGATGAAATTTTCCTTATTTAATGATTCTTATTAAAATAACTTTATGGAAGCTTTCATTATGTTAATAAGTTCTGTTACCTAGTGCTCACCATCTTTAATTATGTGTAAACTGGAGTCATGGGCTTGAACTCCAGAACGAAAACGTTCATAAAATGTTTTTACGATCGTTCGTAGAGAGAGTGATATGCTGGCCGCAAGAACTTTTCTGGTACTATTGTTTTTGCTTACCATGCACTAATGAGCTCCTGATTCACAAACAGTTATCGTAAACACAATTTCCGTTGAAATGCTTTACATGTAGAGCGGACAAAAAAACGATAACGTAAATCTCTTCATAACGTGTCGTATATTTCAAGTTGTGTTGAGTGTAAAACAAATTGGTTGTCTTCGATAACGCAAAAGCAATCAAGGAAATAAAAATTAAATACTTGTTCTTGGCCAGATACAGAGCTGCATGTAGCCGATATTTAAATTTGCGTTGTAATGTGCAAAAGAAGGAAAATATTACTTACTCACCCATTTAGTTTAACTGGAATTAAGTATCATGTGCATCCGTATACTGAAAGTCCTTTGTGGCAGTAGAGTTTAATCTACATCGCGTTGAATAAAAAGGAGAATCAAGAATATCTCATTTCTCATCTTAATGAATTGAATGTCTCAAATAAAGTATTGATTGAATTCAGGCTGGCATGGCCTATAGAGCCCGTTTGAAGACATTGCAGTTAACAGTTCTGCCCGTTTGGCATAAATCTCAGCACAGTTGAACAATGTGGGACTAGCATCCCGATGGTGCAATTTGGACTTAAAACCAATTTGTAAGCCAAAATAGTTTACTGTTAAGCTTTTCATGGTCGGTTATAAACTGGAAATCCAAGTGCCCAGGCTCAAGACTCTTCATCTGAAGCGCCCAGATTACATCCGTAAAGAGATAGGTTAAACGCTATTCGGTGGATGCAGAGCATCAACTTTGCTTGGCTTCTAATAATGTTTTATAGGCCAGCTTATATACAAATAACTTCAGTTAACAATACTAAAATTCTTTCGTTCAATTTAATAATACATATTTTTTTTAAACAGGGAAATTTGTTAATTGTACACAAAGAAATTCTTTTCTTCGAGCCAAAAGATATTGCTTTATAGAATTAATTTGTCTTTATTAAAACATTTTCAAATTATTTTTCTAAAAGCGGCTTTATCAACGAATAAAAAAGATTCACTAATGAAAAAATATAACAATACAAGAGATATAAAAAAATTAGCTATTAATGACTGGCAATTCTGCGGCAAAGCTCATTTCTTTTTTCCGCTACCTTCTATATTACCGATTCAGTTTTTTACAACCCCCTCTGCCCTCTCGCGATACTCCCGCATAGCAAGCCTCCCCTTCCGCGACTCATTAATCTTTCAATGAATACAAAAGAAAAGTGTGCCACGTAGCGATGTGATTCCAACAGTCTAGTATCATTCGTGCAGGAAAAACATGCAACTATAGGAGCTTTTGTGGATACATTAATGGAAAAAAATCAGGATAAGATAGGCAATACCATATTTATATTTTGTTATAACCATGTTTGATTTCAATGTGAAGCATATGGAATATATCAACATAACATGTTTTATGAGAAATGTTTGGTATAAATCGCTCAACCTTTTTTAAAAGAAGATAGAAATAAAAGAATAGTGCTAGGAAAGACTAGTAGTTAATTAAGTACTTTTGCTACGCTACATTTTTTAAGGATCAGATGACGGGTGGAAATGTAAATAACACAAAAACCAATACTTTTATACATCTTTTGAAAAATTAACTAATGAAAGGTTTCTTTCTTGTGTGGATTTTGTTAACAAATACAATAGGACAAACACTCAAAAGCGTTGATCACTTGGCTAATGGCCCGGTAGATTTTAAATAAAAGATCACCTATTTTTCAACTGCTGTTTGATAATCATACCGTTATCATGTTTGAATTGAGTATAAAATTGCTGTTCGCATGCCAGTTCTTGATTCTCTACAATTTTATTTTAAAATACAAGTTGTTAGAGATATAATCACAAGGTGTACAGAAAACATTACTATTTATCTGTTTACATTAACTTGCATTTTAAAATGCATATCCTTCTTTATATGCACACATGATAACATTTCAGCATGTTACCTCCGATGGAAGCGTAATAAAACATTCCCGTGGAGGTATCTAAGAATCCACTTTACCGGATGGTTTAAATGTTCACATGTGACGCGTGGAAGCCAGGGATGACACACGAAGAACGTCTCGCAAAATGAGAAAACTTTTTAATTGCATGCTGGTTTACTTTTATTTCAAAGTCACTGCGATACAAAGACTCCCTTATAATACCAGTATGTTTTTTTTCTTCATAGAACATTTCAACAGAAGTTTACCGCAGCTGAATAAAGGGCAGTTTGATAATATTGTACGCCCGGTGTAGCATAAGTCATAAGTGCGAATTATTTTTTCACAGATTTATGATTTTACAATATTTATTTTAATTTCAAGAACTACACTTGTGACATTGATGCCTCAGGTGCAAAGGCCTATTTAGCACACATTTTTATATCTCATTATTTAGAAATTGCGATATAAACCTTAGAGTGTTTACAATCAATTGTTAGTGTATTGATAATTTGATATTATTTAATTAAGATCAGTACCAGTATTGTTCATCGCAAGCGTTTTCAACGGATGACACTTTTAATATAGCACAATATATTTAGATTAATAATAGTACTTAGAAGTTCTAAAGGCTTTTTTTTTATCAAATCAACGAGATTTTTGGCGTGTGTGTTTGTAATGAATTTTCTAGTCAAGTTGACATTGAGTGACATATACAAATTCTCATCGAGGTTATCTCGTATGATTTTCCATTTACAATAAAATAAATGTTTTAATACCAAACATTTGAAAATATATCTATATATGTTTTAAAATGTCAATAATTTTAGCTGTGTACAAATATTTGGTTAAATGTAAAGTATTTAGACTCTATGTGATCGTTTAAACATAAATTTACGGGTGCTGGTTTTTCTTAAGTTTTTAATTTTTTTATTTTCAAATTATGTACATTCACATTATTTTTATCACTAACGACCCAGGTTTCGCCTTTCGGCATCTTCAAACATTAAAGTGCACGGATGGATTTGAATTGACGTTTCATAAGTAAGTGTATCGTGTTTATAAAAGAAATAAATGTACCACCAATGATTTGATTTTAATGACGTTCATCAATGAGATTGGGAAATCTGTAATCTTTGTAGGTTTTTGCAATTAAATGTTATAATCGATATTGTAGGCCTTTACACCTTTCATAAACGATGTATTCTGTAGCTCTTAAAATGTTCTTGGTGTTTCATTTTTTTACCAGACATGCTGAATAAGGTAATTACAAATTGGTAATATGCATATTTCGAAAGATAAATAAAATTAAGATTACTATATTTTTGATGAATTTGTCGATATTCGTTTTTAATATAAAATTAAAAACTGATAATTTCCTTTTACACAGGTCGAAAAGCCAAACATATTTTATATACATACTCATTGATATGATATTCTAATATCATATCAATGATGGATATTTTAATATCTTATGGATATTAAAATATCCATTTTTTCTTATTTTAATTATTAAGATTTTAGTCTTATTATAAATTGACGTTTACAATTTAATAAAAGCAAAAACTAAACATTGTTTTGCTGGTAACCCTTTCAGGTTGAAGAAAAATAGATCATTTTAAGTATCGGTCGGAGGAATGGCAAGTCCCGACCAATAAAACGTAATGTAAGAAAGGGGATGAAAAGAAAATATTGCCTGAGTTACCTTGGGATATGATGTCACCCCGTCCTACTCAGGCACCCGAATCGTATTGTTTGAACGAAGTCAGGGTCCTTTCTACCGTAATGTTACAGCTAAATCCCCCAGCAAAATGTTAATTGTGGAGATTGTGATTTATGATTTTTAGTCACCGCTCTCATGTTTGCCATGGTATTGTTGTAGTAAACAGATTAGTTACTTGCAATTTAATTTTAAAATTATATTAACGTTGAGAAACTGTTAAGTTATTATTTTAGCAGAAGAAATACGCGAAATCTAATGAGACATTGTTATCAATACTTATATTATATTTTAAGTAATATCTTTAGTAAAACTTTTAATCTATGTACATATGATAGCGGGCAACTTTACATGCGGTGAAGTGGTTTTGTATGATTCAAAAAATAAAATAAAATGTAAAAGCTTTTTCTAGTTTTAATCTTATCATTATGTATTTGTTTTTTTAAACTAATATATGTATGTAAATATTTATTTTCACATCATTTCCTCTCCTCCCATCCTTCCGATCCTTTAATACTTAGGTGTAGAAATAGCGATTAGTCAACCAATAGTCCTGTTCTAGTCTAGAATAACGAGGCCATATGCTCCACATTGGGAGTGGACATGGATAAAAAAATAATATTTATTAGATATAAAAATTTGTTTGATTTTGTAACTTTCCATTAAAAATAGTATTACGTGGTTATCAGTTTTTAATGAAAAAAGGTTCCTCAAATTAAGTTGTTTCAAGTTTTTGCATTCGAACGAACTTAAAAGATTCTTTTACGACGTGAAAACATAAAATTATTATCTATCACAATTTAAAGTAATATTTCGAAAAATCAATGATGGTGCTTAAGTCATTATCACCCATACCTCCCCTCGTTATACGAAAACAATTTTACAACAAAGCCCCCCTATCCAATATCAATTGGGGGGGATTTTGATTTATTGGACACACAATAATTTTTACAAGGGCGTTAATCACATACAATATCTTTACAGTAAATTTATTATTTCATTACTTAGCAAGGTAGGGTGACAATGATTTTACACATATCAAAATAAAAACGGAATTTTTATTAAAAATATCAGTATGATTGACAACAGAAAGTCTGATTTCTGGACACTTGTCATTAATTGATTGAACGAACTAAAAATTAATCCTAATTCAATGTTTTGAGTAAGATACAAATATTGACTGTACTAATTACAAATCAATTACTTACATAAGGTATGGTAAATCGCCAAGGAAAAAAAATCAACGATATTGATCAGACTATCTTATTTAAATTTTATGTCTGATGTTGCTTCTTAAAAAGGCTAAACACGTGTCATATTTTGTAACATAACACATCAAATTTAATTTTATATTCAAATTTATCAAGTTTGTTTTTCTCCTAATTGAAAGTGATAATGTTCCGAATCATCTGTAGCCGAATCCAGCGAAAACAAATGTCAACTTATAATACGTGTTTCGTTTGTTTGTAACCTTTACAATAGTTTTTCTGAAAATGTGAATGAAAAAATAAAGCAAAACACGTGTCATTATTTGTAACAAAACCTGTGAAATAATTCATTTATCAAATTAAAGTTCAAATTGATAATTTTATTATATGTACGGCGGTAATTTTTTTAGCTTGTTTTATTCAATAAGATATGTACAAATGAAAAAAAAATATTTGACATAACAGCAGCAATTTTCCCGAAGCCGATTAGTACAATTTTTATTATGGCTTTATTTTTACATCTCTGAGTCGTCAAATGTTTGAATATCTGACTAGAAAAGTTCACGTATAAACCTTTAAAATGACTCATGAATTTGTATTTTCATATAAGTCTGTATTGTTTTACAACACACTAATTCAATACTAAAAATGAAGAAAATATAACAAAGAGATTTCCATGAGCCTTATCAAGATTCCTTGTATTACTTTTTTTCTAGTTTTACATTTGAGTACACACCGCTTTCCAATTGTCAAACTATGAAGTAAGTATTTCAGCGGAAAGGTTACCATTTTTTAAATAAATTTTAATATCTCCTATGTAAAATTAAATGTGTAATTATGTAAAAATAACAGTTTACGTTTTGATCCTGTTAGAAACATACAACGTCAGATTGCAAAATAGTTTTTACAGTAAGACTAAAGGGGAGCCGGTAAATTGCTCGAATTACAAATTATTTGAATTGCTTGGTTATTTAAACGATTTTTCACGAATTTTTCTACGAATTTCATTTTTATCTTGTGCGACACTTGTTTAGAGAGTGAAATATAAAAATAATTTTCGTAAGTATTTATTTTAACCGTGTTCGCTCCAAATGCGGAACATATAATCTTTTAATGGAGTTTTTCTCAACAGAAGTGTTTCTACAAGAACTGCTTATTAATAAGTTACTCAAACTGTTTCTATATATTTACAGAAAACATAGACTAGGGCTAAGACAGAACAAACGAACAGAACAAACGGAAACAAATTGATTATCTTGTTATTCGAGCAATTTACATTCGAGCAATTTACCGGGAACCGACTAAAGAACCGTTAGATATCAAATATCTCTTGTTACAGATCGCTGAGTCATTCGAAAAGTATGAACATATTTGTTTTATATAGATAGAACTTGGATATTTGAAAATTTTTGCACGGATCTTGGAAACCTAGACTTACATAAAGCTTAATATAGCAAAGTAGAGCTTTTCTAATAGAATACATAAGCTGGAACCGTAGCAAAGAGCATATCGTAGAGCCTTTAATGCTTTAGCTTCTACAAGAATTTGTCAGCGAATCATTTGAAATTTATCGTGGGAAAGAATAAGTGTCAAAAAATATCAGTGTTTTTTGATGATAAAATTTCGGGAAATTAAGTAAAATCATTTTGTTATTCCAGCAGTATCATAGCAAAGCTATACATTTTTATTTAAATAATATTCAAAAAATATTTTTTTAACGTCAAGTTCACTGAAAAAAGATTAAAACTATTTAACATATTTTATTTTCAATCTAATTAAATTTATTTTAGCTTAAATTTGTGTCATTTCATTTTTTTAAAATCAGTTTTCACATCTTATTTGACAGATGGGCCAACTTATTCATTTTTCAATTGTTTGCAAATTGCATAGATAAAAGTGCTCGTAAAAAAAATCTCTGTTTATGAATTAAATTGTAATTTTTAATGTAATTCAGGCGTAAGTTATACAAATATACTTGTAATTTTTACTGTCGGAAGGTATTTTTTTGAATTATTTTCTATTTAATAATACACTGAATATTTATTAAAATGTTCTGATTTCTAAATAAAAACGTATGAATTACGTAAACGCTTTATGTCCATTACTGACATATTAATATTAATATAGTGATGATTATATTTTATACCAAAATCTTATATTAGTAATACGCTAATAGAAAATTCTTTTCTTTCTTTACAGATTACCATTCCTTGGGTGATGTCATCATGGTGAATTCGGGAAGTTAATTAATTGTCAGAGCATTTTTTATTCGCACCAAGGTCCCAGAAGATTCATACGAAAACACATATGCAATCAAAAAAATAAAATAAAGAGACGTGCAAAAATGGCAGATCGGTCTCATCGGTCTCCAGCCTCCCCGATTCCACATTTCAAAGTGGTTTTTATTTAACCGCCGTTCCCCTCCATCATATGAGTATGTGCGTCATATGTGCTTTATTGCGGAGGATTTGTTAGGGAGTATGCCAGGGTTACACGATATTTGAAGCTTTAATTTATTAAAATCGTATCAAACTTAACGACCATTATCTTGTCTGTGTAAATTTTGAAGGAACTAGTGTACGCTAAGCACGGAAAACAAGTCACTTAGGCTTAAATCAAACAGGTTAAAATAAAATTGTTGTCTTCGATTTCTTCTTAAAAATTCTTTAATTTGTGTCGTATGACTTTATATCAAAAACAAATAAATTGCTGTCTAATTTATCTATTGTTGAAAAATCTATTTTAGAGTCTGAAATCGTAGGTTTCTTTTTTTTATATTATAATATTCTTTAGTGGTTGGTATTCAGTGATTCACATTCACTTCAACGATTGAAGCTTTTGGGTTCATTCGTTCACTACTCATGTGTAGTATGTATACAATTGAAGAATAACTGTGAAATATAGGTGTTTTATAAAAAAAGGATACTAAGATATTTTATCTATTTTTATCAAACGATTTGGTCACTAGCTTTAAATTTCATAAATCTCTAAGCTAGATGATTTATAATTTAAACACAAATATTAATTGTATTATTATAATATTGTTACGATGTTAATAAACTACTGTTCATATTAACGTTAGTAAAGTGAAGTAAATAAAGTAAGTAAGTTCATAAAAAAAACCGGGCTTGATCTTAATAAATAATATTGATATATTTTTTTTTATTATTTTTTAATAAAAGTGATTGTTTATTTTCTGTAAAATGTTTGAACATATATGTATTTTTTGTATCTTAGTTGAAGTCAGAAGCAAAGTGGGTAAACAAAATTACAAACAAATATTTTGTAAAATCAGTAAAACATAAATTGAAGGCAAAAAACATGTATATTCCAAGCATTAACGTCTTAAATAAAGCGCGTGAGAAACATAGATCAAGTAGTATGCCGACGACACTATTTCATTTTTGTAATAACCAATTCAAAGAAATACTTAAATGATTTTATGAAAATAAAATAATTTTATATGATTTTCTATACCTCATACCTCAAATTTGTTTACAACTTATACGCTATATTTTTTGAAAGCTTCTTAGTAAGCATGTATATTACAAATTTATATAAATATGAAAAAGCCACAATACATGAAAACAGAAAACAAAAATAGTTATGTTATTATTTAACAAATCAATAATTTCTCGAAATAAGTTTTTCAGCGTGAATAAAGCTTATTTAACATTCAGTATTACTTAAATCCAAAAAATATGTAATAATATAGGCACCATTCGTGTTATTTTTGTATGACTCTTTGACCTTATCTAAGAGAACCGCTTGTTTCTTAGTTGCCTTACGTTTCTTTTCAAAGAAATTACTGGAATGCGACAAAACAAGTGGTTGACTAATCGCTCCCTCTACGCCTAATGGAAAATATCCATTTAAAAAAATCGATTTAACTTTAAAAAAATGTGAGTTAAAAGGTATACATCGCCATTTAGTAAAAAATAAATTGTTTAATTTATTTATTTAAAAACATTCGTGTAATTTACGAAATATAGCCTTACAGATTGTTAAAAACATACCAGTTTTTTAAAACATTTTATATTATTATATAATTTTATAAAAGTTTATTTATTTAATTGAAAATGGAACTAGTGGCGTTCATAAATAGTGAGTTCTTATTTAAATAAATAGATTTTTCCTAACCAAAACGCATTATTTTAATTTTAAATATAGTACGCACAAAATATATCACCACTCTTTTTTTACATTCAACAGCTACAATTTCAACACTGAATAAGCTATGCATGTCAAATTAGAGCCTGAGATATATAAATAAAAGTATTTTGATAGAGATGAATAAATTTACTGAACATAATAATATGAACACTGTTTAATCACGCCACTGGCTCAATGTACAATAAATACGGTAAACTGTAAATGAAATAGTATAAAAAGAAATGCCTTTATCAATTGGGATGTTTTTGAAATTGTATTCAGTTATATTTTATCAATTTGTTTGTATTTAAGTCACTTATATAATATATAACAGATGTCACTGAGCACCTTTTCATTCGCCCTTAACACAGCACATATTAAAAATTAATAATGAAAGAATATAATAACATGGTATTTGATGTTTTTGGAATACGTAATTTTTTCCGCAAAATGTTAATTAAATGCTAAATTTATACAATACAGCAAGAAATTTCGCATGTTTGCTATTGAGTGTACGGACCACGTTGTTGGTTTTTCTAAAACCCCCGTGAGGTGTGTGGACGTTTGACATCGAGGGTGGAGTTGTTTTTACCCTAAATTATTACAATATACCCATAAATTGGCAGCTACTTTAATTATTAGCAAAATATTGTAATTTATTTTAGAATACCCAACAATTTTCCTACCAACATCTGGTATACACTGGTTGAAACTCATCAGACGCATTCTTTAACACAGTGGAGTTAGGTATTTTTAAATAATTAACAATAGTCTTTTGAATAATGATATTCTTTTGAATAATGAATATGACAATTGGTTGCTATGCAACAAGTCAGTTAGTATTTGGAAACACTTAGAGCAATATACTTTGCTCATGTTGCAACCAAATTAAAAAAATTCAACCGGGCTACAACAGTTTCAAAACATTTATCATTCATTACCTCTGAGAATACGAGTTTACTTTGTAAATCATTTTTTTACAGCAGCCATTGCAAACAAAACGATATGAAATAATTTGATGCCGTTATCAAACATTTATATTTGCTTTATAATTTTTAACCCCAAATAGATTTATAGGGCTTTATCAGGTTGTTACTCCACCCTGGGCACGTCATATGTGGTTTATAGGCAAGGGTTTGTTAGGGCTAAGCACCAAGAATACCGCAAACTGCTAGGGTGCCCAGGGAACTGAGGGGAAAATAACATTACGTGGGTGAAAAACAAACATAATTATCGATTTAACTTCAAGGTATAACTAATATTTACCCATAATGAAATAAACTCCATCGAAGCAGTTGAAACGTTTGCCTTTCGTGGATATACTGACAGGGTGACTTTTGAGTCGGAGCCATAAAATAACACGACGTACCAAACGGAGAATTTATAATATGAATCAGATGATAAAACGTAGATTGATTCATTGAATGGTAATGCAATTTTAAGTCAATTAACAATATATCTGAAATACATTTTAACTGTTATGTAGGAATGTGCAATAAACGTAATTATTTTTAATAAACGCTCATGTAGCTTTATTTCTATGTACTTTACATAAGTAAAATGGCCAAAACAGAAGTGTGTGAACAAAACCGGTCCTGATTTCAATAAATAAAAGTGGAAATTAGAACAAATGTATATTTTATTGTTTGAATATAGTTATTTTGTATTTTTTAATGTTTACTAATGTTCATACATTTTTATAGTTTGATTAAAGTCATTTTTAGGGTGTTCACTGTCAACATTTGGTGGAAAGGCATTATATTAATAAAACACAATATTCCTTTGTACTTTATTCCACTTTATTACAAAAAAGGTCAAGACCGGTTTCGCTCATTGCGAGCATTGTCAACTGGCATCAGTTGACAATGCTCGCAATAAGCAAAACCGGTCCTGACCTTTTAAAAAATAAAGTGGAAAACTATTTACTTATTGTCAGTTCCACTTAACCTGTCCACTTGAATGTCTGATTAAGTTGAACTGACGGTTAGTTTATAAACAAAATGTATGAAAATGTAAAAAGTTTTAACGATTAAAATAAGAGATTTCGGCTTGCGCCATCGAACTAGTTCTGACGATGGCGCAAGCCGAAATAGCTATCAACGAATAAAATTATTAAAAACTGTAGAACTAAAATACTTTGTTATTTTTAATCTGTTATAAATGGAGTTCTACCAAGTAAATGTCAAATCAATTAATAGATTAAAATAAGATTACTTTTTTCTTAAACTATAAGAAACAAGAATATCTCGAATAATGTTTGAGTTCTTGTGATGGTTCCGGAATATAAGCTAGTTATCATTTTTCAAAATAATACAATAATACAATGCTGTGTGAAGGGCACTCTAATTTGTCAATACAATTTTAAATATTGAAATCTTTCTGACTGATACAAATGACTTGGCGTGGTAGGAGTGTATTATTTTTACTAATAAATAATTGGCGATAGATGCTTGTTTCACTGAGAATACTATGTTTTAGCATTATGCGCTAGTGGTCTAAAGTAAAGAAAAAAATTGCTTTGTTTTCCCCGCAGAATGCTAATCACAGAAGAACAAGCGAGTGAATAATGGTTAAAGAGAATACGTGAATAGACTTTACGTTGTACGAAAGATTGTCGGTCTTATGTATTCTTTAATGGCCACTCAAATTCATCCCTTTTGCAAAAACTTAACTTCTATGAAACTCTGTTTGATAAAAGGTTTCTTGACTAATTGAATACGAAGAAAAGTGAATTGCAAATGAAAATCAATTACCTGGTCGGTGAAATTATCTCGTTAAATTACTTTTAGACTTCATTGTATTAAAGGTCTATTTATTCTCTATCTTATTGTAAGTTTGATAAAAAATATACAAATTACGAAAGATTTGGAGTTTTTTTAAAAGCTACCAACTCCAATCAAATCGATTTAAAAAAAAAGATGATTGAGTTTTTTGGGTTAGAAAATTTATGGTAGAGTATGTGCAGTCGTAATTTCACTAACATTAACGACATACATGCTAGTTTTAAATCATTTGATCGTTCATAAAATGACGGATTTTAATGCTTCAAATACAAATTGTAAACATCTTCAAGATTTAAAACAAATGCAAATTGTACTCATAGCAATATTTTTTGTTTAATAAAATTTAAAACTGGCCTAATATATAACCTCGTTAAAATAAAATTATGATAGCAAGATTAAATAACTTTATGTACGATTTTTTTTATTTAAAAACTATTTTTAGTTTTGATATTGATGGAGATATTTAGTTGTTATAGTTCAAATGAGATATGGAAAAATCTGGCAAATTGAGAAACGTGTTTGAGCTTGCAGTGACAGAACTGTCTTCTGGATTAACAAAAAAAATACAAATTATCAAATTTGAATTGCTGATCTTAACTATTACAGTTCAAATTTTGCGAAAAATAATTTTTTGAACTGCGTGTTAACAACTAAAATATAAAGTAAATAATTTGAAGTATAACGCTTTTCGGTTCCATAGCGTAGTGGTACAGGTCATTAGTTTCGGTGAGGGATCTCCCAGGTTATAATCGCAGTACGGACATATATTTTTAATAAATTTCTGTTCGAAGACATGGGTGTTTTTAGTGTCTAAAAAATATGTTCCGCCTTTCCAATCCTAAAATTAACGGACCGCAATAAGTTAACCAATGGCTCTGTTCTAGCTCTATTCGTGTATTCCTACTCTCTCGTAGAAAAAACTATGTTCAGATGCCTCCATTAAAAGGTACTACACATTTATCAATTTCAAAGTGAAGAAGCGACGATGGACCTGGCATGGACACGTGCTGAGGATGCCTGAAAAAAGCCTGAATTCCGCTTGTTTCTTTTACCAACCGGATGAAATCCAAAGGATGTAACCGACGAAGGTAAGAGACATGTGATGAAACAAAAAGATTGGCGAGAATTTGGAGGAACCATTCAGTTGCCATATGGTCCGGCTAGAAAGTGGATATGGTCGAAAAAAAGCTACACACTAGGAGCGGACATGGATCAAAAAAAAAATAGCGCTTATTCCAGAACCTTATAAATAATGTCGATTCAAACATTTTTTTATCATTGTGTTAATTTTACACGCCGAAATGTATTTAAAATAATTATTTCATTACAAAAAATATTGAAACTGTAATGTTGAAAATATTGCAATTTCTATAACTGAAATTCGCATGGAATAAATTGCTTTTAAGAACAACTAATATTAGCAATTTACTTTTGTAGCTTTGTGTTTTGTTTGAATAACAGTATTTTTGCAATAGATGAAACGTAATCAGTTCCATGGAAAAATGTTCAAGGAAACTTTAGTCTTACATTCAGTATGTAAATTACAAAAAATAAATGGCGAATACTAACATAGCATTATCAAAGGACAGTAGTAGTATCTGTTTTATTTTTTATCCTAGTTTATGTTTACGTGGCTTATGTGTTCATGATATGACTGGCAATTTCCATAAATATGTAAATTTTATTTATGCCTTTATGTGTATTTTTCCTGATACTTTGTTTTTATTGTGTTAAAGTTTTAATTGCTTATGCTTTTAATGGTTTCAGACTCGGGTGATTTTTCAAAGCTCACACGTTATATCAGAAAATTAATGTATCACATTGCTTAAATTTAAGCCTCACAAAATAAAGTATCTCATTTTTGATATGTGTTTGCGAATTTTCGTGTTTATAAATCATTTTTAATACCAAATGAAATCTGCATAATGATAAGGAAAATATTATTTGAAGTTAATATTTGTGGTATTAAACAAAATTTATTTATGTGGCTATAAAGAAGTACTGTATATAAAATGTAAAAATTTTGTTTAAGCTTTACGTTAGTAATGTAAAAAAATATTGAAATAAAGATATTTAATAATGACTGTATTCAGGAGTAAGCAACACTTACCTTTTTCAATATAGCTTTTTTATGATACACACAATGTATACAAAATAATACCAGAGCTGTAGAGTCGTCAAGAAATAAGACGACATAAATTTTGTCTCCGAAATAAGATTAAAACACGACTTTAATTATTTTTTAAAGCTTAGTAGCATGCAGTGGTGTTATTTTTGATACTAACGATTCGAATACACATTTAAAAAAATAGCTGTATTTTATTTGTCGATTATCTTATTTTTTTCCGAGTCCGAATATGGTTAAGACTACAGAAGATACATACAGGAAAAAAGATCTTTATAAAAGGTTTTAATTAACTATTTATTAAATTTAAATTACATTGAGTTAATAAAAAACCAGTGTGTTAGTCCTTTTGCACTTCAAAGTTTTGTTTATTTATTATTTTGAGCTTGCTCAAAATCGTTAGAAAAGTTTTTCGTCCTTCGTGTATTTTTTTTTCTGTGTGGGTTGATTTTTTTACCCCGAATACAGTCAATAATAATGTTTACAAAATGATGAATTCTTAAAGATATTTTTATTATTTTAGATGGATTTAGCGGTAACATTGTAGAAGTTCATTTAAATATAAAATTAATCTTGATAACTTTGATACTTCACTTGGTGTGCTACAAATTGCGATACGTGTTTTATCTCTTAATGAAACATCATCAAACAGAACGTTGCAAGGTTTACAAATAAACGTAAAATTTATACTAACAATTCTAATGTTATAAATTTAAAAAATAACGGTTGGGGATTTTCGTTTTTTACTGTAAGGTTTTTCATCCGACTTTTATTTTGTAAATTATAACATTCGAACTAGAATATTTTTATTTTTTATTCGTTAGCCTTGCAGTGCTTGCTCTGATGATGCTTTTTAAAGAGGCAAAACAGGTGACAAAATTTGTGGAATAAGTGGAATAACAACGTCCGTTTTTTTGTAGTTAAAAGTGTATCATATATGAATAGAACTTCATGCATACATAACTAAGTAGCATGTGAAGCTAATTAAGATATTTGAAATAAAATATAAAACTAAAAATAAACAACTTTTAACAAAATTTGTAATACCTTATAACCGTTAAATATCTATAAAAGTTTTTCTTCTACATTTGTATGTAGTGGCTTATGATTATAAACTGTTCATTCTATGTTTATTTACCGATCGAAAGAAAGAGTTTTAGAAAAAATATTAACAGTACAATTGAGCTATATATGTATTTGCTGAAATAATATTTTTAACTGAGAAATATTGGAATAAAGTGCAACATACTAAGACCAACACGCTACAAAAACTATAAAATAATAGTTTTTATAATGAAGTATAGTTTAAAGTAAGCATTTTTTCCGTTTAATAGTAAAAAAATATGTGGTAGCTGTTAGAAAAAAACAAACGAATATATATACACAAAAGGTACTTAAAATTGTTCTCGACCCAATCTTTACGGATAAAACAGTCTAACAGAGTGCTTTTAGAGTTAAATGTATCAAATACATATAAAAAAACTACAATGAGTAATGGAAAATGTCAATTTTGTGCTGTGTCAAGTAATTAATTGGCCAACCGGTATACACTTGAGTAGGACTGACTTGAATAATTGTTCTTTCCTTTCATTGTCTATACCCGAATATTCCCAGATGACGTAGTCAGTATGGTATAATTTATTGACCATCGGGTTTATAAATCAATTGTCAAGATTGCAAAGCTATGATAAGAATAACAATGTTTCGAACATAAAGCATCACTTTAATTTAAATTGACTAAAAAAATAGCTTTGTCATATTTTCGACGGATTCTGTGGTAATTTTGTGAAAATTCATTTTTAATGTTAAATTGAATTTAATATTTTTTGGTTTCAATTGTTGTGCTACAAAATGTGACGCATGTTTCATATCTTTGAGAATCATTATCAGACAAAACATCGCATGGTTTATGAATACACTAACAAATGATCATAACTATTTATTAGTTATAAATTACAAAATAAAAGTCGGGTTTTTGTCTTTTTCTATTGATAGCAATGAGGGGAGGGGGTAAGATATGAAAATTGATAGTACTAATTAGATACGGTAAAAAAATGGAAATAAATTCAACAATGATGGTCCGCCTATTTTATTTAAAACGTTATTTACTAATAATATTGTAAAACCCAAACTTTTATTTTGTAATTTATAACTTAAGCGTTATAATTAATTTTTGGTTAAAATAAACCAATTATGAATATAAGCTTTGAGATGTTCTGTCTGATGATGCGTCTGAACGACAAAAACACGTGTCATATTTTGTTACACAACAAAGTAAATAAGTGTAATTTTATATTTATATGAACTGTACCGAATTTATAAACCGGATATTGGTTTGCAAAGTATGACAATGAAAATCAATGCTTGGCAATATGTAAAATATCCATTCTCCCTATTTCGGTGCTAGTTCCGTTCCCTCAATATTGCGCGACTGCAATACGAAAACTGATGTGAGGGTGCATGAATGTATATCAATTGCAATCTTTTACAGTATTCTCTGACGTGCGATTTTGAGTAGCGCCTTGGTGTATATTTGCATGACAAGGGGTCACGGAAAACTGTCTTCTTCTTTACTTGAATAAAAGATTACATCAATTCTAAGAATAAATTTGAGAACCAAGAAACGTATGTGATGTATTTATTATAAGGTTGCTTAGAGAGACAACACATTTTTGCAATGGCAACATTTATATTAAAGAAAATAAGTTTTATCAACCAAAGATATTTTAGATTTAGTTATTTTTCCAAGATTCATTTTCAAGCTCCACTGTATTTCATTTAAGGAACGCAATTTTATTGCGTTTTTTGATCGTTGGATTTAAAAATTTAGTCTTGGTGTCTTGAAATATAATATATCATTGGATATAAATATTACGCACCAGTAAAAGATATGTATATGAAAACTATGCCAGCGACAAATATGGTTAGTAATAAATGTTAAAATGTACAGACTTTTGCTGCAAGCGTCAGTTATTGATGTGAATAAATAAAAGAATCGTACAATGAATACAAGAAATAAAAAGTACTAAGTAAAAAAAAAGAAGAAAAAAGTGAGTATCCAGAAATGTATCAAATGGTACATTTCTGCATATTCTTTTTTTGTACTTAGTGCCTTTTTTATTTATTGTATTTAAATCGACTATAACTATTCAAGAAATTGTATATTAGTTCATTAATAATTTAAATATCAAGACCAATTCTTTGCATTGAAAACATCTGACATCACTGTTATTAAACATTTATTCAGAAAATAATTTTGGGGCAAACTATGCGAATAGAACATAACTAAACACTGAAAGACCTTTTTAACTAGTAAAATAACACAAAAAGTAATTACAGTGAGTACTGCTGCCTGTCGTTAGTTATTTATATGCAAAAGATACACCTGCATAATGTATTCCCTGTGAGTCAGGGTTGCTTTCGGGCGTCGCGACGGAGGAAGCGACGCCGATCATTCTATCATTGAAGTGACATCTGCTCTACAGCCTGTCGAAGAAAATCCGATTTGGATTCTGTTAAAGTTTGATGATTTCTCCGATAAAAATAAAGTGCCTTATTTTAAAATTCTGCTGAAATCAATACAACATCGATAGACAACTTGATTTTATTTTCTGTGCTATAAAGTTACTTGCCAATCTTGATTTTGATATATAAATGTATGCGCGATTTTTTGCTTCACGATTTAGAAGATTGCTTTTTATATGTGAAGAATACAATATGTTTTATAGATATTATGTAGTGATAAGAAAAAGATGTTTAAAATTGATACTTTTCACGAGACCCAAAAGAGGTTTTTTCGCTCTTGAGAAATTTCTAAAATATGTGATGTTTTAAAAAGCTTCTTATAGCAGCGTTGGTTTGACTAGTCATTTTTATTTTTAACGCATATCTGCAATCTGCATTGAATTCATTTTTGAATATTCCACGTTTTCAAATTCATAAAACTTAGCGTTCCTTTTTGCTCGCACACATAATAAATAGTCAAGAAAAAAAATAAAGAACTATATAACTTTAACTTTAAAATAAAGAACTATATAACCAATTTTGCTCATGACGGCCATTATCAAGCTGTTCGCTCGCCGTAAGCAAAACCGGTCCTGATCTTGGTAAATAAAAGTGGAAAAAAGTACAAAGGAATATTGAGATTTTCTTAATATAATGCCTTTCCACCAAGTATTTTTTTTTTTTTTTTTTTTTTTTTTTTTAAATAAAAATATTTGACATTACAGCTTACGCCAATGCGTCAAATACGTTTAACTTGAAAGATCATACGAGATATACTCGATGAGAATTTTTAAAAGTCACATGAGATAAACTCAAGGAGAATTGACTTCACAAACACCCATGTCTTAGATCTCAAATCAAAATTGAAAAAAATCCAATTTTGACATTGACCTTACCGGGATTCGAACCTAGACCCACCTGGTCGGTAAAGCAAGCTCTAACCAACTAAACCACAGCGGGCGACAAGTATTGACAGTATTGACAGTGAACACCCTAAAAGTGAACTATATAACTATACAAATTGTATTCATTAATCTTTATCACCAGTATTGATGATATGCGATCAAAAACACAATTTTCGAGCAAATAAATTTGAGAAGGTGCTTTCAAAATATTACAATGAAACAACGCATTGTAAAAATAAGAACAACTGCTTGTGAGTCTTGTAATAAGATTCAATTTTTACCCCCAAAATAAATATTTTTTATATTTCTGCATGTTTTATGTCGCTGGATTTTCTTGACTAAAGATAATTTAGATGCAAATGTTGCTAAACTGAGCCGTTTCAAATCAAAAGTTTGAATGGTATATTATAAATTCAACAGTATTAAGATCATTATTCTCTCATGATTAGGAAAAAAAATGTTTCTGCTTATGCGATTTTTTTACCGCATGACTTGTCAAAATGAATTGAAAATTTTCATCTACTCAAAGTATTTTAAATTTGGTAATATTTTCATTTATGAATACATTTCAGACTTATTTCAGACTGTAGGGATTATTAAAAATTACGATACAAATACAAGCTTTAATTTCACTAAATTGAAGTATACAAAGAAAGTCAAACGTATGGTTAAGAATATACTTGGGATATTTATTAAACTTGTGTTTGTAAATAAAATGCATAACTTTCCATTGTTTGTGGATAATCCCTTTCATGCAGTTGGTTGTTTTAAGCATTTGTTAGCTTATCAAATGAATGGCGTGCCCCACGTCAACTTCATAGCACTTAAAGCTTTGCTCTAGATACGATAGAAGTAAATAAATACGAGGATTTTTTCTCGATATAGCATTAGAATAAATGGTAAATAGTTTATTTAATATGACACGCTTCACGAACGGAAATTATTTGCTTTGACGACGGCTATTCTATACATTAATTTTAAAAAATACTCATTAAAAATATCGTTATCAAAGCTTCAGTTTTCGAAAATATATACCGTGTAACACCATTTTTATAATAGTTACTATAAACTCTAGTAGTAAACATTACCTGTTAGAGTGTTCTGCCAAATATTTATGTTTTATACATTTAAGTATAATAATTTAAATACATTACTATAATTACTTTATTAGTCTGTTATTTCGTATTGAAAGAACTAAAATGGTTCATCGCAAGCGGTCTGAAATAAAAAGTGTAAGGTAATTTTTGATCGAAGTTGATTTTGACATGGGTTTTTATACCCAATACTAAAATTCAAATCATTCTACCATTTCTTTTAATATATGTTGTAGTGGAAAGAGATTGTTGCTTCTAATCTACCACCAAAGGAAGGATGCGGGAGATTTCGGAAATCTTGATTTTAGGCAATATAAAAAATCACTTTTGACTGTTAATACTGAACTTTTTAATACATGCTTATTGATTATTTACAACACAATAACTGTCAAAATAATTTAAGCAAAATGTTGCATACTTTTAATGTACTTTTGTTAAAAACTATACATTTTTATAAAATGTAGAAAGTCATGAATTTTAGGGTTTATATCTTGTAACCCGACAATAATTCGTGGTAGATCGGCATCATACTAAGATAATAATAAAAAATGCACTACTGTAAGTTTATTAAAAAACGAATGTTTTTGTCAGTGTACTTCGGTTACTATTTTATTATTATGTGAATAATTAATTTTATCGTCCTTCTTATATTTTGTGATAATGCTGTAGACGGGAGTGACAAGTGAATTGTTTTTTTTTCATAATTGAAATTTCAGAGACAATCGATTTTGTTTTAATTTAGTATAAACGGTATCCGTTTATTAAAGCTTCTGTAGTTTGTCAACGATTGCTTTTCATATAAATTAATTAAAAATCCATCTCAATTAATCAAATAAACTTTACAAATTTTCTTTTTCAAAAGTTTATTAAGTTTGAAAAAATATATGTTCATTTAATTATGATTTGTAATGAAAAAAATATTTATTATTATTCATTAAAACTGCAGCCGATAATGGACACACATTTAAAAAATAAATATGTTGGTCGGCTTTTATGGTATAATGGTGCAAGTTTCACTCTAGCAATCAATCAGTTGGGGCTAAAGACTTGGCAAGTCCAGCAAGTTCATCATGAAATGAAGATTTTTAAAACTTTTATTAGAGGTCTTGTCTCTACTGAGATATTTCTTCTCAATTTCTTTTGAGTGCTTTAAAAAAACAATTGTCATTGTATTTTGAAAATCACATAAATTGTCTGTACTGCAAAATTATTTAAAACAAATCGTTGGATATTTAAAAAAATAAAAATACGACATTGTGTTTAATCATCGATCTCGAGATCACAAAAATGGTACGGGATTTTAAGTCCTAGCTCTGATCCGTTGATCGTGGAATTGGTATGAAAAATAAAGTTGTTTTTATTTTATTAAATAAAAGAATGTTAGGTTTTAACTGGCATTCTTTTTTCAACAGATATTGCTTTTAAAATTTCCGCTGCACTCGTACGATACGATATTGAAGAAAATTTACCTTTTTGAATAAAACATCATTAATACACAGCGAATGGTAAAGAAATTCAATATTAAGAATGGCAATGATAAAATACGATACTTTATAGTGTATATGTTTAATATTTACTACGATTAAAGCAAATATAGAGAATAAGTAAAAATGATGATATATTGAAATCACATTTATTATAAATAATAACTAATAATATTATATAATAAATATTTTTGACTATTTTCTAATTATCATTTTTACAATATTATAATATTTCATATAACATGAAGAGTTTCATTAATAATATTATTGGTATGTTTTGATATTAAATTGTAGAACTACATACGATAAAACGTTTTTTTTAAACGTAGTTTTTTGTACTCACACTTTTTAAAAATGAAAATAATATCATTCTAAGTTATTTTTTTTAATGCATGTCTGTTCTCAATGTGGGCATATGGCCTCCTAATGAAGGTCTCTCAGCATTAGTTTTTCTACAGGAACTGTTCGTTACTGAGTCGCTTAACCTCTCTTTTTTCAAAGAGAGTATGTAGGGATAGAAAGGATGAGAAAAGAAGGACAAGTGATTAGCTGATCACTCTTTCTACAACTCGTCATTTTAGAATTGGAATAGGATGGGTTAATTTTCAGACATTACAAACATCCATGTCTTCGAACAGAAATAAAAAAATCGATTGAAAAAATGCTGTTCGTACTAGGATTCAAGCCCGTGAAGTCCGGCTTGGAAACCAACGAAGTTGACCACTGTGCCATGGATCCGAAATTGTTACTTACTAGGACAGAATTAAGCCATCATAGATATGTATGTCTTCGAAGACGAATGAATCGGATTGTATTATATATTTATGAAACAATCCGTCCTGGGATTTAAGCCAACGAACACCAATGATGTTAACCACTCGGCTTCAGACCCTGAAGCCTAAACTCCCTCCCATCCATCTGATCCTAAAAACAGATTGCTGTAAGAGCCATGCGCTAAACGCTCGTTCTGTCCTAGTTTTATTATTTGATCCTTACTCTTTTCAAAAAAGGATATTCAGCGACTCAGTTACAAACAGTATTCTTAGGACAACTTATTTTGAGATTAACTCCGTAAGACATCCGTATTCTTTAAATGTGTAGTGGATGTGGTAGTAAAACTTACATTTATTTAAAAATATATATATAATTAATTTTAAAAACTTGTTATTTCACTAAATGTGTTACAAATTATGACACAGTCGATAGACTAACAAAGTTTCTTTTATATTTTTTCTTTTGCGGAAGTACATTTTTTTAATATCGGCTTACAAGCAATGTTCCCGCTAAAGTGTACGCGTGTGCGCGCGCACACCTCCCAGAATGTGCTTGCACACATTTTTCCATCCCCGCACACTAAAAAACATTGCGAAAATAAGCTTATTACACAACAAAATTATATTTGCGCACATTCTTTATTTTGCTGAAAATTTACTGTTCGCAGAAGTTGATGGTCCGCACACACAATATAAAAATTAGAGGGAACGTTGCTTACAAGTAATTGATTATATAATTATGGTATTAGAATTATTGCTTTAGAAACTAACAGCACTATTGTATACCCTCATAAATATCTTATGATAAGTTTAAATCCAAAATTCGTTTTAGGCACTGTTTCAATACTGTCAAAGCAAAACTTTAAATGAAACAAACACAGTTTCTTTCATTCCCAGAAACAAACATGTCGTTCATCATAAAGTTTTGTGTGATTTTAGTAAAAGGCAAATGGGGGCTTGTGCGTTATATGACGCCGCTCTTGATCTATGGCTGTACAACAACCTACATTCTATGCATCTATACACAAATGCGGAGCTTTGTAAATATTTTTTGCTTTAACACTAAATGTACAAATAAAATAAAATTTTGAACTTCGTAGTGCAGTAGTCAACGTTATTGAAATCCCAGTACTAGCAAAAAATTTCCAGTCGATTTATCGTATTTGTATGTGTGTGATGACCGAAAATTCCCTCCCGTTCATCCAATCCTAAAATACAAAGCGCAGTGAGAGCAATTAGCTAACCACTAGTTCTGAGCTAACCATACTTTTACTATCCTTACTGTCTTCCAAAAAAAGTTGAGGTTAAACAACTGAGTAACCAGCATTTCCCGTAGAAAAACTTTTCTTGAGATACCTCCATAATAAGGTAATACTTTCCACACTGATGGATTGAAAATGTTCTGCGCAGAATTAGTTCGTGACCTCAAATCGGCAATAGCTTTAACGCGTGCTGGTCAATTATTTGAAACGAAAAAACACACTATTTTGCCGAACTTGTATTCTAAAAAACGGCAAACCGTTGAAAATTTAACGAAACCATGAGTAAAGACTGTTTTATTTTAAGTTTAAAGCTATATGGCATAAAAATAGTCTGCTTCACGGAATTTCATGCTTTACAGACTCCCCTTGCCCACAATTTTCGTAATTACAAAGCATTACTGTATTAATAAATGTCGTTATGAAAAACCCATACTCCTGCACACATATAAGTTACTAAAACATTATTTAAATTCAAAATTTTAGATTCATTTTTGGACTACTTGTAGTCTTTTGACTCGTCAGCTTAATTTGTATTAATCCAAAAGCAGATTTTTTAAATGTCGTTCACTTTACGTAAGTTTAATAATAATAGGAGCTGCATTACAGGCGGGCTTTCAATCAAAATGAGAAAAAACTGTTTCCATTGGTATTATTATGCATGGCGGGGTAAGGAAAAACGAATTTGAGCGAGTCCATTCTACAAATGGGATTGACTCTCGACTTTGTGAACACGCTCCAATGAACGAGTCTAATTTTTGTTTTTCATTTTTTTTCCTTTCTGAAAGTTGTTGCATACAAATATTCATTGCAATATTGTTTTGGAGGTGTATCGGAATAACTGCCAAAAACTAAATATTAATATATTTATCATTTTTCAGTTAACATCAAGAAAACATGTATAATGGGTAATATATAATATTACCCATTCCATATTCAATTTCTATATGAACAGTTATCAACTTTAAAAGACTAGTAAAAACCGCTAACTGATGCATTATTAAATCAAACAAGTATATTTTGA
The DNA here is from genome assembly GCA_030503985.1 of Himalopsyche tibetana. Taxonomy (NCBI): domain Eukaryota; kingdom Metazoa; phylum Arthropoda; class Insecta; order Trichoptera; family Rhyacophilidae; genus Himalopsyche; species Himalopsyche tibetana. The sequence continues at coordinate 19,803,976 of JAPJYX010000009.1, read as the reverse complement.
TAAAGAAATTATGGTTGAAAAGTGTTAAAACCCTTAATGCATAGATGACTACGAACACTACAAACTTTTGTTTTAGCTTTTTTGCAAAACAGAAATAGATTTTACTTTTAATTATTATTCTCAATGGTAAAGTATATACTTACTCTTCATATTATTTCAACAGATGTCTTGTCTACACGTGATTAATCATTATAATCTTCATTAGAACAGAGCATGCAATATATTAAAAAAAAAACTATCGAAAAAATTTAAAACTATTTTTCCTGCAATCACACCCACCCATTTAACATGAAAACATTTTTTTATTTAGAAGTAGAAAATCATGCATTAAAAGGTTAATTTCCAACACTTTCAACAAGCTACAATATTAAATAATTATTGATCTACTTCTCATGTTAAAGCAAACCACGCGCTTTGAAATATATTGATTGTAGAAAGGCAAAAAATCGTAACCCACAATGTATTGAAAAAAAGTTTCTCTCAATAGTCACAATGTATACAACTTAATACACGTTCTATTAAAAAGATATAAACTGCAAATGCTAAGTGTGTAAATTTAGTATTTAGTTTAAAGAAAGAAGAGTCTGTGAAAATTTTGACTTGGAAAACAGATTTACAAAAAGGTTTTTTTATACGATTAAGTAAATTAATATTGTATGTATTCAATACGACAACAGTTTATTAGCCATAGTCCACTTTCGCGGTGTGTTATACTTAAAAAAAATACTTCAGCCGAAAATAAAAATAAACTTTTTTGTGCCTCCTGTAAAATTTGTTATGTGTGGTAAATGTTTAGTTGGCTTTTCACAGCCGAAACATTTAAAACTATTTTTAACGGCAATTTTTCACAACCCTGATTTGAATTGATATTAATCTTTTGAATGTGAATTGTGAATTTTCAAAAAGCAAAAATTGATACCACAGATATAAAAATATTTACTTATGGCAATCTCGTTTTTCTTCATCGAAATACAATTTATTGTAGTTAAATATGGAATGATGTGAAGAGATTATTCGAAAGAATTTACTTATATAGAACATTATCTTTCTATTCAAAATTTTATTTCAAATTTATTTGTATCTTAGTTATCAAATATGGTAAAATAATTTGATATTTATAAAATAAAAAAAATATTTAATACTAACATGACATCTTAGATATAATCAAATTGTTCCACTCAGTGACAATGAAGTATGGTGACAATATTTTAGCTGAAAAATATACGGCATGTAGAATAATATACAGATTGTCCATTCGCAACAGTCCGAAGATTCCACGAGACACATAAAACGGATGGTCAATTCATTGGCAGTAAGTCTTCCTAGGTTTACAAAGCTAAAATAATGACTCTGGCAGGTAGACCACAGTGCACGTGAATAGATCGAGTTGAAAGGAACCTGCAATACTTCTAAGTGTCAAACCGAGAGTCAAAGCAAATGGCCTTTATAGAAAAGATCTAATAGACTTATGAATACAAAAAGTTGTGATTTAATGATGTCAGAGATTAACAAAAATAATTGAGCTGTATAATAATATCTGCCTGTTGAGTCTGGTAAGCAGTGGTCAATGTAATTAGCTAATCTTACAAGTTCGAAAATCATAACGAATAGCTTTTTGTGGTCGATTTATCGGTTTCTGTTTAAAGGCTAAAATTTTTGTGATGTCTAAAAATTCCCGCCCATCCTTCAAATTTTTAAATAACGTAGCGCAGCGAGAACGATTAGCTAGCGACTAATCTTTTCCTAAGCCTGTCCTTTCTATCTATAATCTCTTAAAAAACAAGACGATGAGCAACTGAGTAACAAACAGTTCTCGTTATGTAAACTTCTATTGCCGCCTGTGTGGTCGAGCGGTCAACGTCGTAGGCTATCGCTACGAATCCCAGTACGGGAAGTTTTATAAATTGATTTTTCAATCTCTATGAATTTTTGTTCAAAGGCATGGATGTATGTGGTGTCTTGTATTCCTCCCTCCCACCTATCCTATCCTATGAACGGGGCATATCGAGAGCGATTAGCTAACCACTATTCCTGTCCTATCCCTATCCTTCTATTCCTACTCTCTTTGGAAAAAGAGAGGTTGAGCAATTGAGTAACAAGCAGTTCTCGTAGAAACACTTCTGTTGGGATAAACTCCATTATGTATATATATGCTCCACATTAGGAGCGGACATGGTATGCTCTACAATGAGAGCGAACATGGATGAAAACAAAAACATCAAAATATTTTATCTCAAGAGTTGGGATAGCTGTTTACTGCATATATTCTAAGATTTTATAAAGTTATCAAGTTGATCAAGATTCATTAAATATAGTACTTTTTTAGTTGTAATAAATGTAACATTAATATGCAGTTATTTCTAATTTGCTACCAATTCTAGCACAATGAACGCCACAAAACATTAACGCGCACGACAAAGGCACGCAGGACAAAATTTGAGGTATTATGAGTTAGCACTTATTATCCGAATTAAGAATTACTCTCAATGATTATATGCTTGCATAAAATCGCTTTGAATGGAATCTACATAATTAACATACGTAGTTTCTGCGTCTTTTTATTGCGCAGCTTTAACGTGCATCAAAACTAAAGCAGTTCTTTTTTATAAATAACTCAAAAATTAGCAGTAAGTGACAGCATATATTATAACGCGATATTGAGACAAAGATTTGATTCATTAAGGTATCAGAATAATGGCACAATATAACATATTATTATAATGTGAATTGACGAAATAATGAAACGGCAGCGGTATGTTCCACAAAACCTGAATAGGTGTTCCGCGAACACCCACATAAGGAAAAAACCAAAAACTAACAATTAAGATTCTTTGTTTTGAAATCCATTTTCCGTAACAGCAAAACTAGTTTGCTTAATTCAACGCAAGTGATTAAGAAACTCTGACTGATTGTGATATAAATGTCATTAAATTATTTATTGGTCAGTATAACCTAGTTTTGCTAAGCAAGGTGTTTTATGCTGAAATTAAGACGCCAAACATTTAAAAACAATAAGTTTTTTAGTAACATATTTTTTGTACTTATACTATTATGAATTACCCGACATAAAAAATACGTCAAGTGTTTAATTTTAAAATTCCCGGACTTGCAAAGTGTTCCAGTGCTGAAAAAGTTTGGGGAATCCTGACGTACATAATTGTTTTTAACTGTAAATATAGATGATTTTTTATTCGATAAATTGATCTTATCTTTGTATAAACCTTATTTATATTTCAAACGTTATTAGATTAATTAAAACAATAAATTTGCATACACGTTTCATATAAATAAACTATGAGAAAAATGCGCCAGCAAACGTTTGAATTACATTTAGAGCAGATGTAGGCGACCGATAGTGGAGTTTACACCATACAATTATTGTTGCATGTCACTTTTTCAGCGTTATTAAAAATACTTTCTCATTAATGGGAAAGCGGTCTCGTGGACTACTGCGGAGTGGTATTGCCAAGCGATACTTGCGCCCCGCCATGCCAGTTTGAAAAGTATCGTTGTCATAAATGTTCATTGTTTCATTTTATCGCTGCAATGACTATAATGCGGGCAGCCTGAGAGCTTTTAAGCTCAGAGAACGCTGTTACTGCAAACTTAATTGTCGCCATGTGCACTTTATCAAACAATGACGTGTGTATCAGTCAAATTATTGAAAAATATTAACACTTTGTTGCAATATTGTATCATTTCATAATATTGTTTGAACATTCCTTGGTTTAATAATTATTAATAAACTTATTTAGCGTCGGTTAATTTTAATACAAGCGTCTAAGAATAACTTTGACGATATAAATAGAATGTAATATTGTTTACTTGATTTATATTGACATACAAAATTAGAAGGCAATACATCTTTGGAATCGGCAAATTATATGAAGTCATTGAGATAAAAAAACGCCCAAATCCAGTTTTGAGAAAAAAAATAGATATTTCTACAATATTGGAGTACTATTTATTCAAAAGAATGGAATTTTATTTTCATTAAGGGTCAAAATATAAGTTTATAATCAAAACTGTCTTAAGTTTTTATAAGAAAAGTGTGTTTTTTCTGTTCAAGAAAAAGTGGTTATTTTTGACACCAACCTTCTCAAATGATAAATTTATTTTTTTGAAATAATATATCATAAATAATCTTTCATTTGAGATATCTGCTACTATCCTTTATTATGTCAATCTGGGTTAACCAAACTGTTTGAGAAACGGGCTGAATGATTTTTTCAAATACGTTGGGAAGTCGGATCAAAAATATTTACGATGGAATCCTATGAAAATTTACTTATCATAAAATATTTGTTTATTAATTATTCTAAATTAATGATTTAATATAAGACAATAAATATTGAATTTTAGACGTAATGTATTTTTTTATATGAATTCAGAATAGTGATTAATAGAAAAGAAGCAATATTAAATAATATGGGTGAATCACGATTACTAAATTGATTTCTATTAGAATTTACCAAACCTAATGTTATTAATGATTTTGTAACAATTGCTATCAATTTTTTTATCTAAATCCCTACCTGTATTCGGTTGAATATGACAAAATCCTGACTTTTTATTTTGTAATTTATAAGTAAGGAATTCACATCAATTTTTATTTTATTCTTAACCCTTGCAATGGTCTGACGATGCTTCTCAACAAGGCAAAACACGTGTACAAATTTTGTAATACAACAAGTAATATAAAAAAAATATTAAATAAATTTTAAATTATTAAAGCTTTTTTTAATTAATGTGTTTTCAATAAAATCTATTTTTTTTGTTAATTAAAATGTTTCATTTGAATAAATTTCATAAACTTAGAAACTTATAAACGATTTTAATCATCATCAATATTCTAGTCAACCGAGTGAGAAGAGATAATTTGAAAAGTCAGGATTGGCGTTCTGGGTTAGTTAAAAGCTGCGGGCTCAAAGCTTTTTGCTCTGGAAGAGCTAACGAGGCGGTAAAGAATATCGCGCAATTAGATCCATTAAAACTTAAGTCGCGACACTCAACGGTCCAACGACCAACTAGTCGAATTAACATTCTTAACACTCTCATTTAAGTCAAAGAGATATTTGAATATTGCCTTTTGCCCTTATCAACTTTTGTTCTGGACTTAAAATAATGAAAAAAAAAATAATCCTGAATAATAAACTTGAAATTGTAAACACTTTTGAAACATTTGAATTATACAAATGGACAGGTCGAAATAAGTATACGGTTTACTCTACGTTTATTCGTAAATAGCCTTATGACGATTTTTCTGTAGATGCTTCTCAATGAAGCGAAAGACGTGTGACGTTGATGACACAGTCAATAGCCTAACATAAAAATATACACAGCTTTTATACAAATATTTAACGCATGCCGTTCGCAATATTGTAAAATGTGAAAATCAACATTTTTATACGTTTATAATTTTTGCAAGATTTTGGGTTTATTTTTTTCAATCAATAGTAAATATGAAACTGATTGTGCTAAGCTGAAAAAATATTTGGTGATTACCTTATACGTAGTAAAAAACACAATGACTTATTTTTGGAGATACTGAATTAAGAATTCGTCTATTTTATTATTGTTTAATCATTTTCAATATTTGTAGGGCTTAGTCAAATTTGTTATGTTTTTTGCATGTAAATATACTTGAATACTTTGGTTTTCTGCCGAGACATGCCTGCAGCGTTTAGATAATAATATGCGAAGTGTAAAATTTCTAAGTACTGGTTTTATCTGTTAAAAAATTTATCGTCTCCTCGTTTCGCAGCACGCTATGTTTTCTGGGATTTAATTTTAGAACAAGAAATTAAATTATAATTGCGACACATTTTTTTTACTTATTCAGAAAAAAGTATTATATTTTCTTTTGTTTTGCTAGCCAAACTCCTTAAAACCTTTAATTTTATAACTATTTGATGAAATACGCTGGTAAAAGAGACACCAAAAAAGCAAGAAATGAAAATAACATGTATCACGCTCTCTTAACTAAGAGTGTTAGTAAACATTATTATTTTTCTTGTTTTACGCCTGTTTTAAAGAAAAAAAAGCTTTTGTCAAAGATTTGCTCAATCGGTGGATGTTTTGACTATTAACAGTAACAAAGTAAAATTGTTAAGAGTACCTTTTCAAAATAGTTGTACGTAATCGAGTGTACTATGATTGCAATGGAATTTATTTGCGATGTTTTATTGTAACTATTTTCTTTAAAAAAAACTTATCTCAAACGTGACCACTTCTGTATTGGCCAAAACAACGAAAATTCAAAATAGGATATATTTACAGAATATCCGTCAATTATGAAATTTTTTGTATAAATCTTCAAAAGTTTTCATTAGCCTAAATACACTTCAGAAAATATTTAAAAATACTTTTAAGGTGCTCACTGTCAATACTCGTGAAAAAGGCATAATTTAAAATAATAAAATCTCCATTTGTTTTAATTTTATATTAATTGATAATAATCAGAAGTGGTTTCTTTCATCACAAGAACTTTAAACTGAAAACAAAAAACATCGATATAGGGTAATTTCTACAAAACCAACACTTAGTTGGTTAAATTAGAAGCGATATTGATTAATCTTAGCTGTTTACAGTTGCAATGGATGTTAATTTAATACAGTACAAATAAAGTGTTGTTAAGTTAGTTTGCAAAGCAGAAACTGCAAGGATTAGTCCTTGTTTATGATCGCCTACATTAAAAGCCATGCTGATTTTAGGGATCGCTTCACAACTATAATAAAATAGGAATAGCAACTTTGAAAAACTCTTTTGGTTAACTAATATGTGTTCCTAGATGATTTTTGTGTTAAAATCTGGAATTTTAATAGATAAAATGTTTTTTTAAGTTTTTTGTTGAACATCAAAACGATAACAATCCCTTGCTTTGCTAAGCACACGCCGAGGTATAATACAAACAATTCAAACCATAGATTCTTATAACAAAATAAAATAAAGTATAAACATTGATTAACAGTAAATTTACCTTTTGGTATTTTAGCATTGTAATCATCCATTTAGCATAAAAAGGCCTTATGAGTTCTCCACATTAGTTCCAAGAATTAGCAAACTCTTCTGAAAATGATTTATTCATAAATACATTTTTAGAAAAAACTACACTTTGTGGCGATCGATGCGACGATGTATGTAGATATTTGTAAACATATTTTTAGTTGAAATAAGTAAATTATTGAAGTAAAATATTTATATAACTTAAAGCTTAAATTTAAATCATTATTTTGACACTTTGAAGATAATATGTCAATTAATATTTACGTGTATTTTTTGTTTAACTTGGAACAAATTAAATGTTAGGTTAGTGTTTTGTTCGCAGCTCTGTCAATAAAGCTTATAAAAACCTAATAATACCTTAATAAAATTATTTTCAGTCCACAAGTGCTTTTTTGTATGATGCTATTGTGGTTAAATTAATGAGTGACAAAATTTAAACCTTTTATATAAACCACGGTGAGTATATGTTTATACTGAAGAGATTAATAATAAATGTTGTTTTTAAATACACAATAAAGTTTCCACACTTAAAGCTACGATGAATGATTTTAAATATTTTCTTTCATAATATTTTTTTCAGATATGCACATATGTTAATTAATGTAGTGTATGTCATTAAATACACTAGAAAACGCTATGGTTTTAAACGTGGCATACAATAAATAACGTCATACATTCGTTAAACTAGATAAATGGTCTTTTAATAGGTTTCGTCTCGTATTGAGGGTGAGTTTCTGTTACAGCCCTGCAACTGCTAAATCGTTCGCTACCTTCGGGGGTCGCTGGCGTCGGTTCGGTTCGGCTAAATTATCCAGAGCGCGTCACAGCGTCGGGTTAATTGCCGCCATTACCCCCCTCGCTAATCCCCGTGAACATTTAAATGCATACCTCGACAGTTAGCCGACCATACCATACACACCCTTAAATTGAGAGCCTTTTCTGACAGTTGAGTAATGATGCATCACAAAATATTACAGAATATATTTAACATTATATGCATGAATATGAAAGTTATATTTCATATAAAAGTAATACGATGAAAAATTTAACTGAATATACTATCGTGTTATACGATTTATTTATTTTTATTTGCTTAAAGCTGTTTTCATATACGTGACGAAGTTATTAATCAATGACTGTTTGCAAACCAACTGCAAAGCCTTATTTGAAGAAATATGTATATATGAATAATATAAAAATTTAAATGATGCGGTTGTCTATTTTATTATATTAATTACCATTGCAAATTTGACTTCATATTTAGCGATCAAAACATTTTTTCATATTTTGTTAAAAAACTGACTACATTTCTTATCTCGTAACCAGTCTCCGATCCACCAAACAAAAATCTTGTAAACCATAATCCACACTAGATACTGATATAAAACGTTATGCCAGTTATTTATTAATTAAACTTTTCCACACCGGACTATAAACATTCTTTCAAGCGAAAAATAGCATACCATTTCAATTTAGGTTATAACATTCTGATTCTCTAAGAATTTATCATAACATCCATAAATGTAGCAGAAAACGATAAACAAACGACTTTCGTCTGATTTTATAAAAATAAGGGACACAAACATGATAACAACTATTGTTCACAAACATGATAAAAACTATTTCAAGATGAATTCACCTTAACAACTACTCTTTCTTCATGTGTAGTTTCAAATAAAGATAATTCGTTGAAGTTAATACGCTGTTCCTCTTTATCAAGTCAACAAAAAAATTGTGCAATGAATTATTTCGATGTGGCATTTAAATCACAGATAATATTATTCTAAATATTGAAGGGTAACTAATGGAATTCGCTTAATGATTGACGGGCTCTGAATTTTTTTTTTTTTTTTATTTTGATATAAAAAATAGGTTGGCAAGAAGAATCAGAAATTATTGAGTAATTAAATCAGCTCTTATTTAAAAAAACCTTTATTATTATTAAATGTTACAAAAAGTGATTTTAAATTGTATATAATACACAAGTTGAAAGAAAAATTATTAATATTTATTTGATAATTTCATTGTTATTCTTAGAGGTATTCGAAAACGATTTCAATTAAAAAAAAAATGAATAATTAAATAAAAAAAATAAAAAATCCTAAGATTGAGGATATGTCACCTTTCATGATTAGACACATACTTTACAAATACAGCATTTGCAAATGCATTCTTCATTGTATGCGAATGTTTGCTGTTTTTATTTCTGAATCACCTTGAGAATACAAAACAAACAATTCCGTACAATTAATATTATTGATTATATTCCAACAACAAAATGGCACATTTTTAATTGCTAAAAGTGGTTAAATATTATAATCGAGCAATAAGGAAACCCTTTTTGAATAGTAGCCTGTCACGCTTACAAGAAAAGGGCTACCTTAAAAATATTAACCTTCAATATTTCTCAAATACAATATCATAGTAAACAAACATTTATTACGGGCGAATTGTATCGGTTAAAAGACCTTCGGTGACCTGTTTTCCGATGAATCTTTAACAAAAACTTCATTGCTAAATAATACTGGGCATTCTTAACGCATCTGGGAAATAAATCTGGAATTTAGCGTTAAGGTATATGTAGACAGTTCAACAAACTAGCGTAGACTGTCCAGGGACACTAAATAATGCATTCTTATTTGTGTCGGTAAATTGTGTTGGTTAAAATTTTAATCGTTTTTAAGCAGAAAACGATAATGACAATTCAACGTTTAATCAATATTTATTTAATATGAATCATTATTTGTCTATAAAAATAAAATATATTTTATGTTTGAGTCCCACAATTTAATTTACTGATCAGAAGACGTAAATCTACTTGTAAACAGTATGAGTAATGTAGATGTTGCAAACAATGATACCAATCTTAATCATAACATAAAATTTTTGACTTTTGTTGTGAAAACCAAATGTTTTTTTTTTATAAATTAATATCTTCCCACAAAAAATGGATAAATAAACATGATACATATATAAATCAGTGGATACAAAAAAACTGGGCACAAAAAAGTACGTCGTTTCCCATCAATGTTGTTTGTAATATTATGTATTATTCAGAACGTTAACATAAATAGATTTGAAAATCTGAAAAGTATTCAGTGATTTTATGTTAACAGTATTATTTGGTTAAATGTTTTGTATTTGTAGACTCTGAAACACATTCGTCTTCGTTAATAAATTAATTATTTGTCAGTATTGTTTAATTTATAATAGTTTTGTGCCCCGTGCTCTGCAACAGAGGGTAAATTCAGTACACGGAATTGGATTAATCTATGTAGATGGTTCCAGGCGTTGATTGTCAGTCGGTTTGTCTGATATTTGCATTTGCAGTTAAGAGGGACGCTAAATGTATTATGTGCCTCACTTCAAATTCACATATGAGGGGGCGGAAATTGGAAAAGGGGACATCTTTACGAGTAACAATATCTCGACGTATCTTCTTGCAAACGTACTACTTTACCACCATAGATAGTAAAAGCAACTGTTATAATATAATCAATTATTTAAGAAGCTGGCAATCAGGAAATGCAAGCAATGAAACAAACATAATTAGTTTGTGATTGTTCACGTTCGCACAATAATTTACCAGGTTAGTGTAACAAAGCCATTGTGTTATCACAATTGTATACGGTATAAATGGCATATAAATATTTGGTACTAGAATAATAATGTTTTCTTGATGATTAACTAAGATTTTGCAGCTTATAAAGTGGCCTGCCAGCTTCCTGATTAATTTTTAGGGTTTTTAGCTCGCCCGCTGTGGTCTATTTAGTTGGAGCTTTCTTTACCGATCAGGTTGGTCTGAGTTCGATTTTTGGTAAAATCAATGTCAAGTTTAGATTTTTTAAATTTAAATTTGAGACCTAAGACGTTGGTCTTTGTGATGCCAATTATTCTCTTCGAGTACATCTCGAGTGACAAAAAATATTCTCATCGAGTTTATCTCGTATGATCTTTCAACTTTAAAATATTTGACATATAGCTGTAAAGCCAAATATAATAATAATTAAAAAAAAACTCATAAGGAATACTGATTGTAAGTGACTAGAAACCCATGTGCTCCATTTTTATTAGAAGTCATTCGCCATATGATCTTTACTTTAAAGCAGCGATTTCCAACCTGGGAAGCGCGTCTCACTGGGGAGGCGTGAGCTATTGCAAAGGGAGGCGCGAACAGTCCAAAATATTTATTTACGCTTTAAAACGTGTCTTTATTTCTACGTGAAATAAAAGATGGGGAAGCGCGAAGATATGTTTTCCTTCAAATGGAGGCGCAAGAAGATAAAGGTTGGAAACCATTTCTGTAAAGAATTAACTGTAGCTTGATGAAAATTTAATTAATTTTCTTTGAGTTACTCGAAAGCGTGTTCAATAATAATTGTATTTCTTTTATGACACTTTATTTAGAAATAATTTGAAACTATATTAGCTGCAGGCTATTTTCAAAACAAGTTCAACCATATAAGGTGCACAGTTGAATACAGGAAATAAAAAAAGTATCACATAAAACATTTCTGCGTACTTCATTTGTGCTTTTTTATTTATTGTGTTCAATTCTTTTTTCTTGAGTTTTTTCTTTTGTCATAATATTAATTTGATTATTTGAAATGTAATTCATTGCGGGAATTTTCAATTTTGTTTTTCACGGTGAAAAATTCATTTAAAATTTGTTTTGTTCTGTCAAAAATTCAATTAAGCATTCAATTTTTAAATGTCAAATTCAATTTATCTAGACTCGTTAACAAATTATTTGAAATGTGCTGCACTAGATAGCATGGCATTTGCAATATATGTACGTCATACATGTACGATACAATTCAATGTGTTATGTTAATCACGAGAGATTGGCAATGGCACCTTGGAGTGCTTATGATAACAACCTATCATTTATATCTATGGATCAGTTTTAAGCTTAATTGCACTATTAAAGCAGTAATCAAGCATTACGTTTGTTCTTCTATACCTATTAACACTGTTGACTGTTTTTTTTCGATAATGTTTCATCATCTTAAAATAAATAAATGTTCATTTCAAATAAGGAGCATATGATCGGTATTATTTTAAAACATCGTATCTCAAAAATTACAAGCTTTAAAGAGACACATAAATGAACTTTATTTATTTGGTTTAATAATGCATGAGATATATTTGTTTTGGGTCTTGAGTTAAAGGAATATGTGTGTATTGACATTCTGAATTAATTACATCAAAAAAATCAAAACTGACAAACGTTGAGATACGTCGTTGTAGAAAACTAACGACAATATGGCCTCCTAGTGGAAGTTCTCAACATATGTTTTTTGCAAACCTTTTTTAATAGAATGGTATATTGAGTTAATGTAGTAGTCTCGTCAACCCGTAGTAAAGTTATGCAGAATGGGGTTGCAGCATTTGTACCTGATTATAGGCTTTGCACTATTATATCATCGGTATTGTGTCGTCAACGTTGAAACTAACGTTAAGTCAATAAACCTTGTTTTGAGAAAAAAATACTTTTTTAAATACCTTGAAGCGAACTGAAATGTAGTGAAGTAGTAGACAATAAGACAAATAAATAAACAATAATTATACGAAACTTTTACAGAAAAATGTTAAGTCGTCTTATTATCTTTGGATAGCTGTAGAAATAAGAAATCTGTATAGTAAAAAAACTTTAACATTAATATTAGTTTCTGCTAGTAATAACTGCCAACGAAGTATACTTAATTCGTATTTCTTCTTTAAATATCGATAAAAATAAATGTAATATGAGACAGCTTGTTTTTTGAGACTGTAAAACGTGTTTGAATCTATTGATTTTTAATCTTAACTAAAAACACCCAATTCTAGACTTAATGTTTTTTGATAGTATACCGACGATATGCTGACGATGTAGTAAACTGTTGATCATTTACTATGTACGGATATTACGGCAATTCATGCTGAAATGTAATCGTGTCGATGGCCAAGCCTTGCGATATATTTTACATTTCATTTCATTTTCCGTAAAATTTACAACTCCTTGTACTGAAATAACTATAGATCTATGGAAAGATGTATAATAATTCACCCCTGTTATGGAACCCAATCTCGCATTGAAATATGGTTATCTATGAAATATTCCGGAGTTGTGCTGTTTTAACTGTGTGCAAGAATAAATAAATAAAAAGACAATATCTGATTCCGGAACAGATGTATCCAGTGAGCGGGGTTTTATTGCCATATCGAATAAATTATTGGGTGATGTTGGCAATTTGAATTTAAAATTCTGAATCGTTTTTCTCATACTCTATATTATGTCTATATAATGGTACTTTGCATGGTTTTCGATTGTCTGCCATTGAAGAAATAACTACAGCGTTTGAATTTTTAAATCCAAGTCTGCTCCCAATATGGAGCATCCATTTGTTAATTTTCTACAAGCACGTATCTCAACTATCGTCAGTTTTGAGTTTTTTGATGTAATGAATTCAGAATACACAGATATTCCTACAACTCGTACCCCAAAAAAATATTTTTTTTGCATTATTTAATGTAATACGAAAACGTTGGCAAAATAAGTAATTTGGAAAATTTATGATCATGTGCTATGCTTAGCACGAAGGAGAAGGTGGCAACGTCTTTGCTTCTTTCCTCATAAACTTTCGAAATCTAAATTATTTATACGAGAAGCAGAAAATAGGTAAGATACAAACATTTATTTTACTAATTACAAATGTCTTTTTTATCCATGTCCGCTCCCAATGTGAAGTATATGGTCTCGTAATGGAAGTATATAAACATGAGTTTTTCTACGAGAACTCTTTTTCGAACTTTCGTAGAGAGTATAGGGATAGAAAAGATGAGGCAGATAGTAGTTGGCTAATCACTCTGAGTACAAATAACGATTTTAGGGTTGGAATGGAGGGGGAACTTTTAGACATTAGAAAATCCATGTCTTCGAGTAGAAATCTAAAAATCGATTGAAAAAATGCTATTCGTACTAGGATTCAAACCTGTGAGGTCCAGCATGGAACTCAACAACGTTGACCACTGTGCCATAGACCTGACAGATATTTGTTTCGGTAAATCTCAATGGAAATAGTTCCAAAAATGGTGTGTTACCTGTCTTATTTAAATTGTTATTGACTAATGCTTTTTTCCTATAAATAAATTTATTTATTTTCAGAAACTCCAATCTATTCATTATCAATCCTATGATATTTACTAAATGAAGTATTGCAACGTTTGTTTTGTTATTAAAATTGCGATAATTTTCTTTCAAATGTATTGAATCCATTCACAAAATAACCGCCAAATCTTTGATTTCATTACAAGTTCAACGTAAAACAAAAAAAATGCAGCTTTTTTTACTTGAATACAATGTTAGTACTTCTTTTATATCAAATTATCTACAAGTTGATAAAACAAAACAACTTCAAAACTTTTCCCTAATCAGTGAAGTGTAGTTTATGATTTTCTAAACACGAATTTGCAAAACTAATGTAAACTTTATTGCGTCCATTGGCATCGTTAGTTTTTGGTGTCTGGTAAATTTAGCTAACTCTGCTAACTGATTCAAAGTTAATAGTTACAATCAAATTTGTTTCAGACTGAAAAACATAACGACAGTTTGAACGGTTTTATTGTATTTGATTCGAAGAATGAGCCAGAGTCGGTGGACTAAAGTGTATAACCTCTCATTATATTTCTTGGAGTAGACGTTCGAATCACAGAGCAAGTTATTGAACTTTGCTCTTACAATGAAAATAAATATTTTTATCATTATCAGTAAATTTATTTATACATGTTAATATTGAGGGTGTCGACTTGGTATATTGAATGGCATTGTATCGGATAGTTCGTCTAATCCCATGGTCTAACTAAATGGTGTCGTTGAATGAAGTGTAATTCTCGTGAATAAGACTTGCAATTTTGCCCTGATGATTACTGGTCGTAGTTATGTTGTATTTGGATAATACTGGTGCTGATGAGAGTTATCGGTGTTGTTTGGCGATGGGTAGATTAGCTTGCGGTATAGATTTGTGTAGTAGAGTCAGTAATTTATTCAGGCTCTTCTGGTCAAATAAATGATGTGATTTCATTTATTTTTGTGCTATAATTTACATCCCTTATTTGACACAAAAGGTACGTTTATTTAATAAATTATAACGTTTGTTAATGTGTGATACGAAATATCTGTCTGTGGTAAAAGCTTTGATTAATCATTTTGTCTATTATTTACTAGAATAAACTTATAAGTAAAAAACAAAAGGAAGAACAAGTAATAAAAGTATAA
Source organism: Himalopsyche tibetana (assembly GCA_030503985.1). Lineage (NCBI taxonomy): Eukaryota > Metazoa > Arthropoda > Insecta > Trichoptera > Rhyacophilidae > Himalopsyche > Himalopsyche tibetana. Next base: position 19,788,714 of record JAPJYX010000009.1, on the reverse strand, counting down.
ACACCTGAAAAAATGTTCCGTCTCCCCAATGAGATTTTTTTCAAGCGTAAAGGCAATTTTTCACAAGTAACAAGGCACGAGATACGAGAGTAAAAGTGAGTGGGTACGTGGTTCTTTGAAGCGATTCACGGCTGCGGTAATTTAAAAGGATACATGAGGTTATTTATTATATATCTCCCCATTGACTGAATATTGCACCAGCAGCTCTATGATTTGTCGCTCAGTTAAACTTTGAGGATACTGAACTTTTGTGATCCACGGGCAATTTATTTGAAAGGGAGTGAGGGAAATTAATGATCGTTAAATTGCAGGCTTTTTGTGAATATTTTTCCAATTACGTAGGCGTTTTTTTTGTATTTCGATGAAAAGTAGGTGTACAAAGTTAATGCTTATTGCTCTATCAAAAATTCTGATTGAGTTTTGAATGTTTAATAATTTATTTTTCGTGCAATATATTTTTGATCGATGTTCATGCGTTTTTTCTCCATTTAAAGCACATTCACGTTTTGGTTATTATTCTGCAGCAAAAAAATAGACGTTACTAGTTGCTGATTATTTCGGTTTATAAATTCGTCACATTTTTACTTTTAATTTGGTTACTGGAAATATTGATGAAAATACATCATAAAATATGGGCCCATTAGAGGTGAAGTGAGTAGTGAAAAGTGGTATTTTAGGAAAAAAATAAGCTAGATGCGTTGTAATATTCAGCACGTCTTTAAGTATCGTAAAAGTTAAGTAACCTCAGTTAATGCACATTGTAATAGTGTTATCTCCGTAAAATAAAAATATGCAATCTACCGAAACACCAAGCAAAGATGTGATTGTACTTAAAAATCAAAGAAAAAAGTTTTACCACTAGTCACCTTTCGAGGGCTCATGTATATAAAAAAATACTTATTAAAAAAAAAACGTATTTTCTTTGAAATAGTCAAGACTTGTCAAATTTAAATGCAATAGTGGAATGAGTAGGAATGTCAACATTGACACTTGATAGATAATTCACGACCCTACCCGAGTATTATTTTTAAAGACTTGGGTGTACGAAAGATTTAATAGTGCCAGATAGCATAAAGTGTTCGTAGGCAGGATTTGAAAACATTTCATGCTTGCATGCCTTTGAATATCAATATATACTATTTATAATATAACTGTTATTGATACAAGATTTTAGACGGCGGAGTGATTTCTAGACTGCACAAACGAGGACCTCTTTGTAATTTTGTGGTAATTACGATACAATGTTAGAATTCTACAAAAAAAGTAAATTTGCATTTATAAAAACAAATTCAATATAATATTACCATTATTTTTGTGAAATTTAATATGTAAAACCACAAAAAAATAATTTTAATTGTGAAGGTAAGAATTGATTTTTCAAAGCATTTCACTGTTTTTAGCTTCTTTTTTTGTAGGCTTGATATTTTTTTGAAACTACGGAAAATTTTATAATAGAATATTTTATTTATAAAACCTGTGAAAGCCAAAATGTCATTAATTAAAAACTATGGAATTTTCAGTGGCGCTGAAAGCTAATTCAGCATTGCAGTGAAAAAAAGCTCCCCTGAATAAAATAATCGCCGAAAAAGCTTTGGCAAACAGATGGTCGGTGCGCCATCGTGAAAGGACAGCCGTGAAAAACGTGTACAAAACTTTGCCTTTTACTAATTCATAATAAACTCCTGTGATAATTTATCATCAAGCCACGAAAGTCAGAAATGAGATTTTTTCAGCGTATTAAATTAAACATGAAGAGGGGTTTGAAAGGAGTCGCTTACTAGAATTCCAAGCTCATATATTAGATATAAGCGTTTTTTTCGTGTTTTAATAAAAAGTTTTTATATTTCAGTTTTTCGAATAAAACTTAAAATTAAATTTGAAAAAGCTGTTTAAAAATGAAATTATCTAGTTGAAAATATTATTGTCAAAATAAAAATAAATGGATATTTGATTATTGGATGATAAATTTATATTATCAGCTTCTGATATGTCCTCTCTCGATATGTAGTAAATTGAATCCTCATTAAACAATTTAACAGAGTTGCGTAATCCCTCTCTGCAAATAGGGTATAGTCTGAAGGATGAAGTTAGAACATCAGAGGAAGTCAGCTAATCATTCTCCCTACCTAAGTTTCCAGAATTTGATAGAGAGTGGCAGCTATGCAAACGTTACAGATATAAATATTAAAAGATCGAAAGTTTCCATTTAAGGATCGAACTAATGATCTGCGATCGAGGAGACCGTTATTACAGGACCATTGACCACCAGTATTTTTAAATTATTTCACTGGTTAGTATACTGTGAGGCTGTTTCAGAAATGCCCTATATTATTTTTAATAAAAGAATGGCAAGTTTTTTGAATTTGAGATTGAAACAATATGAATAGGTGGAATACGATTATAATGACGGTCAACTGAAAATATTTTGTATTTTTTCTTATATTTTTAAACATGTGCGCAAAATACGCAAAAACATATGAGACAACAACATATAATATTAATACAAGGTTACTTTAACACAATGTATAGAATGTGAGATTTTTGAATTTTTTTTCAAAACTACGGATGACTTGTCTGTGAGTCATTTAATACGGTACTCTTTTAAAACATTCACTGACCGAGTAAAAATATGTAAGTTTGTAAACTTACTTTGAATAACTCCATTTTGTGAAAGTTGATAAATATTTTTTCAACTCGCCATTGTAAGAACTAACATAGTTCTATTTTAATAATTAGAGATGGCCAAACGATGGCGTTTTGGTAAGAAAGCAAACATATATTCTGAAAAGGTAAATACTGTGCCAAAATTCGTCGAAACTAATGTAGCTGATTGGTTATGTACAAAAAATGCGTAGAAAATTATTGACAAGCGATGGCTACTAGATTTTAGTATTTAGACATGCGTAAAAAATGTTTTTGAATTTTTTTTTATTTAATCGGAACTCTATTATATCGAATTTCGTTAATTCGAAATTCAACTGTACATGCCAATGAATCGGCACATCTGCTATGCCTGGGAGACAACAGGTGTTGGTAGCAGGTTCATCGCTAGATGGCGCCGCTTTCAGTTGGACAGGGGTAGTAGCATTATACGATATCACACCGCAAATTGCACTTATCCATTAAATATTACAGATTCTCAATTAAAACTTTATTGTGATTTTATTGCTTTCTCTATTATTAACATTATTTTATTTTATAGCCCACATTATTATAAAAGCGCATTCAGTTTATAACAGTCAATTGACGAGTTTTTAATGAACGTCTGTGTAAATAACCCTCGCATTAAAAAAATGACAGGGTATAAATAATTTATGAAAAATATTTTAGAACTGTATCTTAATTATACAATAATAAAAAATAAATGTAACCATACGACTTTTTTATATATTTATTTGATCCCTTTAAATTATATGAAAACTACAACTAATTTATGGTACATATCTCTATTATTACGATCACAATAGATTTTAGTAATTTTGAACATCAATTGAAAATACTATGCAATTAAATTGTTTGCATGTTTCTTAAAATTGTGAAAGAAGAGATATACACTATTTAATTGTAGTCATTTCCGTTGACTAACTATATTTATTAAATAAAAAAAATATCTTAGTTTGTGATAAATGATTTCGCATATTTACTCATAAAGTTGATTAATTGATCTTATTACCTTCTTGTTTTTATTTCCTTTTAGAAATAATAAGAATACACGTAAATAATATAGTTTTATCTTCAATATTAACCCAATAACATAATAATATTCCTGATTAATATTTTTCTAGTGGTACGAAAAGGATGTGTGTTATGTTAACAATAAAAGCTATGCGATATAATCAAATTATTATTTGTGTTTATACAAAAATATACACTTTGGTGGATGTGTATAAGCTTTGCAAATCATCTGCCTTTAAATAAAACAAATATATTGAAAAAGAACACGAGGGATGTTACAAAAAATCATGTTTTGAATAGTCTGGATATTCGTGTAGAATTTATTAGTTAAAAGGTAGAATTTATTTAATATAATGAATGTTCTGCTATTAAAAGTAATTAGATATTATACAAAAACCCGTTTTTTAATTACACTATTTTCGAAGATTAAAAAAGAACAATAATATTTTCTAATTTGTTTATTTTGTATTATACCTAAAAATTGTTACAAAAAATAATTTGCTACAATTTTAATTGTTATTCCTCGTTCAGAAATATGTTTTTAAAAACAAAATACTTGGTAAAAATATTTTCAAATAAACATACATACTTTTGAATGCATTTATTAATGTATAATAATCGCCATTAAATAAATGCAATATATACAGATAATCTGGTTTTATTTAAAACCATGGCAGTTTAAAGAAAAATATTAAATAATATAAAAAAAATAGTATTATTATTATTACCTTAATAATTACCTTAATCTTCATATTAATAGCCGATAATGTCGGTATGTGGGTCCTCAATTTTTCCATGATTTCACCCAATGATAACGATTTATTTTGAACGGCACATTTTTCGGCCAATGCTAACGATTTATTTTGAACCGCATATCTTGGAAGCCGTCGTTCGTCCAATTGGAGAAGGTTATCTTTTTATCTTCATAATTCAAATTTCATGGCTTAGAACAAAAAGATTGTAGTATATGCTATAATAATATTAAAAAAACTGAATTTGAAAGTTTGTATTGCTTACGAAATTTTTCAAATAATGAAAGACACTGTTCAATTGTTTAATGATATGATTATATTTCTCGTCCAGCCTTGAAAACTTTTTGCATGAAAACATGCATTCAAATTATAAATATTCTAATTACGGTATGAATATTTTATAGAATATTTCGACTTTTATTCAAACACGTATAAACATATGTCCCTGTTATATATGTAAAGCAAATATAAAATACGGTATTTTTCATACACTTTGGACAAAATATTGAATGTTTTTTTGAAATTTTCCATGCTTTGACAATGTCTTGGGTCGAATATTTTTGGAAATTTTACATATCTTTTCATTAATTTTACATACATTACAATAATGTTATAATTATGATATGGATATTTTATAGAATCACATTTTGACTTTTTATCATATATTTTGATAAAATATGCAATTAATTTCAATTATTTTGCATTTGTAAACTGCATTTGTTTTCCGACTTTTTGAGACAATTTCCCTTCAACGAAATATATTTGTTAGCATACTTTTACATTTCAATTATTGGCTTATTAACAGGCTGTCGATATATGTCCCGTGGTCTATTTCTTTTTCTACGAAATCTATTTGTTAGAAAACTTAAAAATTGTTCCAAAAAATAAATAATTTACATTTTAAATACTGCAGGGCTGTCGATATATGCCACGAGGTATATTTCAGCTACTACGAAAAATGATTGTTAGCAAATTTAAAAATTATTCCAAAAATTAAATAATTTACAATTTAAATACTGCAGGGCTGTCGATATTTGCCACGAGGTATATTTCTGCTACTACGAAAAATAATTGTTAGCAAACTTAAACATTATTCTATAAATTAAGTAATTTAATTAAATTTGAATCGTTCAAACTATGTACATTCTCACAGATTTTGTCACTAACGACCCGGGTTTCGTAAGTTTGAACGATTCAATTTTAATATTGAAATTCCACCAAGAACCTTCAGTCAAAATCTTAAATTATAAGTAATTTACAATTTAAATACTCCACGGTTGTCGATATGTCCCGAGGTCTATTTCTTTTTCTACAAAATATATTTGTTAGCAAACTTAAACATTTCAATTATTCTAAAAATTACATTATATACAATTTAAATACTGCAGGGCAGGGCCTTCGATATATGCCCCGAGATATATTTCTTTTACTTTTAGAATTTCTGGCTTATTCAATAAATAGGTTTGTAATTTATTTTTCACCCCAGTAAATTTTCTGACTACTTAAATATGCAACAAAAATCCCCCCGTTGAGGTCAAAGGACTTACAGTTAGTATTTACTTAATCTCGGTTTTTCAAAATCGATTTTTGAAAACTGACAAGTCCTTATAGTAAGCGCTATTAATCGACTTACATGAGATCAAGGTTGAGGGTAGTTAAATGATCTGAAGTGCGCCTCAGTAGATTTAATCTGAACCATGACTGCATTGGATGGCATAATCTATTCAGTATATTTAGTTCAATCTATTAACTATTTACTCGACAAACCATTTTTTTTGTGTTGAGACATCATACAATATAGAATAATGATTTGAAATCATTTTTTATAAAGTATTTTTTTTTTCAATTTAAGTCCAGATTGCTTAGGAAATGTTTAGTTGATATTTATTTTTATAAATGGAATATTTTATATAACCGAGCACGTAAACGAGGTAGATAAACACAGTAACACTATAAAGAATCATAAAATACAAATTTAATGGTCTTCCTTCTTGTTGAAAATAATATTTACTTTCAATTCATTGCTTAATAATTTTCTCTGTGGATAAAGTTTTTTTATTTCAACAAACATTAAGGAATGTTTTTATATTGTTATCATTAAAACCCCACTTATTATAGGCAAATAATTTATGATATGATAATAACTTGTTTTTTAAATAATTAATTTGAGTATATTTAACACTTTTTCACAGGTTAAAATAAACCTCAATCATATTTAAAATGCGGTATTCAATGCAAATTTCTTTCGTTATTGAGTCTAAAAAAAATAAAGCTTTATTTTCAGCTATTGTCAGAGTCGTCTTATTTTTTAATGATTTGACAGCCCTGGTTCAAATAGCACTGTAATATTGCATACTATTATTAGTTAATGCTCGTCTTGAGTGAAATTGGTCCAAATAATATAAAATAAAATTGTAATTTATACTTCTAATAGAGTATTTCAACATAAAAATGAAAACTGCTGGTAAATAAATTACTAACCATTTTTAAGGCCACGATGGGTAAGCTTCATATATCTTAAATAACAATGGCCTTGAATTTTTTTTCCGAAAACGTAACATTTGGCTGTAGATTGATAAAATCAGGTTGGTGTCAAACGTACAAGTATCCCTAAAAACGTCTATTTATTTTCGACTTCATTCTGATTATTATGTAAAAAATTGTGATAAGGCCTTCGTGTCACAGTTGATAAAATGTATCGTTTAATCAGTTGATTTTCAACTTAAAATGCTTTTACAAAAATGTGTTTTTCTTTTCAAGTAAAATTCTTGCAAAATTTTCTTTTTACTAAGTTACAATATCATGGAAACTTTTAATACTTTAACATTATGCATTTTTTTTCTTGCGTGTTTCATTTTATTAGTTGTTTAAAGTCAAATAATGAGTAGAACAAAATCAGTTTGGTATATCAGGTTAATCTGTGCATATATCTCACAAAGATATAAACCAAACAAAAAAAAAGAATGGATCATAAATTTTAAAAATAGTCTATGAGTAACATACATAATATTATATTAAAATGAAAATAACTATACACAAAGCCTTAAAAAACGATTATATTATGTAATAGAAAAAACGAAACAATAACTAATTTATACGTTTATATAAAATTCAAATTGACAATTTAATTATTCTACAAGTTGTGTAGCAAATTGTGACACGTGTATCGCCTCTTTTAGAAAATTTTCCAGGAAAACAATTATAAGGCTACTTACAAATTAACTTGTTACGTGTCACAATTTTTTAGACAACCTGTGTACTAAGTATCAATTTTGAAATTAAAATGAAAAATGAACTTTCACACAGCTATCACCGAATTCATCAAAAAATTATTAGTCCTGCTTTCATTATTTTTATAGCTTATATTTTTTTTTTGATAAATTTAAAGAATTTAGGTCAACAACTGATAAGTATGCCATATATTGTGAAATTATTGGGGTTGTTAATAATGGTTGAGTACATTATTGATTTTGAGTTTAATTATAAGAAATTAATGTTTTTCTTTGAGGTTTTAAAATATAAGTGTTTCTAAGAATAATTTATTTATTTATACTACAAGTAATAAAAAAATTAGCATGTAACATTCAAATAAAGTAATTAAATCAGCAGACAAAACCATTTGTGTATCATGTATACGATAGTACTTATTTGGAATGTTAAAATAATGATAATAGCATACACATCGTTTTGAGTCTTCATAAAAATATGTCAAGATGTAATATAGAAAAAAAAACGTATGCGTTTAACACGAAGTGAACATCTTTTGATGGGTAAATAATTAAGCTCGTGGGATAAAAAGAAAGCCTTGTGATGAGCAACAAAAAATAACGTCGTAAAAGCTTGAAAATTTGCCTGTTTAACTTTTCATACCAACATAAATATTATAAGCTCTACACACATTACAGCAACACAATATTAGTACGCAACATCTTCCCTGGAACAATTTTGTCTCAGTGTAACAAGTGTGACATGTTATTTAATAAAAAACGTGTCTCGAATATGAATAGTTAATATGCTATGGCTTCAAAGTGTAAACGGCACTCGGCACACGTAGTTTGATGACGGTAGGCCTTGCCTTGTTGACTATCTATTGCCCTCCTTAGCGACTATGCCTTGGTTACAGGTTAAGGTAAGTTTTAAAGGAATCGCTCTTATTAACTTTTTGCCGCGAATTCTCCTTTACAAAGCAGATGTTACCACTGACTAATTATTATGGCAAAGCCCATGAGGATATTACAAAATGAGACAAAATCATCAATTATGAATCGTTTTTTGAAATTAACGCCACACTTTTAATTTAGGCACTATTGAGGCATCATCAGAAAAACTAAGATAGCATGTTTTGGCTTCTGGCTGCTTTTAAGAATTTGCTTCAACAATCACTATCGAAGGTGAAGTGAAAAAAATTAAAATTTCGTGCGCACGTAAACGTATACTCGATATACATCGACAGTTTCTATAGAAATAGGAGATTTTTCAAAAATGTATACAATGCATCTAGTTATTTGTTCTCAAGTGAAATTGTTATCTTTTTTGTACTCGAGACACTACATTCATTATTTGGATGTGCTAATGAAATATTTATTATAAATGTGGAATTAACTATTTATAACGTAAAGAGTACATTTTCATTTAAAAGAATGTTTTTCATCTTTTGGAAGTGTGATGAAAACACAATAAACGTATTTATTGTGAATATAAATAAAAAAAAAATGAATTTGACTGACATTACGGAAATGTAAAAGTGAAAAACATCACACAAAAAAATTCTTGCATGTATTTCATGCACATGTATGTATCTATTTAAATTAATAAAATTTATATTTATTTAAAAAAAAACAACTGCTGGGATAATTTTTATTATTATTTAATATAATCGAGTAGTTTTTGTGATGGAATTAATGAAATTTGTTTTTAAATGGATACCTACAGAGTTTATATTTAAGTACAATATTGTGCTTTTATATTTCATAATAGCTTCTTAAAATATACATGGCAATTTAATCATATAGTGATAAAACGGAAGAACTCTCCAATGCAAAGCTATTTGCATAATTTTGTATGTAATATTCACCCTACCAAGTAAACAATGTACCTGTACAAACTATGGCTAGATGCAAGCTTATGTATGACATATTTCAGCGCAATATTTTAATTAAGCTCACCCGGCCGCATGGGTCTTAAAGCTCCCTAGAGGTCTCGAGGCCACCTGGGAGGCTGTGCTACAGCGACGTAACTCCCGCTACGATTTACCTACGGCACTACGCCACAGTATGGAGCTATTAAAACTAATCAGAGGTAGACGTACGTTTCAGGTAAATTGTGCATGCTTTGTGTTGCTAACTTATAATATAATGTCATCATAGCCATAATAACTATTTACAAACTTCTCAACTATGATAACTTAAAAATAACTGAGTATTTAGCTCAATGATTGTTTTTGGGTATTATTTACCACAATATATATGTTTTTATATGATATCCCCTACCTCAAGTTGAAAGTAAAAACACAATTTCTTGAATTCTTCTGACGCTCTACCTAAAATTCCGATTTTTTTTACTTTTTCATAGTGGGATTTTTTCAAATAAATTAATATTTTTTTTTTGATACCGATTACGGAAAGAAAAATGGACGAAACCAACAGTTTTTTCAAATTACTTTTTTCGATAATCCCAATTAATATAACTTGATACGTTCCATCAAAAAGATGTAAGCTGAAAATGCCGAATAAGTATACAAATTTATCTTTAAACTTTGCAAATGAAAATCTGATGTAAACTCTGTTATGTGCAGGTTACGTTATATTTCCTATCCACAGTCGATATCAATAAATTATTATCAGGTTTTTCAAAAAAAGGGATTTTTTATTATTATTTTAAACGGTTCTACTTTCGAAAATATGTCTGTCACTACACCTTTATCTTCTTCAGTGAGAGTAAAAGAGAATGTAAGATATATGCGAAAACGGAAAAATGGGTTGATTCTTAGGTCGGTACGTAAAGTCAAAACAAGATTTGTAGTTAGATAAACCTGGATGGAAAATGTGATGTTTCATCGTAAAATTTACTTTTTTGAAAACGTTGGTTTGACTGGTCCTCTTACGCATATATTGAATTGTAGTTATTATGGTATGTTTAACTCATTTTTTTTTCTTAATAGTTAACGCCTATCTCCTTTCGCACATATATATATAAATAGTCAGGAAATTAATGAAACAGAGAATGTTACTACAGTGAGAAAAGATAGCTTAGAGTAATCGTCATAGTAAACTTAATCTTGGTTACAAAACTATTATTCAAAAAAAAAAATACAATTTTCAGATGCAAATCTGTAATCTCACAACCGTTTGGACAAAACTTTACCGGCGTTGACCACACAGTCACGGGAACGACACTTAATTTTTATAATTAAAAAAAGGAAATCTATAATGTTTATTTACAAAATTCTTGTTGAGCTATAAATGTTTGAGGGTCTTGATTTGGGCAGCTTTCGTTTTGCAATATTTAGCTTCCGCCTTGTACGAAGCAAAAACGAAAATTTCGAATCCCAAAGTTACTGGTTACAATGTTGGAAATCAACCAGCTAGTAGTAATATTTAAGAGCTTTTTTATTAAATGACGGTATTCAAATAATTGTGGATATATAAAACACCTGTAATCAACGAGGACTGCATATAGCCCAAACAGAGCATATATATTTAAAATTTTCTTCTTGCTCTTTAAATTTAAATTGATTTCATAAATCTTAACTGATTGACTTTTTTTATTGACTTTTTTAAACTATAATGTAAATTAATAGACCCGTTGAAAAGCCACGAATTTTATTCATACGTACGTAACATTAAATATGCCATTTGTTCAACGCTTGCGTTCTTCCAGTACTGCTTTGCGGTAGTAAATCATGGCACCTGGCGAAGGCTTAGAAAAACCGTATACTGAGCTTCGAGATCAGATGCTTGCGTCGAATAATGAAGGTGAGGTGGTTTGATTCGTGAGGAATTCGGTGATGAGGAAATGTACAAGACAGCGCCCCGTCACGTCAGTGGTTATGGAGAGACTTTGGAACTGGCTACGTCACGTGCTGTGAATGCCTCCGGAAAGCCTTAATCCTGCCTGCCGCTTCTCCCGACCGGAGTGATTCCGGCGTCCTGAAAGACCGTCGGGTATTATTATTATTATGTACTCGGCAGAACTGAGGGATGCTGGCATGTCATGGGAGGAGCAAAGCAATTGGCAGAAGACGTGGAAACACGGATGTGTCGCGTGGCGGCCATATGCTCCACATAAGGAGCGAATATGGTCAAAGAAGAAGAGCTCACATTTGGTTAAATGTTTTAATAACCAATCAAAAAACAAGTAATTAGGAGGGCTGAAGAAAAGCATTTTATTTATGATTTATTGGAAATAATAATTTAAGCAGTTATTTGAAATTTTCAGTAAATCATCAAGTTCAACTTTTCGTATTTATTTTTATCTACTAATGGGTAAAAACAAAAAAACATTTCCCAATTTTTTTATGCGGCATTTTGTTAATTGATTTTTTTAAATTTTAAATAAAATATTATATATTTTACTATTATAGTCGAATTGAACATATTTGTGTCTGAATAAAAAACCGAATAATATACCAGTTTATGATTCACTTAAAGAAAAAAGCATATTTTTAATATTTGACTTAACATACCACTTAATTTTAGGTTTCACCACAAACTGTCATAACTGTATTCATATTTAAAAAAGTATTTTTGATTGATTCAACGGTAACTTTCTGGTAGTTCATTTTAAAAGTAGGATTGAAATTTGTTAAGATTAAATTTGAATCGCTCAAATTATGTACATTCACACAAGTTATGTCACGACCCGAGTTTCGCTTTTTGTCATCTTCGGGCGTTCAAGTGTTCTGATGAACTGTAAAATTGAAATTTCATCAAACACCTTCAGTTGAAATCTTAAATTGATAAGTTTGTTAGTCCACTTGTGATAAAATTTTCGCGTCTTTAAGAAGCATCATTACACAGAATATCGCAAGGCTTACAAATATGATTCTTAAAGTTACGAAACACGCGTCTTAATTTTTAGCACAGTAAGTGGAGTAACAAAGTTATCAAATTTAACTATATATTGAGATCGAAAAAATTCGGCGACCCAGTAACAGTCCGCGAAACAACGGATGGAAAACTCTGGTCTTGATTATAGATAAGTTTAACATTAAAAAAATAAAGCTGCAGAGTTGTAAATATTTAAAAACCTAACAAAAACACTTTTTTTTACAGCTAAACTCACAGTGAATGTTGAAAAAAGAGTTTGTTTTTAGTACTTTCATTATGAAAAAAAGCAGTTACACCGTATAGAGCAAACTGAATAACGCTTTTAATGAATTATAAAATTTCCGTTTTCATGTTCCTCGTGAATTTAAACTCGAGCAAGCTTAAACGCTGTGTTTACAGATAATTTTTCATGCTGAAATGATGGCAGTAAAAACGAAAGCTCTGTCTTAGCCTAGGAAAGCTTTGTTTTAGAAGTTATATAGTCTGAAGGTTGCATGTTAGTGTCTTTACACTTCCTTCCCCTATAAACATTGTTTTCTGAATTTAAAGGCTTTCATAAATTTTGTATTACTAAACAAACACGTTTACACAAAGAATACTTAACAGTAGAATATCAATTGTAGCTAAATAATCCCAGCACCGATATTTTCAAAAAATGTTTTTTAAGACTTTTTTTTCAATCTTCCTCTATTCTCTCCTAACAGTTAAGCTAAGGCCAGTGCTTCCCAACCTGTGGGCCGCGAAATTCAGTAGAAAGTACAAAAATCTATATATTGAAGTCTATGAAATTGGTGTTTCCCATATTGGGGGCCGCGGAATTTCTAAAAGAGGCCGCCGGATTGGATTGGAAAGAAATTGGATTCTGGGGGAAAAGTATAGCAAATCGAGGACTTCGAATTCGTCGGTGAGCTAAAAAAAAAACGAGTTACGGAGACGATTGAGGAGGGCCGCGGATTATTTTTTTAGATTTAGAGGGCCGTGGAACGAAAAAGATTGGGAAGCACTGGCTTAGGCGACAGTATAATGATTATTTTTCATTGATCTGCTGAAACGATTGAAAGGAAGACGTTGTCAGAAATTGTTTGTAATTTTAAAATATGTCATTTTGAGTCATGTTAAAATAATTCAGGTCGTACCACGATCGTTAAAGTCGTTGGCTCCATTACAGATCTCATGAGCTCGAGCCCCAGTACGAACAACATTTTTTCAATCAATTTCTATTCTAAGGCATGGGCGTTTGTGATGTATACATATTCTCTCCTGTCCCTTAAATCTTTAAATAACGGGGCGAAGTCTTAGTTCTATTCTTCTTTCTCTACTACTCTCATAAAAAAAGATAGGTTAAGCAACAAACAGTTATCTTAGAAACAGTTCTCTTAAGATGCCTCTAATATTTCATGCCAATAATTCTAATACAAATATAATAGCTGTCTTTTTTATTCATTTTTTTTCACTGTTTTCTTTTATGTAGTAAATAAATGATTTTTTTGTTATAAATTAGAAAGATTTTTTTAAATAATAATATTTTTTTTAAGATGTAGAAAAAATAAAAAAAATCTCTAAAATAAGCGACACGTGCCAATCTAAGTCAATTTTTAACATATTTTTAATTATAAAACTATAATAATATTTATACAATGTTCACCGTGTTTGAATACATATCGACTGTGGAAAGGAAAAAGGACTTAACCCTCAATTTTCCAAAACAGCTTTTTTTCGATAATCACAATGTATACAACTTGACACACATTCTATCAAAAGAATGGAAGCTGAAAATGCCGAATAAGTATCTAAATTTAGCTTTTAAGTTTGAAAAAGATGACCTTGTAAAAAATTAAAACCAAGAAAAAACACTGAAATAAAGATTTTTCCGAGACAATTTCTTTAATTAATATTAGGTTATGTCAATTAAACACCAGTTTAGAAGTATCCGTGCACTTCAACGTTGTGTATAATTCATAATTTGCATATGTCACAAAATCATCAAAACACGTTTTAAGCGCCTTCTGTAATATTTGATATGTGTGGGTTACGTCCTTTTTCCTTTCCACAGTCGATATATAAAGCAACTACAATTAAATCAACATGAAATGGAGGAAAAAGATATTCTTCGTAAATACGTTTGCTAAAGATAATCAAGACGATTTTATATCTGGAACTACTGACAGATATCCGAAGAGCTTCGAAGATACTTTGGATAAAATAAAATATAAAGTACTACATACGTCTGAATGCTTAGTCTGTTCAACGCTTCTTAAATAGAAAAGCTATTTCTAGCAATTATAAAAGAATACGTATTCAGATTTTATTGTCGCTATATTTTTTCATTCATAAAAAAAAGATTGTTTTTTTAAGTTTAAACTGCATGTATTATGTATATTATGGTCAATCTGGCTTGAGTTGCCAAGTCATGTTGCTTTATGCTAAAATATGTATTCCTTCAAGTAGAGTAAGTAAGGTTCAAGAGTTAATTAACCTGAGAAGTACTTGAACTTTATATATAATATTATATATCAATAATATGACATGCAAATAAAGTGTGCCTTATAATTTCCCAGAAAATATGTAGTTTTTGTCTTAAAAAAATATTGAATAATAAAATCAAATACGTTGTTTATCACATTTGAGTCTTTTAGAAAGTCGGAAAATAGTACATAAAATATGTTGAAACGTACATATCGCTACCATAAAGCAACATTGAGGTAAGGTGAAAAAAGTCAGTTTTGAGATAAATATGCCAATCAAATGCTGAAAGGTTAACCTTTATAATAAAACACTGATATATTTTAATTAAAAAAGGAAATGCGCCATTTAAAATAAAACTATTACATTTACAAGTATTGATATTTCCCTGTAGCTTCAAAGTATCAGCGATATTTGTAAAATAACAACATACAGATAATAACATTAAAAAAACCTACTATTTTATTTTATTATAAACCACAAAAGAAAATAAACAAAAAATAATTCACTATTTAAAAAAAAATACAAACCTTCAAGTTCAATTATCTCGAAACGAGTATTTTAGACTTATCCCACTGTTGCTTTAGGGTAGCGATATGTCTTGGCGTCATTTAATTTGTATTTATTTTGTAAATTAAAATGTCTTTATATAAAAACTTGTCAAGGTTTAAAATGGATTGAAAATTTAAAAGTCAGATAATTTTGTACTTTATAAATGACTAATTAAATCTGAATTTCTACAAAAATAAGCAATTTAAAAAATAGTTTTTTGCTAAGAAAGTATGTCCAAAACAGTGTTATATTAGAAAAAAAAATGTTTGTATTTATAACAGTACGACCGAACATGTTTCTCTTCAAACTTATTCAATTATTCGATGTCAGTAGACAAACCTCACGCCTCAGTCTGGTTCTGTTCTATTTTGTTGGACTGGAATCGAACTAACCTGCATAATTTCGTTCTTAGAAATAATTTAAGCAGTACCAAGCCAAATGTTATCGATCATGACTGGAAGCTTGCATTTTGCATCATAGAAAGAACTATTTATCGGTAGAAAAACTAAATAATTCAAATGTTTTAATAAAGCCAATGCTAGAACAAGGTAGATGAAATTAAAATAATATATTGCACTAAAACTTGGGGTATTAAAAATACTTTATCATGATGTTTTAGGTATAAAAAGGACGCAGCTTAATAGTTTAACAATTTTGAATTTGCGAAAAAGTTCATCTTCTTATATCACAATTATTATTTTCAAGAAACATTGCTAAAAAAAATATTTTCCAGCACTTACATAATTTAATTCCTACACTAATACCTACGTCAAATAATATTCATTCATTTATTTTTAAATCTACTAATTCAAATCAAATTTTATACTAAAGAGAAACAGATTTATTTTATAATTTATCTAATATTTTCCAAATTTATTGCCATCAGTATTAAAATAAACTCCAGTCAACATAAATATATTAAATTAACTAGACTCGGTGTTTATAATAATTAATGAATAAATGATTTTTTTTTTCAATTATTTTATATGATATAAGTCAGAGGTGGGGAACCTTTTCTTCTCTAAAGGCTGCATTCATTTTTCTGATTCGATATAAGGCCGCAATAAACTTAGGACGGGATTGATTAATATTTAATCCCTTACCCTACTTTTCCTCTATACTTTTTCCCCAGATATCTCCAAAACTCGTTTTTTTATATAACTCACCGAGGAATTTGAAATCCTGAATTTGCTATACTTCTTTCCCAGATATCTCCAAACCTCGTTTTTTCCAGAATTGGTCAGAAAGCCGCGGGTTCCCCACCTCTGATATAAGTGATATAAATTGTTGAATTAGTTTCGGTTTGAGTTCATATGTGCATTTAAGATCCTGAAAATACTGAAATATAAAACCTGCACAATTTTATTTGAAATTGAAATTCCATCAACCACCGTCAATTTTCAATTATCAACTCGTTGCTTCTAAGAAAATTGAAAATATCTACTGTTCGCGAGATTTTTCGTGAAATCTCTCCAAAGTTTCATAGCGAGGTCTTTAAACATTTATGTCAAAACTAAGATGAAAGAATACATACAAATCGTTTCAGGACAAGAGCATTAATTTTTGCTCGATGACTTTTCTTTATTTTTCTTTTAAACAATAATACAACTGCAAACACGACCTTAGGCATTATGAATATTACTTTTCGGTTTACGTCAAATTGAATTGTATTAATGTATGCAAAAGTGTGTGTATAGTATATGGAATGTCTACTTGAACTGTGGATTCTTTGTGGATTGCTCACCTCTGAAGCGATTACCCCCATCTGTCAGCAACGATGGAAAAGGAATGCAAACTACCAATGAACTCAGTGGTGAAGGAGACTCAAAAAGCGCGCCCTAGAACATAAAGCTCCACTATTTTTTTTATTAAAGAAAATCTTCAATTATAAAAACAGTTTGAAAAACGGATCTCTTTACTCCTTGCAACTACAATTAGAGTATAACATTTCCAAATTTTTTACGAAGGTATACTCATAATAGAAGTATTTAATTGTACCAATTTCAAATTTGAATTGTCTGAAATTCTAAATTAAATAACACCAATTTCATAGATAGGTTTGTCAATTAATGCTTATTTAAAAAAACGTTTGCTGAAAGGGTTAATAAATATATTGTAAACATTACAAAAGCTTAAGCTTTTTGTATTAAACAAGTACTAACATATAATTGAAATTTAAAAATGATACCATTATTTCGATTAGGTGAATAGTATATTTTCTATAATATTTATTGTTATCCAAATTTTAAAGTTAATGATCGATAACAATACTAAAAACCATAATATGGACAAATTGTCTTAAAAGCTTGTTCATTTAAGAAGGATGTTAAAATTCACAGCCGTTACGCATTCGAAAATTTCCGTAAAGCGCTTAACTTGGCTGTTTCCATGTATGCTTTGCAAAAACAATGAAATCATAACGATTCCCACCTTAGCAAAGAAGGGTATTCGAAAATTCAACACTCTATTCTCCAGAGTCAACTTAAATAATCCATTCAGCGCGATGAAACTGCAGGGTAGACTTAACAATTAATTTTGGGTGGTGGATTTGAAAGGGTTGATTTTACTTTGAATATGATCACAAGGGATGAATTGTTATCAATTGTACCATAAAGCATGCATACTTACTTGGTACCTTTATATATTATAATGTTAATAACAGCTTTCATTTTACCATCAATAATTCAAAAAAACATTCTTTTGAACTATCAGCCAGGTATTCGATCGAATTTATTTATAAAATATCAGATCATAAATAACTCTAGTTTATTGCTTTTGCAATGTATCTCAAACAAGATATAAAGCAGACATATTCAAATAATTATGACGACCACTTCCTCAATATTTGTTTTGGACTACACTAACGTTCACGAGGATAAGGTTGATCCAAAGAATGGACAATGTTATATTATACGGTTATTTCCAGTGGAACTTTTTTTAGAGGGTCAATTAAAATTATTGACAGGAAACAATAAATTTTGCTTGTTAAGTGATATTTTAAAAATATATATTTTTAAGATTTAAACAAAAAAAAACATACGTATTAGACATACGAGACAAAAAAACAAAACCATTCAAAATTGTCTCGTGCTATTTACTGATTATATTCGAAGATTGTTTTTTATCATTTTTGTACTAATAATGTTAGTATTAACGTCAATCAAATGCATAATACAAAATAATTGAAAATATTGATAAAAAGAGTTGGATGGAAGATTAGATATCCAGCACTTAAAATATAAATATTCTAAAATAATACGTCATCTGATACTAATTATCATACCATTAAAAACCTATCACCTAAAACAAGTGGCTACTTTTATTATTGTGACCACCTAAAATAACCAAAATTTAAAAAAATATTCATGACAATATTTTACGAATTAAGATTAATATTAAATCAGTGTTAACTCTTGCGGCTCGGAGACTAGAAAAATACTTGTCAGCCGATGGGGGTCTTTTTTGACCCCAGTGGTTTTCTCATTATTGGCCTTATTCTTATGAATTTCAAAAAAAAAAATAGTCCAAGGGCTTAAAAATATCTCTTTGCATCATTCCTCATAAATTTTTTCATAAAAATCTGTGGTTTTTTAATAAATAATCATATTTTAAGTTGCGCGTAAAAAAGACGTCATGTCAGCACACATATGAATTGACTACTGAAGAGTGTCTCAGCGTTCCAAATTATCATACGAACAATCGTTATCGCGGGCGCTAATCAGCTGATAAGCGTTATCGCGTATTTATATAAACTACAAAAGGTCCAAAAAACTATGATATAAGAATACCTTAATTATAAACATTGTATCACCCATATTAAAATAGATATTTACGAAAATGTTGGTATTGGGGTCGCATTTCTTGAGCTTAGAAACGGAAAAGTTAAAAGAAATTCAAATTAGGATCAATATGTTCGAGTTTTTAGATAAAAAAAATAAAATCTGAACTAGTTTTGTATCCTTTTAAATACAAAACTGAAACAAACTGTTTACTCACAGTTAGTTGAAGATAATCCGTGCACTTGAACCATTCATGTCAAAAGCATATCGAATGGAAGTGAAAACAATTTAAAATATTAAACTTAATATTAACAATAGTTTAGTTGGACGTTTTTATAAATCAAACAGTGACGTTTTACAAATAATTTATTTGATGGTTTCAAATGGGCTTCGATTGTTGGCACAGTCTAGTCGAGTATATAAATTACATGAATTATTCTTTGTTGACACTGGCAAACATTGTAGACTACAACTACGAGAGCTTTAGCTTCACACGATACTTGTTCAGCGTCGCGACGCTCTGGTGTCGGAGCTTTGAACGTTTCATAGCATATAAAAGCAGCACTTGCATATTTAATCTGCCGGAAGTGGAAGTCGGCAAAACACTGTTTGTATTTAGCGTAATTTTAGAAGGAGGGCATCAGAACTTTCTGCCCATTTGCGGTCAACCTCGCTACATTTCGATAACGTTATTATTCTTCAACTCGTTTAAATGAAACAGAAGACATGCCAAAAAGTCGTTGAGATACACAATTAAGCTAGAAATAAAAAAAAATACAATTTTGAAAATAAAACAAAATACATCTTTATTGTTTACGTCATCACATGAAATATAACCGAAAAATGGATCCTTATATTTATGTTGTTAGAAGAAATATTTTTTACATTCGAATTAATACTGATTGTTAATTAACATTTATTTATCAGTTGAGATTGCTGATGAGCAAAATCTATCCTGATCGCTGCAAATATTTTTGCAAACTTTCTCCAAATGATTAAATTAATGTAGTATGAAAGCTCGTGTATGACAAAATATAATAACTTTAACAGTATTTATATTTTACATTTTTTTTAAATCCGTGTCTGCTCTTATTGTGAATCATATTGCATCCTAATGAACGTATCTCAATAGTAAATTTTCGACGAGAACTGCGTATCACTCAGTTGCTCATGCTCATTTTTTTTTCGAAGACAGTAAAGATAGAAAGTAATGGTTAAGACAGGACTAGTGGTTATCAAATCGTTCTCGCTGCGTCTCGTTATTTTAAAATCGGAAGGTTGAGAGAGAATATTTTGACATCACAAAAATCCACGTCTTCGAACATAAATCGATAAATCAATAAATCAATTGTTGTTTTTTTAAATTCTTATGGTTACGTTTTATCTCCACCATGTTGTTATTTTTTCCTTTTTTTAAAAAGCGTATTTACAATCAATACTGTGTATATACTTTAAGAACATGTCCGCTCTTTTTCCGGAGCATATGGCTACCGCATAGTTCCTCCAAGGTTCACTGTCCCCCTTAAGTTTCCTCCCAGTCATTCCAGCGTCTCGTAGCTCAATTAAGTACATCCTATGAATGGTCATCAGCGGTCTTCCACGGCGGTGAGATCCGTTTGGTTGTTAAAAGAGACAAACAGAATTCAGGTCCATCGTCGCTTTTTCATTTAAGACGTGATCAAGTGCTATTTATTTCGTTCTCATTTCTTTGTGTTTCCGACAAAATAAAGCCACCGCACCCCTAGTATTTACCGCAGTCATCTGTTTTCAAAGTGAAGTATACGGTTATTCTGTGCTTCCATAAGGTACCATGACTTGCAACCATACAGTAGCACTGTATTGATGCTCAACGCATGCATATTGATGCATGCGTTGAACAGTAAGCACTAGCTAAGGATCTGATTATGGATTGATGTTCCATGTTTATAATTAAACAAACAATTAAAAAATCTTTACATAATTCTTGCAAACTAAATAAGGTATATGCTGAAAATGATCAATTCAACAATAAAAAACGTTTAATTAAAAAAATAAAGAAACGTGTAGTTCCGAAAAAAGATAAATTAAAAATAAATTAAACCTATTAGAAATCCCACCTTCATCTACTATTTAACTCTCAAAAGTATAAGTAGAAAAAACGCGAAAAGGTACATTCTGAATATCAACTTAAATGCTGTCATTGTATTGTTTTGACAATAAATTTTAAAATATAATAATAAGTAAAAATCGAATAAGTTGTTGTGAATAAAGTAACACGTTTACCATTGCATTTAGGGATTAAGAATGGTAAAAATGAAACAGTAATGTTATTAAATTTATATGGTTATTGCCTGAAGTCGTTTCAATCAGGGCTGTGGAGTCTAAGTCAGAAAAAACGGAGAAAAAATATTTAAAGATAAACGGAAATTATTGAAAAAATAAATTCGGAGTCGGAGTTGGCTTTTAATTAAAAGCCAGAGTCGAAAAAATTGGAGAAAAATATTTGCATATTCATCATATCGATTGGTGAAATGGACTAGAATTATTCAAGTGACCGGAATGATTTGATGATAAACAGGTATGTAAGTTAAACGGAAATGATTGAAAAATTTAACTGAGTCGTTTTCTATTTACCCGAATCCACAGCCCTGGTTTTAGTTACATAACAAATAATAAGTTCAAGTTAGTGTTTTAAATTATGGTTAATTATAAGTTTCAATATTTGTTTCATAAAATGAAAGAAAAATAACAAAATTATACAAATATTATTGCAAGGATTTTATACTACAATACTAAAACTCTCTTTTGTTTGAAAAGTATTTCCTTATTCGTGGAAATCTTGTATTTACAAACGTCAAGTCAACAAACAGAAAAACATCATTTTTATTACTATGGGTCATAAATTAGAGTTTCAATGTTTTTAGCAAAAATAGTTTTATTCTTTGAAAACATCGAATAAAATAAAATATGTACTACGAACACAATAGATAAATGGTATTAATGGCTTAAATATTTAAATATCTTGAGTTTTTTCTATCTAAAAAAGACATTTTATAAAATATCAATGCGAATGGCCATTGTTCATTTGTTTTTTGTATTGTGTCATTTATTACTGTTTAAAATTTGTAGATTTTCATAAAATGAAAACCTGAAGAATATAAAATGAGTGAATGGTATAAATGTTATGTTTGAATATTATTTCATGAAATATAACCGCCCCTGTATATACAAGGGGCGCATTGATCAAATGCCACATTGACCGGCCGCCACTGACTAGGACGTTATACGAACTAGCTATTAACGATAATGGTAATGGTGTTTTATTTGTTTTTCTAGCATCCCCTCCTTGCCTCCCATTTTTATTTGATTTTTATTATAGTAGATCACAATAATAAAATTAAAATCATTCGTACTTAAGCAAGCATTTGTGAAAGTAGTTGTCTGAGGATGCCCCTGAAAGAGGCGAAACACGCGTCACATTTTGTTACACAATAAGTGGAATAATCTAAGTTATATTATTTTTATATTAATGTAGACTTTAGTTTGAAAAATCAAAGTCTTAAATAATGTGCATTTCTATATATGAAAATACTTACATGCAAAAATACAAATTTTAAGTTTATTGCTTTTGCAATGTAAAAAAAATAGCATATTGAAAGAAAGCAGCAGATTTTTTGATTGGCAACAAAGTTAACCGAGTCAGCTTCGAAAATGTTCTTATTACACAACAAATTTTAATAGTACTCTTCTGAACTCACTCACGTCCAAGCGGAATATGTCAATAGTTGAAGCAATACTGTTAAGTATCGTTAAAGCTCTGCCCGGTGAAATACCCAGTAGAATGTTGGTTTTACACTTTGGAAAAACAAACAATTCATGTCCACGATTTCTCAAAAAATGAACAGTAGCATAATTATGACTTTCTCATAAAAAGTTAAATTCTTATTTTTGCCACGTGTAGGACGAATGAAATATATTGCAAGAATACATTTCTCGTCGGGCGTTTATAATAATAAAGGTGAGACTTCCATTAGAGAAAATCAGTTGGATAAAGCCTCGGGTAATATCCATACACTTATAAATCACACTAGTATTGAATGTATTTCAGATAAAAAAATATTTTTATTTAATTTAAAGAAACTACCATTAAAAAAGCTAAAGTATATATACTGTAGAATTAATAAGCGCTTTGTTTTACATAACTTAATCAAAACGTGTTTATGAAAAATTTATATTACAAATTTCTGTGAAAGATATTTTACATTTTTTATTCTTATGAAAGGCGCCTTCTATTAGTTCAGTGTGAACACTGAGCTGTAAATTTTACATAAAAAAGCCGAATACACAAACACGTGCCAATGTAAAATGTTTTATTCATCTAAAAAAAAACATCGTCAAATACGGAAAGCCTCCGAGCTATAACACTGTCAACTGTTTTCCTTTTGCCGCGAAATATTTCATCTGAACTATGACACAGAGAGTTGATGATAATAATTAATTAAGAGTCTTAACGCTTCTTGCTTGAGCACTAATCCTGTGAATTTAAACGGTTAAATATGACGCCAGTACCGTTGCAGCGTTTTTATCTTGCTAGAACACTCGTTGGTGTTATTCGATAAGACTGTCATTTTGACAGTGGTAGACATGTAGGTATTAAATAAGCTAAACTTCCTCGCATAAAGCTGATGTTCACTAGTTTGTTGAAGATATGTTAAAATAACAACGAGCAATGCAAGCGTTTATATATCTCTGAATGAGTTTAACCAATAATATAATAAATAATGATTTCTTTTGTATAAAATATGAGCCTTTGTGAAGTGAAATAAACCAATTATCAAAATGATGACACTTTTCTATTGGACTTATGTACAATCAATTGTTTTTATCGATTACATATTTTTATTTTAAGAAGATAGCACTATTGTAATGTGTAATAAAACTTACTTCTTTTTTACGATAATTTAAAACATATAAAATATTAATAAACACCGAAATCAATGCTTTCTTAAATATTGTACCTTTTAAAAAAATATTTTTGCTATTTTTATAAACCATTGATTGTTATACTGTTTATCTAAGAGCCTGGTTTTCTTGAAACTGAGTGGTGATCATTTCAGGAGTCAAATTAAGCTGAATTATTTCCAGTTTAAGATGTAGAGCTTTTTTTCCAGTGATGAAAGAACAACGATATTTCTTCAGAAATCTACACAGCCCAAGTGGACGTAATATGTACAATATAAACACTTCAATCGTGCTGTATGTTCTTTGATTGGAATAAATTGACTTGGTGACTAATTTAAACAAATACATTTGGTCTTTTGAGCTCGAAATACTATAGTTCTTTCTATTTTTACGAAGATTCTATTGGATTGATCGAAAATCCCTTGTTTCTTTTTGTAAATCAACGTGTGCGCCTAAAATATACTTTTTCTCTCTTTGTCTCTCCGGTATCGATTTTCTCTAATACTATATTGATTTAAGAGTGAGATTTTAAAAAAATACAATATTTGTATATAATTAGGTGCCTAGCTTAAATACCCTATAGATGTATCAAACATAAAATATTATTTTCAATTTAAAAAAAAAAAATATTTGTGGATCATTTTATAAAATAATTTTACCGATTATGTATTAAAAACAAACGTCAAAGTGTAATTAAAATTTTATTTAGAGTTAAAATCTTTAAGCTATTTTTTACATTATTCACATTATGTTATTTACATTAATGGTTTCATTGGGATAAAGATTGGTTATTTACAAACGGAAAACAGCATCAAATAAAATCGTTCAGTAATGGAAAACGTTATAAAATATAAAAGGCTTTATAATTATACCCGTCACTGCACGCGAAGCGGTATAATACACAGAAAGGATTGCCCAAGACTTTTCTTTATCTCGTTCCTTCCGGCGAAGGAAGAAAATCGCTGCTTGGATATCCGCCCAGAGAGAAGCAAGCTTAGGATAAACAAAAGGTGAGGCTTAGAAGAGGAAGCCCTCGCCGGGAAATCTGGTGTACGAGTCAGGAAGGCATGCCGAAGAATCGGATGTCTTATTTTTATTGTGGTCTCTGGCACGGTACGACTTAGTGCAATCAGACGATTGCAATTTCTTTAAACCTCCCACGTGTTTTCTATTCGATTACGGACTTAGTTCAGTTGACAATAACGCCGGCTTTAATTTAGGATTAGAACGTGTTCAATTACTTTTAAGGTAAATACAGTTTCAGCAAGTCTAACCGAAAAGTTAAAATATTGAAAGTTCGATGATGTATAATCAAATATTTGTTAATAGCAAAAAAGTAATATTATAGTTAACTCTTTTACAATTCACTTTTAAGGTGTTCACTGTCAATACTTGGTGGAATGGCATTATAATAAAAATAATAAAACATTTTTAGTACTTTTTCCACATAAAAAAAGTACTAAAAATGTTTTATTAATCTTTTACAATTGTTAAATGCTTAAGATTGCTTATCTGGCATCCCAAGACTGTAATCATTGTGTTGTGTTGCCAAATATCAAAAATATTTTACAATTTATATTAAACTTTGTTTTGTTAATTGAATTTGATAAATTTGTTACTTCACTTGTAGTTTTAAACAATGTGACACGTGTTTATTTTACCTCTTTACGATGCATTATCATACAGAAAATAAAAAATCGAATTTAAAAATAAACTAAAAATTGATTCTAATTAAAAATTTAAAAAAAAGTCGGGCTTTATCCTTTTCTTTTGGACACAGAGAAAATGGTAAGATATTTACATTGAAACGCTAATTAATTTTAAAAAATACTTCAGTAATGATTCATTTTAAAATTTCGATAAATATTTTGACTGACTGTAAATTAATATTTTACTATTAGTAATGAATTTCCTGATATAATACAAAATAATATTACCATAATTTGCATTAAGGCTACATTATAATATACATCCTTGATATAAATTACAAACACATGTCCCATATTTAAATATTCCAAGAATTATTTACATGTCTTTAACATCTTCAACTGATGAAAGTTTGTCTTACTTGAAAATGCGTTAAAAAATATATTACACTATCGTTATGGATAAATAAGTTTAGTATTGTATTTTTTTTTACCCGCAAATATTATAATACATTACAAAAAAATATTCTGCTATGTGAGTAAAAAATCTAGTAAAAAAAGCCGTTATTTAGATTAGTTGTTTGCATGCTACAACGCTGGGAAAAAGTAAACAATATATATATTTTACCAAAATAAAAAGAAAACAAAACTATACGTTGAAAAAATGTAATTTGTGTCATTCAAATATATGTATTTTAGTCGGAATCATAAAACGAAATAAAAATAGATACTTCTGAGTTAAGTTCGTATTTATTCCACAACGAATACTTGCGATGCGCAAAACTGTTCCTGGACATTATATCAATTCGCAGAATTAGTGAAAACAAATTGTGCTTTTTTCCCTTGCTTTTATACCAGTGATACACCACCTGTAACCCAAGGGCCGCATGTAACCATAAGTCAAATTTTCCATAAGCTTATAAAGCACACCAAACAGTGTTTTTTTGTGGATGTAGCGGCGTCTCAATAATAGCATGTGAATTTTCTTCACTCCAAATGTGGCAATTTTGCTGATTGAAAAGCCATTCAACAAGAATGAGCCTAATCGCTGAAAAAAGTTTTAGAACTTAATAGAAATTTCCACAAAAATATATTCAAGATTTTAGAAATAAAATTGCATAATTTGCAATCGTTGTCTTAGCGTAAGTCTATTCATGGTGAAATGGCGACCCAAACTGAGCACAAATCAGCTTTCAGCTGACAAATTGGCTGCAAAAGCAAGTTGCTAGTTTGAAAAACAAAAAAAAACATTAAATAAATACCCTATATATGTACATTTACTGATACCGTTATTTTTCAATTGAGTTACCCATGTGGCTCGTGAACATTCCGAAAATTGATAAGCTGGCTTTCTGCTATAACCAATAATTGACAGCTAAATCCTTGTATGTGATTCGTGTGCAATTAGTGATTTATATAGTTTTTTTGTGTGTGATTACCTTGACTCTCAATATTCAAAACGAGTACTGCCAATTTGTTGTTTTCCCTTAAATAATATATTGTTATTAACGTTTATTATATACAAATAAAATATTTATTACAAAGTGTGTACTTACAAATAATTTGTATGTACACCAAACATTAAGATATTCGGTTGACGAGATAATAAATAAAACATCCGGTTTTCTTTTGAGCAGGGGAAAAATAAGCGAGTATGTACTTCGCATGCATTTCAAAATCTTCACTCGAATGATTCCCTTCTCATCCCTTTGCATCGTCTTTATTTTATTTTTGAGCAAACACTCGAACCAAACAGAGCTCCATCTAACATCTTGTTATTTTTGAGCTTCTGCCAAGCGCGAATAAAAATGCCGTTTGCTGGCGACTAAATCGGACTCCGTGATCGTTTATGAACCGTGATTGTCGCTTTGCTGTTTTTGTTGTTCTACTCTTTTGACCTGCGCTTACTTATATTAAGCGTATTTGGCTTAAATCTGATTTTTATAAAGTCGGCTATGAATTTTGTATTAACGTGAAATCAGAAATCGAGGTTTTGTATTAAATTATGATTTTTTTCCTGTAAACTTACTTGCCTTAAATTAAATATTCAAGAAAATATTTGTTACTTTATTTGACCCAACAAAGAATTTAGGCTTGAAAATTATTAGTAAAGTGAACATAAACATTAACTTATTCAATACATTATAATATTACTAAATGGATTTGGCTATAGCTTTGTAGACATATATTTTATTAGTACTGTTTTTTACATTGTTATTTTTTCCGATAGGTTCAGCCATAATTTTAGTTGATTATTCATGTTTGAAATAGTTTGTCGAGTAAATATTAAATACGGTTTTTTAAAATAACGAAATTCCCTTTTAGTAGAAATAAATATATTTTATTTTATTTCTACTAAATTTATTTTTACAGAAAAATGTTATTAGAATATTAATTGTTCGTAACTCTCCGCTCTCACATTGGTAATTTACAAAATAAACCAGATTTTTAATCAATGTCACGATGTAAGTAATTATAGTCGTACGAATTAAATAGTTTTAAATAGCCATCCCTATTCCAAGAAAAAAGACAAATATAATATCAAAGCTATCATTTTTATGCGATTAGTTCATAATTATTCTTATAAATATAAGGCATGGAATTTTCTAATTGTTATAGTTTATATAAATCGCAGTTAACTTATTGAAAAGATATCAAAGTCAAGATTTATCACAATAAAATACATATAAACTACTCACGTGTAATTTTCTTGTGTATCGTCGGTTTTGAATAATTTAAGATTTTTATTGAAATCATTATTATTTTCCATACAATGTTTAACAGCAAATCAGTTCAACTTAAATTGTTCCTTTTCTGGATTTTTTTCTCATTGTGCTTCGTATTTTTTATATTTGATACAAATTAATCAAACTCAGAATATATAAATACTAAAAAACAATTAGAAATATAAAAATAATACACATTTTATAACTGTATTGACTGTTACTAAACACACAAGTATTCGTCGTCAATTTACCTAGATCAAACAATTCCGACGTTCTTTTTGTAGATCGGTGACTACTCATTTTTAGTAGTTTTCAACAACTCTTAATATTTGACTACTTTTCATATTTAACGAACGCAATGTTGATTTAGGGTTTCAAAACTTCGCTAAATTGTATTGAAATTAACCGGATTCTAAGAAGATTTTTTAACACTACTATAGCGTAATAGTTGGCGTTTTTGGCTTCCAGGTTGATCGTTATATTTGGTTACCGGATCACAGTATAAAAAAACTTAAAAAATTACACTTTTATAAATAAATTGACGTTAAGCGGCAATGATGATAGTCTCGTAAACATTCCTTCTGATCTTGATCATATTTGATTCTTAAAACCTGTTTATTGATTAAATTATTTTACTAGTTCGTTTTGAGTGTCATTATTCCTTTTTTTTCTACGAAGAAAAGGTTGAACGGTTAAATGACAATCAATTCAAGCCAAAATTGACAAAACGCTCTATAAGTACGCTTGAAATTGTGAGAAGATAAAGAATTTAGAAATATTACAACTACCTATTAAACCATCTCTTCGTCATAAAGACAGGTTCATTTACAAGAATTATAAAAAAACAAAAAAGAATAATATTAAAATAAGATTTTATTTTGACGCAATAAGATCATTTCACAAAATTACATGGCCAAAGCTTTAACAAAGAAAACTTCCTTCTTTAACCCAATTTGTAAATTATTTGTTTTGTTTTTGTTTATAACCGTTTCAGATCTTTTCAGAACTTTAAAGAAATATATGTATATCTTATTTAAGTTATTCATTTAAAATAATTTAATATCTTTCTTATCAAAACATTTTTTTTTAGAAAAATACATTGTTTTAACTGTACAGTAATAAATGCAGATATTTTTTTTTAATGATCTATGAACTTTGTATTTTATTTTATACGACCTTTTTCATATTATCCTTTGATATTTTTGTACAATAAATCACATCGCATTAAAAGAACAGTAAGCTATTGTATCTACTGATATCAATAACTATTACGTCAGGAACAAAATCCACCTCTTAATGACTGAGTGATTCTTCACGAGACAAAAATGAGAGACGCGTAGCCAGTACATAAATCAAAATCCTAATAAAGAGGGCATCATATATCCAACTGCGTCCGAAAGCTCCGCTGGGAGACGGCAATATTATGAGAACTTACTATAAATCAACTTTTCCTCTTATTCTTAAGGCTCATTCCACCAACTTCGCTACGTACTCAAATAAACTTCGCCTATTATTTTCAATTAGCAAAAGTTTCCTTTGGCAGAGAGAGTGAGTGAGAAAGAGATGAAGATGCTGGTAGCTAGTTGATAAAGTATGAGAAAGTCACTAATAAGCACTCAAATATATTGTGTTATCAACTACTGAGACATGGATTGCTCAAGATTTCTTTACGAGTTATGAAACTATTCGAGTTAAATGAATTCCGTAATACGTAGCTTAAATTACTATTTGCCAGTAGATACAGACTTTGTTTTAATAATTCAGCATAGCTTAAGTATTTATGAACGAATACCTTTAACTTCAAAATATTAACAAAGTTAAACTATCACTGCGATTTTTGTTAGATACATTTATTTATTTATGAAACTGTCAAGTAGATAATAGATTTGAGAGTCTCGTATTTATATATTATCGTAAAAACACTATTATCTAGACCAGAGATGCCCAACTAAAATCAGTTAGTACCAAATAAAATAATGCGAGTCACTAATATTTTTATACACATGACACATAAATATTTTAAACGTAAATAATAATATGATATTTATATTAATAATAAATAAACACCTTACCTTTTTCCGGGAGAACTGTTTGTTATTCAGTTACTCAATCTCTCGTTTCCAAAGAGAGTAAGTAGTAGGGATAGAAGAATAAGGTTAAGGCAGGACTAGTGGATAACTCATCTCTCTCGCTACGCCAAGTTATTGAAGGATCGGAAGGGAGGGAGAAAATTTTTAGGCAAACACCCATGCCTTCGAACAGAAATCGAAAAAATGCTGTTAGTACTGGGACTCGAACCCGAATACTTAGTTATCAACAAAATATCTGGGTCTGTAAATTTATGGTTCTACGCTTTTTTGGGGTCTTTAAAAATTGTCATTACTAAACATTATTGTCTGGCGACGTACATATTTAAAACGTAAATATGTAAAATTACTTTAGTAAATATTACATATTTTACCAATAGAAATATGCAAAATGTATAGAAATTTGGAAACCTCGAAAGGGCCACGCGAAACCTTTAATAGGGCCATATGTGACCCACAGGGCAA
This sequence comes from Himalopsyche tibetana, assembly GCA_030503985.1. Taxonomy (NCBI): domain Eukaryota; kingdom Metazoa; phylum Arthropoda; class Insecta; order Trichoptera; family Rhyacophilidae; genus Himalopsyche; species Himalopsyche tibetana. Next base: position 19,757,580 of record JAPJYX010000009.1, on the reverse strand, counting down.
GGTTTAGGCATGCCTGATCTAGACCTTGATTATCTTAGCTTTTACTTATATAAATTGAAATTCTTTGAAAAAACAGTAGAACATTTTTCAAAATTCAGATTATGCGAAGATAAAGGTGTCACCGAGTAGTTAAATTGTGCTGTAAGCGATACTGAATTTTTTTTTTAAATGGTTAAGAAATAATCTAACAACTATCTGTCTCAGATGGGCAATATCAAAAGGAGGAGAATATGAATATTGATATTACAAATTCTGAAGCTTTTTATTACACTTATCGTGACGCGTGCTTTTTTTACATACACATCGGACATAATTAAAATTACATTAACAAGCACCTTAAGTTTTTGTCAATTTAGTGACCAACAACAAAGCTGCCGTTTATTTAAAGAAAAAAAAGTATATTTAAAGGGCCAGAGTGTCGAGACACGTTTCAAAGCTTCTAGCGACAAATATCCCGCAAAAACACTTTATCCTCGAGACAAAGGATATTTTTAATGCACCCGTGGGGCAGCAAGCTCAACATCCCTTATTTTATAGAAGGAAGCACTGAGGCAACCACAAATTTTATAACTATGTAATAAAGGGCCATTATGTAAATTAAATACCCTTTACTAATCATTTCATACGTCACGTTAATGGTTAAGTTAAGAAAGCTCACATTTAGAAGTTTGTTGTATTTGAAATTCGATTCAGATCGCTGCCAACAGTTTTACGAAAGAATTATATTTATTTATTGAATCGGCGTTACAATTATTTTTTATTTATGTTAAATATAACAAATTACTATTTAGTTTTATGAAAATTAATATAAGATAATCAATCGGTCACTTCGTCATACATTTAAAACTCATTCTATTGTCAGTGGACACAGTAATTTAATGTCAAAACAGCTAAAAAGTATTATATATATTTCATTTACAACTAAGTAACGCTCCTAAATAATTAAGCATTATGAAATTTAGGTACCACTGTAATAACTATCGAAATTTAAAGGAACTTTTAAAAAGTTCAAGGATCGAAATTCACAATATTACATATAACTATTTAGTGAATTAGTAAAAACAAGTTTTTATTGAACGTATAATTGACTAAAATTATTATTTTTTTCCGCTGAATTGTTGTGCTTACTATATGAACAAAATAGCTAGTACGTACTTTTTTTAAAAGAAAAAAAAAACTATATATTTACGGCTAATCGTAATTAATAATACATACTGGTTCCTAATGTAAACATTTGAATGAAAATTAATGAAGGTGAATGTCAAAAGAAGAAAAAAAGTATTGCTTTCAATAAATAGTAGTGTCAATATTGATACCGTCAAGTTAACTATGGTTCTAAAGCAGCGGTCACCAAACTACGGCCCGCCGAAGATTTTCATCCGGCCCGTGAAAAGTTCTGGATTTTTGCATACAAATTATTCATATAAGAAATATAAATTTTCATGATTTAGTTGTGAATTCACGACAACTATTTATTTCAAATCATCAATTATCATACAACTGTCCGGTAGGGTACTCAACGTGAAGGAAGTTGAATAGAAATTGGATAGGAATTGGAGGCGAGACGACCAGACGTTCGTTTACTCAAACATTTCTCGAATATGCTCATTTATTGAAATTCTAAGAAGGGCAAACATTTGCTTACATTATTATTATTATGCAACCACATAAAATGAAATAATATTCTGATTGGGTTCCAATAAGAATTTATTTGTCGTCCGGCCCCCTTAGTTTTTAAAAAGTTCAATCCGGCCCACTGCTCAATAAGTTTAGTGACCCCTGTACTAGAGTATCCAATCCACGACCGTTTTTTCAATCCCAGGATTGAACATTTAGTAATTACATATATGAATTGTATAAATACAATAAATTGATCTTTTAAGATCAATTCAATACCTCAGTTCTAAATAAGGATCGTGATACCGGTGTTCTTGATGATTTTCAATACCGAAATATCGGTTTTAAAAATGAAAAAATACCGGAATTTCGGTATTTTTTTAAAATTAAATTAACTTAACCTAAGACAAATTTTGAATGTATAGAAATCATGTCGACGATTGAAATGTTTTAAGAGTTGTATTATATTGACATATTCCTTAATAATGACCCTTTTAATGCTGTATTATTATTTTTAACACCCGTATGTTATTTAAGAAAATTACCCATTGATGATTATGATATATTTTTTGTCGGTATTTTATATGAAATATCGAAACACCGATTTATATTTACTCGCCTGGTATTGCTATTCATATTGGTCGTTTTTTTGTTGTAATAACAGTATAGATATTTTCAAAACTGGTATCATTAAGTTTGTCCAGTATTGCAATCCCTAGTTCTAAAGTATAACAAATCAAAAATTACTGTGGTGAGATTAGTATGAAGAAATTCTTAGAACACCAATATGTATTATGTATACATGTTTTAAAAAATAGCAATAAAAAGCATCTGTATTTAACTAATATTTAGACTAAAATTAATACGAAAATCACTTAAAAAAATCTAAATAATAATATTTTTAGTGTAAGAAAAAATACATATTATTAATATGATAAATATATTTTTTTCTTTCGCTGAAATCTTTAAACATTTGATATACAGTGAAAACTCAAGCCGGTATAAAATCTTGTTTCTTAATTATCTCAAAATAATGCCTTTTTGATTATGAACACTTTATAACCGAGGTGTCGAAATGCATATATAATAATTTCACCAGTTACACACAATTAATTTTGTGCGTTAATAGTTGTTTTGTTGATATATTAATGTGTTATATATTTACACAATACTTTGTCTTAATAAAAACATATATATACAATAAATCAAAATGAATATTATACGGATATTTTGACGAAATATGATCTCTTTACCAAAAAACTTTAAGAACTAAGAACTCTAAGAACGAAATAAACCGAGTTTGTGTTATCGATAATATTTAATAAAAGCTGTTTGATTTATCACAGTAATTTTATTGATCGAATTGGGATCTCATTTGTGAATATTTTTTATCAACCGTGGCAAATACAGTACTGTTACAGTTTTACCTAATCACATCATTTGAAAACAAAGTAATTATATATTTTTTTTTAGTTTTCTATTTTATATAACCATTGCATAAGCCACTAAGATGTTGTGCAAAGCCCCAGAAAGCTTGAATGTTTGAATGAACTTGAATGTTTGAAATATACACATATACGATCAAATAAATCATGTAACATCTTAGCCAAACAAGATTATATTTCATTATTTTTTGGCAATTTAATTATTACTAGAATCTTCAAACAACTGAACAAAAAAATTCGAGTATTTGTCACAATATAACATTGCTTTGACTCTACATCGGGGGTCACCAAACTTTTTGAAAAGCGGGCCGGATTGAACTTTTTATAAACTAAGGGGGCCGGACGACAAATAAATTCTTATTGGAACCCAATCAGAATATTATTTCATTTTATGTGGTTACATAATAATAATAATGTAAACAAATGTTTGCCCTTCTTAGAATTTCAATAAATGAGAATATTCGAGAAATTTTCAAGTAAACGAACATCTGGTCGTCTCGCCTCCAATTTCTATCCAACTTCCTTCACTTTGAGTCCCCTACTAGATAGTTGTATAAAAATTAATGATTTGAAATGAATAGTTGTGAATTCACAACTAAATCATAAAAATTTATATTTCTTATATGAATAATTTGTATGCAAAAATCCAGAACTTATCGCGGGCCGGATGAAAATATTCGGCGGGCCGTAGTTTGGTGACCGCTGCTCTACATACATACGGACAATTTTCGGTTTGCGGTGTTATAAATTTTTTGAAAATAGTAAATACAAATTTTTGAGAGTAATTATTATAGTCGGCTTTCAAAAATGAATCAAGAATAAACAGTACACGGGTAAATGCGGGTATTATGGAAAATAAGTATTTGACAAGAGAAATATAATATATGTATGCCAACATCATGAAATTCCCGTGATATATAAAGTAACAGGTAATGTCATCAATAAATAAAAGTCAACATTTGATTTTTTTAACGATAAAATAAACACAAAAAATAGAGATATAGATGTTTTTGTTGTAAAATACGATGAAACACAGATTTTGTATAATATTAAAACCTGTCATGTGTTGTAGAACCTACCATAATTAAATACCGATTTTATTTGTGAAACAGTGTTTTCTCCCTTTTCATAAAAGTCAGTATTAATTTTATTTTTAAGTTTAAAAAAAGATGGACTGTAAGCAGCTAATTTCCTTATTTATAAAAGCAAACTTCATTATTTTATTTTTTAGCTAAATGACTCATTTTTGTATGTAGGTATTTGATAAAATTGAGTTGCTAAACAAAACAAAGTTAAATATGTTTGAACTATAAACGAATATTGAATAGCATATAATAAATGAAGACTTTACGTAATTCGCTTTGATGATATTTTTTTTTGCACGATCGTAAAACAGTCAAAAACATTTTGTCTCAGCGGAAATCTTATTATAGATTCACCATAACACGAGCGAGAATGGAATACATTTTTGATTTATGGTATTTTTTGCCGACTAACAAACGAATTGATTTTAGGTACCTAGATAGAGCTATCCATTGGAAAGGCTCGCCTTCCCGAATCATTTGTCAAATTAGTCTTCTACCCTTGACCGGACATTTACGTCACATTTATGAAATGTCGCGTGGTTCAATATTATTAATAGCTGCTAGGAACATTCAAAAAATATATATCTTTATAATATATAAATATCGGAAATAAATTATCATTAAACATGTATTATATATAAGTCACTATAATTTAGTTGTATAACCTCTAATATTTATTTGCGCAAAAATAGCTTTGTTATTTTTATTATATGTGATAGAATAAGATTATCTCTTTTATTACGTCACGTTTAATCTTTATATACAAAAACATTCTATTGATTGAAAGCTCATGGTATAAAACTATAAAGTAGCCGTTTCACGATACGAGTTCTCAATACGCGCAGGTAGAGCGTAAATCTTCATAATAAAACGATTATTAATTTCAATAAAAATATTCATTTTAAAAAAGACACCATAAAAAATTATGTTTCGATAAATAAACGAAATTGTATGAAAAGTAGTAAATTGAATGTCGCATATAAAGTGAGCTACTAAAGTATACGATAATAGGAAACCTTAAAACTATATAGATTTTATTAATCTTACAATTTCTTTCTGCATATTTATGCTTATAACAGAAAAACTATTGGTTGTGCTAAATTGTCATCGATAAATCAATAATTTATCCCTACTTTGAATTTTTATTATGAAAAAAAATGTATTACATTACTAACTAGCCGATTAAAAATAGTGAATTTTATTAGGAGATATTTTTTAATTTTTATAAATTCTTTTGAAAGTTTTGCAAGAATTAAGAGATAAAACAACACAAATGAAAAGAAGAGCTGTGAATAATTATCTCTTTACGAAATGTAATCCAACGATATAATTGGATTTATGATGATAAAGACATATTTTTGCTTTCACAAATTTATATATATAGCTGTAATGATAATATTTCTTTCAGTGGTTGTTATTTGAATATGTATTTTCAACTGATAGAATCTCAGAACTATAAATATTCTCAAAATTAAATTCTCAGAATCATGATAATTATTTGTATACCTAACGTTTTTATCCATACAATACATTTTTTGCCAAGATATCCCAGAAGCCCACCACTTGTACTTTTTATTAATAAGAACTCCCTCTAAAACCTCTTGCCATCTGTGCTCGAGTCCTGAATACATAAGTATGTGTACACCGACAGCAAAAATCCTTTTGTGCGTACTCTATATATAGAAACTACAATATTGTTTTTATAGAGCAAAGGCACACAAAAATATGAATTCTAAATTTAGCGTAAAATTACGGTTACCCCAGATCCAACGCATCCTTGGGCAAGATACATTTTTAAAGGCGGGCCCGCCCATAAAGAGCTCCTGGACCATAACAAAGGTGAATTCATTAAGACACGGACGGAGCAGTATTCAAATGTTAAAATGCAATTAATTTTATGGCTGCTCAACCATGCCAACTTCTTTCAGTTCCTAATTCTTTATTCCAACACCAGGCGGAAGTATTCTGGAAGTGCGACTGACTGAAATTTTGAATTTATTTCTTTGTACTGTCATCATCAGCCCCACATTTCATTATCTAGCTGCCGCTTTTAATGTGGAGCATACTGACACAAAATTGAGCTTATTTCAAATGAACCAAAAAAATAAGCTCATTTTTTTGTAGAGAGTATGTTAGTAAAGGCTATAAAAGTATGAGACTTGGACAAGATTAGAATAAAGTTACTCTTTCTACTATTTATGCCCCATTCAAAGAAGTATATGGATGATAGGTAAGGCATTCAAATACTCACCTAAATGCATAACCCAGCTAATTTTGAAACAACTAATCAGTTTCTCGCTTTGGTTTCGGAATATTTTTGTAAATTATCATATACTGAACCAAATTCAATCTTTATAATATACTTAATAAATTGTTTGATAAAAACAAAAATTAGCAGATGTTTTACTATTGTTAAAATTTGATTTAATCTGAATACTTATGTACTCACATATCGCTTATAGAAACAAAAAAATAACGACACTGATAGACATAGAAAACAAGAACATTAATAGTTGCTAATTTTTAAAAATTCATGTCCGCTCTCATTGTTAAGCATATAATGGAATATAAGTCTTCTAATGGAGGTATCTTACCCGTATTTTTTTGATAACTTTTTGTTATTTAGTTGCTAAACCTCTCTGAAAAATTAAAGAGAGTAGGAATAAAAGGATAAGACAAAGACAGGTCAAGAGGTTAGCTAATCGCTATCGCTACGCCCGTTTTATGTTAGGATAAGTGGGAAGGAATTCAAAATATCACATACGTTTATATCCATGCCTTTGGACATAAATCCATAAATCGATTGAAACTCTCTATTAAAACTGAACGCACTGGGTTTCGAGCTCGTGACTTCCGTGCTCTAAGTCGACGACGTTGACACTCAACCGAGAAGCCGGCTTACTACTAGAAAAAGATATACTATATTTGATATAGAGATATCATATATTGGATTAAAATTAAATTTACTTTCACCCGTTAAAATACTCCTTTTCGGTTGTACCAGGGTCGGGAGCCCTAGTGAGAGGGAATTTATACATGTCCAAAATGAGTTTTAAATCCATGCTTCCAAACAATAATTCAATTCAATCAATTTAAAATATAAAGTGGACAACGCTGAGAACTTGGCCTTTCAAAAAAATAATCATCTTTAGTATTAAATCATTAAATACGTGAAGAAATGGTTTTGTTTTATATTGGTGTTAAATTGTTTGAAATTAAGCATGTTTGAATTACGAGTTTGAAAATATGAAACGTTCTTTATTCAGATTTATGTTTTTCTTTTGTTTTATTTATTTTTCACAACATTGTCAGTATGAAAGCTATGCAATGTCATTTAAAGGGAAATAAGGAGAAGCTATAGAATAACAACATTTTATTGATGTTGAAAAAATCGCGTAAAAATGATAACCGAAAGCATTATTAAATTTATAGAATTATAAGACATTAATTATGAATATATGTTTTGGATAAAATTCATTTCATTTGGGTTGAGTTAATAAAATTTCGGTGTTTTACGTTGACAACAATTGTGTTTTTTAAAACTCGTTTTAAAATAATTCATTTGGGAAAATTTGACTGCGAGGTATTTTTATGTTCTTTTATTTGAGCGTCGAAGTGGATAACAATATATAATCAAGCTTTTTTAAACTTAATTTAGCTTTCAAAAACACCGCAGAATATTAAATTATTTCTCGGTATACACCTGAAGGGCCATTTTAACTTTGGTATAAAAAATTCTATAAAAGGTATCTTTTGTCTTGTCTCTATAGTAAAAATAGCAAAAAACGAGCGATGACAATGTGGAATTTGTCAAGTCATCTTTTATTTTTCTCATTCTATTTATGAACGATATTTTTAATACATGTTTTCAATAGTAAGCCCTCTGATTGTTTTCTTAATAACAGTGAAATATTCTCCAGTATGTTAACCGTATGCCAATGATGAATTCATTGTCCTCTCAATAGGGCGTGAGCTAGTTAATTGAGTTCCAAAGTCTCTCAGGCTTTGTTCACTCTTCGTTTATATATATAATGCGGTGGATAGGTTCAACAAAATACCGCGTAAATCAAAACAGCACACATCAGATACGAATATGTTCCAGAACATAAAGCTATATATATCCAAATAGGCCCCGAAATCTTCTGTTCTTTCTGTAGGTGGATTTTTTTTTATCTTAATCGTACTATTTATGATGTACGTTTAAAACGTAAGGCAATTTAAAAAAACTCATCTTCTTATTCATTGTCAATATTTTTTTAATCGAATACAAACGTAATCTTGACATAAATAAAAGACATATCTGTGGCGTGATTTCTAACTGCAACTAGAGAAACACTATTCTTATGGTGTGAAAGTGTGAGTGAAAAATTATAGAAACCATATTGTTAAATGATATTTTTATGTATGTTTAGTGAAGTATTTTTTTAATTTCGATTTTTCTTCACCGCTGCAAAGTGAAATCGCGCAAATCGTGAAAATTGGGAGAAGAATTTGTGATAATCTTGCTCAGAAAATTTGCAAATCGCCGCCTGTGTGGTCGAGTGGTCAACGTTGTTGGCTTCGGCTACAGAGGGCCCGGGTTCAAATCCCGGTACGGAAAGTTTTATAAATTGATTTTTCAATCGATTTATGAATTTCTGTTCAAAGGCATGGATGTATGTGATGTCTTGAATTCCCCCTCTCACCCATCCTATCCTATGAACAGGGCTTATCGAGAGCGATTAGCTTACCACTAATCCTGTCCTAGCCCTATCCTTCTATCCCTATTCTCTTTGGAAAAAGAGAGGTTGAACAACCGAGTAACAAGCAGTTCTCGTAGAAACACTTTTGTTGAGATAAACTCCATTAGGAGTCCAAATTATCAACGTTGGGAGCGGACGTGGTTGAAAAAAATAAAAAAATGTGTGATAATCTTGCTCAGAAAATTTGCAAAAGCATTCTGCAGTCTTGGGAAAAAATGTTTTAGCGTCGTCGGTTACCAGGTGGCGTATGGAGTAAGTTCTACAAATATTTAGTGATTGAGTGCAGTATTTATTATGGTTTAATGATGTAGCATTATGGAGAAGTTTTTTTGACAACTTCAAAAGCCCAGCCCGAGATTTCTGGTATTGATTAAAATATATATAATAACATCCAATTTTTGAAAATGGAAAATAGCCCATTGCACTGATGATATCAAGTTGCTGGCTTTTGTAAACAAAAATGGATAGTTGAGAAAATTTTTGAATGATTTATCACAAATAACTTGTAGAAAAAAGTTGTTCCTCAACTTCTTTAGATATATTTGTCGGTTTTTATAAGAAAACATATATGAAAATTAAAATATGAATCTATAAAATTACCATTTCACTGTTAGTATAACTCTGTATAGCAAAAGATTCGCCCATTCGACAAGCATTTTAAACAAAGTTCTGACGATGGCATAAACCGAAATAGCTATAAACTGATTTTTTAAATTTTGTAGAACTAAATACTTTGATGGTTTATTTCAATAGTCAAAGATACTATTTGGTGAATTAGACTTGAAGGTTAAATCTCGGTACTCGGTTTAATACAAAAATAATTGCTTACCGTAAAAAAAGATATTTAAGTGAGGCATTACAAAATGAGGATTTAAATTATATATATTTTCAAGCGAGTTTTTTGATGAGCGCAGTGACTGTCGAATACTTAAGGTATCTCTTATTAGAATATTCTTCAAAGCGGGAGTGGAACACAGTCGGTGGAATGGAAAAGTGCGGACGTTGCCCTGAATATTTCATACAAACCTCTGAAGGAACTTTATCAGAACGCGTGAACTAAAAAAGTTTACTGCTAAGAGAGCACCAAGAGAGAAACAACATTTATTACATAATAAAACAGCAATGTGAGAAAGTAATCACGCATTATAATTCAATTACTTCACAAATTTTGAACCTAAAGTTTTTAAAAAGATTGCCTTTTTAATACACTACTGGGCCACACCACGAGAGTACTTTGGTACGAATTTTAAAACAAAGAGTTAAAATTTTAAAAAAATATATCAATAACTTCATTTTTTCCGTTGGGTTCTTATGCAAGATGCGTATAGGTTGCTTAAATTACTATATTGTTGAAATTTAATCTAGATTCCATAAATAATTTGAATAAGCTTTATATTATAAATTAATAATTTTATCTAAAGTAGATTTTTTTTAACAAAAATAAAAAAAAACTTAATTTTTTTACGGTTATCATAAAGTCTTTTGATTAAATTTCCGTTGGTTGGGTGATTAAGTATTGAATGGTAATATTTCAAATTATTCAAAATCTTTAAAGCATAAACTCAACCTTAAAAATCAAAATGTATTATTAAAGGTTTCGCCGTGTTGATTTTCACTTATCTTTTCCGGAGGAGAGCTTATGTTAGCCTTTAGCTTCTTTCAATAAGCCCGAAATCAACCCGGGATTTAAGTTAAGCCGACTTTATATTATATAAATGCACATAAAGCTTTTACTTACTACGCAGTTTATGGATAAGATTGAAACACCTAATAAAAACGAGTTTTTTTCTAAATGTTATTGTTGTATTGAATGTTTCTCATATATAACGCCATTTTGACTGAAAAAATCAATCAGTAATAGCTTTTGCTTTCGTCTTATATAGCATTATTCTAACTTATAATAATAATTTATGAGTATACTAAACATTTTAATTTATATAACAGCTTTCAAATAGAAATCTTTTCTAAAATTTCTACTTTTTACACCTTGTCATTGAACTAAGTACTTTACAAAATGTTGTGTTTATTAAATGTTAAGTTATTTTTTAGTTGTTAATATGTATCATATGGGAAATGGGAATGATTAAATTGTGACATTGGTAAATTTTAATTCAATTCGTATTTAGTCGAATAAAATTTAGAATCTTTTATTAAGAATTATTATATTTTTTAATTAAAGAGTGTACATAGCTGAAAATGCAAACTGTGAATGAATTCGTTTTTGATGTCACCTGTCACGTTTAACATGAAATTTCAATATGTTATTAATTTTCACAATGAATATTTTTTTTTGAAATGTATTTAATATATTTATTTTTCCTTTTTCAACCATGTCCGCTCCTAGTGTAGAGCACATGGACATATAATGGGTTTTATCTTAACATAATTGATTCTATGAGAACTGCTTGTTACTCACTCAACATGCTCAACCTTACTTTTATCAATGAGAGTAGAGATAGAAGGACAGAACTAGTGGTTGGTCAATCGCTCTTGCTTCGCCTATTATCAAGATAGGATGGGTAAGGGGAAATTAAATACATCACATACATCCATGCTTTTGAACAAAAATCTATAAATCGATTATAAATCAACTTATAAAATTTTTAAGATTTTCGATTATTCCTATTTCTATGGAATTTATATCAGTCTTAATGAATTGTGCAAACATTATTATACAATTTATATTTGGAAGTATTTGTGCAACAGCGTATCAAAAATCAGTTATCGGATTTTTCCTAAACAACACCGAAATATAAGATTGAAATTGTGTTTTGAATAGATATATTTTCCGAGTAATGATTACAAAAAAGAAAAATTTAGAGAAATTTTAAATGTAGACAGACCTGATGTAACAAACAGCAAAGATGTAAAAAAATATGTAATGTCACTGCGGGTTTTAAAATAACGTCCAGCCACAAAATTACACATTATCATTGTACAGGCTGTATCAATTTGATTATGTATGAGTTAACAATACATATAAAATGTGTGCAAGTTAATTTTATTTAACTTAAACTTAAAATAAAAACCTTTGAAGACAGTACCTCTAAACTATTTTTTTCCAATACTATCAGTATTTTCAATGAAGTGGTTATGTATTTTCAACAGTCATGAAAGGTTGTCTGTAATCTAACAAAGCGATTGCATCAGTGCATATAAGTTAATTTTGGGGGACAGGAATGTTATTTTTGTCTTGTCATTTTATCAAAATGTTCCGCAACAAAATCAGTTTGATATAAATTGATCCTTATTTAAGGAAATCCACTGCAAGAAATATATATAAACATTTATGTATTTTTGAAATCTTGTCGAAAAAATAAATTGGGTAGGAGATGTTAAATAATTTATTTTCTGTAAAGCAATGGCGTGGCGCCGACGAGGTTAAGAAACATGACACTTTATTTCACGTGCATTTTGTGTTCTATAAGTTTATTTAACAAACGTCAATCTAGTAAAATCAAATGACGTTATTTAACAAAATTTAAAAAGAGCATATACAATTCAATGTGTTGAACAAAAATATATACAAAACTTATCCACTAAAGTCATCCCCAACATATTTTCGTTATAATTGTAACTGCTAAAAATATTCAATAGCTTCTATAACAGTGGCATTTATTAATGAGAAAATCACTTTTAGGTTATTCGCTGTCAATACTTAGTAGAAAGGTATTATATCAAGAAAAACATAATATTCCTCTTTACTTAATTCCATTTTTATTTACCAAGATCAAGACCGTTTTCGCTCATGGCTATCATTATCAACTGATAAGAAATATAATTTAACGGTGTTATATATACAAGAAACAAATTTAAATAAAAAGTTGACTAATGGTAATTAACGATTTTAACTTTATTACTGTTTGATGAAGAATAAAAGAATATTGTGTTTTCTTAAATATAATGAAGAAATATTGTAATCTAAAGTTTATGTAATTTATACAGTTTATTTTGGTACATTGATAAATGATATTGTTTTTATAAAAATGTCACTATAATTAAAATTTTAGCTTTATCTTGTCGCCAAGTTACTGCCAATAATAACTATTTAATATTTAAAGATGTATGTATATTTATAAATTCATTCATCACACAAAAACATTTTTTTATTAATTTTTAAATGCATCAAAATTTGATGTTGAAACATTCTGTATAACATTGTATGTGCGTCAGTTACCTATGGTTCATGAAAATTCTGAGCTATATATTTAAACATTTGTTTGTTTCGTTTGTACACCTGAACAATGATGTCATTAAATCTAATGAAACGTTGACCGTTTTAAAGCATTTAGGCTTCACGTATGAGTGCGTAGTCGACCTTTGTAAGCTTATGTCACACAACTTTATAACTCATTTTTTTTTTAAATCCCACAACTGGCGGAATGTTTCTTAGATTGTAAAAAATGTAGCAAAAAGTTGTAACTTTGTTTGGCTTTAAGTAATCTTTTATACAATGCAATTGAAAAATTGAAAACTACCAATTGCCAATCATTACAGACAATTTACGTGGATGGCCAAAGGTTCTGAGGAATGGTAGACATTAACAGATTTTTCTTTCAAGTATTTTTTTTTCTTTTTAAATGGATTTTTTGTGTCATGTGCTGTCATAAGCGTCAGCTGTAATTTTTTGTACTGATATCCTATGTCAAAGAGTTGTTTACTGAATAGATAATTATTTTATTTTTAAGCACAACAATGCATGGTTAAAAGATAGGTCCCGTGCAGCTCTGTATCTGGCCAAGAATGTGGGGAGTAAATTCGTTGTTTTCTTTTCTTCATCGTATTACGTTATGGAATGCAGCCGTAAAACAACGGCTTCATACAAATTAGAGGTGGTGGTGGGATAATCAACAACCAACTTGTATTTTATAGGAGTATTATTTCTGGAAATATACAGTGACTGTTGTGTAGTCAAAATTGTTACAGGTTTCATTATCACCAGAACAATTAAATTCATAACACGATAAAAAACTCTATTCTATAAAATTAATTTCTTGTTGTCCATTATTATTGCTATCATTTTTCCCTTCTTCACTTTAACCTTATTTTATGACAAAATATAACCAATATTTGTATTTTAGTTAACATTTTACGAATAAGCCTAAATATTCTTCTCAGGAAAGCTAAACACGTTTTAAATCTCGGCTTACATTCTGTGTGATAACATATCTTTTAATTTTATATTAAAAAAGGAAAACCATTTGTAAAATACGCCAAATGTTAAAAAAAAGTCTTATTATTATACTTTTCATGGCGATATATTTTTCAAGCACAAATAATGCAAAACAACTCATTGAGAGATCGTGGCTTTTGGTGACTTTCCTTTTTTTGGTCACTCGCATTTATTATTCATAGGCAACTCTACCAAATGAATATAATTATGATTTACGCATATGTTAATTTACACCAAACCGAATACAAGGTACTCGGCTAATTTGAGGAAAATTTTCATTTTGTTTATTAAATATATACAAAATTTCAACGTTTACGGTCAAGCTTGGGGGCGTATGATTTTTTATCTGCTAATTTTCTATGCGGAAGTTGATGTTATGTATACTTTATGGAAATTAAAGTCAAAATAAAATATAAGGCCCTGTGGAGATTCAAAATATGCAAAATAAATATTGCTTGTAAAACCGCTATGTTTTATTTGTTTTGTAATTTATTCATATTTATCTGGATTAAATTTTCTTATAATTACTATGCTTATGCAAAATTGTTCAGACTTAATTTAATATTACAGGGCTATGGTAAAATGCGATTGTATTTCAAAACATCTGAGTCGTTTCTCATGTTATAATAAATCAAACGTCACTTTATATACTAACTCATACATTTTTTTATTCATGGCTGTTTCATGTGGTTTGTATGCTAGCCGACATAATATGCTTAGAAAATATAATATATTCACTCAAAAACACTATGGAAAGGAAAAACATCAAGATACCCTTTTTAAGATTAATATCAGATCATAAAGTGAAAGTAAAAAATATCATGGAGCATTTTAACAGTATTCATTTTACGAGAACTGGTTGTTAACAAAGCTCACCTACATTTTTTTGAAAAAGCAAGTAAAGAAGGATGTGGCCGATTAGAGCTGGATTTTTTTCTAACTTTTGTTTAAGGCTTATCTAACAATTTTAGAAAACAATCTTTCAAAATATTATACCCGCTTCATACAAATCCATGTTTTAAATGAAAACAAATAATTGTCATAAAACTCTAGGTCACGCAACTGATTGGACGATACATTAAGCTAGTGGGTGAGTGCTTAACGTCGCTGGCTTCGGTTACGTAGCTTACATGTTCAAATACCGGTACGGACAGATTTTCAATAGATTTTGATCAGTTATGGATGTCTGTGATGTCTAAAATTCTCTCCACCACCTATTTGATTATTAAACTAAGCGTTGTAAGAGCGATTAGTTAGCCACTAGTCTTGTCCTTAACCTATCACTTTATTCTTGCTGTATTAGAAAAAGAGAGATTGAGCCACTGAGTAACAAGCAGTTTTCTTAGAAAACTCTACTATGAGTACATATGCTCACATTAAGAACGGACATCGTTCAGAAAATTTTTATACCGTTTTCCATAAAACGCATCATTTTTTTTTGGGAGACTATTTATTTAGAAACACATTATTGATTTGTCCGTAGTAAAGTTCTTCAAACTGTAAGTGTTGATTATTTCAAAAATAAAATTTTAAGATTTTTCCAATGGTTGTTTTCAGGGCTGTCGAGTCATGTTAAAAAAAGAGACGACTTCGATTCCGAATTGATTTTTTCAAATATTTTAGTTTAACTTACGAATCTGTACACCATCATATCACTCTAGCAACTAGAATAAATTCTTGTAGATTTCGACGATCAATATGATGAATAAATACACTTATAATTTTTCAATATTTATTTACATCAACTTTTTTTACGGTTTTTCCAACCTTGACTCCAACTCCAATTCAACTTCCAGAAAAACAACCGAATCCACGACTCTCGATTCTGACTCCAACTTCGGCTCCACAGCCCTGGTTGTTTTGCCCTAAGGATAAATTCACTCGACAAAATTTTAATTAGAAACCTCGTGTTTGTCTCAAATAAAATTACGCTACAGAATTTTGTTTATTCATTTCAAACACATATAGGGAATTTAATAACAATGCCACTTATTTGTTCGTGAGAGACATAAAAGGCTAAATATTTGCATGTTGTTGAAAATGGTCACCGCAAAGCCGAGGCGTGTTGGCCAGCCTCGGTCGAAAAATTTCCCCGTGCTGGAAATGCATATAAGAACAAACATTTTCTTTGCTTACTCAGCAAAACATTAAATAGGAAAACCACGTGACCTATATAGTTCAAAAACACGAATGCGTTTTCATCATTCAAAACGTCTGCCCATTCTACATAGTGAAACAAAATTCTGTACGTAAGAGGTAAAAAATACAGCAGAGTAGTGCTGAATATTAAATTGAAGAGGGACTATTTTTTATTTATTTTAACGGCTTTAAGTAATAAGCCAAATAAAAATAAATATTGACTTTTGATTTGATTGATTATGTACAAAAATATCGCAATTAAGTTGCTCAATAAAGTATTCAATCGGGGGCCGTCAATGTATTATATCACACGATTTTTGTTATTTAAAACCTCCCCCCCCTTCACCATTGCATGTGACAGTCTTCAGTATAGCGATCCCCATATAGCGTAGTTTTTTTACAAAACGATATATTTTAAATTAATGTCAAAATAAAATTTTCATAAATATTTTACATAACAAATACAAATTTTACATACGCGCGCACTGAAAAAATCTTTTCAGTGGCTATATATGTATGTTTCTTGACGTTGCAAGACTTATTCTGTGACGGGTGAAACAAAAAGGTGAAATTGACAGGAAAAATTTTATATTTGCTGATATCGTTCAAGTATAAAATACGGTTGAAAAAACTTAACCTAAAATTTTATATGAGTGCCCAGTCCCTTAAAACGTCATATTTACAGATTATTACTACGCTTTAGTGCTGAAGATTTGAATCGCTAAAATTTTGTACATTTCTATGCATTTTATCACTAACGGGCTTCGTCTTTCGGTTTCATGGTTTGTAACAAACGTATGAAAATACATAAGATTTAATATTAATATTCCAACAAACACATTTAGAGTCTTTATCTTAAATAATAGCTGATGGTATTTGCCGTTGCTTAAAATATGATATATTATTTATGTTTTTAATGCCTGAAGTATATTTGAACGCTACTGCTATTTCCTTACACAGAAAAAACTGTCACCGTTGGGTTTACTATTATAAATCACCTGCTATTGCAAATAAAAGGGTCATATTTATCCGCCATGGAAAACTTCCGTCATGTCAGCATTGTGCAACCTGCAACCATCGAATTTTTAATACCAGGATTTGTATATATGTCCGATATTTTTTGAACCAATCCCTCGTAATTAGAATCGGTTACGTTCAACGCCAGCACTATCAGATTAATTGATATTTCGACTGTTTTAAGTGGTAAAGTTTTATTAATCATTAATTATTCCCGCATATCACCCGACTACCTCCAAAGGATGTAGGTACAATTTTGGATTGTATATTTTGTAAAAATCTTCGGCTGATTTGAAAAGCATTTTCAATTGATCGTATGAGATTTTAGCTGAAAATGGGCACGATAATCAAAACCGGTTCAGTTTTTTTTTTAAATGTAACGTAAATATTTTTGGTTGGTAAAAGTATTTTTTAACATCACAAGCATTATCAACTAAACATATGATATAACACTTAGCTGAAAATGTTCTCGGTAATCAAAACCAGTCCTAATATAAAGTCAAACTTGATAAATTTGTTATTCCACTTACTGTGCTACAACTTCTTTACACGTGTTTCGCCTCTTTATGAAACATCATCAGACTATTGCAACATTTAAGAATAAACTAAGTTTATTCTTAAACGTTGCTATAGTATGATGATGCTTTTTAAAGAGGCCACACACGTGTCACAAGTTGTAGCACAGTAAGTGAAATAACAAAGTTATCAAATTACATTTTATATTTAAAATGAACTTACAAAAAGTTACCGCCGAATCTATCAAAGATTATAAAACCGGTCCTTGCTGTTATTTATCTAATGTAAATATTTGAGATTGATAATCAGTATGTTTTATTATCACGAGCATTTTCAGCTGATCATAAGAGATTTTAGTTGAAAATGTTCGTGCTTAAAATAACCGGTCCTGATATTTTATTGTATAAGTTTGTACCAAAAAATATAACATTGACAATATAAAAAAATGGTTTCGTATAAATACATTATATTATATTATAAAATAATACAATAAAACATCCAATAAGTATCTAGTTACGCATCAGTTCATTTTATTTAAGTTATTTTTTTTATGAAATAAAATTATTATAAATGTATCAATTCATAATCAAATAACAACCTTTCCGTTGAGAAGTACGCATATTGTCATAATACACAATGAAGATAACCTTGTTCGTTTGAATAAATATATTATTATATAAAAAGGTAGTCTTGGACAAAAGAATACCAATCACGAAACGTAAAATGGAAACCAATTTTATCTACCTCGTCAAGTGTGAAATGAGTTGGCGTACTAAATTTGTCGAATGAAAGGAAGAAAAAGCTTTCACGGAAGGTTCCGAAAAATCGTTTCTATCATTAAATATACAGTTGTCATTTATACGCGTCGCAGATATTACTTCTAAAACGAAACTGCTTACTTACAACAGTATCATCTTCATCAATGATTCCATATTATATTACTTGTACGTCTGACTATGTTGTCAGCTATAAAAACTTAGCCTTGATGACTAAATGGTTTTCAAGTTCAGTTGAAATTTTGATCTGATATTTTATATTTGATGTGTTAGTTCATCATGTATTTTTTCCTCTGTGTTTCATTTAAATAAAAACACATCAAAATATATTTCCTGCATTGTCTTACAGCGTAATAGCTTGTAACATCAAAAATATATGTGTTTTTATTTTATAACGAAACCCTCTCACATACTCATTGTTCTTGGTAGAAAAACGTAACATTACAATACGTAAAGTAAAACACGGTTCCTAACATATTTCTACATTTTCTAATAAACTGAAAATCGTTTTCAAAAGAATGATAAAAAAACGTTGGCTAGTAACAAAATTGACAAGATTTGAATCGTTCAAATTGTGTGCATTCACACATGTTTTGTCACTAGCGACCCGAGTGCACGGATGAATCTGAACTGACGCTCGGTAAATAAGTGTATCGTGTTATATATGAAATAAATTTATCAGTTACAAGATATTGATTAATTTTATTAATGATATGATTTTAATGACGTTCAATTAGCTGGGGAAATATTTACTTAGACTTAACATAACCGAAAGACAAATGCCGGGTCGTTAGTGACAAAACTTGTGTGAATGTACAATTTTAAACGATTCAAGTTCCATCAAGCATCTTCAGTTGAAATCTTGATTTTTTTTTTAAATTAAATGATTATTTAGTACATAGTTTCTCAACCTTTTTGGGCTCGTGGCTCCTTTTGAGTCTCATATTTTTCTGTGCCCCATACCCGACAAACAAGTTTTTCGACACTTTGAACATTTTGCTAGCTGGCAAATTGATCCAGGAATTTACAGAATTCCCAAAATGAAAAGACACGAGTCTTTTTTTATAGCTCATCCCAGAATTTCTAATTTCAAAAACCCAGGAATTTGCGGATTTTCCAAAATGAAAAGTTGCGAGAACTTTTTTTTAACGTCTCACCGAATTTGAAAATATTTTGTCCCTGCCCGATTTTTAAAACCTGGGAGTTTATGGATATTTGCACGTGGCCCCCGAAACCGTGCTTTGGCTCTTCTAAAATTATTTTTTCCTCTATAGCAACCTTGGAACATGATGTGGCCCCGGTTGAGAAACAGTGATCTAGTACGAAATAATTAAGTGAATATTGGAAGATTGAACCAAATCTACAAAACACCTAAAAAGACTGTTGATATGTACGTTTTACAATAGGGCACCTGTTGTAAAATAGCTGAACGTGTTTTTTTTTTACTTTAAACTTTAACAGTTTTTTGTCATATTATTTAATAAAGGAAAAAATATTAATTTAACGATGTTTGAATAATGCAGCAAAACAAATAGACAAAACTTAATAACCCTAGTTTTTAGATGAATAATTATTTGATTAAAAATAATTATATCATTTAGACAAAAAAGGTCGGCATATTTATTGAAATGTCTAAATAATCCGGTGATACACGAGCCAAATGTTTCACAGACAATCGAATTTCGGTGGACCAGACAGTCTTAGTTAAGTTTGGTCAGGTGTCCAGATAGGGTAATTTGAATAGTTAATTATTAGGCGTTTACATTTGGATTATCAAAATTAATTACACAGTAAGCTTTAGTTTACACTGTTATATAAGTTTAAACCAAATTTATTCCATTGGAATTTGAATAAATCTACAGATTAAATCATTACTAATAAAATTATAGAATTTGTTTGACAAAATTATGACACAGTTGTATTAGTATTCGGTTGTCAAAATACTGTTATTAATATTTAAAAAAATATGTTTTTTTGTCAAAACAAAAATATGTAGACTTTTTATGTTGGAATAAATTATCAAGCGTAGTTAATAAAAAAGTATTTAACATTAAGACTATGTATGTAAAAAGGTTTATTAGACAAGGTTTGATAGCTTGTGATTCGCGTATCAGTGAAAACACATGACTAAGCATTCACAAAATATGTAGGTACACAATGTTTTTACGTCAGTAAGAACGTACACAAATGATTAAAAAAAACAGTATGTCGTAAGGATAACTGGTAGATAATATTTTTTTTTTTTTTAAAGCGGTTTAACTCTACACTTCGCACACGCTGCGAGCCGGCCGTTCACACAAGTCTTTTTCCGTCTTGCCTGATAGTACAGATGTTCCGCATAACATAGCTTGGGAAGCCATGTCTTAATGTCTATATTTATTATCTTCACCAGATATTCAATATACAGCGAATCAATCCGATTTAGGTAATATCAAACCACGGCAAAAATAAAATATATATATTTGCAAAAAAATGATCAAATAAGCGTGAGGTCAATCGGTCGCCATAAGAGTTCATATTTGCTAACCACCAGTCATGTCCTAGCATTATTCTTCTATTCTAACTCTCTTTGAAAAAAAGGGGTTGAGCAACTGAGTGAGAAACAGTCCTCGAGGAAAAACTTCTGTTGACATACCCCAATTACGGACCATATGCTCCACATTGGAAACGGACATGAATAAAAAAATCACCTATTAATAAAAATACAATAATCCTTTGTACATCATTCCACTTTATTTAATATGTCAGGACCGGTTGACAATGCTCGCAATGAGCGAAACCGGTCCTGACATATTAAATAAAGTGGAATGAAGTACAAAGGATTATTGTGTTTTTATCAATATAATGCCTTTCCACCTAGTATTGACAGTGAAAAAAATCACCCTTCAAGGCATTAAAACTAAATTTATTATTTCACTTGGGGGTCCATGGTCCGGTTTTTGCATTAGAAAAGGGTCCACGAGCATAATAAGTTTGGGAACCACTGCTCTACACAAAGATAAAAAAACTTTATGTCCGTGGTGGTTAAACTGGTCCCGAAAAAATAAATAAAAAAATCTGTTTTGTTACTCGAGAAAACGATAGAAAATTATATAAATCTTACATTTATTGATACTTTTATATAAAAATTCACAATACAATGTATTGGTATTATGGATTCTAAATATTTGTTAAAAACAAATATTCGAAAAGAGAATACTTGAAAATACAGTTTTCGAATATTTGAATATATTTTAATTAAATTTATGATTTTCATCATATTTTGTGGCAAAAAGTATTATTTGTTATCACAAAAAGCTAATCTGTATGTTCCTTGAGTGAGTATTAAGTCGTTTACTAAATGTGTGACGTTAAATACACATTAATACATATTTCGTACAGAGTTTTATATTTTAAGAGTTTGGATTTCCGATCACAGCTTAGAATATTAGAGCGTTAAGGAAACTGAAATTAATACTGAACATTATTGAAAATACTTAAATAGTATTATTTTATTAAATATTTGTTTTAAATTTTGAGACAGTGGATACTTATCTCAGTCACGTGAATTTGTATTCAAATAAGAGTTTGTGTAACAGTTTAAATCTAGGATAATGTATTTAAAAAATTATGACATTTTACGAACATGTTTTCGTAAACTTGTAAGTTTGACAAAAAAATGTGATTTACAGCAAAAAAAAATATTGTCAAGATTAAGCTCCAAAACAAATACAAAAATATTTGTTTTTTAGGTCTTAAGTCAGGGGAGCTTCATCTGAGTAAAGAATAAGGAAGTTTATGAAAATACACCTGCTACTTGAAACAAGTCTAAGTGCACGGGCAAACAGAAAAAAAGTTCTGGTCGTGATGGGCGTCTCAGACGATCTCGAAACTTTAATTATTTCTGAAGAACACCTGCTTTAATAAATGCCACAAAAGGAAGCAACGTAAACTCTAGCTTAATTGCATCTACCTGCTTTTTGAAAAAAGGATGCAGTTAAATATAGTTGTATTTTGTTTGAACAGTAAAATATTCTACGTAAAGTTACATTGTGTATCGTTGCGGTAGGATTGTGGCTTCAATTCATGAAGCTAATTTCAAACATTTATCAGGCACGGCGATGTTTTTTGTTTCTCTTTAAAATAATAGAGAGATACTGTAAAAAGCCTAAAATATTTATTATATTATAACCAAAATTAGCACAAATCAGCTGGCAACTGTTAAATTGGCTATCGCTGGAAAAAGCGTAGATAATTCGAAATCCAAACCTCTAAAACAACACCCATTATTACTTTCTTAAATAAACGTCTTTATATTTATTTATAAAACATTTCTTCAGAACATTTGTTAAATAATGCAATGTAAATCGTTCGGTGACACACAATAATGACTTGCTTTTTACCGAAAAGAAGGGAATTATAATACAAAAAAATAAAAAAAACCTGAGGTATGAGTTTTTAGGAACAGAGCCAATATAATATAATAAAAACATGACCTAAATATCATGCTTTTTAAGACTTGTAAAGGCTATTGATCAAAAACAAAAAAAAAAACGTATTCAAAAGAACCGAAAAACACTTTCAACAAACTTCGTAAAGATGCGATCATTCACGAATAAAAAACAATCTCTCTGAAAATATAAGAAGTCTGCTAGAAAATATTACATCAAAACGTGCTCATGTTCATCATTATATTATTATTCTCGACTCTCGTTGTATTGCAGAAGATACATTTTTTTCAAGGATTTATCACTTACTTGGGCTAGTAAAATTTCATTTTATTATTGTATTGTGCCAAGAAATTTTCACAAATATTTTTTACGAAACAATTTATATCAAAAGATCATTATTTCAAGTGATACAAATCTATTTTGAAATTTACAAAGACAAAAATATTACTGCGTTGACAAACCTTAACGTTAAAAAGTTTCCTAACCATATCTTTAATTCATAAATAGTCAATGGAAGTTTATTTGCAGCATTGAATTATTTAAACATTTAGAATTGCTAAATCAATTATGCATTGTCGATTGGTTTTTTGTGCTCAAATTAAATACTTAAATTACTTTTGACTTGGAAACTTAGTTAAGAAAATCTATTTTATATATTCTTTAGATTGTGTATTATGCAATATATAAACAGAACTTTCTCAACGACGACTGATTGTAACAAAGTTGCACATTTTTTTTTTCACAGAAAAAATAATACAACTTGAATGGAATCACAAGTAGTAAGCTGATTTACTCAACCTTATAAGGACCAAATAGAAAAAAATAAATTGATTTAAGAGATTTTCTTTTCCAGTATTTGAGTCTGTGTACACTACAACTATTATCTAAATTTAATGACTTTTAAAGAATACATATCCACTCCAAATGTCGTGCGTATGAGCTTATAATGGTAGCATCTAAACAGATATTTTTCTACGAGAACTGCTTGTTATCCAGTTGTTCAACATCTCATTGTGTGTAGAGATAGAAAGAATAAATTGAGATAATGAATAGTGGTGAGTTAATCGCTCTCGATGTGCCCCGTTATTTTAGGTATAGAAAGGTTGGAGGGAGTTTTTAGGCATCACAATTATTTATGCTTTCAAAGAGAAAATTGATTGGAAAAATGCTGCTCGTACTGGCGTTTGCCACGTTGACGACTGCGTTGTGATTTCTGAAATAACCTATATTTCCCGACAAGTAACGAATAAAATTTTAATAAATTGAAGCTCTTATGTGTTCCAAATAAAATAAATTTAAAAAAAAACGAAACAATATTACGCCACTATATTCGAATTATCCTTTTTTGTGTTAAACTTCAAAAACCGAGTTTAAGGAAATTCTTCAAATTCAAAAACCAGTTCAAAAGTCAGTTTTTATATAAGTTATATGCATTTTTATAAAGAAATTATTGTAGAGTGGATTATCATTTATTGAAAGCGATATTTTCATACGCAAAATGAAAGCAATCCTCAGATTTTATTTCGGACTATTTTTCACTGTAGAACTTCTTTACGAACTCAAAAACCTAATGTTACTTAAAAGGAAAATATTTCATTATTCAGTATTCTTATATCTTACATTAAACGAAACTGAAATGACTTCCTTCTTTTGATGTTTCTGATACAAAATAATTTAAGTATTCGGAAGGGTATTTCAAAATACTTGCTACAAAATAAAGCCTTTGTTCAGCTATAATTACAAATCACTTTTTGTTATATGTATAATAATTGTCATTGACTTTGTCCGATTAAACGGCGCTACCCATTCGTAACATTGGATAAAGAGAAAAGTCCAAAATTACCCGTTCAAACTTGAACTGCCGAGCGCACAAAGAACTTGTCATTTTATTCCTATGGGGTGGGGAAGGCTTTTCTTTGTGAACTGAAGAAAACTTTCATAAGTTTTTATAATGTGAATGACAAGTTAGAACAAAGGAGTTTTAGTAATCTTTCCGAATGAAAATTAATAAATCAAAGATTCATAGATCATAAAAAGGTAATTCAGATCGTTTGTTTAAATAAATCGTGCTACATTAACAGATATTTGGTACCAAGTTATTACTATAATTGATCTGGCGAAATAAAAAAGGCTTTTAATGAGTTCGACTTGTGAGGAACAAATTATCGTTTTATTGATTGAAATGTTAAAATGCGTTTATTCGTGTGATTGATAATTTTTTTCCACCCACCACTTATCCAAAACAATTAATTGGTTTCTATATAGAGCGATAAACAACTTCTAAGCCTTTGGAAATTTCATTTTCGTATCTTTGCCGTTTCAGGAAGTCAACTCCAGTTGAAACAACTGTTTGTAATTAATACACCTCGGCGGGCAAACACAACAAAATTTATCATTCTTTTTTAAAAACAAGATTTTTTTCCATTTAAATATAACGATTTGCTAATACAAGCGTAAGGTATTTATTTTAATATTTAATTTTATTTAAAACAAAATAATAAAGTCATTTGAAAAACAATTAATTGTGCCATTAAATATTTATTGGAGTCCAAGCATCCAATATTATGCTACAGAATCTTCTACGTCAGATTATCTCGGCTAAGTCAGCAATACTAGTATTTAAACTTTTCTTCTGTGGTTTCCGGCGCTCAAATATTAACGGAAGCTGAAATGAGTTTCCGCTTGAATATTCCGTTTGAAGTAACAATCTATGCATATTGCACCATGAAAGCTATACAACTTAGAAAACTAAGCTATTAATGGTTCATTCTCACAATCGAAATTTCATCAAAAGATTCGAAAATTGAAAAGTTAACTTCGCACAAGAATATAATATTGTTATGCATGCATAGATAGTTTTAGATATTCTATATAACAAGTCCCAGTTTCTAAATCTTGTATAAAGATAGTTACGTAATGAAAAATGTATACCAATATAAATTGAATAAAAAATATGAATACTTATATATTGTGATAAAGTATTCTTGTTGCCTTGTTTTTTTTATTATTTATGTATTTTCAATTTTTAAATATAATGCCTCCGCACTGGGGTCTCCAATTCCGGGATCCCGTTCAATTTTCTGTTCCCGAAATCCCGGATTGTGATAGTAGTAATCCTGGGATATCAGTACTAAGGAAGGGAATTGCAAAGTCCTCGAAACGTTTCTTAAATACTACAATATTTTTTTGAGATAATCCTAGAGTTTCATTAAAATCTACAAAAATTGTATGCACAGTAGAAGATTAAAGCCCGCTCGAAATCTTATTTTCTAATAATTTCGAAACTATGCATTTTCAGTTTTTACGCTTTGGAATTGAGGTATCTATATATTATAGCCAATGCGCCAGATGACTAAGATTACAAATATTGGATTGTAAAATCTGTATATTATCGACCATACCAGGACTTTTGCTACGAGATCACAGAGGACAATATCCAGTTTAGTTTAGTTGCCCGCATTGCTATTAGCTGTAATACCAATTTTTTTAATAAATAAATAAAATAAATAATCTCTTTATGCTTAAAAAATAGTTTAACTACCAAAAAACTTCATTATAAACCTTTATATTACTCGCAATGTTTTCAAGATTAAAAAAACTTCTAACCGTACTTAACTGAGACGTGAATATTATATTAAAATAATATAAAGATTCTTCGATGAATAACGTAAAGTTTTATTTTGTCTTTTAATTATCGGTTTCTTCCAGAGAAGCCTCGGGAACGACAATTCCGTGCAAACGGAATATAATATAATATGGTGCACGGGTAATTTATCAAAAGGCATTAAAGTGCCTCTTCTTATTTTCATCTCCGTCATAAAATGGATGTTGATTTTGCTTACTTAAATGAAAAAATATCAAACTTATAGATATAAGACCATCATTAGATTTCTAAGAAGAAAAATTCCAAGCTTTATAGAGCTTCCAATTAATTAAATGAATCTCGTTTTTTCATTATGACATATTGAAAACTTAGAAGAATCATGATTGCATTTAAAGATAAATCTCATATTTTGTTATTTAAATATAGTAACTAATTAAATTTCAAACAGGTTTTTTCATAAGAATGAATAAATAAAAAGTTTCAAAGAAATATTTGGTACATGGAAACAACCTGGTTTGAATTCAAGGCAAGATATTTATTTGTAATTTTTTAATGAATATAACAAAACAAGTTTTGATAATACGATTCAATTTGCAGCAATAGCAAACTATCGACCGCACATCATCCTGGCAAAGTTTTAACATGTATTATCTAATTACGGTTGTTATATATTTTTTTATAGATTTTAATTTTGTGATTTTTTTTATAAAATTAAAAAACATTGCTTACTAAGCAAATGTTTGATGTTAATGTTATACCAGGGCTGTGGAGTCATAAAAAGATTTTTCATATTGCCAAGATCCGATCATAACTCCGACTCCAATTTATAAAGGATGCATATTGTACATGTTATTTGCGTACTTTTTAATATCTAGTTATATAATGCAATACTTTTTTAATTTAATTTCATAAAAAAAATCGTTGTTCCCTAGGTTTTTACGACTTCACAGCCATAGTTTATTTAAATATAAGCTTAATAACAAAATTAAAAGTGATGAGTGGGTATGTGATTTCCTGTTGATATTACCAGACATCTAAACGAACTGATCTTTAAATTGCAAAAACAACCACAATTGGTTAATGAAATTCATTGACACACGTCAAAGCATTTTCTAATAAACTAGAAAAAATATGTTGGAAAGGCAGATATTTCGTTAATCATGCTATAAAAAATAGAACATTAAACTAAAGCTGTATTATAAATAAACATAATTTAGAGACCAGTATTAACAGTAAATATATTTGACGAAATAATTCACAAACAAACAAAGTTTAATCAAAAATAAAATCAATACCGAGTAATATTATGATCGCTTGATGAAAGCTTTTAGAATCAACGTAATCTTTTTGAGTATTTGGATTGAAAAGCTGTCAAGCGATTTGGAAATGTTTTTAAGTAGCCACCTTTTAAAGATTGAATACAATCAATGGAAATCAAACATTTGACGCTAAATACTATCAATACTGCTTTGATTTGTTTATGATTACTTTAAGTTATTTACGACATTTTCATTAACATTTTGAATATTTGTTTATTGTCATTGTAAGTAATATTTTTATGACCCATTTTTTGCGTTTCTTCTTTCATCAAAAATTGGTGATCTTACTTAATTTTCACAATTTTGAACAAATCGTATAAGATCACTATCGTCCTCAGGATTAAGCTATTATTATCCCAGAAATCGTTATGTTTTGCTGACACTGCATCAGATTGAATGCGTGCATCTTCGTGATGGTCAATCCTTCAAGCCTAGACTTGAACTACGTAGATTTAGAGTACTGTAGTGTGATTATTTATTTATTTTACTAATTTTTCTAACGATTTTACATCAGTGTAAGGTTCAAATAAATTCGTATTGATCAGTATACATTAACGTGAAAGAGTGATTTATATGTATAATAATTCTAGTATCACTGATTGTATTTTGTATCTTCATAACAATAGAGACTATCATTTTGAATACCGATTCAATCATTTAAATCTATAATGTTAGTCTGTAAAACTTGAAATGTCCATACTTTCATGCTTTGAATATGATGAAGCAATCAAACATAGCTGTCAATCATATACAATGTCTTTTTTATATGCCAGATTGAAATTTTAAAAATTTACATTGAAAGTTCTATTATTATCCTTTAAGCGAAAATGTTTCGTAAAAGGGTTTATCAACAGTAAAAATCGCCAGATTTTCCATAATTTCATTTTAAGGAATACTCATTTGGACTAAATCCAATTTTATTTAATGTGACCAGGACCGGTTTCACTTATGACAACCATTATCAGTTGGTCATGCCTGTCATGATCTAAAAAGTTCCATGTTTAAAACGTTATACTTAACCATCGTAGATATTATAATCTTTGTCAGAAATAATAGTTAGGTTTTGATTTGACCTGATAATTTTTTTTTTCTTACTTTAACAAGTTGCTCGCCAGACTAGATAAAATTTAGCAATGTGCTCACTGCTCGCGCGAGTCCCTCCGAGCCCCGTTCAACCCATCTCTGAATATAACCTATTTAAAAACAAACTCGTTAATTGATTAAAAATCAATGTATGTTTTAATTTTAAGATTTGAACCTGCATCTTCACAACATAGTCAAGGTAAGCCTAGCAGAGTTGACTATTCAGTTGCTAGATTGATTGACTGAATAAAACCGATCATGCTTAAAATGTTAAAAAAAAGTCAACCAAAGTGTTATAAAACATTATTTTGTAAAAATATTTACACTATGCGATAATCTGAGGTGTAAACACTACGAAAATTTGAAAACACTGTGAAACAGAGCAGTAAGTAAAAAAAACACACATTTGCAATGTTCCGTGAAAGTTCACTTTATCTATGCGTGAAGAAAGCTCAAACTCACACCGTTTATTATTCAAGCTTTTCTAAATCACATTACCGTCAACTTGGCAAAGCTTTCACTGACGTACTTCTAATAAGAATTTATGTTTGATGTCTGCAGCTCTAGTACTTTTTGCACGAGGAATGGAGACTTGATGTAATGTTATTATTCCATTTCTAGACACGGTCAGGTTGTTTATACTTAAGGCTTGGTAATTAACGACGGAAAAAAGCGATACCTGTGTGCTGTGAATATGTTTGCGATATTTATTTCCATTAAAAGGGAATTAATACAATTTTTATGTCGTCGTTATGAGCCTTAAGCGCTGTGGTGTTAAATTGCGATTTATGCGGAAAATAGCAATTTAAACATCTGTACATTAATATACGTATAACAACGTTAATTATTATAATTACTGATGATAACAAAGCTAATTAACAATTATTTATGCCTGTAGTTAACTTCTCTGTCTACAACACAGAAAAAATTATATCTCTACTACAACAAAAACAAAAATATTTCTTCGAAAATAGTGTTTTTTTTAAATAATCAACAAAAATAAAATCTTGTTCTGTAACCTTTTTTAATGCATGTCTGCTTCCAATGTGGAGCACATGGCTTTCTAATGGAGGTATCTCAACATTAGTTTTTCTACGAGAACTACTTATTACTCAGTCGTTCAACCTCTCTTTTTTCTCAGAGATAGTAGTGTAGAAATATAATGATAGTGCTAGAACAGGACTCTCTACGCCCAGTTATTGGATCGGAAGACATCAAAAACACCCACACCTTCGAACAGAAATTGATAAATCGATCGGGAAATTTCTGTTCATGACCTTAAAACAAATTTAAGCATACAAATACACAGAAAATTATCAAATAGTCATTCAATTGTTATTTTTATTAAAACATAGTTATTAGGTACTGATTTTATCAACCAAAACTTGATTTTATCATAGCGCATTTAATGCGACCACTTACTTTTTTGAATAACGCATAAAAGTGCAGTCATAGTCTACTTTGAGTCGTAAATTTGGATAAGCTACACAATAAACTAGTTAATATGTTTCAATACCAATAGTAGCAGGAAAAAACAAATAAACCCTGTAGAATTTAAAAGGTGTGCGCCAAACAAAAAAAAAGAATAAGACAAGCATTGTAATATAGCTTTTTATAACATAAAATACCAGCAAAAACACAAAACTGAATACTTATAGTCTTTCAAACAATCACACAAGGTTTCATTTGTTTCAACTTCCCAGCTTCACAGTTATAGAACTTTTAGAAATACATTAAAAAAACAATTCTCTATCTATACGACGAGATCACGGGAAAGTGTTATATGATTTGGGCATCAGTTAATTTGCTAGTATTCACTATCGATTTTTAGTGAAAATTATTAACATAAAAATAAAACAGTATTTTTGTACCAATTCCACATAATTATGAATAAGAGCATCTTCAGCTTATGGGTATGTAAAATTTATCATTTTTATATTTGGTTTGTTCTGAAACATTATATTAGTATTGGCCAAGAGTAAGTATGGAATGTTGATAAATATTTTTATTTTTTTGCTTTTATATAATTACATATATAAATTATTAACCCACTCGCGATGTTGACTGATTGCTCAGTATGTTGCATAGTTCAGAAGCATCGCTATTACTAAAGATACTCAAATACAAAATCCAGACTGAAAATATTATGATCACATTTAAAAACTTACACAACAATATTCTTACTGACGAATTACGCATAAATCAAACAAAAAACTAACTTATGTTAATAATTGGCTGTAATTCTAACTTGACGCTCTCAAAATGACGTACCAAGCACCTAACTAAACTCACGCCGAAATTAAATAAAAAGTTCAGCCACATAAAAAAACACCAAATAAATTCTCATGAATTATTTAACCTTACAAAACTCATCAAAAAAGGTCAATTCAAATGTCGAATTTAAGAAAAGCTGAAAGTGAATTGAAACCATTTTTCGGTCGAAGCTTTATCGGAACAATGCGCTTTATTACAGCTGGCTGTAGGTAGGGATTGGAATACCGGCAAGTTTAGTCGAACTCGGGATTACAGAATTAAAAATATGATTATTACCATAGTTTTTAAAAAATTAAACAGTTTCTTACGCAATTGGATTTTTTTTTCACTTTTAAATAACTCTCGAATATTACCGAATAATGATAATGTACATATATGTACGCACAATATGACGACACTTAAATCTGGTGTATAACTGCAGCTAATATCTTTTGTACAAATTGTCAAATATTTATTTTATCAAGTATGTACGTTTCAATTGATGCATCTAAAAAAAGTTGTGTTACGGGGACAGGCTGTAATTTATAATTTATCATCAAAAGTAAGATAATTTGGTTGAAGTTACTTCTCAAAAAAATGATACATGTCTCATAATTTGTGGAATAACTAATTTAATTCACTCGATGTAGTATTGATAAGAAGTTGACTCTCTAACGAACAGGTGGGTTTTTGTTCGGCTCCCAGTAAGTTCAAGGATTTTAATTCTATGATGTGGGTGTATGTGATGCCAATTCTCTTTGAGTTTGTTCTCATATGATCTTTCAAGATCAGTATAGTTTGCGTATTAATGTTAAATTTAATGACACACGTTCTTTTGAAATAAAAAATAATAATCCCACAAAGCTTTCACTGAATCCATCGAAAAATGTAATTCGGTCAATTGACCTATTGCTTTGGTTATGGTTAGAATATAAGGATGAAGCTGTAAAAGCAAAAGTAGCTTTATAAATCCTAACATGCCATTATTATCATCGCATAAGTGAGTAGGAATCACTTTATAGTCTACTTAAGGTTTCAATATTTATTTATTTTTTGTCAAGGTTGAACTTTAAATCGTTAAACAATATCCAGGCTTTACTAAAGTAAATAAAATGTTCTTGTATTAATAAGAGTAATTGAAGAAAATGAAGGTATTGTGGCTTTTTACAATTGTAAACAAAAATAAAGATTAATAAAAACACAATAATCCTTTGAACTTCATTCCACTTTATTTAATATGTCAGGACCGGTTTCGCTCATTGCGAGCATTGTCAACTGATAAGAAATATAATTTAACAGTGCTATTTATACAAAATTGAAAAGTTATACACAACAGTTGGCATTGAAAAGAAATTGCCAATTACATTAAAGTGATTCTAAAATAACACAAAATTAAAATGTTCAACACATCTAACATATAATTAAAAAGTCATCCCAGATTAATAAATTCAGAATGGTGATTGAAAGTAATTACAAACATAATTCTTTTCAATGCAATTCAAGGCAATTTCTTTTCAATGCCAATTGTTGTGTATAACTTTTCAATTTTGTATAAATAGCATTGTTAAATTATATTTCTTATAAGTTGACAATGCTCGCAATGAGCGAAACCGGTCCTGACATATTAAATAAAGTGGAATGAAGTACAAAGGATTATTGTGTTTTCATTAATATAATGCCTTTCCACCAAGTATTGACAGTGAACACCCTAAAAGTGAAAAATAAAGATGTAAAGTATTTTATAATACTGGATTCGTAATCTCATAAAGCGATAATTATTTTTGTTTCCAATACAATTTCAATTCCACAATTTACATTTTTATTTATCAGTTATTTTGTAAAAGTTAAAACTGATAAATCCCGGAATCCAAATATTGCAAGCCCTAATCGGAAGATACAACATTCTAAGTATATTTAATACTCTCTCAACGTATGGTAGCACGGGCAAAGTCGTTCCGAATTCCTGTAAAACTTATTGAAGAAGCCAACGTTAAACTGAGATTACACGCGCTGATAAATCTCAGCTATCTCCTCATATCGAGAATATTGTTGAAAGACATATTTACCAAATTTGATACGCGATAAAATGAGTTATGGCATTCGAAAGTTTTAGAATGAAATGTCGAAATACCCACATGATTTATTTATTCTCGTTTGAATGGGAGGTTCGCCGTGAACCGTATTAAATTTTAAGCTCAGATTTATCAAAGTAGGTAATCAAATGAACGAATTCGAACCTTGGAAATAATGTTTTTACAACTTTATCTTTCATTTTGTGATAAACGTGATATCG
Organism: Himalopsyche tibetana; assembly: GCA_030503985.1. Taxonomy (NCBI): domain Eukaryota; kingdom Metazoa; phylum Arthropoda; class Insecta; order Trichoptera; family Rhyacophilidae; genus Himalopsyche; species Himalopsyche tibetana. Next base: position 19,724,088 of record JAPJYX010000009.1, on the reverse strand, counting down.
AATGTAGATTTTTTTATAACCACATTCAGCAGTGATTAATAAGACTTTTTTGTAAGAGTGGGTAATGAAAGAAGGCGCTTGTAAATAAATGGCTAAAAATAAACTCATTCTTCTCTTTACGATTCGTTGTAAATCCTTATAAAAGAGTGGGTGAGGAAAGGTCATAATCAAATATTTTTCAATAAAAATCCAGTGACCGACTTAAAAAAAATATATACATTTATAATAATTTCTACTTTTATTTATTAAGATCAGGACCGGTTTCGCTCATGGGGAGAATTATCAACTGATAAGATAGTACAATGTTAAAGTGTTATTTATAAAAATCAAAATTAAATAAAACTGCAACATTTTACTATCTTATCAGTTGATAATGTTGTCATGAGGAAAACCAGTAGTGATCTTATTAAATAAAATTGAGAATTATTAAAAATGTATATTTATTTTTTTAATTATAATGCCTTTCCACCAAGTATTGATAGTAAACACCATAAAAGTGATCAATGGAAATTTACATTTCGAGGTTTTAACTTCAAACCCATGACAATGCAATCGTGGATACTGAAATCCCAATAAAAAATCATACTTGATTTTGGAATCACATTTTACTTAAACAGTATGTCACTTAAAGCCCACCTAAACAGATTTCTTACTATAAATACAAATGCAGTTGATCAATGCTGATTTGAAAAAATGAGAAGTTGATTGACGGATATGGCTAGAACAAGCCCAGTTTATACTTTCTCCCGCTACTCCACGTTTTTATGTTTGTAGAGGTAGGCAGATAATTTAGACATTTATGTTTTTTATTTTCAAGCCAAAAATCGATAAAAAAAAAATAACTGTCCGACATGGGATTTGAACCGGTGAGCACCGTGACCAAAACCAGCTGGAAAAATTTGATCATACACAGACACAAAATTTCATACATTATTGAGTCTAAGCTGATGATATATACTACTTTTTATTATGTACTCCTATTACTAACATAACCTGAAATAAGCTGTCTCCTGCCACTGATCTTCCAAGATATGACGCGTATAAAACTATTTTTAAATTGTATCCAACCTAATTCCAGAAATTTCTCAAAGATATTGTCTTTTATTTTTTATTTCATAAGATATCATTTATTTGCATATAACTGTGATATTAATATCGAAGAAAAGTTCTAACGAGTAAGATTAGTGAATAGTGATCGATGACCAATAATCATAGTCTATTTCATAATTTTGGCTATGTGTAAAGATACAAAATACTCTTTTTTATACGACACAAATTAAATGTGTGATCTGTGTGCTTTGTGTATGAATAAATCAGTTTTTCATTTTATCTAGTAAATGTACAATGAAAAATCAAATTTTGGGAATGTATCAAACGATTCAAAGTTTGCCCTAATATATATAAAAAAGAGTATGACAATATTAGTAAAAAATAATAAGAAGCAAATTGCTCGATGGCTGCCACAGACGAGATATCTCGTAAATTTTTTCGTGCTCAACACGCCAGAGACGAGTTATCTCGTCAGTAACTTATTAAGTTAGTAATTGAAAATTATAGCCGTCGTTCTAGGTAATTACTATTCATTATTTACAGCAGCTAAAAGGCTAAGAGGTCAACATGAAAGAATACAAGCCAACTCAAAATTCAAGTTGATGGAATGCTTTTTTAATCAGAAAGAATTCCCGTTGAGACATTGTTTTCACGTTAAACAGAAATTTTATTAGCTTAAAGTTCACTAGATTTAAATTACAGATTTTGTTTCACTACCATCAACTACATTTTCTTAATATATAGTATGAATCCTCACAATCATTAACAGTCAAGTAAATGACATATGTATGTGAATTACGGCCACCTGAATTTGCATGTATTAACTCAAATTGGGTAATATGGTTCAAAATAATCTTTTTTCGTCGATAAAATAGCTAATTTAAAATATCATACACATTTTGTGGGGTATCTAACACACCCCTCATAATGTAATGATTTTTTTGATTGATCGTCGCGAAGTAAAAGTTTTAAGGGTGGCTATGGCTACTTCCATTATATTATTTATTATTCAGTCGACTGCTAAATAAAATAACATTCATTTGGTTTAAGAGTCTTACGTGCCTCTCTAATAGAGTAATTTATTTAATAATGCAAGAGACATCAATCTGCCACTTTTCGAGAGTTAAACTACACGCCCTGTGACTGAAATTCTAGATATAGTCACACCATCCAGCAAGGCGTTTCGGAAAGCTACCATCACAGCAGCTGTCACTCTTGCACTCATTTGAATAACATTACTTACATTGGCAACTTTTCTTAGACGCTTTTTGACAGTTGCCAGATTACCGAATTAATTCGTCTACATTTTTTGAGCATGACTCAGTTTAGTCCTGCACCAAAGTTTGAAGATATTATTATAAACTTGGGGAAAATTAGTAATTAAAATTCCTCAAAGGTAAAGTTACCCTTGTATTTTGCGAGGATAGTGTTTAAAACTTTGCGATGTTTTTGAATATTCATGTAAAAACGTGTATTTATTATACAATAATGCAAATTTTTCGTGTGGCATTTTTGACGAAGTTTTCTACGTTGCGAATTTATTTATAAACATGATATTTTTGGAACTCTGTTTATTGCGCAACCCTTGAAAAATTAAGTAGCTTATGAATTGAATAAATCATCACGCAGGCTGTTATTGGTATTAATGTTGAAGGCTATTCATGAATTATATTTTAGTCTTTGGTTTGCTAATTTTCAGTTGCCAGAATTGTGAAGGATAAAAGAGATAAAAGTGCTAAAATAGTAAAGAATTTTCCTCAATGTTTTCAAACGTTGTGGTTAACACTCTTTACGTTAAGACAAATTTGATTGAATGGTTATTCAATATATAAAGATTAACTAGTAGCGAAACGTTGTACGATTATATTTCAAATAATAGGCAAAGTAACAAAATAATATTCACAAACATCAAAGTACCAATTTTTGGCGTAACATACGTTATTACTGGGCTATTTAAAGTTGTTTTAAAAAGCTTGCGTGATGGATTGGTCAACGTCGTTGGCTTAGAACACCGTGTTTACGGGTTTGAATCCCAGTACGGACCTTTTTTATAAATTTCTGTTCATAGGTTTCAATTATATATATATATATAATTGAAATTGCCAATTTTCATTGAAATGACATATCACAATTAAGCAGCTGTAGTTAAGTCTTTAGTCCTAAATAATTATGGTTACAATTAGGTTCTTACCTGTATAATTGATATTGATATTTATATTAGTTTCTAATTTTTTTATGTCAACAAACATAGTTTGATTGACATAAAATAAAATTTGATAATTTTATTATTCTACTTGTAGCGTTACAAAATTTGACACATGTTTTTCCACTTTAAGAAGCATCATCAGACCAAACATCGCATGGTTCACGAATAAATTAAAAATTATTACGCTATAAATTACAACGTGAAACTCGGTGTTTTATCCTTTTCTACTGGGTGCAGGCGGAGATCAAGATACAAACATTGATAGTACTTATTACAAAGTATTTATTTCTACTATTAACTACGGTAAATCAAAATGAAAATAAATTTATCAATGGTGATCCTATTTAAAATTTATTTTATATTTTAAATGAACTTCCACAATATAACCAACGAATCAATCAAAAATATGATTAAATTATATAAAATATTTTCAAATGTACAGGGTCTAAAGCCAACCATGTAGAGATGACTGCCCAGAACGTGTTAAGAGTGTTTACCCAATGTCAATTCGAGTCGAAAATCGTGCTGTTCAACCGTGTGTTGATCAAATTTAAGTATATCGAAAGCTTTAGATGGTAAAGTAAAAACATGACCAAATATCGTCTGATTGATATTTCCATTTAATTTAAATATTTATATCAGGAAACTAATATTGACTGGCCTGAAAAACACACTTGCAGTTCCCAGTATTTTTTTAATCTAGTTTTTTTCCTACTATTACTACTGGGAGAGGTGGTTTAATTTTGTGAGGAATTCGGAGATTAATGAACGTACAAAACAGCGCCACGTCAAATCAGTGGTTATGGAGAGACGTTGGAACTAGCTGGGTCACGTGCTGCGGATGCCTCCAGAAAGCCTTATTCCTGTCTGCCTATTCTTCCGATTGGTAGGATTCCGGCGTTCTAGACGACCGTCTGGTACTATGCATATATTGTTTTTGGTGAAACTGAAGGACGCTGGTATTTCATGAGAAGAAGCAAAGCAATTGACAAACATGCAGATGTCACATGCTCTACATAGGGAGCAAATATGGTTACAGAAGAATAATATTACTACCGCATCCCAATGGTGTTGTAAATTGATTATTTTTCAACCCTCTGTTTTTTTTATTTTTAAGTGGTCTAATTAAAATATTAATAAATGTTTGTATGTAAAAAGAAGCAATGCTTAAAACTTAAAAATTAGTCACTTATAAATATTGGTAGTTAGTTGCTTTGCTATATGTCACTTAAACAAATCATGGTTATCAAAAAAATCTTATTTTAGTGCGTCGTATATAACGTGTTCTCAATGCTAGCCAATAATCAAATAATTTTCAAGTTTTTGTGTTTCTAAGACACTCGAAAATGAACTGGTTCTGATTTTTGAAAAATGACTTTCGTGAAGTAATATGTTTACTTTTAAACGTTTACAAATTAAGGTTAGTTTATAATTATTCACAATCAGATCGTGTTATGCTTTAAGAAACTAGAAAACAGTATATCTCCTTCCAACATAAAACATTTTATTCAAAAACTTTCATGTAGTCCCATATGTTATTTTTAAATCATATTTATGAAACAGTAAAATGTGAGTCTGAGTTTATCATCAATCAGAAAGTAAACAAAAAAGCATAAGCTAAATAGAAGACTTTATAAGCCTTTCGCTCTTAGAACACCACATTTTAAGGAATTGTTGGAGGCCAGGAAAGATGAATATATCTTATTATGCAAAAAAAAAAATTTTTGATTGACAAACAATGAATGAAAATGGCTATATGATTTTGCTCACGAAAAAAATAATATACATTTGTTTCAAAAAAAATATAACTTGATAAAATACATTATATAATATATGTGCTTACAAAGAAAATGGTGAGGATAGTTTGAAAATTGCTGTTATCTAAATAAAACAGAGTTATAAAACACATTTCATTATTTTTTTTCTAAATTGCAGTATTAAAATAAAAAAATACACCAGTCTAATCGTCTGTTAAAAAACGTCTAGACTATTATAACATATATTTGTATATGATAGAATCCTCAGCAATTCTATTCTAACCGTCCTTTGAGAAATTTTCAATGAGACCACAAGCATCTTGCAATTCAAAGAGTTTTCTTTTTTATTTAATTCTAAAGCTCGACCTCCAAGCAAATAAAACTTCACATATCCATAAGCCGGGTATCCCCCAGGACATAAATATTTTCTTGTTTGCTTCTTAATTCCCCTCGCGCTGTATCCAATTTCATGCTTCTTGTTTTTTTAAGCGTCTTATTAGAATTCATTGTCGTGGTGAACCAGTGGTAGAACCAATGCGTACGCACCATTTCATTTGCCCTCCGAATCTTTATTTTCTCACAGCACCCAGCGTCGTACCCGCCATCACCCGCTACGAAAAAAAAATATAGACGTGGCCCGTAGCACTGTGACGTTAGGCGTTTTAAAATTATTTCCAGAACATTACTACAAGTAGTTACCCAAAACTTTTTTTCCGTATAACACCGCAATTCTATAAAATGCAATATAATTCATTCTTGTTACAACCAAATTGATAAGGTCAACCGTGTTTCTTTTTTTTCAGGACATTTAAAAATGATGTACCATACAGTGAATCACTTAATTAGTCAAGTTATAAAAAGATAGCCAGTGAAACTACGTATATAACGCACCGTAGTACGCGCACAACTCTCTGAAAAAAACCTACAACCAGCGAATTTGTTCGTAAAATCTCTCAAAAGTTTCACAGCGAGGTAGACAAAAATTGTTTCCCGACGATCTCTTACCTTCCTTAATCTGACGATTCAATGCCTAGTAATCATTTTAGCCAGACAAAAGTTCCGCTCAACGACTCTCCACAGACTTGATTTTTCTTTTAAAAATGATTACAACAAAACGCACGACCATTAGCATCATGAAAATGACTCGTTTAAATTTACTTCTTTATCTACATATGTATAAATGCGTAGTTGTATGGGTACAGTATATGGGGAAGTATACATAATATATTTTACATATAAAGGCATATGGTGTCCACGTGTACTGATTTAGAGTTGTGTAAAGACTCGAAGTTCATAAGGACTAAATCTCCATTCATTTTAAATCCAAAAAAATCGTCTTTAATTTTTTATTAGCCAGAGCTTTGTTTATCTGCATTGGTCTTGATATCCAGAAAAAAGCAAATAAGTCTGCTTACCCTTATACCTCCGACATGTTCCATTCCGCATGTCACGTACCCATTACGACATCAACCGCAAGTTTGCGCGCAGCCACCCTTCTTGCACATGGTTCATCAGAACTCTGAGGCATCAGAGATGGAGGTAAAAATTTAATAATTTTATTTGTAAATATTTTATTATTTAACTGTGTTGCATAAATGTTCTTCTTTTGTTATATGTAACGACTTATTTGGGCCCAAACCCCCTTTTGAGTATCTTTATTTTTCAGTGGCCCCCTATATCATTGTTTTGCGAATTTGTCCAAATAACTAGCGTGGGACCTTTTTTTCCTCCCGTTTGACTAACTCTGCTTTAAAGTCTTGATCGGTCTGTAATATACAGACAAAAATTTGCCAATATCCTGCCGAAAACAAAGTACTGAAGCAAATATCAACCTCATAACAAAATTGTCTTCTTATTTTTCTGGGCGCCTTAATTGCTCTTCTTTACTGAGCTTAGTCCTCCGCCTCTGACCTTCGAACGCCAGTTGCTGACCTCCAGAGTCGCAGTCTTCCCACGCTTCATCTTCTCCATTTTATAGATTTATAAGTCAATTACTTTTAAGGATAATATTATGTCATGAAAAAGTGGAATGCTAAAAAATAAATGAATCCTGTATATCAGGCACGGGCAAACTGTGGCCCCCCGGCCCGCGAGCAAAATTATATTTTTGAAAAAGATTCACATTTTTATTTTTTAACGCCTTTTTAAAAAAATATTGAAAATAAATATAATAATCGTTATTTTTGGATCAACCTATATATAATATGTGAACAAACATTTTCAGTCATGAACCTCAATAAAAACTCTTTACAATCAAACATTTATAAGCAGTTTTAAAAATCTTAACTACAATATTAACACCTGAATTTAAAACAAAAATGTCAAAAGACGTAAAGCAGTCCCATTCCTCTCATTAGATTGTTTTTTTTCACGATAATAAATAATATATGAACATATAAAAGTGGTATTTTACTTGCGGCCCGCCGCTCATTTTGAATTCCTGAATTTGGCCCTTCATCCGAAAAGTTTACCCCACCCTGCTGTATATCTACGTATTTTAATTGATAGGCATTATTTTTTCCACATCAATCTTATAATAAGGTTCCATGTACTTTTATTTGAAAGTTAATTTGAGAACGCCACTGGGTAATACTGTTTTTTTTGTACGTTGACCAAAGTTCCCACCCAAAAGAGCTTGTGGCGATTGCTTGTAATTAGGATACAAATTGAATCTAAAAGGAAATTCCCCAAAGAGGTTGGTTAAAGCAAAAAAGACCAACTTGTAAGAATTCACCACCATTTATTTATATTCTAAGTGTCTAATTTTTACATTAAAATGTTTATTTTCAGAGAACAAAGATACTATCGGTGTGACAGGTTTTTTTTATTCTTTGTAATGACGTGATATTATTTTTCACATTTGGTTTTTTTATTTGGCGAGCTTTTGAATAAGCACTTTAAGGACAATTTCATATTAATGGCGCGCTCAAAATATTTAATGGAGAGATATTTTTTGTTAAGGGTATTTTGATAGTGTAGCGATATAAAAAATAAGCCGATAAAGTAAGGGTTGTCTAAGTCTTCCTGTAAAGATAAACAAACAAATATTATTGTTGAACAAGAATACTAAATAGTGTAAAATAGCTATTTAGATAATACAAGTAATTTATTTACACTGAAAACCGAAGCTTTCACTAGAATCGATTATTATTTAAATCGAATAAAATTGCATCAAACATGTTTTTTATCAAACATCTTGAGTATGAGGTTGGAAATGTTTTTTTCTATTTTGATTTTTTTTTAAATATTTTACATTAACCGCTAATGTCAGTGTCATGCGAGATAAACTTGATAATCATTTTTTGGCAGTCACTCGATAGATTCATAAATGATAGAGCACGGGTTCCCAACCCATGGTCGGGCTTTCTGCGGGGTCGTCAACATATACAGTCAACTAAAAGAAATACTCACTATAATGCAATGCGATTGCACCTAATTGTTAGGACCAAGCTTTCACTAACAAGACCACAGAAAGCAATTCTTGGAAGAGCGATGAAAAAAACTACTTAGTTCTTTACAACTCCGTTTTTCAATTCTCACCTCCTCCGAGAAAATTAGGATGAGCAATTGAATAACAACCCGTAGTCTTTAATCGTCTTCCGTTTAATAAAGATGTTCTTTTTGTAGTCCATGCCCTTCACATTGCGAATTCTTGTTGACTGGCTTTCGCTAAAAAGTAATCGACATATTTAACGTCTCAAAGGTTTTTTTTCATTATTCAATATTGGGAACATACATACATATGGGATGAAATTTTTGCGTCAATATATTCCAGTGTAAAAAATCAACATGATCAAAAGTAAAATAAAACTAAATTTCATTTCGATTACACTACGGGTCACACGAGCGAGAAATGTCAATAATTACTTAAGAGGTGAAAACGCCATACGTCGGGTTACACGTTAGGGTTAGGGATTGCAATATCGGACGAATATATCAAAACCGGTATTTCGGTATCTGATTATAAATACCGGTACTAAAAAATTCAAACAAATTTGTACATTAAAGTCACAATACACCTATCCCTCGATTTACACGCTAGATAGGTTCTTGAGAAAAACGTGTAAATCGAAATTGTATATTTTTAAATGTAAAACCGTGTAAATCGAAAATTACACGAAAAACGCACAATTTGGGTGTTTTCTAAAATACATAAAAAACAAAATTATTAAAAAGTATAAACATACGTATTCTTTTATTCATTAAATACAGGTAAAGCTTATAGTAACAAAAAAATGAAATCCAAAAGATTCATTAAAAAATATATTGCAACGGTTGGTGGAGTTATTATCATTCATCACTATCACAAATCACTGTGACTTGACTTGATGACTTGCTGTGAAAGTATGCTTCTTTTCAGATGAAGAAGAGGATGGTATCTTCTATTTAATTTTTTCATAAATCCGCAATGCTTTATTTGTAATAGCATTGGTATCAATTGGCATCCGTTTTTGAGTTCAGTCCTCTATCTAAATCATTAATGCTTTCTCCATGTTTTCCATTGCAATGTCTCTGATATATAAAGTTGTGCTCGTACTCGTAGTGCCAGCTGCTACACTATTTCTAATTGAGTTTTCATTTTTTCTAATGATTCTTATTGTAGCTTCATTCATGCTATATAATCTAGCAACATGTATTACTCTTTCTCCGTTTTGTAAAAGATCCAATATTTTTATTTTTTTGCTAACGAAATAACTTTTCTTTTTACTTCTTCCGACATAATTAGGCTACAAATATTATTCAAGATATAAAACACGTAATTAAAAATTATGTACTCGTTTTTTACTTGCGAATATGAAGAATTAAAATTTTCAAGTTAACTTTTTTAAACCGTGTAAAAGCGAAAACGTGTAAAAAAAGTACCGTGTAAATCGAGGGATGGGTGTACTGTGATAAGTAAATCAATATCGTTATTTGGATATTTCATATAAAATATCGTAATAAACATAAACGGAGTATTTTCATTAAAAAAGTTACAGTTTACATCATTGAAAGAGTCATCAATTTCAGAAGCTGTCAACATTTATATAACTTTTAGATGTGAAATATTTCATATGTTAATCGAGGTCAATGTTTAATACGCAACGCTTGTTGAATACATACATTCACAATAAGATTGTGTGTTTTTGTTATTACCCAATTACCGGTAGTTTTGCATTTTCAAGCCAGTTTTCGATACAAAAAAAACACCGTAAAAATCGGGATTATATTTTAGACTTTTGATAATACCAGTATTGTAATTTATAGTTAGGGTTTCTACTGCCGCCAGTTTATTTAAAACGATTTTAATAAATAATAAATAACATCTGATTTTACTCCCATTGAACACCAATATTTTCAAGTATTATCATACTTTTTCAATAATGTATTCTCAATCACGAGCTTATAAAATTATAATAGTATCAGAGAAAAAGTGGTTTTGACGAGAAAATTTTCTATAAAAAGAGGGTGAACTCTATTTTAAAGACGGGAAGATTAAAAAAATGGTTACCTTTATATAAATGTTCTTGTAGTAAGCTTAAAATTATCGCTACGATCTGTTTCTAAGATAATGTGGTTGAAGGGAGATTTATAATGCTTCAGTATTATGTGTGAAAAGTGAGAATATTTTTTTACTGAATGAATCAACACTTATTTTGATATATTAAAATAACCAAAGTAATATATTTAGTTTTTTGAATTAGACTTAAGTTATTTTCGATAGATTCAGTCGTAACTTTGTAAAAATTCATTTAAATATAAAATAAACAGAATAAGATCAACAAAATACAACCAACCAAATTTTAAACCACGATTCTTATTTTATACTAAAATATTATATTTTCGATGAATTAAAGATAGTTTTTAAAACCACGACAACTCTTAACAAAGTGTATACTATATAACAGGACTGTGGAGTAGGATAAAAAAAAAGATGGCTCTGACTACGACTCCAGCCTTAAAATAAAAGAAAATTCATTTTAACATATCGACTGTGGAAAGGAAAAAGGACGTAACCCACACATATCAAATTTTACAGGAGGCGCTAAAAACGTATTTTGATGATTTTTTGACATATGCAAATTATGAATTATACACAACCTTGAAGTGCACGAATACTTCTAAGCTGGTGTTTAATTGACATAACCTAATATTAATTAAAGAAATTGTTTCACAAAATTTTATTTCAGTGTTTTTTCTTGGTTTTAATTTTTTTAAAGGTCATCTTTTTCAAACTCAAAAGCGAAATTTAGATACTTATTCCACATTTTCAGCTTCCATCCTTTTGATAGAATGTGTGTCAAATTGTATACATTGTGATTATCGAAAAAAAGCTGTTTTGGAAAATTGAGGGTTATGTCCTTTTTCCTTTCCACAGTCGATATATATCTGTACTATTATGGGTTGAATACGGCTTTGACATAAGATTTTTTGACTTAGACTCCACAACCATGGTAAGAGGTTATGTTGGACTCTTAACCTTTACTTTCAGAGAGGTTACGGATTTAAAAATATATATTTAAGACAGCGAGTGGCTATTCATAGCCGCTCTTTCCTTTCAATACATAAATATAACAAGATCAGTTATTCATTTGATGTTGAAATATTAAACATTAAAAACAGAATTGTGCTTGAAAACCTGTCTTTGTCAAATGAAACTGTAATTTTTAAATATAGTTATCATATAATGTAGCACAGCTTCATTGTTAATCAATGTAATATTTAAAAAAATCATTTTTACTTCTTATGTCAATTTGAAAATGTGAAACATTATTTTCCAGGCAGTATTCTAGTTGATAACCCTGCAATTAACAAGTACATCACAAAAGCCATCGCATAGGGATGTACGGGGCTTCACACCTATGTACGTGATTTATACATCTTCATAATATAATACAAGAGTCTTCTGCGAACGAAGGGTAAAAATTATTATCGGATTTAATTTTTCACCTTAGGTTATCGTAACCTACCATAGTTAGACATTGAGAAAAAGTTTTTATTTTTTGGGCAGACAATAAATGAATATGTAGAAATCGAGAACGTGATTTTTTTCCGTTATTTATAAAGCTTTTTTTCCTATCAATAATAACGTTTTGAAATATTCTATGTAGAAGAGGTATTTTAATTTCTAATGTGGGTAGAATGTAAGAGAAACATACGGGATAAGACTGTTATAAGTTATAACATATAAAGCACATCTTCCACGTATTTTAGGAAGCCTATACATTCCTTTCCCAAATCTGTTACAGCTTAGTACTGTAATATTAAAAATTCTGCCATTTGATGAGTTTTAATTGAGAAAATAACAAAAACCTCCACGAATATTGCTAATTTTTATTTAATGCAGGTACTCATTCAACTAATGTGTCAAATTTTCATTATATATGGCCTCGTAATGAAAGTATTTTAACCTAAGTTTTCTGAAAAAACTACTTGTTAAGCAGTTGCTCAGCATCTCTTGTTTTCGAAGAGAGTAAAAATATAAAGAATAGGGCAAGACGGGACAAGTGTTTGGCAAACACTATCGCTACACCCAGTCACGAATTTATAAGGAAATGAGGCGCACGCTTGGGGCCTCTGAATCTTAGAAGCCTCAAAATAGCTTGCTTGATAAACAACTAGTATATTTTAAATTCAGTTTTCTATATTAATTTCTCCTTAACGCTTTTAAGTTATTCGAAAAACAAGACCTCCAAATTTGATTGCGCCTGTGGCATCCAAAAGTTTCAATCCGCCACTGGCAACACCCCGTTATTTTAGGATTGGAAAAGAGGGAGCAAAAATTTAAACTTCATAAAAATCAATGCCTTCGAACGAAAATCGATTGTAAAATGCTGTTCGTACTGAGATTTGAACTCGTGAGATCCGGCACGGAACCCAACGGGGTTGACCACTGCGCCGCCACCCGACATATTTCGTTATTATTTAGTTCATATTTTAAGCTGTAAAGCGAAAAAAAATCATGATACTTATGTAGAATTTTTTTATCGATATTTAAGTTGGATAACATAATTTTAAAACTTTCTGTTAATGCCTTGCGGATTTTTTCGTTGAAAATGGTTACGTGCTTAGTAAGATAGGTTCTCGTTTTTTATTAAAAAAACCAGTTTACACAATACGTAGGTTTTTTATGACGTATATTTTTTGTGTCAAGTCCTAAGGTGCAGCGGTTAGCGTTATTGGCTTCCGTGGATCTCACGGGTTCCAGTCCCAGTAAGAACAACATTTTTTAGATTGATTTATTGATTTCTGTTTGAAGGCATGGATGTTTGCAATGTCTAAAAAATCCCTCCTACAATTTACGATCCTTTAACTGGGCGGAGCGAGAGCGATTAGTTAACCACAAGTCGTGTCTTAGCCTTATCCTTCTGTCTCTACTACTCTCTTTGAAAAAGAGAGATTGAGCGATTGAGTAACAAACATATCTTGTAGTAAACTTCTGTTAAGATACTTCCACCAGAAAGCCATTTGCTCCGCATTGGGAGCGGACATGAATATTTTTTTTATTGTGAAGTTTATCCTAACACAAGTTTTCTACGAGAACTGATTGTTACTCAGTTACTCAAACTCTCGTTTTTTTAAAATAAAATAGGTGATATGTCTATAGAGCAGGAATAAAACTTGTGAGTAGAGAAAAAAACGGGTAAGTTAAAAGGAATTCTAGACATACAGCCTTCGAACAGAAATTTATCAATCAACTTATGAAAACTTTCCGTATTGAGATTCGAACACGTCAGCACCCGTAACCGTAGCAAACGACATCTAGCCCTTGACCACGGACCCGATATAAATAAACAAATAATAATAGTTTAAATGACAATCTTAATTCTTTCTACTTTTTTAATCGTATTTGTATTGCTTTTGACAAATAATTATTTCCAGTGTGAAAATGTACACAAAGTCGTGTGAATGTATTGTAACACAGAGTTGTGTCGATCAGAAAAAATCTGAATAAGCTGTTTTCAAAACGAATGACTCATATTATTTATAAGCTACAGGGTTGAACTACGTTTTCATTTATGCACGCGATCGCCGGCCATAATTATGAGGCTTTAATTTTATCTACAAATGTATTGCTCGGCTCAACGGAATGACCTATAGAAAATATTATACTTTTATGGATCGCGACAACCCGCAATTTTTCCTTCACCTTTTCACGATTAAAAGCTACGTAAAAAATATTTAATTAGCTTTTTTAAGCGGCTATCAAAAATGCGGGCTCAAAGCTTTGTTTATTTAGCCAGCCCGTTGTTTTTCACTATGCTCGGTCACGCATTTTTCTTGTCTTAAGAATTTACCATTCAAAATACGGCCAATTACAATAATTACGATATCATCATCATTGTGATTCCGACTACCACCAACCACGACCGTACGTCTTTTATTGGAAGACGTTTTCCATATCGTTATGCGTTTATTTCAGTTTTTGTGATGAGATTATCTCAGGAGAAGTTGTATCAGCGGTCAGAGTTTGTATAACGTAACGTGGAGAGTGCATATTCAGCACTCTCTGTCTACTTAGGACGCTTGTATTTGGGAAACACGTGTTTGATGTGCACTGGTTTCTCCCAAAAAGGTATGGCTCCTCTTGAGACTATGTACTATTTTTTAATTATTTTTGTAGGATTAATAGGTCCCTGTATTTATCAGTATTTTGGTATTGATAAATGTATGTTTTCGGTATTAAAAATCCATCTGCTTCAAATCACTATGGTATATTTGTTTTTAAAGATTTTACGATTTGCTGGTTTGTATTTTTATAAACAAACAGTGGCGGCCGGTCAATATGTCATTTTATCAATGCACCCCTTGTATATGCAGGGGCGGTTATATTTCATGAAATAAAATTCAAACATAACATTTATACCATTCACTCATTTTAAATTCTTCGTGTATTTATTATCTATAATAAATATTTTAGAAATCGATTATAAAATATTTATTATAAACAATAAATACATGAAGAATTTATTTATTTATTTATTGTTAAAAATTAAAATTACAGTACATGACATAACAGCTGACGCCAATTCGCCATGCACTTGAAAAATATAATAAGACAAAATATAAAATAAAAATACACAGTACATCAAATTCAACATAAAAAAATTAAAATGAGTGAATGGTATAATAAATGTTATGTTTGAATGTTATTTCATGAAATACAACCGCCCCTGCATATACAAAGGGTGCATTGATCCAATGCCACATTGACCGGCCGCCACTGCAAACATATATATAATAAATACAATTTAACATCGCAGGTTCCATTCTAAAAACATACTTTTACCTTTTCTGAAAACTGAGCATTGGTCTTAAGAATGTGTATAGTCTATACCTATATGTGCTGCTGTGGAGTCGGAGTTGTGGAACCACGGTGTTTTGGCGGGAGTCGAAGTCGTGAAAAATTAAAAAAATATATTTAATGATGTGTATTCAAACCACAATAGTCCATATTGTTGACATTGTATGCTTGGCTGACTAAAGATGATTTGATGGAATACATATATATAAGTTAAAATGAAATTATTGAACATTTTCTTCGGAGTTGGAATCGTCTTTTCAATCAAACTTAGTAATTATTGTATAAATAAACATGTCACAGGCTATATCATATGAAAACATGACGCAAAAGACAGTTGAAACCAAGAAAAGCATTCTGGCTTTGGAATCTAAAATCAATAGCATTGAATAAGTATAATATAAATATAATTTACTAAAAAAAAAGTTTGAACAAATATTTAAAATCAAAAATTAATACGACCAACTTTTTCCTATAAGTATTTTTTGAAAGATTGATGTTTTATTATAACTTTGTTTTGTGTGTAAGTCAAGATGAGAAAAGGGTTGATATTACAGTTACAAAATCATATTTCAAATCACTACAAAACTATCTTTGAGCAAATAAAATAACATATCGACGGTCAATGTGTACGGAAACCGAAGTTTCTAATGTTTGTCGCAAAATGAAAAACGCCACACATAAAAGAAATAGAGTGGACCCGCTGCATGGCATAAGGTTTATTTTTATTTGCTCTGGAATACTTTATGACAGTACTTTGAAAGCGTTGGCTTGAGTAAGCACATATATCACATGCCAGCGTATAACTGAAGTCACCCTCCACTGCCACGGAGAAGCCGTCCGTATACACCTGCTCCTCTCCCGAGAGAGGGAACTAAAATTTTATTCAAAATTTTCGTTATTATTGACACTTGTGTGAATGCGGGGTTTTTGTGTCAAGTAAAACAAACATTTATACCAACCAAGATAATCTTTTTATATTGTTTAGCTTAAGGTTATTCTTATTCAATGAAAATTAAAAAATAATTAATTTAACTACTCCGCTTTTTGTGTTAATGAGAATTTAAGATATTGACTGGAATTTCAATATTAAATTTGAATCGTTCAAAATATGTACAATTACACCGATTTTGTCACCAACGACTCGGGTTTCGCCTTTCGGCATCTTCAGGCGTTCGAGTGCACGGATGAACTTGAACTGACGCTTAGTAAATTAATGCTTCGTGTTTATATAAGAAATAAATGTATCACCGAGATTAAAGCCATTGCTGGTGAGAAGGATAAGCCCATGGGAATGCCAACAGATTTGAGTAGTGATTAGTTTGAAGAATTTTATTTATTTGTTTGTTGGAAAAGGTTTTATGACTATATTATCTCCACTCCTATACCTTATATAACTATTTGAAATTGGACCTTTTGAGTAAAGTTTTAAATGAATTCATTTATTTTTACAATCATCCATTCCTAAAAATATATTGATTTAATTGCATACTTATTATTTAAAATATTATAGCTGGTTTCTATTTTATTAAACATTTATAAAATAATGTTTTTGATAAAATAAAAATAATATAAGCATTTAATTTTGATAACACAGTGTTATAGACATACATACTTGTTCGTAAAATTACATTGACCATTCATGTGCACTTTCATTTACGAACAGAATATTTTTTATGCATGTCTTCAAGATTCCGAGAATCATATTCTTTTCAGATTTTCTTTGTACGAGTCAGTCGAGCAGAAAACTGAAGACGAAAAGTATTTTCCGTGAAAAGAGCAAGATCGAAGAAAGAGCATCATTTTTCTACTTACAGTAAGAAGTCTAAAGCCATAATGCAATATTTTATGAAAGGAAAATGATATTTTATTGAAAAATATATTATAAATTATTTTGGCCAATAAAAAAAAATATGAACTCAATATTCTGTTTGAATAAATTTTAAATTGTTATTCGTCTACTAACAAACGGTAAATATATCATTATCTTGAGCTTACAGCAGAGTGCTTTCAGCTCTTCAGGTATTTATATGCTTAGAACGATACTTTCCCCTAATTGGTTAACAAATAATATTATTAACGATAAACTGTTTAAATAAGCACATGAACGATCATCATTAAATTAAGTAAAAGTAGTAAACTGAAAAGGAAAATATTAATTTTATTTGAAACGTATTTATGCTGAAAGTTTTTGTAGATCAGAAATAATGTTGCATTTTTGACACCCAATTTTTGGAGTATAGGTGAAAAAGAAATTTGGGTAACTCTGTAGTTGTAATTCTTATTCAATACAAATGATTTAAAACTATATAAATGGTCACTATACATATATAAAAATGACTAACAAAAAGTGTTTCTTTAATAAGTAGTCGTGCAAAAATTATATTAAAAATTCGTAAATTACTTGAATGAATAAAAAGAGGTTAACCACTTGTAATTTTGTTAAGATATTGTTCAGCTGAATTATGATTATGTTTGTGTTTTCTTCAAAAAAAAACTTTATGCTACTTAAAACTTTCAAAAAACTGCTTACTGATCGTCAGAGTTAAGAATATTTTTATTCAAAAAAAAAACTCACCTGAAATAAGTTTTGAATAATATAATTATTTACACCTCCTAAATTCTTCATTCCTTATAAAACTATGGTTATTTAAGAATTCTTATTAAGATTTTAATAGCCGCCTTTAGTTTTTCCTTGTTTTTTAATATTATGTAAATATAAGCAAGGTGACCCGACAGACTTATAAATATATAATATCTTAAGAAACTCAACAACTTTGCTTGAGAAGACTTGTTAAAAAGGTTTATATGTGCCAGGAATGTTGAACACACTTTATGGAAAAATATATTATAATAAAAAAAAAATCCAAAATAAAATTATATTTTTTTATTAAACTAGTCAGTAAAAATCTCTAAAAATAGAACAACTTGTTTTGTCAGTTTTTAAGTCAATGTTAAGCTTCCCTTTTACATATTAGTATACTATACATTCGAGGTAAATGCGTCACGTTGTATCTGGTGTGAATCCCGGAATGAAAGCTTTATTTTTTTCATTTTTTAACGATTGATGGTTTTTTAGACACATATAATTAGGGGTGAGTGAAACAGTCTAAAGTGACACCTATTAATAAGAACAATTGTTAAGTGACTTATTTGCAAACATTCTTGTAACTGATAAAATCGAATTGAAAATAATTTTAAGAAAAAGATAGTTTGAGAAACTGAGTAAAAACTAGTTTAACAGTTCTCGTAGAAAAAAGTTATGTTGAGATACATCCATATGCTCCACATTGGAAGCGGAAATAGATTTTTTTAAAAAAATCTCCCCATCCTGTACATCAAAAATGACAAGGAGATCGAATGTTTTTTTTTAAATTATGTAGGTAGTAAATAAAATACAAAAACTGGTTTTCGAATGTCAATATTGCTCGAAAACCGGTTTTATCGGGTTTTCGAAGTATTACAAAAAATGTATAATTAAAATAGCGAAAAAGGGTTATTCATTTATAAATTATACATAATAATATACAACAAGAAATTATTTCCTGTTACTCTTCAGAAAATATGATTTAAGAAAACCAAGAGCGTCCACTGATCGGTCACTTAGTGATGATCTAATCGAACCGCATCCTTGGACTGTAAAAAATAGTAGTATGAATACATTGTAAACTGAATATTAGTATATTTTATTTGAAACCGTGAAAAAATTAAGTCAAAATATGAACGTTTTCATTTAAATAATAAAACATATATTTGAAACCGGTTACGAAGCTGAAAAAAATCGGTTTTAGAATGTCACAATTTTTTCTAAAAAACCGGTTTTGAAAACCGACAAGCCCTAGTGGGTAGTCAAAGATTTGTTTTCCAATTTGCACCGTTGCTATTTTTGTATCAATAAATTTTGCATTGAATTCATACAAAATATTCCACTTTTCTGCTTTTATGTTAAGATTGCTTATTGGCTCATCTGATCCTAAAATCACTGATTTAGAATGTTTGATATCAAATGAATTTCAAAGTATGTAATCTCAGCAAAAAAGTATCGGATAACGCGGCTGGTTCTTGCGTCTTGATTTTAACACCGGATTATCTCTCACTCTACCTACCCTTATGTCTTACTACCATGGGTATAAGTCTTTTTTACAACTACATATTTTTATTTTTGCTTAACTTGGATGTTTAATGAAATAAGTTGCTAACAGAGGCTTCTTATTATTTATTACTGTACTGTTTGGTATGTTGGATCACTTCCAAAACCTAGTCATCAGGAAGTATAAAGCAAGACACTTTTGAGAAATAATAAACAACTTCCTGGTATACCCAACTTCTAAGCAAAAAAAGCAAATTATGAATTAAATTCACGTAGAAGGGTGGTCAATTTTCTACTCGGATGAGCGTGCAAAGAATAGGATTCGCCAAATTGAATATTTAAGTCATCAATTATTCAACCCGTAAGTTTGTAGGTTTGCATCGAAAAAAATAAATTATATTAATTTTTTCATGCCCAACCTCTTACAAATACAGCTTGAAGTTACCGATTAACTATCTTCGACTTCTTTTATATCACAGTCTACCTTTTCTTACTTTCCGTACAACAGATGGATCCGTGGTGTAGTGGTCAACGACGTTGGTTTCCTCGACAGATCTCACGGGTTCTATTCCCAGTACGAATAACATAATTAGATTTCTGTTTCGAAAGCATGTGTGTTAGTGATGTTTAAAAACTCTCTTCCCACCCTAAATTAACCAGGCGTGGCAAAGAGCGATCAATTATCCCCTAGTTCTGTCCTAATCTTCCTATTCTACCCCTACTCTCTTAAATATGGAGGTTGGGAAAATGAGTAACAATCAGTTTCCGTAGAAAAACTTATGTTGAGATATTTCCATAAGGAGGAGAAATAAAAAAGAGATGAGTTGGTTAGTGTATTTTTTTCTTTTCTTCTAATATGGCGTATTATATATAAATTCTCAGTGGGTAGTAAATATTTTAAGATTTTTTTGTAAACCAGTTGCTCGAACAATACAAATTCTCGTTTAGTAATTTTAAAAGGAATACATACAGTGTCATGATACGTAAACGAAACAATTTCATCTTTGATGTTTTTGAAAATTATCTAATGGATCGCAGACATGAATTGTTTCCTCTCGGAAAAAATTAATCCAGCTTATAAATATTGATTCAACTGGAAAAAAGTTTTTGGATGTTGGTTAATATTTTCCACAATATAAATTGACTTTTTTCATATATTTTTAATTGATTACCTAACAATAAACATAAAATAAATCCTCATATATATTTTTGTTACGAACTAAATTATTTTAAAGGATTTTATTTTCAAGAATTTACAATTCAAAAACAAAATACGAATAAAGTTTATATTTGACCATAAATGGTACGCAGGCCGTGTTTGTAACACGACACAACTAAAACACTGCGCAAAAAAGACTGTCAAAAAAAAAACTTTGGTTCACTTTAGTAAATTATCTTCTTACCAGCTTAAAAATGAATACGTTATATATATGACTTTTAAATCGTTATTTTTAAATAACGGCTTTCCCAAAATAAGATGGCAGATTGCTGATGTCTGTAGGTGGTTTCAATAACTACGTACAATGATAATTATTCACATAAAGGTGACTTTGATGTCATTGCTGATCTACATGTGGGAATTCTGCGGGTGTTTGTTCATTATACCATAATGATATCTACACAAATATCATTTATTAAAATAAGCATAATAAAGCATCACATGGCACTATGTTTATACTTTAGAAGTGTTGTAACGCTTCAAGTATAAAAGGTTAAAGTTTTTGACATTCAGTTTTTCTTTGTGAACTTGAAATACTTATTGTTGAATAATTTCTAATGGAAATGTCGTAATTTTTTAGTAAGTGACATCGTAATCTTCATAGTTTGCTTATGAAAGAAGCGGATTAATTATTTAAATCATATTCTTGCAGCACGATACTATAATAATTATCTAATTGAAAATATGTATAGTTTAGCATAGATATAACAGCGGGGTGTTTTACTTAAATGTATACTTTCAATAATAAATAATGAAATTTTAATTTACTATATGGGATAGTAATTATATAATCCATTTTAACTCACTGTATATCGTTATTTTTGCATAAAATAATTTTCAATCAGGGTTTCAATAATGATGAATATTTTATACAAAAACCATTTCAATTAAAGCTCCATACAAAATTTTAAATTCTCTTTAAAACACGTCAAACATGTTAAATATTGTGTAGAGATGCCAAAATAGTACATTTCAACTGAAATCAAAGTTTTTTGTTGAAAATAAAAGCCTTTGTATTGAGATTTGAACCCATGAATAACGTAACAAATGCTTATATATATTTTATAATCAATATCGACAAAAAGATTTATTTATTGATTTAACAAATTATTTCATGTTTTTTTACCTACTTTCAGCATTTATTTTGAGCCAAAGACGTATTTTTTATAAGACTAGTAAATGATATAAACTAATATTGTTTTTGTTTTTTCCAGTGCTAAAAATAAATCATTATTTTAATGTCGTGTCGTGTGCGGAAACAACATTTTTCCAAACCAGTTATGTATATACAAAAAATACGCTATTGATAAAATAGCATGTGTTCGTTTCGATAAAAATTTCAATTATAGCCGACGAAAAGTTAATTCAAAACAAATTCAAAGAAAACAAAAATTGACAAAAGTGTTCCTAAACGTGAAATTGTATTTCGGAACAGGTAATAAGTACCTGCTCTTCCTTTGCCCCAGTTTACAAAGAAGCTAATTTCCGTTTCGACTCGCGGTCGGGGAAAACCAAAAATAAATGATCTATTATTCAAAGCGGTAACAACATATTATTTTTGTCTCTTAAAAAAACACTTTTGTGCGTTAAATTCCTGTCAGTCTTGTAACAAAGTTTATTTCATATTTTTTTTCACTGTTTGCACACAATGTTGGTATGGCAATAAACTTATAATTGACAAGAATTCAGAGATAAGCTTACAAACCACACAACACTATATTGAGTTAATTGTCACGAATAGTCTTTGGAATTTTATAGAATAAGTTCGCATGTAAAAAAAATATAGCTATAAGTAAAAAAGGAAACGAATTTAAGCTGTTACAATAAAGTTTCCGACCTTGACAGCTTATGTTACATACATAAGCTTAATAATAAAACACATAAGGATTTGTGTCGATTTTTAACACAAATAAAGTAAGAAATTAAAATACAAAGACAACTGCCTGCCTTAACATTTACATTTTAGTACTTTTCCCAAACTTTTATAGTATCTTTAATAAATGATTTTTCTTAGTTAATACATTTGATATTTAATTGTGCACTGATCTTAATTTTGTATTTTTTGCCCACTTACTTATGTCGAATTTTAATTAGTGAAATGAATAAGATGAATCACTAAGATGAAATACATCAACAGATTTCTATATTACGATTGAAAAAAAATTAAAAATGTAAACACTATTCTATGTTTGTATAATAATTCTTAAAAAGTTTTTTTTGTTGATCAGCAATCATATTGTATACAAATAGTTTTTCCATATGTTTGACGTTAATCATTAATGAATTCATTACTATATACAGCTATACATGTATTATTCGTCTTTTCCTAGGATAGATTTTGTTTTAATTATAATTAATTTATACTCATTCTGTTATTGTTAAACTATTTTCACTATGAACAATATTTTCAGTCTACAACTGATCATCGGCAATTATCTTGAATGTTATCAGTATTGAGAAATCATCTGTAGGACTTTCTTTATCTTCAATTTTTACGAGTGCTTCGTTGTAAATACCGTTGGTATAGTTCAAAGTCGGATATTTCCAATGCCCATAAGCGTTTGGAAGTCTAGAAGCTTGCTGAACCTCTAACTTTTTTCACCAAGAGATATAGATTATAAAAACAAAAGAGTGTGCAGCAAAGCCAAGGCCAAGAAAATTGCCAGATTGAATGCCGTTGTTTCCATCAACAATGGTTACACATTGTTTGTGTAGTTTAAAAACTTTTTTTTTACTTGTTTCATGTATACATATTTTGGATCTTCACAATAAAATGGTTAATGACATTTCAAAAGCTTGAAACATATAGTCAATGCGTTGTTTGGTGGGTTGGCCATACGATCTTGCAAATTTTCTTCACTAAAATACATACTTTAGATGCACATTAAGATATACGTCTGTGGAAAATCGTTTGTAAATAGTAAATTGAAAAATATTGGATAATTTTACACCCTATCTTTTAACTTGACGATTGTTGTGCGAAAAGTTGTTATCTGTCACATTTATTTTATAATACTTTTGGTTGCTAAGCGACTAAAACACGTTTGGGTTGTTATAACAACTTTTGGCGATGAGGATTGTTGACTAATTACCGTAAAAATAGTTACGCAAAATTGTGTTGAAAGTTTAAAAAGCATATTCAATGAAAAAAATAGCAGCCATAAAGACGTGTGAGTAGTCAAACTGGTTTGAAAAATTGTCATATTCGCTAGCGATGATCACGGGCTCAAATCAGCGAATAGGAAATAACATTAACTTATTTTCAATACATTTATTGATGAATGTCGATCGTTATATTTAATTAAAACTTAGATTTAAATCGTGAGCAGTCGTATTTATAAAAGACGGTGGAGAGCCATTATTGGATTCTATGGAAGTATTATATTATAAATGAGAGTCAAACTGAATCATACCTTCAAAATGAATGAAAATGTAGTTGTTTAAAAAAATATTTGTAAAATTTTAAGTGCTATTGTTTGAAATCGAGTATGACCACGCTTTCTGGGTTGTATATTGTGTTTATGATTTCGTACTTTTAATCCATTATCCTTAGTTACAAGACACTACACCACGAAGCGAGAGGGCTGAAAGAGAAAAAGTTGAAACTGAACACGTAACAAAAAAAAAATGAACACAAAAATAAAAGTGAAAATAATATTTTTTAACCTCCCCTGTTCACCGTAGCACCACCTGATTCCTTAACGTGAAAGCATTTTGTAAATAATTATTCCCCACTGAAGCTTTTCAAAAACACTTTACTGACTTTCACATTTTGTGAAATTTACATCGGGATGAATTAAGCGACAAAAGAGCTGGCGGAAATAACCCACCCACACCCCCTCGACTAGCGGCCCCCTATCATACCCCGAGACACGAATTTCAACTAGCGTCTCAAGATACTTACCTGGCGTTGCTGCCTCACTTTTACACTCTTGCGAGAATGAAATGAACGCGTATTACTAGGGCACGTCGAAAATTAAAATTGCACTAAGAAATTACAGGTTTATTTTTGTATTAAAAAAAATGGGCATCAAACTTTATAGGCACAGAAAAATATTTCGACTTTCATTACACATATTTAACCCTCAAATGAACGATTTTCTTCTAACAAAATATGTATACAATCGGGGGGTGAAATATTATTTTATTATTTTAATTACGAAGAATAATTTAAAATAGAATAGTTTATTTTTTATATGTTTGTATATCTAAAAACACTCGGTACTTTTGAAAAACACCTAGCCATTAGAGGCATAAAACATGATTTTCATACAGTATATAAAAAGGCAACAGTTATTATAATGAAATAGATTATATAATACACAATTAAACTCCTAAATGCTACTATGATTAACCATATTTTTACTGTGAAAATTGTATTTAAAAACTGTCGAAAATCAATGACCGCCAAAACTTCAGCTTACTTTGTTTGAACGAAGGTTATAATGGTTAAACACGTATATACAAGAAATCTAATAAAACAATATGAAAAGTAAGTATGTATTTTACCATTTTTTCAATCGATTTTGCGATGTCTGTTCGAAGACATGAATGTTTGTAATATCTCATAAAAAACCCTTTCTCCCTTTCACTAACGTATGAAAATTTGACGATAGCATGTTAACGATATTGTTGCATCCAATAATTGATTTTTGATTTTTGATCGGATTTTTTTGCATTTAATAGGAATCGTTCATATTTGAATTTAATTCATATTTGGTAATTTAATTCATATTAGATACGTTCATATTTGCATTTAATTCCTATTAATTCATTCGAATGCAAACGATCTTTGTGAGGAATTCAGAAATAATAAAGCGTACAAGACAGCGTCCCATCACGTCAGTGGTTATGAAGAGACGTTGGAACTGGCCGGGTCATGTGCTGCGGATGCCTCCGGAAAGCCTCAACCCTTTCTGCGCCTTCGTTCGACTGGTGATATTCTGGCGCCCCGGACGTTCGTCGGGTACTATCCATAGGATGTACTCGGAGGAACTGAGGGATGCTGGCATATCATGGGAGGAAGCAAAGCAATTGGCAGGAGACAAGGAAACATGAAGGTGCCGCGTGACGGCCATATTCTCAACATAGGGAGCGAATATGGCCAAAGAAGAATAAGTATAATTGATATATTTTTTAAACAAAATAGGTAAGTAATTTGTATGGATTGGATTGAACAGATCTCACTATAATGCAAAATAACTTTAGACTATATTGAGTAATTCGTGTGCAAACGTACTTTATTACCTATATAATCAAGTTCCTTATTATATTAAATGTTCTATCAGATTTAGTTTAGTCAGAGTGCGGATGTAAATAATTTATGAAGCGCGCCTTTGAGTGTAGTAGGTAGGTACTAAAATAACTCACCTGCAGTAAAAACTTAACACTGCGTTTGACGATGCGTGTGTCATAAAAACGGCGGAAACCCGTCATTCGGCGTCGGTTGGTTCACCGGGTCGCCGCACTTTTTCAGGCGTCGGTGTATTTCAGGCGTCGCCTGAAGCGTTTGAGCATTAAATCTTGGCCACAAAGCGAAGGCTGCGCGGGGAGGCTCGCGCATCGCGACGCCCGGAAGTGGTGAGCGTCGGAAGGATTTATGCAAAAATATTAATGCGACTCTTTTATGAGTGCGGCTGGGGATTGCGTGAGTTGCCTTGAAAGATGGTTTCAGATGTGTATAATGCAGTTTTCTTGTTACACACACAGAGTAACTGTTAT
Organism: Himalopsyche tibetana; assembly: GCA_030503985.1. Classification (NCBI taxonomy): domain Eukaryota; kingdom Metazoa; phylum Arthropoda; class Insecta; order Trichoptera; family Rhyacophilidae; genus Himalopsyche; species Himalopsyche tibetana. The sequence continues at coordinate 19,697,763 of JAPJYX010000009.1, read as the reverse complement.
TCCGTGCCATTAAAGTTGATAATTAATGTTTATTAGTGTCAATGGCTTGATGAAATATCACAAAATGTACATACCTTCATAAAAAGTACACAAACTAAAAGCTTTGCATATATGTACAAGTAAATTTGAGACAGCACCCGGAGAATTATATATTTCTTAGTTTGCGAGTGAAAATTAATTATATGTAAAAAAGTAGAATGTACTTTATAAGCAAAACAAATTTTGAAAACTTTTCTGAGGTGACAACGAAAACATTAAATTTTAAAATAATATATTAATTTTGTCAAACCCAATCATTCCCAAATTGTCATTAGGAAAAAAGTTTTAGTTAGATTGATATTATTCAATTCGTTCAAATTTGATACTGAACTTCCATCAAGCACCTTCGGTTAAAAACTTAAAATGGAGAAAAGATCAAAAAAATGCCTGACAGACAAATTATTCATTACTTTTCAGTAAAATAAAGCACTTGTATATCCTATATATCCTAAAAATAAATATAAATCTGTACCCATTATAAACCCAACAGAAAAAACCCCAATAAACAAACGTCTCTAAATAATTTAATTATGAGTAATTCGTGGTGAGAGAATATTCATGAGATATTGCATTCGATTTCATAATGTCTACAATAAAAATAATAGTTATACACACAGAATGGCTTTTATCGAAACTACATACTTAACTTATTTTACTAGGGAAAAACTGACCTTTTGCAGGCAAGTCAAAATAACTAAAGCGATTACTCTTTATCCATCAATCAGCTTAGACATTCTTTTAATGCATTTGCGACAAACACTCATTGCACGATACACCTTTATCGAATAAATCTTTGTCAATTACACGTATGATAAATAGCCTTTATGCTACTCTATTTGTTTTTTTATTTTCCTCTTTTTGTTTGCGTAGATCAATATAATGTAATTTTGATAAAAGAACCAAATAAATGAGCAATGTTCATATGACCTGCCCAATTATAAATTCGATAATTAAAAAAAATCTTTTGAACAAGCATTTTTTTTGGACAATGTTGATACGTTTCTGTAACAAATTGTGAAAAAAAACAAATATTTTGAACAAGCATTGGTTAAGTAGATTGAGCACTTATTTACACTTAGTGCATACAAAAATGTAAGCATTTTTTTTAAAATGGGAAAGCGCTTGATATTATTTTGTGATACGCCAACTAAGGACTAAATTCGTAAAGGATAGTGTTTGACTTAATAGTGATAGATAGCCCATATTGTTGGTAATAAAGATATTTTGTAACAGATGAAAAATACTATGAAAAAAATGATTCAAATATGCTACAGTTTGCGAAATAATCCGCCAAAAGAAAATGTGTCCCAAAGCATACGCATATTTTTAAACATTAAACGAATACAAAATTCTCCCGCCCTCGCTTTTTCCTAAGCGGAAACGATGTTAATGAAATACCCTTTACTAAGATAATCTTTGGTATACCGAGGTTGGTCGATTTGAGGGGTGAAAGTACCGTTCTCTGGGTTATGAGGGTCAGAGTTTTAATCCCTGCCCGCCAAAACTGTCGTCTTTTTAAGTACGAATAAATAATCTAACCGTAAGTCCCGCAATGTGAGACCTGCCTGTGGAAACAATGCTCTCTCCGCACGCGTTATCATCTAATATTTAAAGTTTAGGGCTGTCGCTAGTGAAAGTTTTTTTTGTTCTGTCAAAAGACGGCCGTAATTCTTTTCTAGTGGTGAATATTTTTAATTAATGCTACCGAAGTGTCTCTGGGCACGTATTTATTTTTTGCTCTATCTTAGTGGGTGAATATTATTCGTATTTATTTTACGATCGTCCATTTTTTTACAATAAAAACTGTGCGGCTTAACTCGAATTTACGCGATAGAAAAACTTTCTTCTTTTCTTCATGAAATAATAAACATAAAAAATGTTTATTATTTATAACTATATAAGTATTTATATATGTTTTTATGTGTAATTACATATTTATGTCTAATCTTCATCGTAGCCGGTTCATTTTATACGGCTTCTAAATTGCACGGTCCAAAGTAATGAAACCTACCTTTTATTTAACTATACATATATTTACTTAATCTTAAATATGGTTTTACACACGATATTTTTTTAATAAAACGTATTAAAAGGGAGTGTCAAAGGAAGATTAAGTTTATTTTAAATAGTGTTTCGTTTTTAATAAATGTTCCATATTGAGGCTTAGCGTATATTGAGGCGCAGGAGATGCGCCCCAAGACAGCAGAGAATTGTGAGGTGCAGACAGGGGAAATAGACATGTATCACCAGCGTATGGTGTGACAGATGCTTCACGCAAGTGACATATATGAACGACACATAAAATAGTTCACAATAAACCTTTTAAGAGTTGTATCCTACATGATTAGTTTTGTTTAGACACAGTTCAGCTCGCCCTATCTAATTCATTAGTTTGTCGGTCATTTTCACGGCAAAATCAAAAGAACAAGTCCAAACGAGCGCTTGTCACGCAGGAATAAGTACCAACGTTGCGTGCAGCAGGGCAGACATATATATTCGTCGCACGTGTCTGCGTTTTTTCATTAGATACAAAAGTTGTGCTGCCCTGCGCTGCGTATCCTGCGTCTCAACATACGCTCAGTCTAAAAAAGTGAACATTATTAATGTATTTGTTGAATCATATATCTACAACATGAGTCTACTAAACAAATATTTATTTTATCATTATCTGGATAAAAAAAATATATATATTATTAAAGCGGAGGCTTTCCCTCTCATGTTAAGCTGGAAATAACGTATGCGGGTGATTACGACGCCGGCGACGAACACCCGACGACCGACGCCGCCCGCGGTCTAAGCGGAAACCCTTAAAAGGGAACCAAAACGTTTTTTAAAGAGGTGATACTTTGGGCTGCAAGAACACTTGTTTAATATCCAGTGAGAGCCGGCGAGATAATAATATCAGGTCATTTTCTAAATAAGACATGGTATTTTTTCTACATTCTAACGTATTACATAATCATAAAAAAAACAATTATGGTTGACAAACATTAAGATTTATTTATTATATACACTAATTGTTGGTTTTTACTTTGCTAATGATAATTCATACTTAATTGATTTTTGTTGTAATAGTTTGCATTGCTAAGCGGTCTTCAACTTTTTATTTATAGTTTATTTTTCTTGTATTATATTTTGCTTCAATTCATTTGACTGATGATTAAACATTGAACTGATCACCATAGAAAAAAAATACTTAAAATTAAAATAAACAATCAACAAAATCTAGATTTTTAATTGTCTGCTCTCCTACTGCAATAACTTTTTTACCATTTATTGATATGCAAGCTTTTCAATTAAAAAATCGTAATCGGGACCGACCAAATTTTGCGTCGTGATCAACCGATTGGGAACCCTTGCACTTCAGTAATAAGTTAGAGCTATATCGATTTATAATGCAATAAAGGAAAGAAAGGAGCATGTTATCATAATAATTAGTCAGGGATTCCAATACATATTGTGTTGTTCAGTTTCATTAGATATATGTATAATATGTCGTCACAAAAAGAAAAAATATCGGTGATATAATCTGTGTTTATTTATTGCTCAATTTATGTCCGTTTTGGTTCCCTCTCTTTTAGTTTATTTTGTGTTGATATATTTTTTAATCCACTTTGAACCCTTAAGGGTAAGTGTAGCGATCTACAGCGACACCAGTAACTAAGACATATTATTATATGACTTATTACAAATATTCGTGTAATTGATAAAATCTCGTTTAACAACATTTTAAAAATATTTCAGTTGAGTTAAGCATTCGCAATTATTATATTTCAATAAAATTTATCGGTGAAAAATGAACAGGGAGCCAGTGGCGTTCTTAAGCAGTGGCCTCCTATATTGTGTAGTAAATAATCGCATCTCAACCAAAAGGCATTATTTATTTATTTTAAATATGTAACATTAATAATTAACAAAATCAACGTTCATATAAAAAAAACTTTTTTTTATCAGCTTTCATTGGATAATTATTAACTGATTAAATGTTAAAATAGTAACTGTCAAACTGAGAAATGTTAAAACATAAAAAGGTTATATTAATTTTAATGTATTTGATTTATGTATTATTAAACAAAAAAAATCTAAATTTGAATCGTTCAAACTATGTACATTCTCACAGATTTTGTCACTAACGACCCGGGTTTCGCCTTTCGGCATCTTCAGGCATTCAAGTGCACGGATGAACTTGAACTGACAAAATCTGTGAGAATGTACATGGTTTTAACGATTCAAATTTAATATTGAAATTCCACCTTCAGTCGAAATCTTAAAAAAAAAAAAAATCTAAAATAAATAACGCCTTTTGGTTGAGATGCGATTATTTATTGAAGAAATTGAAGGTCCCTACTTTTTAATTTTATATTATTTAATTACAAATTTATTATTTTATTTAATAAATTTTATTGGGAATGTTTAACTCAAATAAAATATTTTGAAAATCTTTTTAAGCGAGATTTTATCAATTACAAAAATGTTAAGAACTGTAAATAAGTAATTTTATAATGTGTCTTAATTATAGGTGTCGCTATAAGCCACTACACTCACCCTTAATTCTAACTGGATATAAATAAAATACACTTTTAGTTGTAAGAAAAAAAATGTTCGATACATTAGAGAAATGAAATCTATATACATACATTCTCTTATATCGAATCTAATGAAAACACATCGGCTATTTGTTATAATAAATCTTTCATTCATGATCCACACAACAAAGTGCTTGTGTGAATAGTAATCCAATGGCGCCGCAAGCAACTTTTTCTTTTTTATTAAGATATTTGTTATAGCCTAAAAAAATAAAGCCCAACTTTTTTACTTCCTTCGTTTGCGTATTTTCAATATTTCTAACGCACATTTAAGTACACAGCTGACGGTCAACCTTGTTGACGATTGGAATAACAAATCACTTAATTGTTAACATGTTAAATATACTTACCTTATAACTGACTTAATGATTATCTTATCTTGATGAAGACATGCAAAAATTTGAAACTCACTATTTAAACAGCATCAAAATAAGTTGTTGGTTCGTTTTTTTATTGTGTTACTGCTCAGCGTTATAAACTCCACCACTTTGCTTATTTCAGGCAGGTTGTCAAATCTACTTTTTAAAAGCCAACGGATTTTTTTCATCAAAATGTCCCTCTTTGTGGCTTTTCCGCTTGTCGTAATGTTCATTTGAATGTATTTTATAAAATAATGAACCACCATTGTGTACCTTTCTACGTGTGTTAATTAAAATCAGGATCATTATCGCTCATCATGACCATCTCAAGAATTGACAGTGAACACTTTCAAAGTTATAGAGTGCATTTGTGGATTTCCAAGATTTCGATATACGCTGGAAATTGTTTGTTTTATTAAATTAATAGCTACGTATTGCTTAATTAATAGATTTTTTCATTATTTTTGTTGTACATGAAGCTAAATACATAGTCTGTTAATAAAATTATATGTTTTCATACACCTATTTTTATATTTTATTACTATGTATTCAAAGTAAATAAATATAAATATGCTAACCACATTTTAAGACAGAAAATAGAATAATAAATTTAATTTTATAATTTATTCAAACACATATAGGTATATCATTACTTCTAGACGGCCAAATATTTTGACAATCAATTGTAGGCATTAATTTAGTATTGATGCGATCAAATGATGCGGTGGTAAACTGCTAGTAATTAATTTCGGGCGGTAAACTGTGAGTAGTAAAGGAAAAGTAACACGCACATTTATTTTAAACGATTCAATTATAATACAGCTTTCAAGTCGTAATATATTTAAAAATATAATATTTTACGAAATATTGAAGCATTGTTTTTCTTGTACTGTGAGATCAAAAAAAATGTAAAGATCGAGTCAAGTTCGCATAAGAGAACGCAAACAATTGCGTACTTGTTCTATTTTTGTTCGACGAAGCGCTGTAATAAGATTACTAAATGTATTGTGAACCAAATACGTCCGTGAAATCGTCATTCAATAATAAGTCTTGTGAACTCTCACATACATTTTGGGTATTCAGATTACGAAATTAATCAAGCGAATAAAATAGTCGAATATAACAAAAGATATATTCAAAAAAGGCTTTTCTTTGAAACGTATTCATTTTAGATTTAAGAATATAAGAAATGTCGGCAACAAATGCTTCGTTTATTCCATGCTTTTTTTTTCAACTATGTATTTTTCAAATATATATCGCAGAAATGTAAGATAAAATTAAAAAAAAAACAGTTTTAAAATAAAATTGCCGAGCGATTACTGAAAAGCAAACATAAAATGAAACACTGAGATATTTTAATTTAAAAAAAATGCCTCATTTAAAATTTTAATTAAACTTTTGCATTTATTGATATTGCCTTATAACTTAAAATAATCGGTGATATTAGCAGAATATTTATATAAAAAGAATAGCAAAAAAATCTTTTAATATTAGTCGTAAAATAAACTTAATACTTACAACCATAATTAACTATTTAAAAAGTACAATACAAACCTTAAAGTTCAATAATATCGAAACTATTATTTTTGATGTATCTCACTGTTGTTTTTAGGTAACGATTAGGGTATCCAATCCCGAAGCCTTTTTCCAATCCCAGGATTTTGGGATTTGCTCACCGAGGAATTTGAAATCCTCAATTCACTATACTTTTTCCCCGGATTATCTCCAAACCTCGTTTTTTTTAGCTCCCCGAGGAATTTGAAAACCTCGATTTGGTATACTTTTTCCCAAATTGTCACAGAACGTGGTTTTTTTTTTAGCTCACCGAGGAATCTGAAATTCTCGATTTGCCAATTTCGTGTCAATTTTCGGGATTTGCTCAAAATTTCTCAATCCCGGGATCTCAGCCGTATCAATCCTGGCATTTCGGGATCAGAAAATTGAACGGAATCCCGGGATTACGGGATCCCAGGATTGGATGCCCAGTAACGATATATTATGTCAGTCATAAAATGGCTAGATTTTCCACTTTATATTTAACTCTGAACGTATCATATTTAACTGTGAACGTATTTGAAAATTATGCAATTTTTCCGAAGAATATTTTATAAAAAAAATTAGGTAAGTAAAATAAAAAAATAATTTCGATTTTAACATATAACTTTTTAAAAATAAAGCTCGATTCGATTCATTTTGGATTTCAGGTTGCAAATATTACTTTTCAGATTCCAAGAATTGTATTTAGTCGGGTGACGTTTCTTTTATAAATATTTATTACACTGCTTTTTTAACAATACCATGTCTTTTACCAACGCAAAACGTATCGAATCATAATTGAGCATTTCAACAGAAAGCGTCTAAAAAGAGTATTATATTATTTAGTCAATTGTCTGGTTGGCAGTGAATTTTTGAAAATACTTTTGAATTTTAGAATCTTGTATATATTTCAAGGTTTAGTTTTAAGCTATAATTGTACTTATAACCTCGCACAGTGCTTTTAAATAAATTTGAAATATTTAAAATTAAGCAACCAATTTTCAAAACTCAAAAAATATACATATGCTCAGATGGCAATCTTAAAACTTCTCTATGAATCGCTTTTCCGAGAAACATATAATTATTTATGGTTGTCGCCCCTGGCAACGCGTTGATTGGCGAATCGTTTGTTATTCGTTCTAGTAGAGTAATTCCTTCTGAATTTTTAGATACGGTCCGGTTTTCCAATTCTTTACTACATCTTATCATCATTATTGTTGTAATTTCATTTAGATTGTTGAAACAGAATAAATTCTTTTAAACTCACATTTTGTAATTAACACATTTCACTATGTATGGTATATCCACACAATATGACATTCATTTCCTATCACAATAATATTTCTTGCAATTTAAGTGCTGAAGTATGACAATGAAATTTACTTTAAATCAGTAACGGTAGCATATGAAGATAATTTGTTGAAATTAGGTCGAGAAAAATTCTATTTAATCAATGATTTTTATAATTTAAGATTTCGACTGAAGGTGCTCAGTGGAATTTCAATATTAAATTGTAATCGTTCAAATTTTGTACGTTCGCTCAAGTTTCGTCATAAAGAACCAATCTTTCGTCTTTTGGTATCTTCAGGCGTGCATGGATGAACTTGGACTGACCTTGATTTCAGTTTAGGTTCATCTGTGCACTTGAACGTCTGAAGATGCCAAAGGGTGAAACCAGGGTTATTAAAAGACAAATCTTCCGCGAATATACAAAATTTGAACAGTTCCATTATTAACCTATTAAATTCTTAAAACAAGGCAAATTTAGAACGATTAGCTAACTACTCGGCTTTTTAATTCTTTAATCCGGTAAAAAATAATTGTCAGTCGAAAAGAGAATAGTTCTTTTAGATCAACTTCTATTGTGAAAATCTTGACTAATGGCCATATGCTTCCTCACTCCCAGTGAGCATGTTTTAAAATATATTTATCGTGAAACTTGGCAAGGCATGAAACAATCTACGATAAATATAATATTTCATTACATAAATAAAAAGAAAAACAAAATAGGAACATTTTTTAAAGTAAAATTACATAAATAACCAATTTCGTAATCATATATTTTACAAAGAAGTTAAAATAATGCTTCACAAACAGTTTCTTAAAAAGCTACATGTAAATTTGATAATGAAAATATAGGTTTTTTTCAAATTACGATTCCTGTTTTTTGTAACCGTATATGAACACCACAAAGCATTGTCAAATATAAACCCACATTAGGCAGGCTTAGAGGTTTTTTTTCTCCCAAATCCCGCGTGTGTAAAATTTGGTTTTCCCATGCGACTCGAGCGCTCGCTGGAAAAAGAGGGAAACAAAATTGAGAATTGGCGAGCTGTTGCTCCAGGCGATGCCGTTTCTATTGGGTTACCTTTATTCCTCATTTCATTTCTTTCGGATATTTAATATGAGCGCGGTGAATTTCGACACTGGGAACACAATGGGAACGGAACTGTAAAATAAATATAATTTCAAGCGGGACAATTTCATCATCCTAGGGGACTGAATTTAAATTATTTGTAAGAACGTGTAGAATGTAGAAGGTACTTTTTCATAAAATCATTTTATTTCGTCCATCATACAATTTCGTTCACCACGAGCACTTTTAACTAGTGGTGAACAAAACCGGTCCTAATCTTAAAAAATAAATTCCGGAATTAATGCAAAGGAGTATTTTTTTTAAATATCAAGTGAAGTAATTTAAGATTTCGACTGAAGGTGCTTGGTGGAATTTCAATATTAAATTTGAATCGTTCAAACTATGTACATTCTCACAGATTTTGTCACTAACGACCCGGGTTTCGCCTTTCGGCATCTTCAGGCATTCAAGCGCACGGATGAACTTGAACTGAAGTTCAGTTCAAGTTATATATTATATGAACTTCTATTCAATATATTCAAAGTATTTGATTCACGAAGAATAATGTATTTTAATATTATTAATATTTATTTCGGCATCCCTCTATCGTAATAGCAGTATTGTATTGCCAATTTAGCAATGGTTATATTGAACTATACGGCAATGATTGTTTATACAATATACAATTAGTCCCATTCAAAAGAGGTAGGAGGAAAGACAGCTGTCATAAGCTTTGTTTTTACTAGGGCCTAAAATTTTTTTTATATATTATAACCTTCGTTACAGTTTAAAGTTTTGCATGTTAAGAAAACCTTTCCACTTTATTGCACACTTCACGTGGAGCAAGAACTTCGTTTTTTTACCTTACTTTAATACAGTTCTCCCAAGTAAACGCCAAACCAATGAATTTACTTTATTCTATACCAGTTTATTTAACTAACGTGCAAAAAAGATTCATCGCTCTATTTTATAAATTGTAGTAGAACCTTTGTGTAGTCCTTCTAATTACTATGACATTTACTGGAATATCATTGCTACAAGGTAGTGGTAAAACATTTAGTTCTGGAGGCATAGTTCCGAATTGTATAGAATTTCAATAGAGAAACTCAGAAACCTACTAATTCTGTCGATTCGTGCAAACACAGAAGCTGGCATAAGTAGACAAAACTGAGTTAGCAACAGAACAATTTGTCAACGATACAAAGACACATTGACGCACATTCACCATTTGTATTTCAGAAGGTTACATACATAGATTCAAGCAATGGTTACACTTTTTTATCGACTAACAAAATACTTTAATTTATCTTTAAATGGTCCAGGTCGACTTTCTTGATGAAAGAATAGTCCACAAAAAATAGTTCTAGCATTAATAATATTCATCCAATGAAAAAGAAAATACGTACTCTTGAAGATATGAAAATATATAATACAAAAAAAAACCATTATTAAATTTTTCTTTAAGTTCTGATAACAGCTCCCACCAATTCAATGGGATATGACATTTCTAGTACTCAATATAAAATTTGATGACTGTGTTTTTTTACTAGTTGCGTTACAAACTGTGACACTTTAAGAAGCATAATCATACAGAATACCGCAAGAATAACGAATAAACTTAAAGTCAATTCATATTGCTTATTTTTAAATTATATAGTGAAGATCGGAGTTTTTCCTACCTTTTTTTACTGGTCGCGGGGAAAATTTAAGACAAAAATATTGATATAACTAACTACAGTATAATTCTTTATATAAGGGACTGTAAATTCAAAAGGGAATAAATTTAATAGTTGTCAGTTGCATGTATTATTTAAAATATTATTAACCAATGTGTTATTTCTAATTATGATTTGATTAAATACCTACAACTTCAAGCTGCTCATTCTTGACTCTTTATTATTCATTACATGAAATATTTCAACATCTTTATATTTATTAAACTTCTGATAACTTCTATTATTATAATAATTTAAAAACCTTGCGATATTTTGTCATAGATACTTCTCAAAGAAGTGAAAATCGAGTTACAGTTTGTAACAAAACAAATGAAGTAACAAAGATATCGACTTTCTTTGTTTATATAAAAAATGAATTTCCACAAAATTACAACCGGATCTTTCGAAAATATTTATATTATCCGTTTACGCCGTTTTTATCTCTTTCCATTATACTATATCCTAAAAATAGTACATTGGAAAAGATAAGATATCAAAAAGTGCTAACGGTACCGTAGTTTAAAGCAGTGTTCTTCAACCTTATTACATCCGAGGACCGGTAAAAATTGGAAAACTATTTCGCGACGCAGCGTCAACCAAATACACATATTTTCTTAGTCAGTTCTCGACTTACGTCTCGAGACTATTTAATTTATTTAAACATAATTCGGACTTAAGACGAAGAATAAATTTGTTTAAAAAACATACATTTTCTGTTAATTTTATAATTTAATATTTGGCCGCAAGTGACCCATATACATGTCAAAATTAGACTTTTATACAGCTAACTATTTTTATTCTAAATGCTATATATTGGTTTTTTTTAAAGTATATTGGTTTTTTTAAACTGTACACACGTCTTTGCTTGTGCGGATAATAAATTTTGTAATACAATTATCGTAAAAATATACAATTTACTGTATTGAGGAAAAATCCAATTGGAAAAATTTTCGCGGACCGGCAATAAACTCTTGTAAACAGGTGCCGGGCCGCGGACCACAGGTTGAAGAACACTGGTTTAAAGCATTCAAATAAGTTTCATTTTAAGGTATGTATACATGAGTAGGAAGTAAATTAAACAATACATACAATAGCATCAATATCTTTGAACGCGAATCGAATAATTTTGAATCTAAATAAATATCATTGAAACACATACTGAAACAAAGCTTTGATTGATTGAATGCTCATTGATTCCAAAGATCTATTCGTAGCCATTCTAACTTATTCTATATTCGATTAATTCTTGTAATGAAATCAGTAAATTTACTATCTATATTCCATAGGCATTGATTTTCACGACGAATTTCCCTGTTATTATGTTTGCCGCCCGATGATAGGCGGCGGTGTCGAATTGTCTATGGTCAGCCCCAATCGCCATGTCGGCCGTTGAAACGTGGTCTTTGTCCCTTTGGCCTGCAGGCTGCAGCATCAATGACTTCATTCGCCGGCCATACATCTACAACACTGAGGATTTGCAACGTTCTGCGATCATATCATGACTGAATTGACATTCGCCATTTCAGGATTTAATATGCAAAGCTACCACAGAATTTATTGAAGTGTTATATTTTTTTTATATTATTTATATTTTTTTGGCATTTTGTTTGATTTATGTCTATTTTTAACAACCTTTTGGTTTCTTTTTTTATGGTTTTTATGTTTTATTCTAGGATCAGGTAAAATTCGTTCGTGGCAAAAATTTTGATCAATTGGAAACCAGTTTTTATCATTTAATGAAATTGTTGAGTCTGTACTTTTTTCTTCAAATATAATGCATTTCTATTTAAATTAGACATTCAGTAAGAGTTCCTAATTATTAATAATCATTAAATATTTGTGCAGTGAAAGAGCTGATTAAATAAAATGTACCGTATTAGGCCGGATCAAACGCAGTTTTTTCACATCAAATATTTTTTTCTTTATATTCTAGCTCATTTTTTACTGTCCAACCTACCGCTATGTGCATGCAGCCGCCTTCCATAACACAAGAAGGATCAATTAAAAAAAAACGATTTTACTCTTCATATTCTTGGCTCAATACAGACCTGAACAAGACCTGTCTTTTAAATATGTACTATTTTACTTAAAAAATGAAGACAAAAAGAAAAAACGGAAATATTACTTGCTAAGCGATTTAGTTTAAGTGATATTAAGTATGCTGTGTCTGCCGTGGCTTACTCTGCGTTTGATCTTAAGCGGGCTCTTGTGAAAAAGATCATATTCAATGTCTACCGCGTTCGGGTAAAGCTAAGGAACTTCGATGCACTTTTTTCGTTCGTGGTATGTATCGTTATTTGTCAAAAATTTCGCAATAACAGTAAAATGAGTAACACACCAATATAAAAAAATCCTAATTATATAACGAAAAGAAGTCAAAGAATATTTATGTGTGAGGAAGATGAGCTAATATAAACTTCAATATGACTAGAACAGAAACCTTTTTCTTGTTTTTGATTTTTTATTTTTAACCCATTCAAAATAAGCGGGTCGTGCTATAAATCGAGGCCGCATTAATTTGGGTTATGAGAATCTCAAAAAATACCACCAGTGAACACTATTTTATCAGAAAAAAATTATTCGACAAAAACATAGCGACATGTTAAAAAAAAATCGAAGACCGCCTTGATACCACACGTGGCTGACTGCTCACTACACATTATCATGCCATGAATAATTGACACATCTGAAAATTAATGTCGTTATCGGAGGACAGGAAGGACCAAGCAATGGGCCGCGAGCCGCTAATCATACTGCACTCGAATTATGTATGTGCAGTTGTTACCTTCAGTGACGTCCGCGTTACACCACCAACATAATAATATTTTATAAAATAACAATATGACTGAATATAATAAAAAACTTGTTTGCAACTTATTAACCTGGACAGTATTTGTGGTTAAATCTAAACATAACGTTAATTTCCAAAAATTGATGAGAAAAAAATTTAAAAAAAGTTTTTTAACAAAATACCGCTATTTTTAATAATGGTAAAAGTAAATGTTGTTATAATGTATTTGATTTTGTTGACGGTTAATCAAATTTTCAAAAATGGATGTTGAATCAACTGGGATGTTTTGAAAATCTCATTAAACTAAATTTTATGAATTACACGAATGTTTCAAAATAAGTCACTTGACAATTTGTGCGTTGCACTCGCCCTGAAAATAAATTATTGAGTTTTTTTCTGAATGTGTCTTTAAACTGCAATAAAAGAGTCAAGATTTTGTTTCCTACAAATAACATCAGCTACTATGAGGTTTGAAAAATTATAGGAAACATTGTTTGAGTTGAAAGATTAGTCGCTTTCGCTTTTTCGGAAGAAAAATTACGTAATTGACGAATTTATAGTGAAGGAATAGTAATTTGGTTTTTTTCATACATATATGTAAGTTGTACATATTGAATCGTTATAAGTTGTCCCCAGTTCGTTTTTTGTGGTTGGTTGTGCTAAAGTATTCATCGCTTTCTGGTAGTTATTGATTTCGTTGACTATCGACTTCAAATCAATCAATTTGGTGCAACTCACAAATTTACCTTTTAAATGTATTTCTAATGGCATCGAGATAAATTAAAAATTTCAAGATTTTTGTCATAATTAACTCAAAAAATTCATTATTTTTTTTTGTGTCGTATGTTTTGCCAAAGAAGCGATATCATAATGCGTGCCTTATTACTGAGACGTTTCAAAATTTCAGGTAGATTTTTTTTATACAGATTTTTGCCAAAAAATCTTTAACCGAGACACTACCTAAAGGATTACTGCGACCGTAAGTAAAATTTACTTTTTTGAGGGATATAGCCTATATTCAATAAAAAAATATATCTTCAAACATTATCTACTGAAAAAATAAACAATTTTACCGACCAATCCTAACGTAAAGCATATAGACTACTAATAAAGCATTTCCAATGTTGTTTGTTTTGATTTATTTAACTGTTTGTTTATTTGAGAACTCCCATCATATTTTTTTACGAAAACTGCTTCTTTCTAAATTTTTCTTATCGAATAAAGTAGAAAATATAAATATATGCCAAGAACAGGGGTAGAGATAAGCTAATTTCTGTTATTGCGACTTGTTTTTTTAAGATCAAATATCGATGTGTTCGAAACAGAAATCTTGACAAAAATATTCATGAAATTTGTATTTGTCCGCTTATTTTTCTAACCCAGAGAGCACTCTTACCGTAGTTAAATTATACGACAGATAAATATAGCTTAGGTAAGATTTCACAATGTGTACGACGCTGGTTATTCTCTTGGTTGTATTTATCCGATGATCGATTCACTGGTGAATTTGGAATATTGTGCGAGGGCATGTTTTCGAATGCGAGTATCCGATTGCTGTAAGTTTGTTTCTGTAGCTATACACGATGCACCACTGTGAGTGACTGCAGCCAACTTATCGGGGGTGGTGGGAACGGTTCATTTGACGAGATATGAATTCGCAAACAGACGTGATCGAGTGGCCATTCCGCCACATGACTTATTGCGAGAATGATACGGACGAGTTACGTGGATTGAAATTCGATTACATACAGATTGGATATTCATACAGATGAAGTGATATAACATTATCCAAAAGTAACATAGATACAATTTAATTTAATATTTTTTTAGGTAGCAATGCCCCCTGCTTTGGAAATTCTTGTATGTGTCTTAAAAATACGATATTTATCTAAAATCCAGTGGCGGTTCCTGAACTAAAATCTTGGGTGGGCTATAGGAAAGTTTAGCATTGTATACTATTTACTAAATTGTTTATTTTTCCACTTAACCTTATACATTTATCTACAAGCAAATAAACAAATATTACGACACTACTGCAAAGCATAAATTACTGTACAATAAAATCAATGCTAATGTAAGTAAAAAATAATGAAATAATAACCTTAAATTCGTCTCTTTCAAAGTGAAATAACAAGTACAACAAGCAATACAGAGCTGTCACTGAAAGTCAATATCTGTCACTTTCATACAATATAACGATATTGGTATTTGTGTTTGAATGTATGGGTGGGTCATGGGCAAATTCAATTTAGCCCCCAACGAATGACAGAAGTTTGATAATTTGACGCACACTCGTGTGAGTTTGATGACGTTTCCGTACATACAAATACAAAAAAAAGTCTAATCGTGCTTGATTGCGCCCCAGTGTAAGAGAAAAAACACGAGCTAGATCTTTCCAGCCCCTGACTCTTTAATAAGTAGGTGTTGCCAGACTGACGTCACGTTGCCTGTTCTCTGTGAAGTATTTATAGGGTTATTGTTTTTTTTTATGCTGGCTCAGTTTAAAATTGTAATAAAAAACACAATCGAGAATATTACTGTAGGTAGACATAGCATTGTCTTATATTAAGAGAGGAAAATCAAAACAAAGATATTGTATTCATTTGGGAAAGGTTAGTTTTGAATTGCTGTTCATTTTTATTCAGCCATCTAAAGTTTTGAGTGAAAAATGCAGGTTGGGCTTAGCCCACCTAGCCTAGTACCTAGAACCGCCACTGCTAAAATCACATTAAGACTTTTATCAAAGACACATCGCGAAAAGTGGGGATTTTTTTTCAAAACAAAGATATCAATGAAGATATCTCCCAAGTATCATTAACGGTATTCTAGATTTCATTTGTTTCGCCAAAAATCTACACTTAAAACCTTGTAGTTCTCGGGTCGACTTGACAAAATATAACACTCTAGACAAGGCAACATTTTTTTAAATATATCTAGTACTGCCCTCTTATTTAAATTACATATTGCGTAGACGGAAAGACGTGTCGGATCCGTAGTCGGGTGGTCAACGTCGTAGCCGTAGGCAACGTTTGAATCTCAGTTTTGGCAGAATTTCCAATCGATTAATGGATGTCTGTGAAGTCTAAACTGTAGCAGCATTTTTGACGTCTGTCATTTTTTTATGGTAAATTAATTATCTTTAAATACAAATAAAATGCCTCGATGAACACGGATATAACTTTTCAGAGGATTTGTTATATTGTACTTAACCTAAAAATACGAGTATCTACGTTAAAGTTCCAAGCTGATGTGCTAGATTTAGAAAAAAATAGCCAACAATAGAACTGAAATGAAATTTTTAATGCAATATTAGATAGATATTAAAATAAACATACATGTCCACACATCACTATTAATAATATTGGAAACCAATCTATCAAACCGGCTAGCGAAATTTCTTATTCCAGTAAATATGTATTTTTTTAGTAAAACATTGATAATTACTGTGCACACAAACAAACAGTCGAGGCGTCGGTTTACACTATCAAGCTTCGCTATAATGTTTCAAACAAAGCTTTGGAAGAGCTTCGAGCTTTCACAATTACCAAAGCATGTCAATAATTAACACAGGCTAATGAACTGTGTTGACATTGTTTTCGTTTATATTAAATATGTCATGTTGTGCTGTGCTGTTTTAGCCCTCAAGATGGGCCATTAAATACTTAAAACCTCTCATTTTACGTGAAGCCTTTTCACTGGCAAAAGCTTTCATGTTCTGTATGTGACTGGGTGTACAAAATTATTATGACATGTTATAATTACTCAGCTTTATATGACAACGCTAATATATTGCGTATTTCCTTGATTAATTATTTTATTTTGAGGCTTTCATTTAATAAAAGCTGGCTTTTTATATTTGTCATCGTCATCGTTACAATGAAAATAAATTCTTTTGAAGAATCATTTCAATTTATGTGAAAATATATTACCATTTTATTGTGAAATTTAATAAAAGAATGACAGCTTATGCCACATATTTTTAAAATATTTTGCTTAGGTTTTTCGCACAGAGTAAAACATAAGTTTTCAATGACTTCACACCACATAGTAGATGCAATGCATAGTCCATGGAAACATGTATTGTCTATTGAACAACATACTTATCATATTAAATGATGATATAATCACTGACCCGCTTGAATTTGATAGACGATTATAATATCGACAAGAACATACACGTACAATCCTTTTATGAGTCACAAAGCAAATAAAATCAAAATAATAATAAAAAAAAACATAAATCACTATTTATTACATATAATAATAAATTTAAGTGAAAATAAGATAACATTACGAAAGACAGTAAGTTACTGTAGTTCCGGTGTCTTAAATAATATGAATTGACAAAATTTAAACAACTGCAATTTACTCAAAGCAGCTAGCCTACTTAAAAAAATGAACAGGAAATTGATTTGCATACCTATTATAAATATGTTTTTGAATATTAATAAAAAAAGATCATGCTTTCGTATGAATCTCAGATTTTTTGTTTATATTTTTGTATAGAATATTCGTTTAAATTTTTGTATATTTTAATGAGATTTATAAATAATGTTAAATGATGGCCAAAAACAGTCTCAAAATTTATATAACTACAAATTTACGAAATGTTGTATTTGTCCATAATACAGACTCGAAACTAAATTCTTAACTTTAGGAAGACACTATTAAAAGCACTTTTACGAGTGCCATAGTTACATATTTTTATTGTAGATTTTAAAAATCTTTTTCATGCTAAATTATAAAAGATTTATATTTATAGCCCATCAATCTTTGACTCGAAGAATCTGAAAGAGAACTACATATATTCAGAACAAACTAATTGTATCGATTTAAAAATAATTCAAGTTGCCTACATGGAAACGAACGAAAATGTATACCACTGTAGTTGAGGGTTGACAGCCGCTGCTCTAGCGTGACCAAACAACATACTCGCTCTGCTAATAATGGTGTTATGAAAACTATTATTTCATCGTAAATAATGTAGGAGGTTACGTTGTTAATCATTTGCTTTGAGTCTATCCCCATTCTCCTCGCAAATAGCTTTCGCAAACAAGGTCTTTAGGAAAATTAGTATCGTATCGTATTAGATTAATTTCCACTATTCCTATGAGACTCATCAGTGTCCACTCTCAAACGATGCATACTATTCATGCAAATGCATACGCTTTCAGTATTTGTTAAAGATCGGTTGTGTGATTGCAGACGGGTATTTTTTTAACACTTCTTTTCATAATTTGTTCCAAGTGAAAATTAAAAAATACGGAAAAAAAAATGTCTATTTCAAAGTTTTCAATGTCAATACTTATTGGAAAGGAATTGCATATATTAAATAATAATGAAAAACTCTACTGTACTTATTTATTATATCGGTTCTGCCGATAACAAGCATTTTCAACGAATAAAAATACATGTATTGATACAGAGTTACTTATACAAAACCAATAATGTTGCTTTTAAAAAATGCCCGTTGTTCTTCAATTCTTTGAAATACTACAACTATTTTTAATAAATCATAAATTTTCTCTTTTTTTAATGTTTTCATTTTTTAGGTTCATATTCAATATTCTTTATTTATCTATAAAAAATCCAGTTATGAGTTGCTCGAAACAGACAAAATAATATTTTTTAAAAATTATGAACGGATTAGTTTTAATTAAATATTATTCAAAACGCGGAAAGGTAGTGAAAATTTGGTTTGATAATTATTAACTGAAAAAAAAACCAACAGTTATCTAGAGTAAATGAGGTGAACCTTATTTAGACGCAGGGATTTCATTACTGGTATTACAGAAACCGGCATTCCAGTTTTCCGCTGTTTTTTAATACCGAAATACCGGTTTATATGTGCAAATACCGGTTGAAACCGATATTGAGATTTGAATACTGGTCTAAGTAAAAGCGTTCATTATTGTGATAAGTCAGCTCAATATAAGATTAAACATATCACGAATCTAAAAAAAAAGTTACAATATCTAAAAATTTTATGATAAATGAATTAAAAAAAAACACATCATAAACAAAAACCACTTTCAAAGAATGTCTTTAAAATACATCTGGTAAATGCAAGAAATATGAACTATTTCTTACATTTTACAATTTAATCTTGTGGCAAAACATAAACCCTAATTCCAGTAAAAATAAATTAAATGGCTGCCATTACAATGAGCAAATAATATCAATAGATTCATTTAGAAAGAGTCAAGAAAATATACAAGCTGAAGTAAAATCATTTTATCAAAAAGCTTTCAAAATTATTTCAACCGAAATTAATACGGCCTAACTACAAACTGACGCATGTCATCATAAATATTTAAGTGATCTTCAACATAATAATAACGAAGCCTGATAAATTTCTCAGCTGTATAAGTCGGCATGTATGGATAAAATTATTAGTTCTCAAGTGCAGAAGTTATGGAAGTGACATGTAGTATGTTTTCTTCATAAGAGGCGGTGTATTGCTGACGAACCAAATCCCAACAGGCTCACTTAAAATTCAGTGTGAAGTTTTCACTTGCTCGCTCGCGCGATGAACAAGTTAAGTGGCAAGACTTGTTTCGCATATGCTCCTTAACGAACATTACCACGATCCTTTGGAAAACATCATAAATTTAAAATTAGCTGATTACACTATCTCGATGATAGTAACTCAAGTTGCCCAAAGTACAAGAGTTGTTTAATGTATTCTGAGTACACAAAGATTTTGACATAACGAAGTAATCCTCAATTTCGCATGACTTACGAAGAAGTGCTTCGTTCAAAATTTACAACTGAAAATATGTATGTAATAGATGAGCCATTTTATGACAAACGTTATATCTTGTAATATGCCGACAATTTTTACGGTTATTAAAAAAATACAGTAGATATTTTTGAATTAAATATTCGTTTACATTTTTGCATATTTTAATGAGATTTATAAATAATGTTGAATGATGGCCAAAAACAGTCTCAAAATTTATATAACTACAAATTTACGAAATTTTGTATGTATCCATAATACAGACTGGAAACTTGATTCTACAATTTAGGAAGACACACTATTAAAAGCACTTTTACGATTGCCGTTTAATGTTTTCTGAGTACACAAAGATTTTGGCATAACGAAGTAGTCCTCAATTTTGCATGACTAACGAAAAAGTGCTTCGTTTAAAATTTACAACTGAAAATATGTCTATAATAGATGAGCCATTTAATGACAAACGTTATATTTTGTAATATGCTGACAATCTTTATAGTTATTAAAAAATATATAGTAGATATTTTTTAGCTATAGTTAAAGCCAGTGATAGCTAGAAAAGGCTATGATAGGACTAGTAGTTAACTAATCGCTCTCGCTACGCCCGGTTGTTGAAGGATTAGTAAATGAGGGAGGGAATATTTAGACATCACAAACACCCATGCATTCGAACAGAAATCCATAAATCAATCGAAAAAATGCTTCTCGTACTGAGACTCGAACCCGTGAGATCTGGCATGAAACCAACAACGCTAAAAGTTCTGCCATATGTTTAAAAGTTTACCACCGTAAAAGCAATTAAATGGATTAAAGTCTCATTTAAATCAGTAAAATTTAAGACAACTTTTTTTATTACAGGCTACAAGCAAATAGCACAAGTTATTCTAGATCTGATGAAGAAGAAAAACATAACATTTATCGATAAATCAGATATCAAATGAAATGTGAAATAAAAATTAATATTACGTACTTAAAGCGATTGATTCTTTTCAACCAATCTGAACTTTTTCTTCTGAGCTTCCGGCATACACGGGTAAATATTTTTTTCCAATACTCAAACTTTCCTAGATTAATTTCTCAAGACTTCAAAATGTTGTTGATCATATCAATATAAAAATCCGTAAAAGTTGGCTTAATTGAATGTTAGCTAACTTTTGAACCAAATCAATACTCAACTCTTTTTTTTAACGGGAGATATGGTAAAAAAACCGTGTATAAAGTGAATAATTGAAGATTAGTTCCTTGACTTTAAGAAACCGTGTTATTTGAAAAAATAACAACATTCTTGTATAGAAAATCGTGTAAAAAGATCCAATGAAGATCCAATTAGTAAATGACAAAAAATAATGTGTATTTTAATCAAGATTTTTTTAGTATTTATCGCTACTTGATTAATTATTATATACGGGAACTTTAATAAAGAACTTGACATCAATCGCTTGCTTTGCTATAAATTTCTAAAAGGTCTTATGTGTAAAGATCTTTACACCTTTTATTTGTTATTACTGTCTTGTGTTGTTGATTTTTTTGTTATTAGGAAATCTATTATTCGGTTCTGTGTTTTTGAGTTGAAATAATATTTGTAAAAATAAAGTTTTTGTTTTTTTTAGTTTACCGTGGTGTTTCAAAATCTTGTAAAAAAGCAACATGTTTTTTTGTTTAGCTAAAAAAATGTTTCTAGCGATATTGATATTTTATTACGTGTACACATAATTACGTTTCGCTACACAGACAATACTAACTAATGACCCCGTTTTGCATATATCCCATACAAATCTGTCGATTTTCGAAAGAGAATAAATATTAACACTGTATTCGGTACTATTAACTGCAATGTTTTGAGCCTGTATAGCCAGCCCATTTAATAAATAAATGTCTCCCTAGAGGCAAACTAGAATGGGCAGCCGTACGAGTAAATAATTCATTTCGTAATATGGAATGACTACGTAGACTGTATTCAGTTCAACAGATTTTAATTACACAATGCCACGAATCATATTGTCACCATCATATTGAAATAAATGACTCGTGTTTACGAATATTTTAAATCAGTTGTTGTTTAATTGTTTCAAGCTATCATTTTTTAGGTGTAACAGTCAACTCTTGGTGGAAAGGCATAAAATTAAGTTATTTGAATGTTATTATAAACTCTTCAACTAATGTGAGCAACGAGGTGTATGTTAAAGATAAAAGTCGGTTTTGCAAATACGTTTTTTTATTAAGATAATAAATAGCTCATGCATTCTAAGAATGGTAATACAACGATTTATTCAATTGTAATTAATATTTTAATTAAGTTATCAGCACCTATTTACTTTGAGTTAGTAATTGAATTTGCTGTGCAGCTCTATGAATCAGCGGCCATCGTTGCAAATGGTTGTGATACAGTCAATCTACGAGTAGGATCGCATTTTTACTCGAATTCGACTACAAGAAACTTGAGCGTGATTTAATGCGCACAGAGAGCATTGTTTACAAACGGTAACACATTAATTCAAATTTGTATGTATAAAATTAACAAGATGCTTTGATTTTTTTTTTCATTTGACAATACATTTATTAATGAGGTCTGTTATATCGATGTTCTACTGTATAGAGTTATGAAAATAGCGATTCATGTTGTACAATTATTTCCCAACAACAAACCTTCACCTATCAATTTTTTTATATATAAACACAGTAATATGTCAGAACACACGCGGCAAAAAACTATAAAGAATAAATCTGTACCCACCATAGAAATAAAAATAGCGTAGAAACTTAGAACCCATTTCGCAGAATTCACCTAGTTTAAGTAGATAAATATAGGTCGGAAAACGATAAAAAAAATATTATATTACATTTTAAAAAATCGTTCTAAATTTACAATTTTATCGGATTGCGTTAGGATAATTTAGGCCATCACAAAAAGCTTTACTTTTTTATTTCTTGTTTTTCTAGCCCAGTTATTATTTCTCTTAAAATTCTACCTCTCATAAAAAAACAGAGCCTTTCCATAGACTTTCTTATTTTTAAAACTGTAAAGAGGTCTGTTATTGTTTTTTGACACGGCGAGTGGCATGTTGTTCTTTTGCATATCTGTTTTACAGGAAACAGACTTATCGGATAAAGGTTTGCGATATATTTATAAAGCCATTAATGTCAAAGGTCGTAAATGACCGCTGGCATTTTTTAACCTGTTGGATGCATTCAGCCACTGAATTGGTTTAAGGGTAATAAAAGCTGTTTAATTTACTAGCAGTAAAAGTACGCTTGAATATAAATATACTATTTAAGCCCATTATCAACACATACAAGTTGCAATTGGAGCAAGTACGTAGGAAAATTCTGCTACACTTTTATTTTAAAAAAGAGTATCACTCTACGAAATTTCTTGATTTTGTTCTGTTTGGTACCGAGTAAGTAATCATAAGATTGTAAATTCCAAATTTGTATCTACATAAACAAAAACCGTAAGGTAGCAAACTTTTTTTTTTGAAACTTGTTTTTTCCATCGTATGAGCCACAAGTTGTAAGTGTTGTTTCACCAATCAATGCATTGGATATGGAGAGAAAATTTGTCTTATTTTTAATAAAAAAATCTTAATTTTTTTTACATGTTATTATACAATTTTGTACTGCCTTCATTTCTAGTTGTCGCATTCGCGTCATATGTAACAGCATCTATTGTCCTTTTTATTTTTACAACTATAAAAAAAGACAACTAGCATTAGATCAATCTGAAAGGATTTAATAAGTGGGGTTAACCGTAATAAATTATAATAAAATATATGTATATGAGACTTTGTATGTGTATTTTATTTTTCCAATAGCGCATAGTATTATAAAGTAGTAGGTTTAATCAGACGATTCTGTACCAATAAAAAGAATGAAACTCTGATGGCTTTTGAATTTTGATTGAGTAAAAAAAACATCATCGATCAGCACGCGTAAAAATATCAGTAGAATATTTTTTGCATATGGCTTTGTCGTATTTTTATTTAAACATGTATCAAGAACTTTAAAGTTTAAAAAAAATCTGACGTTTTTATATCGTTTTTTTTAATATAAACGGTGGTCTGTAAAATTCTTAAGCTTTCACAAAAGAAATATCATTTGAATTCGTTCTCTCAATCTTAACGGAATAATATTGAAAATTAAAAAAAAAACATATCAACAACATCAACCAAATAAGATGATTTTAATGATATAAAAAAAATTGCCAAAAATATTATAAAATGATGTTTTTTACAACCTTTATTTTATTCTCATAATATTATACATATGAAATAATATTATTTAAAATTATTTTATAAATAATATGTTGGTACAAAGATAATCTATAAAATTTTAAGTGGTTTTTAAAGTCAAAAAGGTTAATTTGTAGTGTTTTTATTATTATTATAAATAAAAGTCACGCCAAAATATTCATCACATTTTAAAGCATTCTTTTGCATGTTTTGTCAGAAAAAAACACAAAATTTATTTTAAAAGTAAATCAGTATTTAATGTACTTGTTATAATACCACTTGTATTTTAATCATTCGCTAAATCTTTTACACTTTCATTTATATAAGCTTTTATTATAAAAAAAAGCTCGAGTGCTTTTACGTATCCGAATAAGCCGATATTATTTTTCATGCCTTTAATACAAATGACCTATAATTTGTATCGTTCTTTTCCGACAAAATGTTTCGAAAAGATAATGTAAGCCGAATAATCGTTTCATAAAATATTACCCAGCACTAAACTCCCTTTCAACGTGATCCAAAATCCGATCGTAAACTCCTCAGCTGAAAAAAATTCGTAATAGAATCCTTCGTAACGTGGTAGGGCTTAATTTTATATAATTCATCAGTATAACCGGAATCCCACCGTAGGCCGCAGTAAATTCCTGATCCTTTGAACACCATAAAAAATGAAAAAGAAACCCCATTCCGGGACTTTTAGACATTATCTGTGCGGCTTAAGAGATTGGTGGGGGTCATATCCGGCGAGCGCTTGGCGTGTTTCCGAATCATTTTTGTCACGGCGACGCCGCGTTTGACTGCTCGAGAAGACGTCGGGACGCCTATGGTCTGCCGTTCCGTTACATGACAAGAAATCGTAAACACTTGCAATTCGTAAACTTATTAAGACTAACCTACTTTTCTAAAGCGTGACTGTTAGCTTCTGGAATAAATATTATTGACAAATGGATATATTACTATTTTCCTTCGCCTCTTCTTAGCGTAACAACTGTTTCGTTGTCGTTTTTCACGATTACGAAATGGTTCGTTTGAATTAATTTAAATGAGGAGTAATCTGATTTAAAAAAAAACTACACACTATAACAACTTTCAACATAAGTGAAAAGCCGAGTATTCTTAATTCAAATTAAAAAAATGATTATTCTTTAAATGATAAATTATGGTAAATTAATTAAAAACAGTCGCAAAAAAAATGATTTCGCTCTTTTTAAAATTTTGTTAATTTGCTTTAATAATTGAATGAAAAATATATATTTTTCTACACATAATATTTTTGAAACCTCGCCGTACTCTTATAATAATATGAAGAGACTGATTATGTACTATTTTTTTAATAATTTAAAACTTTTAAAATCGTTAAAAAATATCTTAATCGCTTAACATTGATATTAAAACACTGCAAAAAATATTTTAATAAATTAAAACAGAGCTAGAATTATAAAACAATGTTAATCGTTATATAGCAATTATATTTATTCGTAAAATTTTCTCGAGTTGATTAAGAATTTATTGGATAAAAAAATATTATTATTTGGTATTTCAATAAAAAAAATACGAAAATAATTAAAATAATAACAACTTTTGTTTGTAACATGATCATACGAAACATCCTAGCTTTGATATCATTTAAATCTATAGATGTAGATATTCACATTTGGAAGACAGAATACACATAATTCTTACAGTGCAGCCTATAAAAAGCTTAAGGATTCGCTTAGAGCACGAAAGTATAATCATGGCAGGTGTACCTCAGTCTACATTATTTATATGAGGCTGACACGCCTTGTGAGGTAGAAGATCGTAGCTATACGCCGTAGTGCCTCGTGGCTCGTAGAGGGCCGTAGCTTTTCCACTTGGAAAATGATGATTTGGCGTAAGGAAAAATACGAGACATCAGGAAAACAAACTTTTCGCGTTTGTTATTGGGCAACGGAGAATTGTTTTATGACAAAGTCGCGTTTTCATATTGCCGCCTCGGCGAAGGAAGTTTTTGCGATCGAAGTTTCGTTTAGCAAAGCACTGCATTTATCATATTTACTATAGGTACTATTAGAGTAAGAAATATGGAGCAAATTTTTACGCTTACAAATATCTGTTATTTGAAAATTCTCATTTCAATGCGTATCATAAAACATATCAAATAAAATTCTTACAACGCTCATAGAAACGAATATAAATTTAAGAAATCATTTTTTATTTCAATTTTATTTTTCTACACCTACTACAAGAAAACTAAAATTCACTCAACACGAAAAAAATAAGTGGCTTAAAATTAACTTTTTCCACATTATTTCAGCATTTTATCTAAAGGTTTTAAGGTTTTTTCAGTCAAAAACTTATACGAGAAAAACCAAACGTCGCTCGAATGTCGACGTTACTTGTAATAATAAGTTATTTGAAACATAGAAAGATTTTATTTGATAGTTTATAAGTTATTTGAGGGTTATTTTAATGCAAAAATGTAAACTTTTAGCAAAAGGCTACACGCAACAGTTGCTTTATGACACTGATATCGATATTTTAATTTATGTAAAAGTGTATTAAAATTGATCACTTATCGTTGATACAAAAATATATTGTTGTACAAAATCATTATTGTTGGAAACTGAATTTAATTTATTCGAACTTTTCTTTTATGGAAGTCTTAACTTTCTCTTACTAGAATTTAAATAATTCAAACTATAATATCTATCTAGTAAGTAGCACAAAATAAAAGTTTTCTGCAAGTAGCGTCGTATTGAATTTTTAATGAACCGATGCAAACTTTTCTGTTTCCTATCGTAAAAAATAGTGTTTTCTACAAATGTTTATTTCATTTATATCGATTTATTAAAGTGTGAAGAAAAACCAAACTGCATTCATTATTCAAACACATTCTGACGTTTTATGATTGATGACTTTTGTAGAAATAATAAAAAACGACCTATAATTATTATTGGTCGAAAGCGTTCGTTTGGTACTAACAGTGGTGCACTTTATTACATATTTATTTTCTTATTGAAACATTATCAGTTTTGATCTCATATTTTTTTCACGCAGTGTAAAAGTATGCTAAATTTTAAAAAGCTATTAACATTATAATCTTTAAATACGTTTCAATTTATTGTTTATACGTAATACCTATTTTCTACTAAAATTTTTTGGATCCGTGGGGCAGCAGCCAATGTTGTTGATATCCGTGACGGATCTCACGGCCTCAAGTCCCAGTGTCTTTAGTATTCTTTTCAATCGATTTATCCATTTTTTTTGGATGAACTGGTGTTTTTGATGTCTACAAATCTTCTACCCTTCCAATCCTAAATTAACGTTGCGTTGTGAGAAATATTTGTTAACCGCTAGTCATGTCATAGCCTTATCTTTCTATCACATATTCTCTTTGAAAATAGATTTTAAGCAACTGAGTAACAAACAGTTCTCATAGAAAAAACCTTACTGAGATACCACCACCTATATAGTTATATGCTTCAATTAAACATATAAATTATTTTGAGTCCCTCGCAATCTTCGTAACCTAAGTCAAACATTAACAGATATACTTCCTTATTTTAAATAGGTAAAAATGAAAACATAAAATTCTTGCCAGTGTTCAAATACATGAATTTATCAAAACGCATAAATTCAAACTATCTATATATTAATAGCCGATAAAATCTATATATTAATAGCCGATAAAATAAGTTTTCACTTTTCACTTTTTACTTTTCACAAATGTGTGCGTACTGATGTCCACTTCGCCCAATGATAGCGATTTATTTTGAACATATTTTGAACATCACATTTTTCGGCCAATTGGAATGGACGTCTTTTTATATTCAAAATTCAAATTTCCTGGGACAGATTTTGTTCAGTGTCATCCATCTTCTATATGATTGTCACCGATTTCCCCTCCCCCTCCTCATCCCCAGCCCGACTGTCGACATTTTTTTTATTCATACTAGAAGTATTTTTTCATTACGCTGAAGAAGCACATAGTTTTAAATGTGAAAAAACGCTAAACTTTATTTCACATTTTATTTCTGCCGCGGGTCGGATTCGAAACGTGAAACTTTGCAATATGAACGGAACGTCTTACCGCTGAGGTAAAGGGCAAACTTTCAGGTGCGACAAAATTAGATTATATATATTAAGCATTCGAAAAAAGAACTATTTCAAACTTGACTTTGATTGTTTGTTTGTATTGAGAATTCAAAAATAGAATATGTCAAATACTTAGTGTGGCCAATTCAAAAAAAATGATTCCAAGATATTTTTCTTTTTCTACGAAATATATTTGTTTGCACACTTGAAACCTTTGCAGGGCTGTCGATATATGCGCCGAGGTCGATTTATGGTACTACGAAAAATGATTGTTAGCAAACTTGAACATTATTCCAAAGATTTAATAATTTACGAAAAATGGTTGTTAGCAAACTTAAACATTATTCCAATATATAATAATTTACGAAATTTCTGCTACCACGAAAAATGGTTGTTAGCAAACTTCAACATTATTCCAAAGATTTAATAATTTACGAAATTTCTGCTACTACGAAAAATGGTTGTTAGCAAACTTAAACATTATTCCAAAATATAATAATTTACGATATTTCTGCTACTACGAAAAATGATTGTTAGCAAACTTGAACATTATTCCAAATATTAAATAATTTACGAAATTTCTGCTACTACGAAAAATGATTGTTAGCAAACTTGAACATTATTCCAAATATTAAATCATTTACGAAATTTCTGCTCCTACGAAAAATGGTTGTTAGCAAACTTGAACATTATTCCAAATATTAAATAATTTACGAAATTTCTGCTCCTACGAAAAATGGTTGTTAGCAAACTTGAACATTATTCCAAATATTAAATAATTTACGAAATTTCTGCTCCTACGAAAAATGGTTGTTAGCAAACTTAAACATTATTTCAAAAATTAAATAATTTACGAAATTTCTGCTACTACGAAAAATGGTTGTTAGCAAACTTGAACATTATTTCAAAAATTAAATAATTTAAGACATTTCGGCTACTACGAAAAATGGTTGTTAGCAAACTTAAACATTATTTCAAAAATTAAATAATTTACGAAATTTCTGCTACTACGAAAAATGGTTGTTAGCAAACTTGAACATTATTCTAAATATTAAATAATTTACGAAATTTCTGCTCCTACGAAAAATGGTTGTTAGCAAACTTGAACATTATTCCAAAAATTAAATATAAACGAAATTTCGGCTACTACGAAAAATGGTTGTTAGCAAACTTAAACATTATTCCAAAAATTAAATAATTTACGAAATTTCTAATAAAAATAAAATAAATTAAAATAAAATACAATAAAATAAATTAAAATTAAATTAAATTAAATTAAATAAAATTAAATAAAATTAAATTAAATAAAATAAAATAAAATAAAATAAAATAAAATAACATAAAATAATATAAAATTAAATTAAATTAAATACTTTGCAACAAAAATCTCACGTTGCTGGGCAACGGGCTTACAGCTAGTTTTTATTATTATAGTTTGAAAAATTATTATAGGGATAACCATGATGGTACTATCGGGCATCCAGATCTAGTTTCGTCTCCAGAAAATTTCTGTCACTTTAAAAAATTTGCTACTTCTTTTGGAGAAAAAGTTTACATTCCCTGCCCCTCACCATTCAATCCTTAATCACATCTGTTCCAAAATTAAAAGTTATTTTATTAGTGCCATAAACTGTCATTCTTGCTTATTATTATTTTATTGTTTTTTTTTTACTTGTAATTATACCAATTCTTTGTATTTAATTAACCTTTATTAATATCTATATATTTGTGATTATTATTTATTGTTGCCTATACAATTCTATCTAAATAAAATGTATCTTAACTGTATCATTGAGGAGATATCCTCTTGGGTGTGATGCAGAAAGGAAAAAAAACAAGTTTGTCGAATAAAAAAAAAAGTTTGAAAAATATAGAAGCAGTTTTTCAATTCACAACTGTGATGGAATTTTTAATTGAAATTTCATTAGATTTCCTATCTCGTTCAGGCATATTATTTGTCGCTGACTTCAACGGCTTGAGAAAAGTGTCCAGATTTTCAATAAAGTTCTTCCTTTTTTTTATCGAAAGCTAGTGCAGGACTGTAATTCTCTACGATAGTTTATTTTTGCACATTAGCTTTTAAAACTCGATAAATCTCCTTACTGTATATAACAGATAAAACGATGCTAGATTATCTTTAAACTTAAATGAACGAATTATATTTCATCACGTGATTATACAATGAGAATAACCGGTTCTGATATTAAATAAACAATGTAGAATTGGTATAAAAGTTTTTCATTTTTTTTGTATGCCTTTCCATAAATAATTGACAATGAACCCGTGACAAATAAGTTTATTACTATTTTTCTAATGTTTCTTTTTTAAACACATTAAAATAACGGCTTGTCGGTTTTCAAAAACCTGATTTTTTTTATTAAATTTGCGACATTTGGAAACCGGTTTTTTTAATTGGTAACTCAGTTTAAAATTTATAAAAATTTATATAATTAATTAAAAACCTTATTATTATGACGAGGAACCGTCAAAGTAACAAATAAACGAAATACAATAATTTGTAGTTTACTTATAAACAATTCTTCAACCTTCATCAATGAATACGTTAAAACATAGTTTTATTCAATTTTTGAAAATATTTTCACCATCCATTTTGTTTCTTAAAACATATTTCTGAATTGTTATCAACTGAAGTATTTCATTGTAATAGTAAAAAACAGTGAAACTATTTATTTTATTTTATTTGAATTGTCCGTTTTTTCTTGATCTTCGAAAACAGGTTAAACTCAAGTTTTAATTAATATTGAAATTCAAAAACCAGTTTTTTGAAATGTCGGTTTTTATATAAACCCTAATTTATCATAAATAATAACATGAAATGTTCATGTTCATTTAAGTACAATAATCATAAGTTTTTTTACTTGTTTTTACTATCACACTTCAGGATTATGTATGCAAGCTTTTTGTCTCATAAAACCCACATTAGTCACACGCCACTGTTGTTTGGGATACATCAGCTTGATAAAAACAAGTACGCGAATACAGTTGTCAACTTGACATATCGTGATCGTGCCATCTAAATGTCAACATTTTTTTTCAAATAACTAGCGAGAATGACTTCGATCACAAAATAAAATACCATAAAAAATTAAAGAACATAATATAAATGAAAGAATTCTTTTATTTAAAAAATCAATTTAGCTGCACAGTTATATTAACTGTCATCAACCAGACATAAATTATGTTTTATGTTTTAAAATATAAATACAATATCTATCAAATGAAATAAAATCTGATAGCTTTTTTATTCCACTTGTAAATTGAAAAATAAAAAAGTGCTTCACCTCTTTAACATTTCCCCTAATGTGCTAAAAAATACTTCCGATATGTTGCTAGCCCTTAAAACCAAGTGAAAAAACATGTTTTAACACTTACCGCCCTTTGATGGACGGAAAAAACCCAGGACGTATATTTAAAAAAAAATGTTTTTCAATTGATTCTTAAAGGGCCAGCAACATATCAAAAGTATTTTTAGCACCGCAAGGGAAGTGTTGTACAAATAAACTAAAATTGATTATAACTGATCAGGACCGGATTCGCTCATGACGAGCAATATCAACTGATAAGAGAATACATAGCACTGACAGTGAACACCTTAAAATCCTAATCTAATAATATCGCTTAAAAAGTAAATACAATATGTTATTTATAACAAATTCGTCAAAAAAATTGTATTATTAAAAATCGGTATCATTTTATGCCATTAAAAATAAAAGGATTTACTGGGAATTTATATTTTGTACACTAAAATATAACAAACGAGACATCTTCAATTTATTTGAATTATCTGTAAACATTTTTCCCTTCCAGTATAAGCTAGTGGCCACTTGAAAATAGATGAAAAATTCCAATATATATTTTCGATTCTTTCATTTAATGACCCATCATCATTTCTCTCTTAATAATTTAAGTCATTTATGAGAGTAGACATTCTATTACGTTTCCCTAATAACTACCAAGAAGCCGTCCAATACAGCTCCAACCATTCATTAAATTATATTACGTTGTGCTGTCGTTCTTGATTAAAATAGTAATAATGCCCATCGTCCATAATTACAGGATAATTGCATTTCGTAATCGATCAATGTGGTCCGACAACAATTTTAATGACGTAAGTAATGAAGTATGTAATCCTCTTAACGTTAAATAAACAATACTAATGCTATACGATTGAGTTGTTGCTTTAGTTTTACACATTATATCAACCATTTAAATTAAAATCCCTATGCGTACTTTGCGTTTGGTATTTTTTTATATGTACCCCATTTGTTATTATACTGTTTTTCTTATTTTCATTGAGTTTTATGTAGGTATATCTTATTTTGAGCTTCAGCATAGAGTAACCCATTAAAAATGTGAGAGGAAAACTACTTCCTGAATTTACAATGTGTATATAGTATTTGATTGTTTGTATTTTGAAATTCAACGTTGCTATGACAACATCAGTTAATATTAATTGTACAACTACTAGTAAACAGAAAGTTTATTAAAATATATTGGTAATTAATAAATATAAGATAATATTTTTTTCGATAGATTTTTTATTAATGTTTTGAGTCCTGTTCTAAAAACCACAATTCCTGCTTTACTATACTATCTATAAAAGGATAAAAATCTATGTATCTGTCGTAAAATTACAATTTTTTCCATATGAATAACTGTAATCTCTCGCTATTGGGAACAAAACAGTGAACGGTTTATATTCCTAACAATCATGCGTTAAATGGACTTTAATCAATTGCTCTGATTAAAAAATATTTACATTAGTACAATTTTATGTAAATTAAAAAGCACTGTTCATATTTTGTTGCTAAAAGTCAGACAGTATTAACAAACAAGAAACTCTTCGAAAATTGTATTTGAAGTACAAATTTTCAAATCAATGTGTTCATAAAGAAAAACATTATTCAGTTTCATTCTTTAGACCAATTAAGACTCTTTCACCTAAGCGATCAATTCTTTTTAAAATTCCAGATGCCGGTGAAGTTTTCAAAATCTTGAATTAAATTAATTAATATGAATGGTAAAATTGGCCATTGAAACAAAAATTATATTAAACACTTTACGTGCATAAATTTAGATATGAAAAATATAGACTTTTTTAAAATACTTTTCTGAATTATTTTGAACTTTATTTATACCTTACAGATTTTTTTATCAACCGAAAAAATGTCTTTAGAATACGATTGACGTAAAATTTACAGGATTTTATTTTTACGCTATACGGACAAAATATTAAAAATGAAAACAAAAATCGTCAGAGCCTCTTTGAGCTTTGGAGATTTGTTCAAATAAAATGGTATGAATAACGAACCAGTCTGAAGGAAACTCGTATTTCCCTTCAAGTATTTTATTTCTGTAGGCTTTCTTAATACTGTCAGTGAAGCACACTCAATCAAAGTAGAAATGTTTACCTATAAAGGGAACAGCTATTAATACATACATAGTGGATATGGTTTTCATTGATTCACATTTTCAATTCAATAAAAAAAATAAGCTGTATAATAAAATATAAATGAGTAATCTGTTAATAATAAAACACTAAAGATTATATCTCCTTACTTAACCCTTGCAAAATAAATCTTTAAGAAAATTAAAGGGCTTCCTTATCTGGCTGCATATTTTACGTTAAAAGAATCTTGCCCTTTTGAGTTTTCTTAGTAAGGCTCAGCTTATTTTGCATTTTCTTGAAATACTGGTTAAAAAAATGCTGTTGTCGTCGCTTATTTTTGTGAAACACATTATTAAAGTAATTTGATTTTATAATGGCAAAGAAAAATTCCGTCTAACACCTTCTTAATACGTATTTTCCAATCAATTCTCTTCGTACCGGTGTTGAATGATTTTTTTTGTCGGTACTCAATAACATTTTCAATCGAAATGTGATACTTTTTAGTGGTTTTTATGTGTAAAAATTAAAATGGCACCTTCTCAATCGTAAGCCGGTATGTATTATAGTATGTAATATAATATTGTATAAAGTATTAGATTTTGGAAATTTATTGTTTTATCGAGATACAAAGAGAAAGTATTCTCAGTTTAATAAATATGGATTATTAATTCAACTGGCTTAACTACACTTTATTTTGATTTGTGAGAAAAGCACAATTAGTTAAACACTTATAATTTAAAAGATTTAAGATATTTTTTTTATTAATAATTTTTCTTTTTGCAATTCAGCTATGTCCCGAAATCTTCCATCATTCCATTCATGTCCATGTGAGACTTAAACAAATATTTTTTAGAAGCATGCTAAAAGAATATTATAATTTCCAAAAACACTATTCAATCCCTCCTCCACATATATATATTGTATACGGAATCCCAAATAGTTTTTATTATCTTTGTATAATAATAAAATACGCAGTTTTTGGCAAAATTATTGTTGTCCATAAGTCTAATGAATCAATAATGTATGATAGAATCTATTAGAAGATTCAATCCATCGAATGAGCACGCAAAATCAGCACGTCTTGGATAATTACAAACAATATTTCTTCGTGAGTAAAGAAAAAAACTGATAATGAATTACTTACTTCTGTGACAAATCTCATCATATTTTTTATTAAAGATTTCATAATGATTTTGTTTAGCTGAAGTGAATCTAGGTCAGTAAAAATGGTGAAGTAAGTTGCAATATTAATACGATCGTCCTATTTAAAACGTATTGGAAAATCTAATCTATATATTAATAGCCGATAAAATAAGTTTTCACTTTTCACTTTTTACTTTTCACAAATGTGTGCGTACTGATGTCCACTTCGCCCAATGATAGCGATTTATTTTGAACATATTTTGAACATCACATTTTTCGGCCAATTAGAATGGACGTCTTTTTATATTCAAAATTCAAATTTCCTGACTTAGAACTAAAGCATCGTAATTAATATTGAGAGAACTTTATTTCAAAATTTGCATGGCTACGAAGTTTTTTAAATAATCAAATGAACTGATTCGATTTTTTGAAACTATAATTATAGGGCTAGGAGCTGATTTGACAGATTGTGTTCAGTGTCATCCATCTTCTATATGATTGTCACCGATTTCCCCTCCCCCTCCTCATCCCCAGCCCGACTGTCGACATTTTTTTTATTCATACTAGAAGTATTTTTTCATTACGCTGAAGAAGCACATAGTTTTAAATGTGAAAAAACGCTAAACTTTATTTCACATTTTATTTCTGCCGCGGGTCGGATTCGAAACGTGGAACTTTGCAATATGAACGGAACGTCTTACCGCTGAGGTAAAGGGCAAACTTTCAGGTGCGACAAAATTAGATTATATATATTAAGCATTCGAAAAAAGAACTATTTCAAACTTGACTTTGATTGTTTGTTTGTATTGAAAATTCAAAAATAGAATATGTCAAATACTTGGTGTGGCCAATTCAAAAAAAATGATTCCAAGATATTTTTCTTTTTCTACGAAATATATTTGTTTGCACACTTGAAACCTTTGCAGGGCTGTCGATATATGCGCCGAGTTCGATTTATGGTACTACGAAAAATGATTGTTAGCAAACTTGAACATTATTCCAAAGATTTAATAATTTACGAAAAATGGTTGTTAGCAAACTTAAACATTATTCCAAGATATAATAATTTACGAAATTTCTGCTACCACGAAAAATGGTTGTTAGCAAACTTCAACATTATTCCAAAGATTTAATAATTTACGAAATTTCTGCTACTACGAAAAATGGTTGTTAGCAAACTTGAACATTATTTCAAAAATTAAATAATTTAAGACATTTCGGCTACTACGAAAAATGGTTGTTAGCAAACTTGAACATTATTTCAAAAATTAAATAATTTAAGACATTTCGGCTACTACGAAAAATGGTTGTTAGCAAACTTAAACATTATTTCAAAAATTAAATAATTTACGAAATTTCTGCTACTACGAAAAATGGTTGTTAGCAAACTTAAACATTATTTCAAAAATTAAATAATTTACGAAATTTCTGCTACTACGAAAAATGGTTGTTAGCAAACTTGAACATTATTCTAAATATTAAATAATTTACGAAATTTCTGCTCCTACGAAAAATGGTTGTTAGCAAACTTGAACATTATTCCAAAAATTAAATATAAACGAAATTTCGGCTACTACGAAAAATGGTTGTTAGCAAACTTAAACATTATTCCAAAAATTAAATAATTTACGAAATTTCTGCTCCTACGAAAAATGGTTGTTAGCAAACTTGAACATTATTTCAAAAATTAAATAATTTAAGACATTTCGGCTACTACGAAAAATGGTTGTTAGCAAACTTAAACATTATTTCAAAAATTAAATAATTTACGAAATTTCTGCTACTACGAAAAATGGTTGTTAGCAAACTTAAACATTATTTCAAAAATTAAATAATTTACGAAATTTCTGCTACTACGAAAAATGGTTGTTAGCAAACTTGAACATTATTCTAAATATTAAATAATTTACGAAATTTCTGCTCCTACGAAAAATGGTTGTTAGCAAACTTGAACATTATTCCAAAAATTAAATATAAACGAAATTTCGGCTACTACGAAAAATGGTTGTTAGCAAACTTGGGCATTATTCCAAATATTAAATAATTTACGAAATTTCTGCTCCTACGAAAAATGGTTGTTAGCAAACTTGAACATTATTTCAAAAATTAAATAATTTAAGACATTTCGGCTACTACGAAAAATGGTTGTTAGCAAACTTAAACATTATTTCAAAAATTAAATAATTTACGAAATTTCTGCTACTACGAAAAATGGTTGTTAGCAAACTTAAACATTATTTCAAAAATTAAATAATTTACGAAATTTCTGCTACTACGAAAAATGGTTGTTAGCAAACTTGAACATTATTCTAAATATTAAATAATTTACGAAATTTCTGCTCCTACGAAAAATGGTTGTTAGCAAACTTGAACATTATTCCAAAAATTAAATATAAACGAAATTTCGGCTACTACGAAAAATGGTTGTTAGCAAACTTAAACATTATTCCAAAAATTAAATAATTTACGAAATTTCTAATAAAAATAAAATAAATAAAAATAAAATAAAATAAAATAAATTTAAATTAAATTAAATTAAATTAAATAAAATTAAATAAAATAAAATAAAATTAAATTAAATTAAATTAAATTAAATTAAATTAAATAAAATAAAATAAAATAAAATAAAATAAAATAAAATAAAATAAAATAAAATAAAATAAAATAAAATAAAATAAAATAAAATAAAATAAAATAAAATAAAATAAAATAACATAAAATAATATAAAATTAAATTAAATTAAATACTTTGCAACAAAAATCTCACGTTGCTGGGCAACGGGCTTACAGCTAGTCCTAATGAAAAGTCATTGGAGCGCCTATTAATTTCATGGCCGACTGGTAGAGAATGACACGTATAAGATGTGAAATCAAGCATTATTGCAGCTAACGCCAACCTTTCGCACAAAAATGGGACATTTAATAATAACCACAATCTTTAATAACATCAATCATTGGTTTTAATGTTAATTTATTTATTCTTATACACACATATTGACCTACAATCGGAAAAATAACTTAAGCGCCACGATTCGATAAATTACGTTTTAAGCCAATAATTGTTCAATATCACTTAAGGCGTAAGTGAAAAAAATATTAGAGCGTTATCTTATTTGTCTGATCTTTTTTAGGGCCTGTACATTTTAGTGCTTTGACTTGTTTGTTCCACGTAGACCCCGGTTGAGAAACACTGATCTATAGAACTGAAAAAATTCAGGCAACTATATAATAATATCATAATAGGAATTGACCAGTGGCGGCCGGTCAATGTGGCATTGGATCATTGCACCTCTTGTACATGCAGGGGCGGTTATATTTCATGAAATAATATTCAAACATAACATTTATACCATTCACTCATTTTAAATTCTTCATGTTTTTATTGTCTATATCTATGTTATGTATGTACCTTTGGCCACCTTAATCTTTGGACAGCACAATATAGATGGAAGACACCTCAGCAACAAGAAAGGAAGATATTGAAAATGAGTATGAAAAATAACACACTGTTCATGAGACATTTATAATTAACATTGACAGTCAATAATAAATTCCTACGTTAAAAGTCCGCTTAATGATACGAAAAGTTTGGTATCATAAATTACTAGGTTCACTTTTTCCTAAGCAGAGAAAAATACATGTTTATTAAAACTTATATAGTTTTGATTATAAGAACATATTTTGACACTCAATCGTATGAAAACTACGTGGTTTTTAGCAACGTTAAAAATTAAATTCTATTATTTTGAATCATTACTCTAATATTATAACGATTTTTTTAAAACTTGGGCGTGTTTGATCTCAAGCTTTTCAATTACGTATTCAAAAAAGTTGTTTATCACTAAACAGTTTTTTTCTGTCGTATGCTGCCAAATATTATGCTATTTTGCCAAGAACCGATTTTTCACAATATTTTATTTAGAATAAGGTTAGATCATCAGCTTAGTGCCCACGCAAAATTCATAGGACTTGCATCAGTCATTAACTTCATAAGGACAAATAAAATGATTCTGTCATAGCACTAGAGCTCGTTTGGCTCCTCGGCTTCTGGTTGGTATCAAATGACGGCAACCATTACTGGGTCGGCATACATGGTGTCGAGGGTATAAATTACAGTCTTAATAAGATGGATTAGAGTATCACGTGTGGAGCGCGGCCAACAGCCACCAGAG
Organism: Himalopsyche tibetana; assembly: GCA_030503985.1. Lineage (NCBI taxonomy): Eukaryota > Metazoa > Arthropoda > Insecta > Trichoptera > Rhyacophilidae > Himalopsyche > Himalopsyche tibetana. The sequence goes on along the minus strand of JAPJYX010000009.1, from coordinate 19,658,611 downwards.
CGCCCCCTCCCTCCTCAGAGCACACAGAGTGACATACCTAATTATATAAAATTTATGTTACCATTACCTGGTGTGTGTATTCTTCGCGCGGCAACAAAAACCAACCCATTACATTTCCACTTATTCCAGGGGCGTTTTCACTTTCCACATTGTTCCGCCGGTTGCAATGCTTCCGCGAGTCTTATAATACATTATGTACAAACACAATGTTGCTATAAGAAATATTTCGGAATCAGGATACTATTTCTTTTTCAACGTGTCCGCTCCCAATGTGGAACATTACGACGACTAGCGGAACAACTCAATATAAGTTATATATACAGAATGATTTAAGATTTTGACTGAAGATGCTTGGTGGAATTTCAATGTTAAATTTGAATCGTTCAAATTATGTATAAATAATGTAAAATATTGTAAATCATGTAAAACTTTATTACAAATAAACAGAGCGCAATTGAACAGTCTTCCGATTTGAAACGATCAGCTGCACATGCCTGGCTCTCCACTTTTATACCCTATATAAAAATAATCATAAAAACTTTTCCGACAAACAAAAATAAATATAATTCTTAAAACTATTCACCATTCAAATCTGTGGTCATTCCCATGGTTAATCTTTTTCGCCATCAATAGCTTTAAGCTCAATGATACATTTATTTCTTATATAAACACGAAACATTCATTTACTAAGCGTCAGTTCAAGTTCACCCGTGCACTTGAACGCACGAAGATGCCGAAAGGCAAAGCCCGGGTCGTTAGGGACGACATCTGTGTGAATGTACATAATTTTAACGATTCAAATTTAATATACAGAATAACTTATATATTTATATATGATATAACGGTACAAATATTGGGTCAAATGTGCTTATTGTAAATAATATAATTTGATGATACCACGACTATCACCTCATAGCACTCTACTTTGACTCACTCAAAGTAATTTAGCGCATTAGTTATTCGATTTAATAAGTTCAAACTGTTAAATACAATCATACACATCGTCGTATTCTACGTTAAAAATTAAAAAACAGAAACAGAGTGGAATTAATATTTCCGTCTTTTTTAATTTGAAAAACCTACTTTCATATAATTAACTCTTTCTTACTGAAAAAAGTATGTTATACCAAGGTTCTACTGTTCATTGATAACTAGTGATATCATCGTTTTTCCATCGGTCTTGTAATTAGATGTGACAAATGTTTAGTCTTTTTTTTAAAAGCATCTTTATACGTCAGTCACTCTATAAATTGTTTAGTTTTATAATAAGAATAAATTTATGTCCTTTAAGTGTTGAATATATTTAAAAAATCAAATAATTCAGTCACTCGATTTCTCATTACAGAGAGGATAACGATATAACGATTGGATCATGATTGGTTACAAACACTACAATAATATTCAAGCCAGTTTTTTTTCGTAAAGCAAAATATGTAAAACGTATTGTGTATAATTTTTAAGCTATTCTTCAATAAAACAGCAAGAAAATCACTTTTTTTCTAGCTTTGGATTGTATATAACATAAATCATTTCGCAGCTTATTCGTTGTTGATTGAATAGAAATGATTTTAAAAATACTTTAAGGGGTTCACTGTCAATACTTAGCGGAAAGTAATAACATTACATTAAAAATTAACCACTCTTCATAGTTATTAGCTTAAAATGCTCATTATACGCAAATATGGTCCTGACCTTAGTTAATAAATATTAAATAAGTTCAAAGGAGTTTTTTTTATATATAAATTTGAAAATACATTTTTTGCAAAAATGCTCCATTCTCATTCATAGTATAATATTGTGGATGGTACAAACAATATGTTTTTTCATATTTCCATGTTGTTATGAACATTTTTTTTATTAACTAAAACCTGTTGGTCAGGAAATAATAAATAAAACAAAGCAAGGGTTCGTATTATCAACTGCACTGGTAAATATTCGCATTTTATTTTTTGTGGCTGCAAAAGTTTGAATCGACATCAAACGCGATATTCATCTAATAAATTATTCAAATTCTAATTTGGAGGCTTTGATTTGATATGGAACTGCTGGGACACTTTTTTGGTAGAAATTATCAATAATTGAGGAGTACTACATTTTAAGTTGTACGACATCAGTTTATTTGAAGGGGAGCATTTTATAACATGTTATGTGTTCATAATTACACATTTAGTTAAAGGCATAACAAAAAAAATAACATTTTTACATTTTACAAATTTACATAAGTTGTTAGAAAAATTTAGTGACGGATTGTTTGATTCCAAACAAAATCAATGTAAAACAATTTTTCTGTTGAGCAGGACGGATGTCTACAGAATGAAGTTTAAAAATAATGTTGATTCACACAATATTCATTCTTTTAATTATGTATAATAGTTTTTAATCAGATGTTATCAGTCATAATTAAAAATAATATGCAACATTATTTTACATTAGAGAGATAAAGATCATTGGTGTTCGTGACATTTGTTCATTGAATTGTGTTTTACGAATATTGCTGTTGATATTTTTGTATGTATGAATTACGTCTTCGAATGGAAAAAGATTTTTTATCAATATCAGTTTAGCGCATAGCAGTAAAATTTGAATCTTTAAAAACACTTCATACCAATGCATGTATATTATGTTTATGCCAAGCTACCATATTTTTGTTTCATTTCATATACTCACATATTTACGTCAATATCCTGTTGTCACATACATCATAGAAGAGACCTGTTTAAAAACGACCCATTTTAAAGTTTAAACATAGATGCAACATAAAACAAAGACAAATGATAAAATTTTGATATGGAAAAGCCACAAGCTCTCTTGCGAAGGTAGTATAGAATACTACCATGGGGAGTCATAAATAATGCACACTTCTTCCCTTACTTACTTCCTGTGCTCCTTACCAAACTAAACTTGAGCTTTTAAAATGTCGCCATGGGACGAGATGCGGTTTCTTAGCAATTTTCATTCCTCTATTCGCATCCTTTCAAAACGCAAGCCGTATACATAAATTTACTTCTGGCTGTCACTGTTTTACTTCTCAGATAAGGTATTTCTCGATTTGTTTCGCAGAGTAAAACGGAAAATATCCGAAATAAATTGTTACTGGTGGAATAATTATCGCAGCTATTTTTCAAATGTTGGTGCGAAAATTCTTGATGAAATTCTTTGTCTAATGGTATTCTTATGCGAGAAACTTGAACGCCTTTTCAAAGTAATATTTCAACAGTTCCAGCTTAGCGTTTTTCATCTCAAGAGAAAGACCTCGAAATTTTAAATTGAATATTATTTATTCCGCTTCATTTTGCACAAATATGGTATTGAACAAATTATGATATAATCAAGAATCATCTGGCATCCCACCCAAGTGGAGAGAGTTATATAACAACCTTACACTTAGTTGCAGGTTGGCGGGTTCAACTCTTGGAATAGAAACTTGTTTATTATTTTGAATAATTAATCAAACCATGAACTTCTTTTAAAACGCATGCGTGTCTGTGATAATAAGTCTTAATTTCCCTCTTGATTATTACACCATCCAAAAAACAGGACATAAAGAGGTATACCAGTTTTGAAAATGCATACATAACAGCATTTTTTTATTAAAAATATATTCAAAATCAAATCTGCTTAGATTAAAAGATTGCGGTCGAGAAGGTTTCTGAATTAATGAGCTTTTGGGTGATATATTATTATTTTATGAGTTCGTACATAATTTATAAAAAAACAACCGTTTATGGTTGATATATATATTATTTTTAATAACAGTATTTTTTATGAAGTATTAAAATACCTATATTGATTTACTCTTCCAGTATTTCAATCCCGATGGACCGTTTTATCTTTATTTATTAAAACCGCTCAATAGAATTATCAAATCCAACAAAAAAAAATGGATTGATTATTACAAATTAAATTAAAAATAATACATAGATTTCATATCAAATAACATTGCGTCTATTATTTTAATAAGTATATATCTATTTCAAAACATGTTTATTTTTTTTAAGTGCATAGGTTCCAATACCTTACAAGTTCTTTGAAATTCACTTTAGCTACGAACTGAGTACCGCGCTTAAAAGAACCCAGTTATTCGCAATTGTGTGCTATTCGCTAAGTAATACAATGAACCACAAATATGCATATCGAATGACGGTTCAAATATTTCCCAGAATAAATAATTTATTAATCCCAGAGGCTTCAGCCATTAAATATCATGCAGCGAGTGTATTTTAGCGAAACTTTCCCGCCATTAAATTTCAATGTGAACAAACCGCAAATATGGGGCAATAAATGATATGTGAGTCCCACCACACGCTATTGTTATTAAACGCCAAATATTCCATAAACAAGTCCAAACAATGTATTTGGATATGAAATTTTAGAGGCGATAACTGAATTTGAATACGCACTATCTATACCTTTATAGACGAAATGACCTGACACTACTTCACTTATCACAAATAATGTGGTTTTCAAAAGAGATACGGTGCGATAGCAATGTCAATATAAATTAGGAATCCTGTTGGCTTTGATAAATTCATACACAAGGATACCTGAGAATACTAATATTCAACGAACTAAATGTAAGTAACTATCAATATATTTTATACTACAAATATACCAAGCGGCTAGAGCTTGTCAGTTTTTAAAAACCCGGTTTCCAATTCGCAAATTCGAAAGCTTGTTTTTTCAACTTGATAACTCGGTTTCAAATATCAGAATCCATTTTCCGTTTTTTACTATTATTCAAATTAAAAAAGTTAGTATTTTGACTTGAAACTGCTTTGGTTATAATTGAAACGAGATAAAATATGTAGTGAAATAGTGAAATCAATTATTGCGTTAAAAATATTATATTTTGGTTCATTTTTGCATTTTGACACGGATACATTTATATACTACAGGGTGGGGTGTAGGGTATCCAATCCCGAAGCCTTTTTCGAATCCCGGAATTTCGGGATTGATTCATTTTGAATCCCGGGAATCTCATAGAAACTCGTTTTTTTTTTTTTTTAGCTCACCGATGAATTTGAAATCTTCAATTTGCCAATTTCGTGTAAATTTCGAGAATTTGCTCAAAATTTCTCAATCCCAAAATCCCGGGATCGCGGCCATCTCAATCCCGGAATTTCGGGATCAGAAAATTGAACGGGATCCCGGGATTGGATGCCCTAGTGGGGTGTAATTAATTCACCGGCAAATAAATAAAAGAAAAACCAAATATTTTTTGTTTTTTTTATTAACTTATCATTATATTGTTTATAATAAACGATTATGTTTTTTTAAATATCTTAAAAGTAAAGTAAGCTCACTTATTGCAATAGTGTTATCTCCGTAAAATAAAAATATGCAGTCCACCAAAACACCAAACAAATAAGACGTGATTGTACTTAAGAGTCCAAGAAAAAGGTTTTACTAGTTTCTCACTTCACCTATAGAGAAGAACAGTAAGAACAGTACATGGACATTTAAAAAAACGTTTTTTGTGTAGTTGGAAAGATTCTTTTTCCTTCTGCATATGTATATCTGTCTAAAAGAGAAATGTTTTATTTTTATTTGAGACACAACACTTAACTCGTCTTAAAATAGAGCACAACATTACATAGCATCTCAGCAGAAGACTTAAGGATGTCCCAGTACAGCTTACAGGCGACGATATATTGTAAAATGCCGTTAATTAACAAATGCTTGTTTAAAATATTATTTAAAGTTAATCTAGGAAACACAGTTTGTTATATTCATATTTCTTCAAATTAACAAGACTTTTCCAATATTTTATTAACATAAATAACAAAATAAACACCTGCTTTGCACTCTGATGACTGCTTTACCATTTATGACGCTAAAGTTTATATGCCATCATAATCAGTAAATTCTTTGAGACTCATCTGTGAATCTTATATATATACGAATATCAATGACATCTTTGCTTGTCCCCGGAGGAAAATATATCGAGTTAGGATTATTTGACATTAATACTTCGTCGCTTGATTAAATTTTAAGATATTCCAGGTCAAGGATCGAAGTATGATAACTTAAATTTCCATTTTAGGTCCCTATCAAACTTTCAAATGGAGTTATTATTATCTTCTAGGTACTTAGCCAAACCTTAAACTTGCTCAAAAAGTTTGCGGCCTTCGGATCGTTTTCAATGAGAAAGTGCTTGAAAATAGCGTCTCAATTATTCCAAGATAATAATATAATTTTCGTAGACAAAACAGACAACAAAACTTGTTAACATTATAACTCTGAATAGAATCTTCAAATTTCTTGTTCGAGAAATAAATATTACTTATTCACAGTGTGAATTTATTTGAAGTCAATCATCGATAACTACATTTCCATGTACACTCATAAAAATAAATAATTGACTAGCTTGCGTTTCTTAAAATTTGGAGGTACTTTTTATAGATACCAAATTAATATTTCTTTAAAAAAACTTTTTTTCTAACCATCCCCGCTTCCAATGTGGAACACAGTCTAAAAAGAAGTGTTACTCGGTTTCTTAATCTCTTTGAAAACGTTAGATCATTCATTGTAATGACACTTAAACGACTCACTGTTAATAAGGTAGAAAATATCAAAGTATAGACTTCCGCAAGGATTTTGTTAAATATGTTGTTGATAACTATTCGAGCCATAAAATCTGTCTGTTAATTTAACAATCTGTTACATATTATGATTTTTATTTAAAGCATCACTTACAAATTGTTTTAGTTACTTACCGTTTCTAGTTGTGTAAAGAAAAGTGAAACTTTTGGCTTATAAAGATTTAGCAGTAAATTTATTGTTATCACTTCGCACGATTCTGATTCTAGGTAATATGCCTAACCTAGAAGAGTTCAAGTACTTTAACAGACATTTGTGAAAGTAAGATTGTCTGAGGATGCCTCTGAAAGAGGCGAAACACGTTTCACAGTTTATAGCACAATACGTGGAATAATCTAAGTTATTTTTATGTTTTATATTAAAATGAACTTCCACAAAGTTACAGCCGAATCCATCGAAAGTAGTAAATTTGTGATTTTACAGAGCAGCAGAGAGCTATTGTAAATGTAATCTATGCGAACTCAAAAGATATTTCACCACAATATAATACTTTAATTAAAATATATATCATTTATAATAGTGAGCAATTTTCTTAATATTTTTTTTAACTTTCAACACGCACGAAAAGAATTTTTTAAAGTTTGACTCTGTCATCGCCAATATTAAATAAAAGTATGCTATCTTACCACATCTTGTAAATAGTTTCATAAATTGTATCAAGTATTGCCGTTCAATAATGATCTTCTTTGTTTAACTATTTGAACAATTAAATTTTATTTGAAGTACTATAAAAAGATCGCAGAAAACAAATGATTTTTTTTAATGCGATGTTATATTATAAAATGTAGAACAACGAAAAAAAATGTGTATTTGACTATTCTCAATGTTGTTCTTCAAATATTATGAATTTATAGTTTTATACAAAGAACGCTTAAATAAATATAACAAACTTATTTTGAGTTCTTTAAAAATGAACAAATAATTATAAAGTATGAATAAAAATTTCTCCCAATATGGTTTTGCCGTTTATTTACGATGTGTTTTTAACGTTATAAAAATGAAAAACACTTTTTTTTTGTTTTTTGTCAGAATACGTATTTTTAACGAGTGTTTTCTTCTGCTTAATAATAAATTTGTTATATCACGTCAATCAAGCAACATACAAATCGTTCTAGACAGACATTCACTAGACGATATTGTTTTTTTTTAACAAGATATGAAGTAATACATTTTTTTATCCATGTCCGCTACCAATTTGGAAAGTGTGACCTCATAACGGAGGTGTATACATATATAAGTTTTTCTGTGAAAACTGCTTATTACTCAGTTTTTTTCTGAAAAATTACATGATTTTTAGACAAAACAGGCATCGGACAGGGCTAGTGCTTTGCTAATCACTCTTGCTACACCCCGATACTTAACCTGATCTGTGCCGTGCGGTTTTAATATGGCCGTGCATAGAGGGCCGTGATTTTCTTTTAAAAAAAAACCTAATAAGTATGTACTTTTTGGACATATAATAATAGTAAATTACAAACACTTACCGTATAAATACACGATGGGTCATTTCCGCCATCATTTATCTAAAAATGTTTCAAAAACGAAAAATACCGCCATATTCGCTTAGCCCTGCTAGCAACACATTTGAACACAACAAAAAAGTTTTTTTTAAAAAATCGATGTATTATAGATTAAAAAACAATATCTTTAAAGTTTAAGTATCATACTATGATTGCAAGAGATGTCACTATATGCATAATATTTTTAAATTATTAAATACGTTTCTTGTGGCTTTTAAACCGCGTCTCAAATACTGCGCACATTTAGTATGGCCGGCCCTACGAGCACGACATTGTATGGCGTGTTAACACGTCCGTGGCAGAGAACCGGTTAAGAGAGGTACTGGTGTCTTGTTAATCAAGTATAAAGTAGAGCGTATTAATTCGCTCATTTTGTATGGACGGCTCCTTAAACACGGAATTGTAGAGCGAAAAAACTCGCTTGCGGCAGAGATCCGGTTAAGCATTGGAATAGTGGGAGGGAGAATTTTTAGTCATCACAAATATCCATGCTTTTAGTAAAGGAAATCGGTAGATTGAAAAAATGCTGTTCGTACTGGGATTCGAACACGTGAAGTCTAGTATGAAAACCAACAACGTTGAAACTGTAAAAAAGCATACACTAAGAAATAATGTAAATTTAATAGGTAAATGAAAAAAAAACATTTCGAGCTTACCAGCATTTACATCATGGTCATTTTTATTAAGCTGATTATACGAAAAATATTTGCGATAAAGAAACGTAAAAGTGTCCAATGACTGTCATTTTATACTATATTGTTAATTTAAAAGCTTACCCACAACATTTAATCGAATTACATAGCTTATATTACAGATCCTCAAAATGTTAACTCATAAGCTTTCATCGCGTGACTGTAAGGGAAACCTTATCACTCTTGGACTTACAGAGACTACATAATATCGTTGACCAGTTGCAGTGGGAAGGAATCAATTCATTTAACATGTTTACAAATCACAAACAAGTTTTATCCCTACATAGATTTTATTTATATGAAGTAACCATTTACTTGTTTTCGCGGTGGATATGAATTCAACCAATGATAAGCGTTTACAGAATGTATTCATTACAGTCGATAGTTCACATTGGCGTTCAAACATATAAGTTCTGCTAACTATCAATTCGGGTAAAAAAAAACCTTTTTATTCATTTAAACTAAACACTTTTTGAAGTAATTCTTCCAAGTTGTTCTGTTATTAATTCAGGAAATGAGTTTATAAAATTTTGAAATTCTCACATACTGAGGAATATGGGAACGAGAAAACAGAATGAGTACATATTTAAAGGTTTTTTGTGACTTTTTTTCTTTCGTATTTAGGACGTTAGAAGCAATCGATCCGAAATTTTGGGAGCTGGTAAATTGCTCGAATGCAATTGCTCGAATGCAAATTGCTCGAATTCAATTCCTCGAAGGGAAATTGCTCGAATAACAAGTTCCTCGAATAACCAACTCCTCGAACGTCAAATGCTCGAATTACAAATTGCTCGAAATTTTTTATAAAAGTTTTATAAAAGCTTAAACATTAGTTACTCATTCTTTTAAAAAATATTTATGCAAGACGGGAAATAAATCAAAAAAAAAAAAAAAGTTAACAAAAAGACAGTGACGTGACCTCCTTTTTTCAACAATATTATTTAACGCATAATGCCACACGAGAGTTCGCTTGGATAAATTTCTCATTTAATTAATATTAAAATCAAAAAGTCAAATTTGATAAATGAATATAAAATAAAAAAGCACCTTGATTTAAATTCCACAACATTCAAAAGAACAATATAAAACAATATTTATGTCGTTTTATTTGGAATTGGTAAACGTTTTGTAATAATTAAATTCAAATAAATATCAGAACATGCAATGATGACAGTGACATCAAAATAATTAGGTTGTCATTCATATATGAAAAAATATTTCATTCTCCGATTGTTATAAATACAAATTTTTGATACAAACCGATCACAAAAAATAAAATAAACAATTTATAATAAGAGTTGAAATATAATGCTTTCTGATTTTGGGAAAAAGTTTCTGATGAGTTTTTAAATATTATCATTTTTTGGGTGAGCGGCAAGTAGTAACAAACCAAAATTATTTAAGAACTGTATTATATTATATAGTAATTATCTCTACGATAACTCGTTTCTTTCTACTGTTTGAAGTAAGTAAACAATTTTGAATAATTACAATTTTGCCGATAAATTAATTTAATAAGAAAAAACAAAATATTCCTTTTTACTTAATTCCACAAAAATTGGAAGAATTTACAAATTACTTTTCAGTGACAATTGTCTATTTCACCTTTTCTTTTCAATTTGTTTTGGTACAAATAGCACTGTTAAATTGTATTTCTTATCATTTGACAATGCTCGTCATGGACGAAACAGGTACTGATCTTGATAAATAAAATTGTAAATTAAGTACAAATGAATATTGTGTTTTTTCTTAATATAATGCCATTCCACTAAGTATTGACAGTGAACACCTAAAAGTGGCCGTTAAAGTAACATAAAATTCTATCGTTTTTTCTACCCATAGTTATCTTCAAAAATAGCACACGAGAGTGGTACATTATATATTTAATACTATTTATATCGTAAATCAGTATTTTCATATTATTTCATCAATTGATAAGAACTAAAACTAAGCTGAGCAAAATCGACTCTGATCTGCCTTTTAATAATATTTTACAAGTTTAAAAAAACGAATAATGACACTACAATGTTACGAGAAGTTAATAAATTCTTCCAGATACGCCACGATAAAAGAACACTAGACTTTTTAAGTTTTGTTATTAGTTTCATCTCAAACAAATCACCCAGTTGTGACGTTGTATAACACACTTCGCTGAGAGAATGAATATTTGTGTTTAAAGTTTATGTACCGTAAAATAGTACACATTTTAAAGGTTGGAAGGAAAACCTACAGCGTGTCTCAAAAGACTGTATTTATCTTTGTGCTATATGTAAGCGCATCAAATTTTTTAAGCCATCTAAAATATGATTTATGACGTAATTTAAGTTAATTAATAAGAGTAAATAAGACATTTATTTTATAGTTTATAGTTTTAAAATACATCAATGTGTTTTTAGAAGATTCAATACCTAGTTATATTTACATACTTTGCTGAAGTTTGAAAAAAAAATGTGGATTATATGCAAGCCAACAAACACATAGAGTTTTTTATAACTTATTTCAGGCTTTTTTGAGTCAACCATCAACATATTTACGTTTAAACTGATATGAAGATATGAATCCCATTATTTTTGAAACGTTCCGTATCCGTTGTGCAAGTGTGCTTGAGAACGATATATTCTAGAAGACCGCATATTTATAATGCTTTTTAATGGGAAATTGTTTGAGACGGAATATTTTGCAAGTTTATGATATGTCATCACCATTTACGGTTTGGATTAAATCAGCTACTCGTAACTCGCTCAAACTCGATTAACTATAAGTTATAAAGAATATGACTACGCATAAACAGTTAACGAGATGCGAAGAATTTAATAAGTATTTTGAGAATTAACCTTTAGAATTAGCAACAATTTACAAAATTACCTCTTCGTATATTCTGAAGAGGTTAATTTGATTTTATCAAAGAAAATCTTACAAAAATAAAAAAAAACCTTCATTATATCTCATTTAAAAATATATCAATCGATTATAAAAATCAAAAATCCAAAAAAAGCTACCGATTAATTTTGATATTTATTTAATATATATAATTCATATGTACCTCCATCACACTACATCAAAAATATATATAACCAGAGCAGTGGAGTCGAAGTCGGAGTCGGACTGTTTTAATTGGAGTCGTACTGGAAAAAACAAATATCTTCAAGTCCTTTTTATAAAAATGGTGTAGTCAGATCCCTACTGTCAAAAGTGACGCCACTGCAAGCTACTAAGCCTAAAAATATAATTTAATTCGTGTATTAAAGCTAAGGTTGGGGTCGAATTATCTCTTTACGACTTACACTTTATACCTCACACACAACATGTGATTAAGCGTGAAAGAAAAAGAATCACAACACATTATATCGGTTATTACAGCCTCAAGTAATTAATCTGCATCCAGAACAAGCTCGTCAGTAAAACTAAATATTAAAGCTTTATGCTTTGTCGTCATTCTACGTTTCAGTAAACAAGCCATGTATAATCACTATTGACAATCAAAATTCTATGTTGTAATTTTATTCTGACCTATGGTATTCGAATCGCATCATTTAATGACTTAAATGGCCAGACGACGTTTTCAGGCATGTAATAAATTTTTCTTAATAATTAATTTTATTTTTCATAATCTCACGTAACAGTTTAAGTCTTGAAATTTGCATTCTCTGCTGTATTTTAAGCAACACAATAATAAATTGACAAATTATCAAATTCTCCTAATCCATCAATATCCATAACACGTAGTCCATTCGGAGTCATGCGCCTTACGTTTGTTGGAACAATATAGAACTATGAATATTTGTGTTGAGAAAAGAAATTTCGTCATGCCAGCTTTATTTTCTATTCATTTATTTGATTTAATCAAAATAATTATTTAAATATAAGCAGCAATTTAAAAAAAAAAATAAGCTTTGAATATACATACATACAACTAGTTGCGCTCAATAGCAGCAGTCAGTTTGTTAACATGTTTCTTTAAAAAAGTACTGTTTCCGTAAAACTTTAAAATACACAAAAGCCTTCGTGGCTATGTGTGGACATAAAATGGGACAGTTAACTCCATGAAACATAATATATCATCACCCTTCATAGACAAGCACAGTTGCCCAAAACTTTATAGTTTACTACAAACTAAATACTAAATTTAAATGAAGCAACGGGGGTAGAATAAAGCTTTGACAGTACAAGGTCAAAAATCAGTGCGGCTGCTAATTTAATTATGAAGTTGTTGACACGAAATATAAATTGTTAAGGAAGCATGTACGAGGGTGGATATTATAGTTTATAATGAAAGGGTAAGTACCGCTGAGGCTTCTGAAATGGCATAAATAATAATTTGACTTTTCGATGTTTTGTTATTATTTTATTTACTTATCTAGAGACTGACACAACGTCAGTGTGGCGGTCTGACGATGTGTATGTAGTTACAATATTTTAGACAAGATTGTTTTTAGCTATGTCCGCACCAAATTTGGAACATATAATCTCGTAACAGAGGGATCTCAACAGAATTATTTGTTATTCAGCTGTTCAGCCTCTCTTTTTCTTAGAAGAAAGTAGAGCAATACTAGTGGTAAGCTAATTGCTCTCGATATAGTCTTTTATTTTAGGATAGGAAGAGTGGAAAGAATTTCTTAGAAATCACAAACATCCATGCCTTCGGACACAAAGAAATAAATCGATTGAAAAAAAGTAGTTGTCATCAGATCCGTCATGGAAGTCAATGAATGACGTTGACAACTGCACCGTGAACCGGACGAGAATATATAATCAGTTGGTTATGTTCGCGATAAGCGAACTGATTCTGATATTTGACAAATATTGTGGAGTTATCAAAAAAAGTGTTTTATTTTTTGATATAATGCATTACCACCAATAATTGGCGGTTAACACATTAAAAGTGGTATTTTGTTAATTAGAAATAATCTAGCTTAAAAATTAAGTGGAATGTTTATATAAATATCATTTAAAAATTTTGAAAAGGTATGCGTATGCATTATTTTTGTATGATCTCAAACATGTATCTTTTTCTAACGGGCGGAAATATATGTTGGTTTATTTTATTATTGTATTAAATGTATCATTAATAGTAAAGCTTTTAGTGAATTAGAAAGTTACATATGTTTAGATTTATCACTTAGAAGCAAACATAAATACTTCTTGACATAGGAATGATAAAACTCGTTATTTAATACGCAAATAATTTGGATTAAAAAAGCCATTCCAGCTTCTCTTAGTTTTTTTCGATGTTATTTTGGTCCTGGAACGTATGCAATCAAGCTTTTTACTTCTGTAGACATTTGAAACATCCGTCTTAAATGCAGTGTTTAAATAGGTCAACAAATATTCAAAATTTAACAATTCCGTTAAAAACAACCTATTAATATTTAACATATAATTGTATAAACTTACCATCAATATTTTAGGAAAGTTTATTGCACAGTTAAAATAAGTCGCAAAGTATATTAAATTTATAATTCAGATGCAAAAAAATCGTGCACATATGTTATTGTGAATTACTTAATGAATGTTTATAAACTTGGATGAAATTTCACTTACATATATTTTAATATTTATGATATTCTAACATTTTTATATAAGTCATCTGAACCTTTTTTACAAATAAAAGTTTCGGGTCGCAATGAAAAATAAAATTTGAATTTAGTTTCGTGAATACGATTCATGTAAAAATGTACTATATAATATAATACATAAAGTATTATATTATATAGTACATTTTGAGATGAAACATTGGAGGAGTGCAAAAAAAATCAAACCGGCCGCGGGTTGTGAACTTTTTTTTCAAATGAACGATTGAAAACTGTTTCAGAAATTACCTTTTGCGTTGTAGATTGATTTGTCGATTTTCTGTTCTAAGATATGGATGTTTGTGATATCTAAAAATTCCCGCCCACCTTCCAATCAAAAAATAAAGGTGTGTAGCGAGACTGATTAGTCAACAACTAGTTCTGTCCTAATCATATCCTTTCTATTTCCACTCTTTTCAAAAAAGTATACCTGTTGAAATACCTCCATTAAGAGGCCATAAGCTCCACATTAAAAGCTGACATGTATTTAAAAAAAATATAACAATATTTTCCTACAAAAAAATATATTAGATACCGACGAATAAATTTAAAGTTAGCAAAAAATAACCATCATTAAAAAGAGAAATATGGAAAACAGTTTTAATTAATGTGTTTATTAACACAATGCTCCTAAATAAACTGTCCCTATAAAGTATTTTTATAATGACCGAGAATTAAAAAAAACATTCAAAAGCATTAAAGCATAACGAGTAGCTTTTATAAAAATTCATTAGAGACTTTGTCATCAAAGTAATTGACCACATTTTTATTATGAACTAATTTCGCTGTGTACGACTAAGCACAAAAAGCTTCAAAAAGCTCTCGGCTGAAGCGCACTGAAATATACCATTATATTTTGCAGCACAATTTCACTTCATAATACAATGCATTCTTTCTTTGAAGTCGCATTATTACCTTTTACTTCTTCCTGTTATTAAAACAGATATTTTTTCATTTTAAGTCTGCTCAAAAGCTTTCGTGTACTTTTTCTTTGACGGCGGAAAATGCGGCGCTTGTATGGATTCTTGTATCTTTTACTAGAAATACTTAATTTCAAAATTTACTGTGACCCTGTGTATTTTTCCAATGCAATTCCTATACAACGCTTACATAATATATGCTTATTTTTTAACTACTTGTATCACTTATGTTATGTAAATAGTTTGGTGTAAACTTTTGCGTACAGTCAAACCCAAAGACAACGAAGTAATGCGGGCAAAAGGGTTTAGTTTGTAGTAACTCGGGTTTGAAGGCGAACGAAATTCATGCTCAAATAATTATAGGTAAAAAATGAAAGTTTTCAATGTAAAAAAAAATACTAAAAACCTTAATATGTATATAAATTTTTTAAATCCATGTCCGCTCCCAATCGGAGCATATATCACTCTAATGGAGGTATCTCTACAGTTTTTTTTTACGAGAACTGCTTGTTGCTCCGACAATTAACCGCCACATTATTAAAAAAAGAGTAAGGATAAAAGGATAAGACTAGGACAGGACTAGTGGTTAGCTAATCGCTTTCGTATAGAATGAGTGGAAGGGAATTAAAGATCTTGCCTTCGGGTAGAAATTCATAAATCGATTGAAAAATCTATCTTTTAAAACTGTGCGTATTGGGATTGGAACCTGTGACCTCCATGTTCCAATTCAACAACGTTGACACTCGACCACGCAGCTCAAAAACAAATAATTAAGAGAATTAGTTACATTTATTCTGTTCTTTTTGAAAATAGCCGAAAGTGTGTTTATCCAAAATGCGTTTTGTTTGTCGATATTTATAATTTTTTAAGATCTTAGGACTAGACGTTAAAAGTTTTTTCATATATTTATCTGTCAAAAACTAAAAAAACGTTTGCATTCAAACGATACATACGTCGTATAATACAAAAGTTGAGTATCTATTATAGAGTTATCGTGCAAAGAGCACCTTGATTGTACAATCGCTTTCCACTCAAACGCCTACGATTAAATACGGCAAAATGGCCATAAACTAGGAAATTACAGTTCAAAAAATATGTAAACTTATGCACTGCAAAAAATATGATAATATGTATTTTATTCAACACGTTATGATAGTGTATAAATAAATTAATATTTCTTATAACCCATTGTAACATTTTTATACAGAAAAATAATTTAATTTAACAGAAATGTATGTGATTCTTTCAAAAGAGCATGAGAGCTCATTTGAACATAATATTACAGTTGCATTTTTACTGCGGTTCTCAATACAAACATCAGAAAAAAATATTTTTAACAACTCTTTTCTTATACCATAAGAATTGTTCATCTGTGAACTTGAACTGTGAACTTAACGCTTAGCTTATGTCCTACTAATTCAAGTAAAATCAAGTTTTTGTCTGGCGTATTGTTTTGTAGATACATACCTATATATTTATCTTTTGATCATTAGATTCAAACCAAACTATAACAAAAAAAAGAAACAATTTTGTAAAATATACAATTGAAAAATATAGCAGAAATTTAATCCAGACGAAAATAGTAGTATATAATTTTATTATATTATGGCTACAGAATACTTTAAAACATCAAATAACTAACCTATTCCGACGCGTTTCACACCACCTTTGATTAGAATATATGATTTCCTACTAAATTGTTGCAATATTTGTTTTAGTTTAAACTTGAAAGTTATATTTTTGATGGACTTTAAGATGGAAACGATTAAGAAGACCGTTTGAAATATTTTTAACAAATCAATGAAAGAAAGCTGAACCTAGCAAATTACTAGATAATTACGTGTCCTAATTAATTGATATACTTATATTCTTTCTTTCTCCAAAGTAGTGAGTCTGAGCGATCAAATGACATGCAGTTGTCCACTTGTTGGTAGGACTTTGTTGAAATAAAATCCTATTTACACTAGATAAATGATAAAAAATGAAAAGCTCTCGTCTCAGCGGCTGTGAAAGCTTTGAATTAAGTGTATGCACGCAAGTTTTACGACTATTATGGGATGCAGTTTTACACTCTATGTTGCACTTTGCTCGTTATCTTAACTTTTGTATTCATTCTCAGTCTGGGAATTGGAATTTTATTTTACAGCAGCCGAATGAGCGCCGCTTCACCGTTACTCGTTTTGCATAAACAAAATTATTATCTTCCAAGCTGTTATTCTCACTTAGGAAAACTGCTTTGTTCCGAACTTAAAGCTTCGTTAAATTGAAACTTTATTTCGGCAGGAGGATTAATATGTTTTTAGCTTCACAGAGTTAGTTATAAGGAACAAGTGAGAAGTAGTTCTTATCAGACTATAAGCATCGCATTTAGGATATTTGGAACATATTTAATGTCGTAATTATAATTATTGTCAAATTTAGCCAGAGCTCGTAGCTGAAGGTCTACTTACATATCGTCAATTCTGTGATGGAGTGGTAAACTTGCTGGCATCCATTACGGATCTCACGGCTTCAACTCCTAGTACAAACAGCATTTTTTTCAAGTGATTTATCGATTTTTATTCGAAGGCATGGGTGATCAATCTAAAAATAAGGAGAAAAGACTAGCTTACCATTAGTCCTATCCTTACCTTCCATACATTATATCCCAAATCTTTAAGAAAAACAAGAGGCGTTGATAAACTGAGTAAGAAGCAGTTATCGTAATAAAATGTATACTGAAAAACCACCATAAGGATGCCATATGTTCCACATCGGTTCCTATGGCGCAGTGGTTAGCGTTGTTGGCTTCCGTACCAGACCTCACGGGCTCGGGTCTAAGTACTAGCAGCATTTCTTCGATCGATTTCAGTTCGTAGGCATGAGTGTTTGTGATGTCTAAAAAATCATCCCACCCTTCCGATCCTTCTACAACTGGGCGTAGCGAGAGCGATTAGTTAATCACTGGTCTTGCCCTGGCCTTATCCTTCTATCTCTACTACTCTCTTTGGAAATGAAAAGTTGAACGACTGAGTAACAAACATATTCTCCACATTGGGAGCCGACATGGATTAAACAAAAAAAAATGTACCACATCGTGAGCGGACATAGTAAATAATAAATGACTTAAAACAATATAATCACACATGCTTTACGTTAAGATTTAATAAATTTATTCATTAAACAATTGTAAAAAAATCAAAACGAGGTGATTCAAATCCTTCTTATCAATTACAAAAATTACAGGAGCTTTTCTCATAGTACAGAAAAGACAAATTAAATTAATCTTCTTCCTTAAAAAGATGCAATCGTTTGGTCTTTACGTACTATTCATTAAACAAAACACGTATGTTAGTGCATGTACATCATTAAAAACCACGTCAAGCATTTGGGTCACAGTGATAAGTAAAATTTTCATCATACTCTTATATTTTCAATTTTATTTTCCTCTTATGCGTTTCTGTAAGCGTCGTGGTTGAATATTGTAAATATTTATAGGGGCGTAGATTTAAACATCCCCTTTCTTCGGCGAACCGTACCGTGGCACCAGGCACCTAGCTCCCGGCATTAACAGTCCATGAATTAATTTCCATAAAATTTGGCTATGAGTCACAAAATTATATCAATGTCTTTGGCAAATAACGCACTGTCTTACTCACAAATTTAAATATCTACTACAACTGAGAAACATATATAAATTATTTGATGAATTATATTATGACTACAACCTAGTACGAGGCAATTTATATTGAAATTATCAGCGTATAAAACAAACAGTGCCCTCCTAAATATTTGAAGGTTTATAGCTGGTTTTTGGTATATTTAAACGAAAATAAATAGTTGACTAGTGTAACAGAAGTGTTTCTACAAGAAATTTTTGTTACTAAGTAGCTCAAGCTTTCTTTTTTTAAATGCATTAGAAATTGAAGAACAGGACTTTTTGGGATTGGAAGTGGGAAAGAGTTTTAGACATCACAAACATCTATGTCTTCGAACAGAAATCGATTGAAAAAATGCTGTGCGTACTGGGATTTGAACTCGTGAGATCTGTCACAGTAGCCATCGGCGTTGACGGCCGCGCTATGAACCCGATTTTTTTTCTTGATAGTATAGTGTCAACTGTCCTTTGTTATTCTTAATCCTGAAAACAGATCATGGAGATAGCAGTAAGTTAACTCTTAGTCCTGAGAAATCTTATCCATATACGTTTTCTTTCTCACTTAAAAGAAGCGTTTATTGACTTAAAAACAGCCATTTTGAAATAACTTA
The DNA here is from genome assembly GCA_030503985.1 of Himalopsyche tibetana. NCBI lineage: Eukaryota > Metazoa > Arthropoda > Insecta > Trichoptera > Rhyacophilidae > Himalopsyche > Himalopsyche tibetana. The sequence continues at coordinate 19,639,061 of JAPJYX010000009.1, read as the reverse complement.
AAAAATAATAATTAACATACATGTCCGCTCCCAATGTGGAGCATATGGCCTCTTAGTGGAGGTGTCTCAAAATACTTTTCTACAAGAACTGTTTGTTAGTCAGTCACTCAACCTCTCATATTTCAAAGAGAGTAAGTAGTAGGACAGGACTAGTGGTTAACTAATCGCTCTAGCTACGGATTGGAAGGGTGGGAGAGAAGAACATTTTAGACATCACAAAAACCCATGCGAATCGATAAATCGACCCAAAAAATTCTGTTCATACTGGTACTCGAACCAGTGAGATCCGGCACGGTAGCCAACAACGCTAACCGATGCGCCATAGAACCCGACATAACTAATATTTTAATGCTCTATTGTCTGTTCATATTTTTCACACTTACCCACCCCCACGGTAGACAAAAGCGTAATTGACAATTTTATTATTAATCTTTGGCCTCTATGGTCAATGAGTAAATGCTTCGTTCATCTTATTTTATTCAAATCGCTTTTATAAATATGTAAATAAACTCACATATTCTATTTAATAACAAAGTTATAACATGATAATACAAGTATATTGTAGCTTAGTAGAAATTTATGTAAATTATAATATATTAATCATTTCAGAAAACACAATTAAAAATGCTTAGCGTATTCATTCATATTCTAATGCATCTACTGTTCGCTAAAAATATATAGAATTCAAACACTCAATTCAAAATTTTCTCTTCCAGAAGATAGTGTAAATTCCTTACGAATCCTTTTAATCTTACAGCATTTCGTGAAATCTGTAGGTTTATCCCTTTAATGTAGTCCATCGCTCTATACCAAGATACATATACTATCATGGTAGGTACATACAATCTGCGAAACAGGCAAATTAGTGAAGCTGAAGGTTCTCAACTTTTGGTTATTTATAAATACTGTTTTTTTATTGGTAGGCTCTACTTCTGGGGTAAAACGCAGCGTTGGCGACCGTAACTGCGCTGATTGGATAGAGTGTCACAGGCCTAACGAATGCTAAAGATCAACTATTGGCGTAAAGAGTCAAAGTACCAAGTTGAGTGGAATAGATAAATTTAGTAGAACAAGACTCATCTCAGAAAAAAGAAGAAGACAAAAACTCTCATACAAATAAACTATTACTATTCAAACAATGTCAAAAAAAAAAATATTTGATATTATTATATATATGTAAAAGTTGACTCCTGCCAAAAGGCAGGAGTCAATCCTTCCGAAACGCGATTTTATTTGTAGCAAAAGATAAGACGTGAACTGAAATTGACTTTATTTATTTATACAGTTTTTTATAATATCTTGACAGCAAATATTAAAATTAAGCCATTTGTTTTTCCCTATTCAATGTTTTAAAGAAGCACTTGTACTACTTCTACATTATTTATTTAAGATCAGCACCGGTTTTCTTCATGGCGAGTATTGTCACCTGAAAAAATATAATGAACAAAATTTGATAAGTCTAATAACAAGCTGTACGATTTTATAATGATATTTTTTTATAAAAAAATATTTATAATATTTAAATGATTGACACCTCTAACAATGAATACAACTCATTTAAAATGAATTATGTAAGAAAGTTACATATAGTTAGTTCAGAAGTAATTTTTAAGTAATCATAATAACAATAAATTAACAAATCGAAAAAAATACAATATATTTTAAAAAATTCGTTTCTTTCAGAGGTATCTTTAGGCAGTTTATCGTTAGGCTATTTACGAGCCAGTTAAACGTTGATTGTAATTATTCACTTATACAATTGAAAAAAGGAGATTAAGGTATATTCCTGGGCAATTTTACTGTAGATAACTTACTTACTGTAGACTCTGGTAAGGAACAGATAATTAATGTAACTTGCGTCAAATCATTTATTTTGGAGACACTTCATTAAAAATATCAAAGTTTTGACCAAATAACTTACAACCCCCTTTATAGAAACAATAATTATAGCAATCGCCAGATCCATGTAAATGTCCATAATAAACAGCTCTCAGGTCAATTAGGGATGAAAATTTTCCTCCAATTCGTAGAGAATTATATTTGTGAAACCCCATATCAATTCCCTCAAGCAAAAGAATAAAAATAAAAAATATCATATCATCAATGAATCAGTAAAAGCGGTTATGATCTTATATAAATAATGTGGAATATCACTTTTAAGGTGTTCACTGTCAATACTTGGTGGAATGGCATTATAATAAAAATAATAAAACATTTTTAGTACTTTTTCCACATAAAATTTATTAGATCAGGACCGGTTTCGCTCATCGCGAGCATTATCAACTGATATCGCGATGAGCGAAACCGGTCCTGATCTAATAAATTTTATGTGGAAAAAGTACTAAAAATGTTTTATTATTTTTATTTTAATGTGGAATATATTAAGTTTTTTTTTTTGTAATGACTTTCCAGCAAGAAGTGACAGTGGGGACACATTAAAAGTGACTATATTTTAGTAACAAAAGTACAATTTTGAATAGACAATATCAGAAAGCCATCTAGTAAAAATATATCGTTATAATGTTAACTTACAGAAGAAATATTACCTAAAATAAATAATACGACAACGTTTTTTTCGGTATCCAACATCAATTAGGTCACAGATTATTTTAACCCTGAGCTTATTACAACCCACAGTTTAAGATACTTGGCTACTTGTACAGAATGGTTGGCAGTCGCCCTACAAGAACCACTCTGATTGTGTATTTAAATGCAAATTTTTCCTCCCGACTAATATTCTTCACGGTTTATACTCTCTAGCAAAATATCCGGCACGGTTATGCCTTTAGACAGGGTAACGTATAAATAAAATAATTATTCTGCTAATTTCGCTAAGTCACTAAAGCTTTGTTAGTTTTGAAAGCGAACGCTGTGATAAAACAAATATTTACCATATTGCTAACATAAAAATATATTGCTTAGTAAAAGAAAATAAATTTTATATTAAACCCTGTGAAACCATTTCATTATATACGTATTTTGAAAGATACCCAGCATAAAATTTCTCCAGAAAGCGTGGTAAGCTAGCACTTATATCTCAAAATACAAAACAAACAACATTTTTTTCCCGTTCCTACTGTAGAGCATATTGCCTACTCATGTGTCACCTCTCAACACTAGTTTTTCTAAGACAACTGTGTATTACTCGGTTTCTCAAACTCGCTTTTTTAAAGAGAGTAAGTATAGGGTAAAATAAAAATAAGACTAATAATAGTTAGCTTATTACTGGCTAAACTCAGTTATTTTAGCAAGGCTGTGGATTCGGAGTCGTGAAAAACGAGCGACTCTTACTACTTTCTCTATAAATGCACTTTTTTAATTACGTAATAATGAATGTGTATATTGTATGAATATTAAACGTCTAGAATATAGAACGTTTTGTTTGACTCGTCGAATGGTAGACGTGGCAGTACAGTACAGGTCACACTGAGCTGCAATGTGATATGTGGTTGGAGCTTCTCCGTACTCGCAAAATAGAGACTGATTTAAGCCATAGCATAATCATGTACCAAAACTTAGAGTAGCCAGACAAACACAAGACCTTCTGAGAAACTGATTACCTGGAAGCAAGTGTAATATAATATATGATTACAATTTTTTAGTTGGATATTAAGACATATTTGCTTGTCAAATACGGAAATTTAACAAAGAAACAAAAACAACCCACACTATAAGTAGTAATCTTTCGACACTATGACAAAGATAAAATGTTATTGAACAAAAACTTTGAACAAGTTAAACATTCTCTCTGCGTTTTGTTTTCAAGATAAGATATGAAAAAAATCATAAAATATTTGATCACGCAACCAATGTCCAATCCTAATTTGGAGCATATGGCCTCCTAAGAGATGTATCTCAAAAGAAGTTTTTCTATGAGAATTTGTTATTACTCAGTCGCTCAATCTATCTTTTTCAAAGAGTGTCCTAAGACTTGGAAAGGACTATTGGTTAACGAATTTCTCTCGCTCCGCCAAGTTATTGACGGATCGGAAGAGTGGAAGAGAAATTAAGATATCACAACCAATGTCTTCTAACAGAAATCAATAAATCGATCGAAAAAATGCTATTCGTACTGGGAATCAAACCCGTGAGATCCAGCACGGAAGCCAACGACGCTAACCCGAGAAATGCACCAATTAAATTACCGTATAATTATTAATTAATAAATTTAAATTGAAGTAGAACAGAAATCAACTTTCGTAATATTTTTTTTCTCATCCCATAAAATATTTCACCTCTACCATGTTTTATTTATGAACAAACAAGAAGAGCTGCAGCTTTATTAATATTGTTTAACCCCTTGATGTAATATGCTGGTCGCCTTTGTTTTTATAGGCACACCCACCACACCCCCTATAAGCTACCACCCACTTCTCTCGTTGTCTCCCATTATTTTCCTTAACTTGTTTGTGCTTCATTTATTCAGTACATTTTTGGATTTACACTTTAAGACATATTACATTAGACAGTTAGTGGAAGCTGTTTTGTTACTCATGTATAATATATTTTTAGACTCAAAATATAGATATGAAAAAAACACACATTTCAGCAAAATAATGTTTTGCAAATGAATTTATTTTATTAACAGTTTATTCTTCTAGCACCCTTTTTTATTCACAATGATTCCTTTTCTATTCCCTTCTACATGATACACCAAAGTATGCGACGATATATCGGCGCTCTGAGGCACAAAGGGTAAAAATATAGGAAGATAGTACCCGATGTAATATGTAGTTTGTTATGTATAATAAAAAAAAACAAAATTGAAACTCGCAACTCGCCCTAGTTGCTAAACGCGCTATCATTATGTCGCAACTGCTCAAATTTCCGATGCAAAGTGTTTATATCAAAATTCTAAAAAAAGGCAATTGCTCGAATTTGAATATACCAATTCTGATTCGGAATCTGATACTTTTTGCCTTTTTATTCGCGCCTGCCTATCTTCAAAATAACAATGATCATTGTATCTAAAAGTTTCAACATATTTGCCACACTGATGAATAATAAAAAATACAGATAATATCTGTGTTGAGATTTAAGGAAAAGATTTTTTCTTCCGTAACAGTATTTTAATGATATTATTGAAATAAAATGATTTTGTTTTTATTATCTCTCGCGAAGAAGTGCTAAAACTATGTTCTCTAAGCAATTAATATCAAAATGGGACCCTTAAATATGACTATTGACAGTGAAAACCAATTGGAGCATGAGCAATTATTGGCTTACGTTTAAATACTTTTAAGGTGTCAACACTTCATGGAAAGGTATTGAAAAATAAAGCACCCTTTTGTAATAATCCCACATTTGTTTATTTGGATCAGGACCGTTTTTGCTCATCACGTGCATTTTTAAAGTCGTTTGAAATCGGTTGAAAATGCTCATGATGAGTAAAACCGGTCCAAGTCATAATAAATAACAGTGGAACTAGTAAAAAAGAGTGTTTCATTTTTTTAAAAGATTTTAATAACCATTCGTAGAAAAATAGTTTAACACAACCAAATTGGAGATAATCCTTAAATGTTTTTTTCTTTTTTTATAATTTTCATACAGTTTTAAGAATATAATATGACGTTAGAATCTAGGTGAATTAATTTATTTCAAACATTAAGTCACAACCTAAAGATAGCACATGCACCGCATATTATTTACTTTAAATGGTTAATGAAATAGTATTAAAATGTATGCCCTAATCAACTGAAACGTTTCCGATATTCTAGCTTACTTTAATAATTGATTAATTGATCTATAATATAAATGCTTGAAAAAAAAAAATACTGAGTTGATTTGACTGACACGAAAAATTATGCTTGTCTTTTTCTTTATAATGTTTGATAATGAATGCTTCACAAGACTTAAATTTAACTTATTTGTAATTCTTTGCGTGCCAGTGTGATTCCTTTTACAATCTTACAAGTCGTCAATAACGCTATCCTAAAATAATAAATACTAAAACGACATATTTCAAAAAGTTTTCTTGACAGGAATCTTTTTCCCCGGAGGCGGGCGAGCAGCTACCCGTAACAAGATGATGCTGGTTGACATCATGTAAGGAAACTCGAGTTAACAATATTAAAGACGCGTGCATTATAAATGACATGCCGCGCCACCATGTCAATTTATGTAACAATCTTTTCGTTCACAGTAACATATTAGCTTTATCTTTTTTTTTAATGTTTTTGTGGACTTTTTTTTTCAAATATTGGTCAAACAAAATTTAAGCTTCGATGAACGATTGCAGTATAAAGATAGCGAGTTTAATACAACTTATCTACAAAGTTAACCCAATTATGTTAATCCTGTAGCCATAAAGTCAACGCTGTCAGTTGCTGCTTTTATTGGCTTGTGAAATATCGGGTTTGAATCTTAGGAATGTAATGTATTCAAAATATTGATTTCAAACTGCTTGCTAGACGGACTTGATATAGATCAGGGCTTAACTATGTTGACAAACCTGAATAAGTGTTCCGCAAAAATTTGGAATTTTATAATACGCTGTAATACATTTAACCATCTTTTACTTACAATTAAAAATCAAGTAATAATAAATCTCTACTAATGTTTAAAACGTCAAATATTTGAGTACAATTAGGGTTTTTGAATCACTTAGATTCTTTTTTCTTAAGATTATTTTTATGTCACATGTTTTAAAAATAATGCACCAGTAAATAATAAGCGATTTAATAACATGTATATTTTTTTCAATATGTTTACTAGTATGAATTACCCGACCTAAAAATAAAGCTGTGTTCCGGTAACATTTCCAGATTTGCAAAGTGTTCCATTGCACAATAAGTTTGGGGAACCCTGATATAGAGCATATCTGACAGGAGTTTTTCTACAAATGATAGTTGGTCAGTCGTTTATTTTTTCATGTGCTGGCAAAGCATGCAACGAATTTCCATCGATAATTAATTGGTCATATTAGAGGTAAAGTGAGCCAAGTGGTATTTTAGGAAAAAAATGTTAAATGCGTTATAATATTCTACACGTCTTAAAGTATCGTAAAAGTGTAGGTATATCAGTTAATACACATTTTAATAGTGTAAATAAAAATATGTAATCCTCCAAAACACCAAGTAAAATCGTGATTGTACTTAAAAAAAGTCCAATAAAAAGTTTTACCATTTTACTAGTTGGCTCAGTAGATCTCCAAGAGAGAATACTCTAGAGAATCCAATTATTCAAACTAGTTAGGGCTTAAATTTCTTGAGTCCAATAATTCATAGAAGTCGTTAAATTTTACAGAATTTAAGAAAACACTACAATTACTATAATATGATTACCCTACAAGTTTATTTTTCACAGCAAAATTCTATTTTGTAAATTTGAAATCATTGTAACACCTGGGCCTACCCCTGAGGAACAAAGGGTAAGGTAATCGCCAAGCATTACTTTTAATGAACATTATTACTAGCTTTAGAGTTTTGCCAATCGCCATCAGTATACGCTGACTCAGTTGAAAAAGATTATGAATTTCAATGAGGATAAAAAAGATCGAGGTAGATTTTATTTCGTGTTTTCAAAATAATTCCAACAATTCTTAGTTATAAAACGTTGCATATTTTTTTATCCATGGCCACCCACAATGTAAAAATAAGTTTCTCAACTGGTCTCTTTTGCGTCTCATATTTTCCGTGGCCCAATACCTGTTTTTGAAACAAGAATAATAATTTGAATAAGTTTTTCGAGATTCGGGGGTACAATTATTCGGTATTGATGACTGGGAAAAAAGTAAGAAATTGAAAGATTCAAAAATAATTCTCTCGCGGATTTAAAAATATGTTGTCATTTTGTCATTGACCAATTTAAAAAAAACAGGAATTTCCGGAATCTCAAAAATGAAAAGAAGCGAGACCTTTTTTTTTAACTCTTGCCACAATTTCCAATTTAAAAAACCCATAAATTTGCGGATTTCCCGAAATGAAAAGGCACGAGACGCTTTTTTGTTTTAAACTCTTCCCGAATAGCCAACTTCGAAAACCCAGATATTTACAGATTCCTAAAATAAAAAGACACGAAATCTTTTTTTCTTTTTTAGATAAAAAAAATTATGTGCCCCCTTGGAACTTGCTATGGCTCCCAGTTGAGAATCCGTGACGATGAGTATGTTATTTCTGAGTTGATCGTATCTCATCAAAAGTTGGTCTACAAGCACTCAATGATATTCAGTATCTAATTAACTAATCGCCCTCACAACTATTTCTAGGATTTGCTATTTTTTATACAGAAAACAGTTTTTGCATTTTAAGATTAACAATTTGAGTATAAGTGGGTGTTAATACTCGACAATACCATTACTGCCTACGTAAATTAAATTAACCAGAAAGGGGAAAATTTACCAAATTTCATGCAAACCAATTAACTTATGAACTTTGTTACGATAGTGTGATGGGAAGCCATTAAACAACAAAATACCAAAAACATATGTCAACATGTAAACCCTGTTAACAAAGGAATGTAAAGTTACTCAATTTATACTACAAAGCCTCATTGGACTGCATGAAAAAAATAAGCGCTACGCGAAACAGTACAATATTACTTGTATTAAACGTTGAAACATAGCTGGTATATTCTTCTAAAAAGACCAAATTTCAGGCATTTGCATTGAGGATTTTATTTTGCCGCCACTATTACATTACTGGAAAGTAAATTATGTATCGGTCTTACGATATTGCAATAAAATGAAACACATTTTATAAGAAAATAAATGTTAATATAGAGCTGCCACATATTTGAAAAGGGAAACGTATATTCAAGAAATGAAATACTCACTTGTACTAATTTATATTTTATTCAATATGATCAGGACCAGTTTGGTTATGACTAGCATTGTCAACTGATAAGGGAATGCATTTTTACCAAGCATTGATAGTGAACCCTATTAGTTTACTTTTACATATTATTTACGTTTTTAGTAGTTCACTTATTTCATAATCATAAGTATTTACTTTAAACGGTTTCGTTTTTATTCTCTCCTTATGTGGCCCTAACGTGACACCTCCATGTTTCCATGTCTTCCGCCAATTGCTTTGCTGCCTCCCATGACATGCAAGCATCCCTCAGTTCCGCCGAGTACATCCTATGGATAGTACCCAACGATCGTCCAGGACACTGGAACTCCACCGGTTGGAAGAACAGGCAATCAAGATTAAGGAAGGCTTTCCGGAAGCATTCGCAGCACGTGACCTAGCCAGTTCCAACGTCTCTCCATAACCATGTCACCTTGACGGGTTGCTTTCTAGTACGTTCCTTTGTCTCTGAATTCCTCACCAAAATCAATCCACCTCACCCCCATTTTTCGAAGCAAGCATCTGTTTTCAAATCTCTTTTATACGGTTTCTTTAAGTGGAATAAATAAATGCTGAGAACATTTTTTTTAATTGATTTTTTGTCTTACACCCAATTGTGTGACATCTTGAGAATAACGTTAGTGACCATGACAGCATTCATTCAATCATTTTATCAGGGAATCATGTATACATATAACCAAATTATATTTACCGTGCCGGCTCCGTGTTCACGTGGTCAACCTTGTTTTATCGTATCGATTCAATTTGATTTTTTTTTAAATCGTATGTATGTAATGTATACAATTCCTTCCCTCTCAGCCTATCCTAAAAATAGGGAGTAGCCAGAGAGATAAAGGGGCCACTAACCACTATTCTTCTCCTGCCTCATTATGAAGATGTAAAATATTTACTGCCTTCGACAAAGAGAGGTTAAGCAACTGAGAAAAACGTCTGCAGAGATAAAATTTATTGAAAGTACAAAATGCTCTCCGTTGAGAAATTATATATTAAAAAATTCACTAAAAAAACTTTGAAGCTTAGACTCGAAATATTCATTCACGAATTAAAAACATATAAATTTATCTATAAAAAGCAAAAAAGATTCCACAAATTATTTATAATAAAAATAATAATCCTTAGAAGTTACACAAAAAAACACACGGATTAAATAAAGACGGTTTACTAATTGAGCTAATTTTAACAAAAACTAATCTCAGCTTGTGAGTTTAGCTCTTTTTTGACAAGGTCCAAAATTTTATTAAGATCCGGTATCTTCTAAGAAAAGTCTGCACAATTCAATCTTGTCTAAGTGCTGTCTAGTAAGTCTAGTTCACATCCTGAGGGGTATCTTTTCAGTCAAGATAATTTTTCGATGACTGTGTTTGGCATTCTCTTAATATGCAACTCATTGTTTATTTGTGGGATTGAATTATACTCAACTCGTGTGTTGTTATTTGTTAATATTTAGTGCTGAGTTGCCCGCCTAATTGAGGAGAAAAGACTATACTTAAATTATATTGATTTATTGTAATTTATTTATTTTATTTAACAATTATCAATCCCAAATACTACGGTTATTCATGAAGAAAAACAAAAAAGCATTTGCATACCCTAAACTGTTTTGTGTGACTTCGATTTCAAAAAAAATGTCGATGAAAACTAATATTTTTTTACATTAATAACTAAGGCAAGCAATACCAGTTGTAACGAAACCGATATTCCAGTATTTTTTGAATACCGAAATATTGACTTAAAAAATGCAAAAATATCGGTATTTTGGTATTGGAAATTTACCAAAATCGAATTTTGAATAAACAGAAACCACTACGTATTTTAATAAAATTGTTCGCGATGAAATCAAATATTTTTTATCTGTTAAGAGTTGTGTTAGTATAGACATGTTCCTGAATTGATGAGCCTTTTAATGATGTACATATTAGCATTTTATCAAACCGTTACTTATTTATAAAAATCACACGATATATTTTTACGAGCGTACTTCTTATAATGAAATATCGAATCTAATCTCTGGCGGGTGTAATGATTTGCCAACTGATTTGTGAGTAGTCGAGCTCAAAAAATTAAGAAAATTTTAAAAAAAAAAACCTCCTCAATAAATAATATGAACTATGTTTGTTATATTGATTACCATAGTAAAAAAATATCTTTTTGATGTTACGGATGGCTAAATGCTTTATCAAAAATATCAAAAATGACCCGCATTGGATAATACCGTTTGGTTACTAATAATACTAAAGTACTATTGTGCACTCTTACGTCATTAAACTTGTAGCTTTGACGGCTGGTTTTTTCTAGACATTCTGAAAAAGTACTACCAACTAAACGTAAATAAAAAATAAGCAATTCAATATACATCGGCGTGGTTAGCACGTACTTGTCAGACTGTTCCCTTTTAAATAATGTATCTCAATACACAGAAACCAGGCTTTGTTACTAACGTATGCGCTGGCTTTTGGTTGTTGAATATTTTACTCGCCCTGGGTCATTCAATTCGATAGTCAATCGGCAAGTTTAGAAGTAAAAGTTAAAAATAAATAGTCTTAAAAATTTGTCTAATCAATTGTTAATTTTATCATTCACCGTTTTCAGATTTAAAATAAGACAATTCGACAGTTGAACATTTTATTACGAACTTATTTTTTATCTTAAAGGTAAGTTTTCAAATTATATTTACTCTCAACTTAATGCTTAAAAACTCTACTTTTTAAGTTACTTGAAACTACAATAATTAAGCCCTTTATTAAAAAAATGATACAAGAAAATTCGGATACGTAGTCGAGTGGTCAAACTTCATTTGCTTCGGCTACGAAAGTTACGGGTTCGAATCTTAGTATGGACAGTTTTTATAAATTGACTTGTGAATTTCTGTCCATAAATCTTTAATCCAACTTGTATGAACTTATAGTATTCAACCACAATTCACGATGAATAGTGAAAAATAATAATGGTAATAGAAAAGAATATAGTCTATTTCACATTTAAAATAATAGTTCTTCTAAAATGAAAAATCTTACATATGTATTTATATATTTTCAGCTGGTTTCTATGTCTAGGCTGATTTTAATGAAACTACCATAATCCTTGACAAATTGAATTGAGAACTGAACGGAAAATTTATAATCGCCTATCTTATTCCAAGAAAAATACTTTCGTAACTCTAAAAACAACATTTAAATCGAGAACTATTTAAAGTTTCAAATAGTTCCATTAAACACAGATTGTACATTGATAACTTTTGTTTGTAAAATAAAGTGAAAACATTCTCCCACGAAGAAAACAGTACGTACTCCTAATAATTTAGCAAAGAAGTAAAAAGTTGCTTCATTATTTTACCGACGCTTGTACAAAAACTTTGAATTTATTTAGTTTTCGCTGTCTATTTATTAAGCTGTACATAAATTTACAGAAAAAATAAACATCAATCTATCAATAAATAAATAAATGATAACACAACTGTTTTATTATATCGATACGATACGCTTCAATGAAGACATGGCAAAACATAATTTATGATAGATTATTGTAAATTTGTGGGAGTATTTTTCAAACTGAATATGAATTACAAAAGTCGTTCTTTATAAGCAGTCGATATATTCTATTTGACGCTTTCCTGTCGAAAACTCAAAACAAATTCGTCGGATCCATATTTTTATAAACAAAATATCGCCATTCCATATTTTTTTTAAATATTTCAAGTAAACTTAAATTAATAAATAATGTTGAATATTGATTGCTTTTATCGACATTAGCTAGGTTTTTGTAGTGAAAAATAAAAATAAGAATAACGTTTTGGTTTCTACTCATCCTTTTAAACAATAATAATTATGAGAGATTGGTTAAGCTATTTTGTCTGTGTGTTAATTTTCAATATAAAATTTGAATTTATTAAATTGTTATTCCACGTGTTGGTGTGACTTAACACGTGTTTCCAGTATTTGAGACTGCGGAGAAATGTAGCACGTGTAATACTTTATCATTTTAAAGTTCTTATTGAAACTTTATTTCTTGGAGTTTACAGTTTTGATTCTAGTATGGAATTAAAATATTTCATTAATTTCAACCATATCCCCCGGGAGCATATCGATGGCTTAGAGCTAAAAAATTGTATATCCATAAGTTATAATGTAGAGAAAACTGAAATTGAATTTTGTGATATAAAAATGACCGTTGAGTTTCATATTATTATTGATTTAATAAGTGAATTTTAATTTTGTGTAAAGATAAAAATATTGTTAAGAAAATAAAATATCTGTGATCACAAAAATATTGCATGAAAGATTTTAAATACTTTATTTTAATATGTTTATAATCTTTGAAACGTTGGGTTTGGAGATACAATATGTGAACTAATAAAAATATAGGCTATTTTTGGTACATTTCAGTACTTTTGACCAAAATTATATTTACAATATATTAATTAGCTCTAAGCCAGCCATACTCAACCTGCGGCCCAATCAGCTCTTATGTGCGGCCCAAAATAATTATAGTTACCAAATATTTTTAAAAGATAGTTAAAAGTTTTACTCAATATCAAAATTCACATTAATTTTTAAGTAAATTATTAATTATTTTGGATACATTGGTATTTTTGTGTACTTTTTACGTATTTTTTATTTGTTGTTCATTGTTATTTTTTACTATGAAAAATACATAAATGTACACACATGTTTATATTTACATAAAATAGAATAGTTTTATTTTGACATCATAATACATACATATGTGTGCAGTATAGTATGTGTTATATTTATTACTGTAAGTATTTTGCGGCCCACGTAGAGAAGTAAAAATTGGAATGCGGCTCGGAGGAAAAAAAAGTTGAGTATGGCTGCCCTAAGTCATCGATATGGACTTCCGATAAAGCTTATATCCACAGAAGTTGTTCTACAAGAATTATTTTTTATTCAAAGATGGACCTATAAAATTACTTAATTAGACTTAGTAGTTGATGTATTTTTCTTGCTACATTTACCTTTCTTTGACATGATGGGGATTTTACATATAACATACAATTTGTCAAAATGATCAAAAAATCAACTGATGAAAATGTTCAAACTCAATAACATTTTAACCTTAGCCAACACCTTCGACCGCTTGACTTAGCCCTTCAAGCCAGGATGACGTGCACAGCACGCCAAAGCATGCTCTGTTTCGATTAGGGTATACAATCCCGGATCCTTTCTGTGATCCCGGGATTTCGGGATTGATCATTTCCAATCCCGGGATTGGACACTCAATGTGAAATCGTGTAAAATTTGAAAAAAGTTTTGGTGACTAGTTTTTTATTTTTTTAGCTCACCGAGGAATTTAAAAATCTCAATTCCCTATACTTTTTCCCCAAAATATTTCCTTGAATCGTTTTTTTTAGCTCACCGAAGAATTTGAGAATCTCAATTCCCTATACTTTTTCCCCAAAATATTTCCTTGAATTTTTTTTTTAGCTCACCGAAGAATTTGAGAATCTCAATTCCCTATACTTTTTCCCCAAAATATCTCCGTGAATCATTTTTTTTTAGCTCACCGAAGAATTGGAAAATCTTAATTCCTTATACCTTTTCCCCAAAATATCGACGTGACTCGTTTTTTTTTGGCTCTTCCAAATCCAAAATCCTATTAATTTTCGGGATTTGCGAAAAATTCTCAATCCTGGGATTAGTATGGTCATGATCGCAATATTGGACGGGATCCCGGGTTTACGGGATTCGGGTTCCCCGGATTGGAGACCCTAGTTTCGATATCCATTTATCCGATTTCATTTAAATAACTTGATAACTAATAAAGATTAGTAAGTCTTAGATATTTCTACTTTTTATCGTATTTTTTAAATATATTTGAAAAGTGAAAAAAGAGTTTTTATCATTTTAACATAGCACTAATAAATCGACGTTCTGTTTAATAACTTGCTGAACCCCTTTTTTAAAGATATTTGCCCAGAATGTTACCAGATATGTTTTTTAATGTGAAAAATTAGTTTTTTCATATATTTATTTGATCATCTACGGCTTATTCCGATATTCATTGAACACGAATATGTCGCTATTCAAAATCTATTTTAGACACATGTGCCCAAACAGAGCTTGGTATACAATAATATATTTTATTATTGATAAAGACTAAAAATCTGAAATATGATATTCATAAAACATGACATTGAGATCGTAAAAAAACATTTGAAAAAGTATCATATTCGCGGAATGTGTTTCCTTTTTTCTTTTTCTATAATTTAGAAAAAAGCTACTAGTGATCTACTCCCACATAACTTTGTTGTACTGTCATGTTGATGGCGTTTGTTTGAAATCTATTTTATTTATAAATTCCTCCATCAAAACCAACAACAACAAAAAAGACGAAACGTGAAGAATTTTTTTCGCAACATGATAAGGCAAATAATGAGTTCCTTTACAACTCACGAATGATGAATGTTCTTTTTTTTAACGCTAATGCAACCTTAATATAAGGGTATATTATTTTACATACAATTTTCAAAGGTTAACATTAACATCATGTAATATGTTCAATGGTGCTATTATTAGCACTACTTTTGTTAATTATTATTCTCTTATTTTAATCGAAATGTAATGCGAAAATATTAATAATGACTTCGTTTGAGGAATATTTCAAGTATTATTTACTTTGAAGAGACTACCGAGAATATATCGTTAGTAAACTGACATAAAATCAAATAATGTAAGGAATTAAAATCGATAGATATATCGTCTATAAAACAAGCTCACTCATATCATATTTATTTATTTCAATATTTAAAGAATAAAAATGAACTAAGACAGTTATTACTAGCAAAGAGCTATACATAATTTAACGCTTTATTATTGTTCTGATTTCTTTTAACTACAGCTACCCAAAAACGGTAAGACGACTTAATAATTTTGAGCAGTAAAAATTTTGATCACGCTACATTTCAGTTCACTTCCATGAAATACAAAAAAGTCGATTATTTCAAAACAAGGTTTTTTTTGTTTTAACGTTGTCTGGCAGTATACTAAACTATAGAAAATTTCTTTATTGTGCATCTGTTAAAGTACAAGAAACAATAATAAAATTTCAACAACGCTTAAACGCTGAAAAAAACTCAAAATAATCGATTTAAATTGTATTTTCTTGGTAAAATTCGGTTAGAGTAAAGATACTGTTATACTCACCAGTCACCATGCTCATTTTCAATGTAGAAGATAAAGAACGAAACACCGATTATGCTGTGCAGGAGATAAAACGTTAAGAGAGTGGAAACGTGGATTGGATTGTATTGGATTGATGCAAAAATAAAACATTTATCTGTTGGTTTGCTTGTTGTTCCAATCGGTAACAATAACGACATCTCGTCATTCTGGATGTTATTTCTAGTCCAACTGTGCTGGTTTCATCTTTTAACTTTTTATATTATAATTATTTGATATAATATATTGCAGGTATTACGCGAGGTATGATTTACATTTACAGTGTTTTATTCAACTTTCGATTTTTGACATAAGCAAGCACCAAAATAATGTCAAGTAAATTTAATGTAGCTATTGTTTACCGTTTGTAAGATTTTTTTGTACAAATAGACAGACAGACAATATGTATCTTCTGTTTTATACAATAAATTATATTCATAATGATTTAAGGTACATTTATAAATTGCTTCTTTAGTTATTTTGTCACGTAACTTTGCTATTGTAAAACTCTAGTGTTATAACATATATTATACGCTTATTCATTTAGTATGAAATATTGTATTTCCTTTGAATAGGTGGAACTACAATATTATGTTAACCCGCGAGTTAAAGGTTATAGCCACTGCAATTCGAGGCATGTTAAGCAATTCCGCTTTCAGTCTGAATTATTTATGTTAGAATTCATAGAGTTAAGAATAAGGCTACAGTATCCAAGTATACAATGTACGAAAAATTCTCGAATAATGATGAATAATAAAAAAAATAAAAAGTATACTTACAACCAATTTTTATATTTAACAGACTTCGTTTGCTTTTTGCTTTATTAATTTAAATAATGCGTCTGAAAGCAAAAACTTATAAGTCTGTGCTTAGATTTTTTTCTTGTTTTATTAATTATTTGAAAATAAGCATAATAAAATATAAATTATCGGTGTTTTTCTGTGATTTTTGTTTTATGGAATAGTTTAAGGAGAAGATGAAATAACATCATTATGTTTTTTTGGGCATTACAAGTTATTATATATTTTTTCCATGTCCGCTCCCAATGTGAAACATATGGACTCCTAAAGGTTTATCTCAACATAAGTGTTTCTACGCGATCTGCTTGTTACTCAGTTGCTCAACCTCTCTTTTTCAAAAGAGAGTAAGAATTTAAGAATTGGGCTAGGACAGGACTAGTGGTACGCTAATCGCTCTCGATACACCCCGTAAATAGGATAGGATGGGTGGGAGGAGGGAATACAAGACATTACATACATCCATGCCTTCAAACAGAAATTCATAAATCGATTGAAAATAAATTTATAAAATTGTCCGTACTGGGATTCAAACCCGTGCCCTCCGTAATAGAAGAAAGCAACGTTGACCATTCGGCCACACAGGCGGCATATTATGTGAAACGTCTACGTATATATTTAGACTCAATTTCCATCCATCGGTTTTTGCTCCTAGGAGTATCAAAGGAGACCATATTTACTAAAATATTATCATAATAATATAACCAGTCTAGTTTTTAATATAAAACTATTGAATAGTTTATGGTAACTGTATTTTCTTGTTAGAAATATTATGTCGATTATTGATCCATTTTTAGTTGTTACCATTCGTGTTATTTGAATATTGATTAATGTCCATAATGTAATAAATAACGCTTTCAATTTTTGTTATATTAATTACAGTAAAATTTTAAAACTCGGAAAATTTTCGAACGTAGATATAATTTATTTTCGAAATGAGCATCACATAAATAACAATACCAGCCTTCGACGTTACTCGCCTAAGGCACTAGATTTAATGAATTTAAAAAAAAGATTAAAGAGGGGCTCCACGGCGTAAATTTCTAGCTTAAAGCTATTTAAAGCTCCCTGTCAACGTCAAAGACTCCCCGAAACGAGGAAAACGAGTAAAACATCTCTCGGCTCGTCACTTTGGTAATAATTGAAAAAAGGGTTCCGCTGACACCTGTCACCTACTGCTGGGAAAAAACATAGCTATGCGCTTACGTTTCGGAATGTAGAGGTTTCGGTTGGCTCTCAGCGTTGGTTAATTCAGTACAAAGAATCTAGACTATTTGGCACGAGACTAATAATAACTGGAATTCATTATGTATAAAGATGTGCTGTGTAATGGATCTATAATACAAAAAAAAAATCAACGTTATTCGTCAACTGTTTTCTAAAATAATTCAATGCTTAAAAATGAATCTATCAGTTGACGAATAAAACTGTTTTCTAAAATAATTCAATGCTTAAAAATGAATCTATATATTAATAGTCGATAAAATAATCACCAATAATCACAAATCACAAATATGTCCGTACTAATGTCCTCGGGTCTTTTTCTTCTTCTACGAAATATATTTGTTAGCGTACTTGAAAATTAGTTGAATAAAATTTATATTTTATATAATAGAGGTCTATTTCTGATATATATATATAAAAGAGGTCTATTTCTGCTACTACGAAAAGTAATTGTTAGCAAACTTAAACATTATTACAAAAATTAAGTAATTTACGAGGTCTATTTCTGCTACTACGAAAAATGATTGTTAGAAAACTTAAACATTATTACAAAAATTAAATAATTTACAATTTAAATACTGCAGGGCTGTCGATATATGTCCCGAGGTATGTTTCTCCTTTTACGAAATATATTTGTTAGCAAACTTAAACATTTCAATTATTCTAAAAATTATATTATATACAATTTAAATACTGCAGGGCAGGGCTGTTGGTATATGCCCCGAGATATATTTCTTTTACTTTTATAATTTCTGGTTTATTCAATAAATAGGTTTGTAATTTATTTTTCTCGCCAGTAAATTTTCTGACTACTTAAAAATGCAACGGAAACCCCCCCCCCCCCCCCCCCGTTGAAGTCAACGGGCTTACAGCTAGTTACTATTAAAAGGATAAAAAACGAGTAAAAATGACAAGTCGGGTCCTATGGCGCATTGGTTGGAATAGTTGTCTTCCGTGCCAGATATGCCAAACGAGTTTGAGCTCCAGTACGAACAGCATTTTTCGAAGACATGGGTGTTTGTGATTTCTGAAAATTCTTTCCCACCTTTCCAATCCTTCAATGGACTGGGACTGTATCCTTCAACTGGGCGTAGCGTGCGTGATTAGTTAACCACTAGTCCTGTATTTATCTTACCCTTATCTTATAGAAGAAATATGAATATATTTTTTCATTTTTTTAAGCGATAGTGTATGGTTAAAAGATGGAATGAGCAATACTACTCACACACTCAACTCTTGTTTACACAATTATAAAATAACACGGATATCTAACAATAAAAAATAGTAATATTTTTACACGAATTATTTTTTCTAGCACAATTCCCAGTAACAAAAAACACGAATAACAAATTTCCTAATAACAAGAAATTCAACATCACTGTCTTCATTAGATCCTAACATTTCTAACACATTAAACGTGTTAGACATTACTAGCGTAAAAAGCGATTGATGTCTAGTCTCCCATAAAATTCCCTTTATATTATTAAGTTGCGAAGAATACTATTATTTTTCCTTATTAAAATAAATATTATCAATTATATTTTGTGTAATTTACTGACTTATTGTGTCTTCATTATTACATTTTTCACAAGATTTCCTATAATATAATGTCGTTTTTTTTCAAATAGCACTTATTTTTATATGAATTCTATCAACTTTAAGACATTCACTGTCAGAATCAGTTTCGCCCCTGACGACGACCGTGACCATCTGTGGAACGTATTTACATTGTAAAATGAAGTATAGTGTACTTTTTATAGTAAATAGATATCCATTTCATGATATTACTGAATAGTTTTATTAATAGAACTCAATTGAGACATTCTGACAGTCTTAGTATTGCATTATCAATAGCACGTACGTTTCTCATGTTTCTTGGGCGTGTCTTCAATGACGTGAAGTTTCTTATATTTAGCTCAGCCGATAAATAAGAATTTTTCCACCCCATCTTCGCGAAAGCGTTTTTATAACCGACAGGTGCACGGAATTGAAAAGCTTTTCGACGTCACAATGTGCCCTGTGAAAAATATCGCGCTTAATCGATACACGGAAGACAGTATTAAAAAAAGTATATAAATCTTGTTGCCTTTTGTCGTTTCGTAAATGGAAACTTTGTGACGTCAAACTTAATAATAAGACGAGACATCTATGTGTAATTCATTGCAAAACGTATATAATACAAAATCATATTTATTCATACAAATACATTTAAATCACACATGCCTAATCCTTAGCCCACGGGCCACATGTGGTCCTATTGAAGGTTTCAAAACTTCTGTACATTTTGTTATTGATAAATACATTTTATAAATTGTATCACTAAATTTGTGGCACATTTTCAACATTTTTACCTGGGTGTTGCATTCCGCCGCCAGTCATTCGTTTGTATTAATGCATTTTTTTAAATACCCCCAAAAAACATAGACAGACCCAGATATTTTGTTGATTATTAAATAAGAATTTGGCTTCGAGTCAGTACGAACACTATTTTTTTGATTTCTGTTCGAAGGGTTTTTGTAATGTCTAAAAATTTCCTCTTAACCTTCCGATTCTTCAATGACTAGGCGAGAGCGATGAGCGATTATATTTTTGGTAAATATGCTTTACAACATGCTACTCTTTGTTTTTTCAAAACAAATATTTAATCCCATAAAAAACAATCCATTTCTCTGGAAAAATTAATTGCAAATACGAAAATATTAAAAAACCGTACGTTAGATTCAAGGCAACCGAAAATGCTTCAGCCATATTTTTAATTCGTTAAATAATTTGTTATTAGAAGTTCCATTGGTTGACATGTTAGTTTGACTTTTTATACTGATATTATATTATTTTTTTTCGCGTAAATTATGGTGTTCCCAATTTTCATGAATGATTATTTGGCATTTAATTAAATTTACTACAGACCTGCATCGTATTTAGCGGTATTTATGAGTTTTTTTTCAACTATTTCCACTCTCAATTTAAGACATATATCAATGACTTAGTGCAAAAATATTGTATGTTCAGTGCCTGTCGAGTTCAGTGAAAATAACTTACATTGGCATTAACATTGATGCCACACTAAGAAAATCTGATATACTATGGTACGTTTCACATACGTAGATATACACCCAAACACAATAAGGCACCTGAAATGATTCTCTGTGACTTTCTTAGTAGTACTGACCCGGTGAGTTGTACTAGTGTTTTTTTGAAGATTTCTAACTGCGCTGCGGTTTTTGCGTTCAATAATAATTATTTAAACATGCGTCTGTACCATATACGGTGAGATCGTATTAAAAGAAAAACTGTCCATACTATGACGAAGCATTCAATGATTTGAACATATTTTCTTAGTATCAATTTCCTGAGTATTGAATTTAAGTAATATTACATGACGCATCAAAGGTTTTACGGGTGCAGTAATTAATTAATATGTTTGTACGACAATGTATACTCAAATTATTCGGTATCAAAATTCGACATCCAAAACATGTGAATAAAATAACAAAGCGTTCGTCCATTTTGATACTGTTGACATTCGACCAGCGAAACTTGAAATTTTCAAACAAAGCACAGTGACGGAATTTATATGTCGGGCTGCCAGGACAATAACAACTTTTGCGCCCATGCCAAAACGATCAGAAATATATTTTCCATTCAGACTTTACATATTTAGTTTATGTTAAAGAGAGCACAAAGTATTATTTCAAATGTTGATAGTATCTCTTCTAACAAGCAAATAATGTAACGAATAATAATTAATCAGAATTAAAATAGTGGATAAATAATGTTCTCACTTTTAAAGAGTTCATTCGCAATGCTTGGTGGAAAGACATTAAATATATTTTTTAAAACCACCCTTTTATGCTGATTCAACACGATTGTTATTTGCATATGGTCAGAACCAGTATCGCTCATGACCAGCATTTTCAACTAAATGTTTTATGGATTTGAAGATTACCTGTATAGATTTAAGTTTAATTTTAAGAATAAATCTAGTCACACATATGATTTAAAATTTCGACTGAAGGTGCTTGATGGAAATTTAATAATAATTTAGAATTATTTTTATATTGTACACTTCAATTAAATCTCTAGTCGAACACGACCCGGGCTTAGCCTCTTGGCATCTTCTGGTGTTGATCAGTGCGCGAATGCGAAAGTGTACAAAATAAAAATAGTTCTAAATTATTATTAAATTTCCATCAAGCATCTTCAGTCGAAATTTTAAATTAGTTCGAGTGCATTCCCGCACTGATCAACACCGGAAGATGCCGAGAGGCGAAACCCGGGTCGTGTTTGATCAAAGATTTAATGAAAGTGTACAAAATAAAAATAATTCTAAATCACACATATGAGTAATAAAATCTTTTTTGTATCAACCATTAATTGAAATTTTTTGTAGTTTTTTCAAGGACGTTACTTGTGCAAATAAACAATATACATTTTTAAAAATATTTAAGATTAAATTAATTTCTATAGCGTCCGTTTAAGTAATTTGTTTAAACAACATTTATGGCGATCATTTTCAACCCTTGGTTGAAACTGGAAAAATAGTTTATTTATTGAAATAAAACCACACCTTTTTGCTATTTCCACAATTTTATTAATTTATTGCAAATTTGTTTATCTCCAGCACTAATTGAAAATTCTTTAATTGTATTTTTATGAAAAAGTTTGCTGCTTGCTCTTATTATTTTACTTGAGTTTTGATCATTATTTAAAAAGGAAAGTAAGTATAAAAAATATTTGGTTTTGTTTTAATAAATATAATAATTGATATTTGAAACTTTAAAAATTTAATAACTAAGTATATACATATATTATATATAAAAGGGGGAAACTTTTTATGCATTTCACTTAGGATTGCGTGATGTAGAAACAGTCATCAACTGTATTCAATAAATATAAAAATATTTTAGTTCTACAAATAATATTGTATATATGGTTGATGGCTATTTCAACGTATGTTCTCATACCTCGATATGTTTATATTTGATATGATATATCAAATAAAATCGGCTGTATTCCATAATTATTGTATAAAAATACTATACTATGGTTATACTATGTGATTTCAAATTTAGTCAATGAGAATGTTAGAGCCTTATACTTATGTAAATAAGTGCTGTAAATATACTTTTTTTAATATACTGCATTTAACATAATAGTTACAATAAAATGCATTTATAATTAATTGTATCAATATTTTTTTCATCACACGATTATGTCAATATTTTTATCGATGGCGTGGTATCGTATAAATTATCAATCGTCAATAAGTAATTGTTACCAAATGTACTTAAATAGTTTACTTTTATTTACCTAAGCATAAACCTTTCAAAGGGGGTCATCGAATGAAAATAAAAAATGTATTTCTACTCAATAAATAATTCATTAAATCGCTTTATATTGTGTTACAGGTATGAACGTTGCCCAAACAATCATATGTATGGGTTCAAGTTCCAGTAAGGACAACGTCAATTTTAGATTTCATCAATTTAAATTTGAAATCAAAGACGTGGGTGTAGATTTCGAGTGACATTTAGAAAATCTCATCTCGTATGATCTTCTTATTTCAAAATATTATATTTGACGCATTTCTATTACTGTAAAATAATTCTCAACGAAATTGTTTTCCAATACTAATTATCTAATACGTTTAAGTAGTAAAACTTTATTAAAACGATTGTGAATGAAGTTCATACGTGGAGAGCGCGAAAACAAAACATTTATGTTAATTAATTAGAGTCGGAAGTTTGCTGAATTATTGTTTTTCTTACTGCGAGAGAATAAAGTTAAAAGTGAATTTTACAAACATTGCCTGCATTCTCAAGACAAACAAGTCTCGGAAGAATCCAAGCAATTTTCACGTTTCACCAACAGACTTCGCTGAAACACCCAACTTCGTATACATTCATATAAAATATATGGACGCTTTTAAGTTTTACTTTGTGGATCTTAAAACAGCATGGGGGTGAAGGGAATACTTTACTGGTCTTAAAGGGATAGTTGTGGACGTGAATTGAGGATATTTTCGTATTAAACGTCAGATGTTATTAAAGTCAAAATATATAATAATCTAATACTTAGAAGGCTACACCAAAATACTGTCACACTTTATTTTTATATAATAAATAAAAAAACAACAAATAACATACATGTTAATTATGTTATTCTTAGATCAGACCAGTAGCTGAGTTGTCAATGCAGTTCTCTTCGGTTATTCTGTCCACGGTCTCGAATCCTTATAAGGCCATTTTCTTCCAAGAGATGAATGTTGTATAAAGGTATAATGCAGAAATTCCACGCTTCTATTATAAATTTGCTAACGACTGGACAACTATCTTAGAATAACTTATTTCTTACTCTTTCACGCAATCAAAGGACCGAATATTTAAATGGAAGTTTTTCAACATATGTTTTTCTATTGATTTATAAATGTGTTTAAAAGCAAACATGTTTTTGTGTTTTACTATCTCTCCTTTCACAGTTCATCGAATTTTAAATTTGAAACCTAGAGACATCGATTTGCTTACCATAACTCTTGTTTTAATACCATTTTCCTAACATTTCTCTCTCTGAAAAGGAAAGGTTGAATAACTGAATAATACACAGCTCATGTCGAGCAACTATTCTTGAGATGCCTCAATCAATATTTATTTGTTTCCAAATTCGAAGTAGACATAGTTATAATAAGTAAAACATATGCAAACAATACTTTTTAATTTTCAAATAAATATTTATTATGGTGTTCGCATAAAATGTAATTGAAATTTTTGTTGAATAGTTTAGTTCTCTTTTCTTTCTTGAGACAAAATGTATGTGTTTTGTACAAAGAATATCTGTATACCTACCATTTTAATGGCAGTAAAATTAAAATTATATTAAAATACCGACCAAATTAATATCCTAAAGAAATTGACGCTTTGATACGTAAAATAAAATATCTATCAATGATACACGAAAATCAATCTATCCTTTACTTATGTATCTCATCAACAAAAAAAAAATATATTAAAATAAATTGATATATGTTGCTGTGTTCTTTCATTTCCCAACAACTGTAAACAATTACACAGTATGAGTAAAATTATGTAATAATATGCACCATTTAATATAATCGCATTTCATTTTTTTTATCCATATCCGCTCCCAATGTGGAACATATGGCCTCCTAATGGAGGCATGACTTTTTCTACGAGAATTTTTTGGTACTCAGTCGCTCAACCTTTCTTTTCCAGAGAGAGTAGTGGGTATAGAAGGCAAGGACAAGACTAGTGGTTGACCAATCGCTCTCGCTACGCCTAGTTACTGAAAGATCGGAAGGTTGCGGGGAAATTTTTAGACATCACAAACACCCATGCCTTCGAACAGTAATCGATAAATCGATCGGAAAAAATCTGTTCGTACTGGGACTCAAAAACGGGAGATCCGGCACGGAAGCCAACAACGCTTACAGCTGCGCCATTGGACCCGACATTAATACCACAGTTTTTTTGCCAGTGGTATCTTTATTCAAATGTAATTTATATTATAAATTAACTCAGAAAGGATATATCTTAAATGTTTAAAAATCAGTATGTGTCACAATCACTTTAGTCAAGTTTACTGTCACAGGTAAATAATAAGTGTTTCGTATATTTCTTGCTGAACGTGGAGTAAAGTTTGGAGCAGGCGCAAAGTCAGTATCGTACTCTACTTAAATGGGTAACTTTTGAAGTATATTGGAAAATATTTTCGAATTACTATCATCTCAACTATTAACTGGGTAACTTTCATATAACGTAGTAATGTACCGTCTTTCCTAAGCGTGTATCCACGATTCGTATAAGTTTTAGCAGGAATAATGTGTATGTATCGAAGATTTTGTAAAAAGTATGTTTGTGAGTCTACAGTGTCTACGACACTTGTAATTAACTGTTATTAATAAGTTTGACGCCTGTATAGTTAAGATGCGTTTAATTCTTCCGAATCGGACTGTGTATGGATAAATATGGAAGAAATCACTGAAAAAATAACAAAGTACACCCGAATCAAAGTGCGTTGCTAAGGGCGTTACCATAAATAATAATGCGTTTTTTGAAATGAGCGATTCATAGAGGCGCTAAAGTGCGAGTGTAGTGGTCTATAGCGACAACTGTAACTAAGAAAAAATATTAAATTTCTTATTTATAAACATTCGCGTAATTGATGGTATCTAGCTTAATATGATTTTCAAAACATCCCAGTTGAGTTAAGCATTCATTATTATTTTATTGCAATAAAATGTATTTGTAAAAAATGAAACAAAAAGATAAGTTATCTAGTTGATAAACTTTCGAACATCAAAACATATTTGATAGTGAAACAACGAAGATATTGCACTGTTAACCTTTAAAAATCGCAAATATAACTTAATTCATTTTTATTAAGGCACATCGAAATACTAAACGAAGACTACAAAACCAAATCTAAAAAATATATACACTCATTGAATCATTTTAAAAAAATATTTTACTCAGTATATTATTAGTAAGCATATCTTTTTAACGAGGTTATATTAATTAAATTAATTACGATACATAATATACAATATTTCACAAAAATATAAAAAAGTTTGTTTGAAATATTTCGTTAATTGAAATGCACTGAATATTCTTTGATAATCATCAAATGCCACTTCAATCAGCGCCCTCTGTTATTCAAATATTAAAGCCAGCGTTGATTTTGTTCGGATAAAAATTAACAATGAAAAATGGTTTTTCATTAATTAAGTGAATGACAGCCGATTTGTCCAATTGAGAGTAAACAAATGGATGTCAGCAGATAGGGTACCCACATTGATTCAAATTTTGTTTTAAAATGTGTATATTTGTTATTGCTGTGCTGCATAATGAATATATCAATTTTTGACAAGTCTGTGAAATTCAATTACTTGATGAGTTCATTTTAAATAATTAAATATCAATATTAGGCTACCTATCCTTTAACCTTCCAGGGTGCTCAACGATTTACCCAACAACAGCAAAGATTTACTGCCCGTTATACTGAGTAATATCCACTATAGTACGCTGAGTATAGATTGTTACGAGTGTAAGTTGCTATCTAAGATGAAAAAACATGAAATTTATTATTTAAAAGCTTTATTAAATCACTCCTCGAATGGCGCCGCAACGATCTTAAACGCTACAAGTTTTTCCTGATATGTTAATTCACTCTTTGTGTGAAAACATTACCTTAGCGAACAGATGGGTCTGGCTTTAAGACCTAAAAGATCAATATGATATAAATATTTTTTCAATTAAAATTTAAAATCTTGTACATGGGTATGTGTGACGTCTTTTCTTATCGATTTGATCTCGTATAATTTTTCAACTTTAAAATATTTGTCGCATAAAAAATAAATAAACGTATTTCCTCCCCGCGTGTCAAATTTATAAACATATAATTTTTATCGAGGTAAAGTGAGCCAACTAGAAAAGTGGAAAAACTTTTTCATCTACTTTTAAGCCTTCTGCAATCACTTTTTTATCTGGTGTTTTGGCGGATTTCATATTTTTATTTTACGGATATAACACTACTGCAATATGTTTTAACTGAGGTTGTTTCCTTTTTAAGATAGTTTAAGACGTGTAAAATACCGCTTGGCACACTTCACCTCTAATGGGCCCATATAAGCTGACAATAATACACTCTTGCTTTAATAATATTAAAGTTTTATTCCCTAAGCCGTAAAGATAGACAGAATCATTCAAACAGTTTAATTAAAACAATAAATTACAAATTTTTCATTATTTTAACGTTGATAGTTTTGATAAATTTATTGTTCTCATAAATTATAACTAGTGTTTTATATTTTTAATAAAAATATATCCCTTTACTGTTAAATCTTAAGGCATCAGACAGATTAAATAACATAGCGTAGCCTGTACTGAAAATGCCTGTTAAGATTTATGTTTTACGATTTCCACTGATCAAAGAGAATAAAGTTAATGAACTAATGACGCCTGAGCGTTGTATATAGACTGATGTTTTTATAATATAATATTAAAATGGAACATTTATTATTCACAAAGTTTTACGATTCACTACATATTTGACGTATTAATAAATAGTATCAATGAAATAAGCAGAGCTATCTACTTATTTGAAACTTGTAAACAATTATGTAAAGTACACCGTTAAAAATGATATTGCCATACACTGGGGTTTATACAAAACCGACTAAAGAAAAAGTCGGTTTTCTAAGTTTTGCAAAAAAAATAATTTAATAAAAATAGCGATTTTTTAAACTTCGTTTATTTTTAACAATGTTACTTTTAGGGTGTTCACTGTCAATATTTGGTGGAAAGGTATTATATCAATAAAAACACAATATTCCTTTGCACTTTATTCCAATGTATTTAAAAGATCAGAACCGGTTTCGCTCATTGCGAGTATTGTCAACAGTGATCAGTGTCAGTTGACAA
The DNA here is from genome assembly GCA_030503985.1 of Himalopsyche tibetana. NCBI lineage: Eukaryota > Metazoa > Arthropoda > Insecta > Trichoptera > Rhyacophilidae > Himalopsyche > Himalopsyche tibetana. The sequence continues at coordinate 19,610,619 of JAPJYX010000009.1, read as the reverse complement.
TGCTCGCAATGAGCGAAACCGGTCCTGACCTTTTAAGTAAAGTGGAATAAAGTACAAAGGAAAATTGTGTTTTTATTACTATTAACAATGTTAAGATAAATTAACAAAAAGATTGTTAAATTGAAACTTTTGTTATTCAGTATACCTAATCAACGGACGAGTAATTAACTCGTAATTAACCCCATACTCGATAAGTGTATATGTGCCAAAGGGCACAGCAAAAATATTTTTAACGTATTTATTGACGATTAAAGTACAAATTTCATCTCGTCTAATTTAAACCAAGGCAGTTTAAGAAAAAAACATTAATTGCAACATTTAAACCGGGTAACTAAATTGAAAAAAAAAAAAAAAACCTGCTTTAAAATAGTCGCTAACTTTGCTTGAAAAGCGGTTTTTTAAAACCGACAATCCCTATCGTCAACATTCTTAAAAACTGAAACTCCAGTTATATGCGAGAGTTTTCATTGCCGTCGTTTTTCCAGTAAATTTTAAAGCTGGTATTATGTGACAAACTTTTAGTAAGAACGTCAGCAAAAATCAAATTCACATATCTGATAAAAGTTGAATGATGGACTTACGTCCCAATCGCTTGCGAGTTAAATGCATTTAACTACCGAATGGAAATTTTTGTAGTTTAATTCAAAGACATGCCATGTTTTTTTTATAATTTGCAACCGCTACCTCTCTTACCGTTAACCCGTAAGTAGGGATTAGATAGAATGATAATCTAATTAAAAGCTTCCCAATCTCTCCAATCTTTCTTTAAGCACTTAAAAGAAAAGGGCTGAATCACTGACTTACAGGCAGTTATCGTTTAAGAACTATAAAATAAAAAATATTTTAGAAACAGTTTCACACAAAACTTTGACATAATATTAATATTTATATCTTTTAAGATAGAGAAATAAACGATAAAATGAGTTTGAAGATGGTTAGCGATCATGCGAATATCGTTTCACTCATAGTTATATTTACAACCAGTCAGTGGAGAATTGATCACATGGTAGGCCTCAGACGCAATAAACTTTGTAAGCTCTGTTTTTCGGATAACATAAAAACGTCAAAAAATTTCAAGTAAAATAGTAAAATTATATTTTAAAAATCTGAACAAAAAGTATATGGGTAAAATGCACCTCATATGTTTGTATGGTAATCCACTACTGCAACCAGTAGAATACTACATTGTGTATGAGTTACCGAGGCTATGCCTTTTGTCCTTTTCGTGTGTGTGACGATGATATTCTTATATTGTGATGATGAACAAGACATGGTGTGATTTTGAGGGTGGCAACACTGATAATTACTAATTGTTATCATTCTTTGAATACTCTCATAAAAGTATAAAGATTGAATGACGAGGACCAACTTGCTGCCAGATCTTAGTAAAGCAACTTATATTGAGTGATTCATTTTTGCGACATTTAGAAGGGCTATGTTTAAAAGTAAATTAGAAAAAAGCAGTGATGCCGTTTTGTCAAAATAACACTGGAATAACTTCACTTATAACGGTGGTCTTTCAATAAAATAATATCATCCTGTGAGTGAAAACAAATGCTAGGGACCTATATAACGCCTCGAACATTTCCTCGGCGGATATCCTTGCTCTATTCCTATGCCCACTTAAGCGCACTAACCGTCGATTGTTTCCGACGTGTGACGTAATACACGACGTCCGATAGCCGTTCTTGACTTCGACATCAAGGGACGGCCCATGACAGTGAAGACCAACGGAATACAACATTTATATTAGAGTGTAAAAATAACTAATAGAAAACTTCCAGTAGCCAGGAAAAATACGATTATTTCAATTGTTGTTAAAATAGCATGTGTCGTTCTTTTTGTTTTTTTTTTAAATAATTTAGATAGAATTTTATTAAACAGTGAAGATTGCCTCTTTTGTGGAGACTGTCAAGCTTCTTATGTAAGGCAGACAGGTAGAAACTTTAATATTAGAATTAAAGAACATATAAGATGTCTAAAAAGTAATACTTTTTCAGAGTTTTCCAATCACCTAATAGAAAACGATCATAATTTTAATCAGAGTAGTAAGATAAAAATACTCTATCGAGTAAATAAAAAATGTTTAAAAATGCATAGCTTAGAATTTTAAGAAATAAATAAAAGTATTATTAAATAATATCCTAAATAGGACAGGCTGCTTTCTAATGGCGGGTTTAACCCCCTTAAAATTGATACAACTTATTATTTAATCATTTGTAATGTTAATGTCATTTTTAATATCATTATTGTTTTTTTATCCTCCCCTCCTTGCTTCCCGTTTTTTATTAATATTAAAATTAAAATCATTTGTACTTAAGCAAGCTTTATGAAAGTAAGATTTCTGAAGATGCCTCTAAAATAAACTTGCACAAAGTTACCACCGAATCCATCGAAAGTTATAAAATAAAATATTGACAATAGATAATATAATAATATTACTATTAACATTAAAGCATAAAAGAATTAAAACTTAATATTTAAGACAAATTCAGCTATCCCATTGTTCCATCATTTGGATTAGTGACCTTCCAGGGGAACGGAATATATCCGAATATAAACTTGATTGTATGTTTTTTAAGTAATTAATGTAAAGAATGCTCAATATACGATATCGAACATAATCACATTATAAAAAAGTATAAATCGAGTGTAGGTAATACGTAAAAAGTAGGGTACGTGGTGCAGCGGTCAACGTTGTTGGCTTCTGTAACAGATCTCGTGGATTCGAACCCCAGTATGAACGACATTTTCAATCGATTTTGTTCAATGGCGTGGGTGTTAGTGACGTCCAAAAACTCCCTTTCTGGCATTGTGTTTAAAGCAGGTTAATTTTTAAGATGTTCTCTAAAACACATTTTGGAGAGAGAAGTAACTTATATAAAATTATAAATGTGTAACAAAATTTGACACTTGTTAAGTATTTTTGAGAAGTACTTTAAAACACTTTTGTACAGCTATTTACGGAATAATTAAAATTTTACTATAATTATTTATATAAATTATAAAATGGATGTTGCAATTGCTATCTTTCTACCACACGGTGTGGGAGCAAGACACAAACACTACTAATACTGATTACAAATTAATTACATATGTGACGAGGGATTATTTCCATAGGGAATAAATTTAACAATGGCGAATTCCATCCTATTTTAAGTGTCACTTACTAATGCTTTATTTATGTTAATGATTTGGTTTGTTATCAAGAAGTCTATTCTCATTAATATATGTGATTATTTTTTCAATTATTGGACAAGTCTCTCATTGAACACCGAATTTTAAAATAAAAACATCATTTTCCTATTTTCTAAAAGTTGACAACAACTGATTTAGTCGTCAATCAATCGAGTTAGTGTGACATAGACCCTTGAGGGTTTCAATTATTCGCCATACACGACTAAACATTTCAAAAGGTTTCACCAAACCCGACGATCAAAATTTATTATTTATAACCGAAGCATTAATATATTTAAATATCGTTGGCTGAACTCGCATGATACGTTTCGGGTATTGACGTATGAAATATTGCTGAGAACAAAATTGAAAGCCGACGAATTTTGAATTTGCGGGAAACACTTTTACTAAATCAGGTAAATATTTTTGTTTATCAAATTCTGTCAAACGCATACGGAGGTATCAACTATTATCAGCTTTGATTGTGTTGCGAAAATACATATTTTGAATAAATATAAGAAAAGAATAACATTTTTTTTCTTCCGATCTCAAGCATTTTAACAGAAATTGCGTTTCCTTACTTTTTTATACTCTCGTCATTTAAAACGCTTAAGGGAAAGAGTAAAAATTAAACTTATTAGTATGAAGCTATAAAAGGAATTCGGAAACTTAGGGTGACAAATGGAAACTACAATTAAACTTTTTTTTTTTGTCTTATTATAATGTTTATTTTACAATATATTTTCAAAATACAACTATTATAAAGGTCTATCTTAGATCTCTCGACTGTACTTTTTCCGTTAAATATAATATATCTTAAAGACAATAACTTTTTCTGCATTATTCTCAAAAACAATATTTGGTAGCTTCGCCCGTACCACACTAAGCCCTCGAATTGTAATTGACAAATAGTTATAGTTTCTACCTTATTTAAGAATCAGATAAGAGTTGACTGGGGAGGTATTAAAATAAAAGACACATCTATGTGTGAGGTTTCTAAGCACACCATTCCACGAATAGCATGACTTCCATTTCGAGATTTAAGCCGTTGCACGCAAAACAGATTAATTCAAAACCTCAAGAGCGTTTATCCATCGGCTACGACACTGAAATTATATTGGCTTAAATTGTAACTATTTTTTTAAAGTATAAATAAAAGCTCGTTTGACGTTTCCCTTGGTACTTCTTAGAATGAGTTAATTCAATTAAACAACCCAACCCAATAATTAAGTAGAAGTCACGAATGGAGCGTTTTAGTAATTAGTGATATTAATTGGGAATTAATTCAATTAATTAACATTGACTCCGGCGGAAGTAAAATTTCGCCGAGCAAGTGATTAGGAAGTATTAAGAAGAAAGTTCAATTGTTTTTTTTATATAATAAAAAATTGCAAACCCTTGTTAATTATTATACATTATAAAAAAGATATAAATATGAATTATCTGTTGGACTATGTATTTCATTTTTAAACTAAAAGTTAAATAAAAAAAAATATATACTCTAAAAACAAATATTTCACAATTCAATCATTGAAAATGTGCAAAAAGAAATTCTAAAAATAAGTGTTCTGTTAATTTTTGATGGAAAGGTATAAATTTTATAGAAAAGTTATGTTTTAAAAAAATTTAAATATGGTTAGTTGTTGAGTCTAGAAAACGGCATTGTGATTGCATAGTTATCAAACTAAAATGATAAATTATATACAATGTCAAATATTCAGATGTTTTTACAAAAAAAATCATATTATGCCAAGATTACTTTTTTACAATGTCAGTAGCGTCTGATAACGGTGCCAATCCACGTTTCTTTTTCAGCATTTTGTAACAAATAAAATAAAGTAATTCATTCAAATACATTGAATCATAATATTATATTTTGAATGCGTATAATACATATTAATAAGGTAAACAATCTCTTAACCGCCAATTAACTACCCACTTTTTGACGCTATATAAAAAATAAAATAAAATATTGGTGGCTAAGTTGTTTTTTTATTTCAATTTAGTCAGAGAGAAACCTACGTATAGTAATATAATAATTCTAAATGATTTAAATTGAAATTAAAAAAATTGCACAAAATAAAAACAATCGGGTCATTATGGAATATTTTGCAATACAATTCTACTTCAAACAACTATTGACTAGACATAAATCAAGTAATTTGTCTAAAAGTGTGCTTGACGTTTGATATTCTATTATTGCGTAAAAATTGCAATATCAGGATTTTTATTAATGTGTTCTTTCAATACCAAAACACTGTTTTTTTTTAAATCTAAATACCGGTATTTTAGAATGAAAAATAATTGAATTATGTTTTATATTAAACATACGTACTTAAGTATCCTGGTGTTGGTGAGCTGCTGAATGGCTATTTCCTGTCATTGGTTTCATTGAAGGCTCGAACTGACATTCATTGTCACGCGATGGTCCTTCCAAAATTTTCACCTGCTTTATTATCGAACTCTCGTTGATTCCCAATCATTTTTCACAAAAGTACAAAGTCTTAACGATAAAAATTTAATTTTAAAATCAAGGGCCTTCGGTCAAAATCTTAAGCCAAAAGATTTTGCTAGGACAGCTAGACTGACTGAACTCTTCAATTTACTAAGCGTTAATTCAAGTTTGTCCGTGCATATGAATGCCTTAAGATACTGAAAGATGAAACCCGCGTTGTTAGTGACAAAACGCATAGAAATGAAGAAAATTGTAACTATTCAAATTTGATTTCTTTGCTTTCCTTGACGGCTCGAACTGATATTGTCATTTCTTTAACTTGTCTTTCCAAAAGTTTCACCTGCTATATTATTGAACTCGTATTGGTTGTGTTCCTAATTATTTTAATAAGTACAAAATTTAAACTTAAATTAAATTTTTATATTGAAATTCTACCAACAAGCTTTAGTTGAAATCATAAAACATAAATAAAAGTCAATGTTAAATCAATAAAAATGTACTCGGTCAAAAGACTCACGTACAATAATGCGTCACTGGATACAGAATCTTCAGAAAATATTATGATATATTTTGCGAAAGCTGTGCCATGTATAACATAAGTGTTAGCTGGCTATTATACCTCGAGGGACACCACCGTAGGTCGTTAGTTACCGAAAATATTTTTCTTTGCACTTGTGTGCCAAAAAAACATCCCAACTCTCAACGAAAAGATGGGTTAAATCAATACAAGCCTCAGAGAGTGTATGAAAATATTTTCAAACTCGTCCATGAAATAAAAGGATTTGCTTGTGAACTTTGTATAAGATATTATTACAACAATATTCTGCATCGGCACTGTTTTTTAAACACATTTAGTTTAAATTAGCACAATATTTATATAGGAAGAATTGTTATATTTCACTGATTTATATTAGAACATATGTTACAATTATACTATTTCTGGTACTAACATATTGGTTATAATGCGTGCTTTTATTGGTTCACAATTGAAGAGCTCAAAGGACAGTCTACCAAATCCTCATTTTTCGCCTTTTGGCTTTTTCCGATACTCGAACTATCCAATAACCATTTCATAAGTAGAATAAATTATAGTAAAAATATTTTTAAAAATAAGCTTTTATTTAAGTGTACTAAAAAGGTAAAAATAATTCCGATATCTTTTCCCTCGTCTGAGCAACATTATGACCACATGACACTCTTCAGCACAGTAAGTCGGATCGTCGGACTCTCCAGAGAATTGGGAAACAAACCATCTCTCACATTTTACTATCGCTAGAAGTCGACGCTAGATTAGAGTTATTAATTTCGGAATAATTGTCTCATATGACTAAAAGTAAAAGCGCGAAAAGAAAAAAGCTTAAGCTAACTTTTTACTTATATCTCGTGTTATAGAAAGTAGAAACCCATGTACCGTTGAGCTGTTTTTCTTTTGCTCAATAAATGACCTTCGTAGCTTTAGCCATTTGTGTATGATTAACAAGTTTGACAAATCTCACAAAACTTTCCGATTTAAAAGAGTGAAAACTTAAATTGACAATACATAAAGCTTATGTGCGCCTGCGTGGTCGAGTAGTCAACGTTATTGGCTTCAGTTACGGAGGTCACGGGTTCGCATCAGAGTACAAACAGTTTTATAAAGTGATTTTTTAATTGATTTGTGAATTTCTGTACGAAGGCATAGATGTAACATACATAATGTCTTGAACTACCTCTTCCACCCATCCATTTATAAAACCGGGTTGTAGCGTGAGTGATTAGCTAACCACTTGTCCTGTCCTAGACCTTTTCTTCTGTTCCTACTCCCTTTGAGAAAAAAGATAGGTTGAGCAACTGAATAACAAGCAGTTCTCTTAGAAACACTTACGCTTAAATACAATCCAGTAGGAATTCATGTGTTCTACATTGGGAGCGGACATGGCAAAAAATAATTTATATATTTATGGTATTTGTATGTAGAGAAATTATATTGCTCGAGTAGATTTAGTAAAACGTGTTTTTTTTAAAATTAAACTCTTGGCGTTGGGATTTTAAATATATAACAGTACTCACCTGTCATAATTAACCATCTAAGCCAGTGATGCACAATCCGTGGCCCATTTTGATTTTTTTGCGGCCCTCAAGTGTTGTTACTCAAAATTAAAATAAAATGCATATGTTTTCAAGTAAATCATTAAATTTATTAGATGTGAGCTTTTTCCTTATAACTGATAAAAATTTGGATTCAATTGTTCGGCTTTATAATATAAATATTAAATAAAACTTTAAAGAATTAGTTTAACTGGATGACTACCACAGACTAGATATCTCGTCACATTTTACGTGCTCAACACGCCAGAGGCGAGTTATCTCGTAAATGCCTTATTAAATTAATAATTTCAAACTATAGCTAGGTACGTACGTATTTTTTTCTACGGCAGCCAAAAGGTTAAATTAACAAGGACAAAGATCGCATTAATTTTTAAAAGATGTATACCTAAGTATTTCAAAATAAAACATTTTTCGTAAACACGAACATATAATCCTCTTTTTGCACGGATTATTTTTTACACGATTTCTTAAAAAACTCGGTCAAATGTAGTGGGAACTACCATTCATGTATCTATATTCACTTAATCTTTTTTATGGGGATTTTTTCACGACTGTTTTACATGGAACGTATCCCCTGTAGAAAAGAGGATTTAGTGTACTTAATTTTTGAATATTCTTTGCGGCCCTAACACATGATAATTTGTTTTTATGCGGCCCACTAGATGTAATAGGTTTTGCATATCTGATCTGAACTGACTTGACGGCTCCGTGGTTGAGTAGTCAACGTCTTTGGATTCAGTCACGGTGCTCACGGGCTCGAAAAAGTGATTTGTGTGCGATGTCTAAAACTATTTTTTACCCATTGGAACGATAAAACGAGGCGCAGCGAGAGCAATTAACTATTTCTAGAGAAAGATTTTTGCATCTAATTATTTTATAAATAACTAGCCGTAGGCGCGTTGTCCTCAACGGAGTTTTTTTGAATTTTAAAAAAATCGGAAACTTACCGGCGTGAAAAATCAAATTTAAACATACTTATTGAATAAACCAGAAGGTGTGAACCTCGAAAGGGCCACCCAAAACCTTTAACAGGGCCAAGGCTTGGGCGTATTTGATATACATCATTCATTCCATATGTTGGATGCAAGATTCTTTCTAATAATAATAAAATCAAGATGAAAGGCATACCTCAATTGGGATAAGAATCATATAAAATAGTTCAGCCTATAAATTGGTATCAAAATATTTGTTTACTTCAATTCACTGTTCCGGCGCTGTCGTAATATAAATTTGTTTTACGGCAATAAAAAGAATATGTAATAAAGTAAGATTTGTTAAATAACACATATTTATTTCTTCAAAACTTCTATCAAAACATCCACTTGATAGTTCTTGTTTTAATGTATTTATCTACACGAGTCTGGTACAGGGTGTCTAAATCAAAAACAACAAATTTACTTATTCACGAAAAACATTCGAATTTACGGGAGCCGTATCTCTCCCGCAGGAATATTCGCTCGTAAATTATCATAATGTTTTGTTAGGACTAATAATAACCCCCCGTAGGCTTTATGGTGAGATGTTGAAAGGTAAACAATATTAGACTCACTATATTGCCTCTCATATATTATATTATTTAAATACATAGTCTCATACAGACGGCTTAACAAAAAACATAAAAAAATAACGATATCTATGTGGTTACAACTATTCCCTCTTATGACGTTATTGAATCTCTCACCATTAATCATTTAGACCTTATTAAACATTATAATTATTTTTTTAACCAATTCCCTTATCAAAAATTTAGACTTTTTCAAGTCAAAAAAGTTACATTTTTTTGTGAATAATGCAGAAAAGTAAAAAATATCATAATTAACCTTGTCAGAGTTTTCCACAAGTCTAAATAAAATAGCGTTGCGAAAAAATGTTCTTATGAAATTGATGTGTAGTGTATGAGTTTTTGTTTTCTATGATATGACTTAAAAAATAAATGTGCATTGTTGGTGCGATAAATAAGCTAGAAAAAATAAAAACACAATCAATCAAGCATGCAAAATGGTATACGTATTTGAAAAAATAATTCTATTTTGTCAAGACTAGGGATTGAAAAACCGCTATTACTTAACCGAAATTCCGGTGTTCATAGTGTTTTTTAAATACTGAAATATTGGTTTTAAAAATGCAAAAATATTGGTGGTTTGGTATTTAATATTGACCAAAACCGATTTTTGAATGTTCAGAAATTGACAACATATTTTAATTAAATTTTTCGATTTAATGAATATTGAAAGGTTCCAGAATTGATGACCCTTTTTAATGATATATCATTATTTAAAATAAAGAAAAGTTGTTTATGAAATTCATATTTTTTTTTAATAACATATTTTATGTAACATATCGAAATACCGATTTTGATTGACTCCCAATCGCCAGATATTGTGATTCAAATTTTATTTTTGTTTTCTTTATTTAAAAAAAAACTATAATACCAGCATTGATATATTCCACCGGTATTGAAATCCTTAGTCAAGACAGTATGAATGATTTTATCCAATAATTTCAAAATGAATTTTTTTGGCTTATCTTGTTTAACATTAGAAGTGTAAATTGATCCAAGAGTACTGAATATCTTTTTTCCGATTTTTGTATTGCTTGATCACTCTCGGTTTTTGTCAAAAGAAGACAATGTTTGCTAAGTACAGCTTATAAAAAATCACATGAACTTTTTTGAAACAATCAATGCCGTCTCTAGGAGAATAGATATCATCAACACCCGTGCCAAATATGTGGAATATTAAATTGAATATACTATCTTTTTTCAATATTGACCTTGCCCGGACTTGTACCCGGAAACATCAAAGCTCGAGCCACTTTACAACACAGAAAGGCAAATACAAATGTAAGATTATCATCATGATAATAATAAACTTGTTTGGTGTATACCATGCTACAAGTAAAAAAATGCTCCATTATCCATCATTTTTTCACGTGTCAGTTTTCTTTTTCCCCAGGCGAATTTTACCGAAAGCTAGCATATATTTCAAGCTAACAACTTCTCTTACGGTATCTCTTAAAAGATAAACTAACCGACTAACCCTTGTAGCTGCATTATGATAAACATATAAAAATATTTAATATTACCTTTTAATTTGTCGATAGTATTTAATTAAGTATTTTAATCGGTTATATTTGGGAGAATTGGTATCAAAAATATCTTAAGAACCAAAATCTATATATTACTATTGTAAAATGTATTCAACCGGAATTTCAAATTGTTAACAGAATGTTATGTTTACAGAATAATGTACCGAAAGCGATAAACAGAATTTCATTGAATGAAAAATTCATCAAACCTTAGCTACAGGCCCGGAATTGTATGTTAAAGGCATGAGTGTATGTAATACTTGTATCATCTTCAACTCATCAGGTCTTAAAAAAACTGTGGTGAGAGCTTCTTGTGGTTTCTTTGTCTAGACTTGAACGACTTAATACATTTTATTTAAATGACTATTGTTGAAATGCTATAATAAAACTCCATATGCTCCACATTGGGAGAAGGCTATGACGAATTATCAGTCTTTTGAGATTTTATTTTTGATTGTAATGTCTATACGGGGACTTTTATGGGGCACTGAACATAAATCGCTTCCATCGGTAAAAATGTCTGACACATCTAATGAAGCATTATTACTATTAGAAAATTCATTATTATTATTATTATTAGAAAAATCTTTATCCACTTTCCGTGTTTTTTGTGTCAAAGAATCGTGTTGGAACATTTAATTCGTTTTAAATATGGTATTGTTTTTTGACTTGAGCAAAAATACGCCTCTGTTATGATGAGTGAATACATAGAATTTAGCGATTTCAAAATCGCTTAATTATGTGGATTTAAAGTCGTATAAAATATTATTTAGGCAAATATTGTCGATGGAAAGTTATTCTATTGTCCCAAATGTAGTTAGACACCTTGCAGATCGGGTATTTGATATGAAGTATTATACAAACGACGCTAAAAATACTATTTTTGACATTGGCATTATATTAATATTTTCTAAATTGATAATTTTCGGCAATATTGGGGTTACCATCAAACCCACTAACGTTTCCTCGAGAGTTTTCCACACATCATTGCACGTTTCGAAATTTTCAATTTATTAAATCATCACTTGAGCGATTTTTCACGGGTAAATGAAGAGAAACAAAAATTATATTTTCCTCTTGATAAAAAAAAATTGGCTAAGCATTGGCGTCTTAAATTATTTTTAATATCATAATTATATTTTAATATTCAATCCACAGTTAATGTTGAGCTTAACTTTAATTTATAAATAGGTTGATACCTCAGCTTCACTTGCATTTTAAAAATGGAAATACTCCAAAAGCTCAACAACGTAAAGGAAATAATAATTTAGAATTAATCAATTTGCTCGACCGCTAAGTGTACAGTTTGTTTGTTACGGTATATTTCTGGTCGATTAAACGATTTACACAGTTTATTATAAAATTCTAATACCCACCAAATAAATTGAAAAAAAAAGTAGATAGTCGCAGTAGATAATGTATGTAAAACAAATATATTTCAAAGCTGAAGCTAGGCTGTTTTTGGTTGCATGGTTAATCCTCTTTCTCCAACTGTCATTCGTTGATTTTTCAATCGAAAATATACATGATTTAATAAAATATATGATCTGTTTATTTAGGGCCGCTGATAAAAAAAAACCACTAAGTCCTGATGTTTCCTAATTAATCGTAGTAATATTGACTACATCTTTGGTACACTCAACTCCCTTTTTATCCGGTTTTAAATTAACGCGGTCGGCTAAAAAGAACAAATACTGTATTTTTAAACGAATTGTTTTTTTAACACTATTCCCAGATACAAACAACACATAATAGAATAACGACTTTCTTAATAACAAGAAAGTCAACCATCCGACAACCAACTCATTAGACGTGTCAGTCATTTTTTACTATGAAAGCGATGTATGTCTAGTCCCCATTAAAGTCTTCGTATATAATAAAGTAGAGGAGAATAGTTTTTTTTTCTTAATTGAAATACATATGTATGTGTAATTTACATTATAAAATTTAAACACAATTTTGTATACCGCAATGGTGTTCTTTTTTAAATAAGGCGGTTTTTAATATTCAGGAAACCAAACTTGTCCACACGTTTTTTTTGGAATGTATCTACCGTGTAAAAAAAGTGTTTAGTATGCAAAAAAAATACTCACTAGGGCGCAGCACGGCACTGTTCGATTGACGTATTTATGAACCCCGGGGACTTGACGAACCGTTCGCCAATGAAATATGCGAGCTCAATCCCAAGATGAACATTTCTCTCATTTTCATAGACTGATTACATTTCTTCCGAAGGCTATCATCACAATACAAACATGGTTTGAAACAATAACAATTATGATAATCCATAATATACACGTTTATGTGTTTAAATGTTGTCAATAAGTCGTTATGCGTTTATGTGTTGTCAATAAGTCGTTTACCACGAAAAATTAGGAATATAAGTTTAGTCAGCACGAAAAAATATTTTAGACACTTTTAAATGCAATTAAATATCTTACGTGCACATTTTCTTACCACAAAAATAATTCGCATTTTTCAAGAAGAAAAAATATGCCGATTACCAATAATTATTGCTATTTACCTAGTGTAAGGCGCACAACAATGTAGCCACTTACTGCTTAGTATATAGATCATTGCGAGGCAACAATTAACTATTTATCATGTATTGATAATTTCAGTATTTTTTTTGTAAATTGTGTTTTTTATGTATATTATTTAACATACCTAGACAAGTATTAATTTCCATTTAGGTTTGAGCTTAGGAGTAAAACATAGAACAAAGCCTATTATAATTGGCCTGAAGTAAATACATAAAGAATCTAAATGTACAATAATGACCATTAAATTGACCACAATTTTTCACCGTTCAACGAAGAGCTTGATTACTCATTTTTCCAACCTCTTTTTTTTCATAGAGAGTAAGGATAGAAGGATAAGACTAGGACAGAACCAGTGACTAGCTAATCACTTTTTCTAAGTTTGTGTTGAGTATAGAGTAGGTTGGATAAATATCAACACATAAATCAATTGAAACTCAATTTATAAAAAAAAACTGTCCGTCATGAGATTCGTACCCATTGCATCCGTAACCAAAGCTAGTGGCGTTAATAACTCGACCACGCAGCTGGTTGAATTACCAGCTATAATTTCTACCGATATTTATTAAACAATTAAAAATATTTTTTATTCAAAAATATGTGCTTCTAATTTATGTTGTTTTTTTAGCAATCAACTTATCACTAACTTAGAACGCAAACCCCCCCAATGGATATATTTAATTTTACTATTTTATTGTAAATTAAATTTGACGTGCTCTTTAGTGGAGATAAAAAATCGTCTTTGCGTCTCCATGTCTCTTAAAAAAAGCAATCCTGTATATATGCATTTTAAACAAATATGATAAGAATTTTATGCTGTATACTTAAAATTGGTACCCGATTCCGTATTTTTTTATTTTTGGGATTAGTGTAACAAATACGAAAAAAATCAACTTTATTCTTTTTAATCAGGTTATATTATAACATTAAAAATATCATATTTCTTATATCCGTTTCGATTACTGACAGTCTTCACTCAGTTTCGCAGAACACCGTTTTTGTAACGTTTCTATACTGTATTTATTTTATATTATACCTTCCTTTACTGAATATCTTAATTTAATAAATTGCTTCGTTATTGAAGACAGAGAAAAGCTTTGAATTTGTTTCAATCCATAAAATTTCACATTGTCATGTCCCAAAAAAATGAACAGCCTTATTTGTAAGAAATAAATGACAAGTGATAATCTTAAAAACTTTTCTTAGACAGAATAAGGTAAACTTTTTTCTGTATAAAAAAAATAAAAGAGATTTCTGAGAATTGACTTTTTCTTAATAGTTCATTTATTACGTAACTGCTTCTGTTGTTTGTCAAATATTTTTTTAGTAATATCCATCTAAAAGTTAAGAGAAAATCCTAAAAGTAAACTTGACGGTTATGAGTCAAGACTTTTTTCTCTATAGAGTAAATAGAAAGTATCGTTAACGGTCTGAAAAATATTGAAATTACAAGATTACCTGCCAATCACTGTTTTATTTGAAAACATTTGGTACCTACCATAGAAAGAGTTGAAAATATAAAACACTTTGATATTAAGTTATTCAAACATCAACATGAAATGAAAAAATAAACATATATTGTATATTACCTACAGATTACCGGCTCAATAAAACAGCTAGATACACTCTAATTTGATATTTTGTGGAAACTTTATATGATCATTAATTAAAATTGAGGTTAAAAATGGTGTTTTGAATTTTAAAAAACCATCTCCACCCTCAATGCGGAGCACATGTACTCCTAATAGATTTTACACGTCCGCGTACCTCCATCTGCAAAATACTGCTTTAGAACAAAAATAACCCTTATCATTTAATACGAATAAAACCAATTACTATATTTCTTACTGAACTTTATATACATATTATATTATTTATGCATGAAACGAATTGTGTGCATGCGATCTAAATAAAAACTGTGGGTTACGTCATTTTTCCATTCTAAAGTCGTAACATTTTTCTAAGAGCAGTGGTTCAGTAACTTCCGATCTAGGTAATTTGACGAACCCAGTAGTCTGCATGAATGTATACTGAAATCCACCAAATTGCCCATATATTATATTAAATGATTTCAATACACTTTATAGACGCAATGAATATTATTTGTTATCAAAATAGGGTAATCTTTATTTGTTTAAATAAAGACGCGATTGTTTCAAGGTAACTTATTTTATTAAGGTTCGCTTGAGCACGTGCGAACATCCTTTCTTTCTTTTTTCCTGCCACATGCTGTAGACACTATTTTTATTTAGATGGATGAACGAAGGTAGTGGACTGAAAACAGATAAAATTAAGTGTATTATACGCTTGTGGAAACTTATGTAGAATAATATGCTCCAACCCCGATATTGCAAGCAAGTGGAACGCGAGAAACTTTCGAAGGCAATCGATAAGAATTCGATATTCCTATACGTACTTTGTTTATTGTAAAGTTTAATCGAAAGCTATTGGTATTTATTTGTGTTTTATCCACTGACTATTAACAAGTTCGTGATACATGTATTTCAAATTGTCTTTAAATATTAAAATTTGCATAATATATTAAAAATATGTTTACTTTTGTTTTAGTGTGAGAAGATGAGAAGTATTTTACAATTAAAGTAAACATTTATTAAAACAAAGGGCGTAAAAATCTGAAATTAAAATAATAAGTTTGTTGCAAGTACGAGTTTCGAAAGTACAACACGATGGGCGGGTAAGGTAAAGTAAATAGATGTCTTAATCAATAAAAACACAATATTCCTTTGTACTTTATTCCATTTTATTTTAAAGGTCATGACCGGTTTCGCTCATTGCGAGCATTGTCAATTGATCAGTTGAGCAAAACCGGTACTGACCTTTTAAATAAAGTGGAATAAAGTACAAAGGAATATTGTGTTTTTATTAATATAATGCCTTTCCACCAATTATTGACAGTGAACACCCTAAAAGTGAGATGTCTTAATATCTAAACGTCCCACATCAAAGATGATGTGAACAAAATAAGTCCACTTACAAATCATATTGAAATAAAAAAAATTGGGCTATATTGTTTTTTTATATCTCTTTTTATTATTCCTAAGAGTACTGAACTTTGTACCCACCACCGTTTTATAAGACTTTACACTCTTTTTGCAGGGTGTATTCGTGTTAAAAAAATCCATGAACGTTTAATAGTATTATCAAAATTATTTCGCTCATACTTTCAACTGAAAATTATAAATAAATATATTTATCAAATATACTAACAGTCTGTTGCACCCCAGCTTCTTCCAAAAAAATATTCTGGTTTATTATTAATCCTTTCATAACACTTCGGGAGGTAAGTAACCAGATAGCTCAAAAAAATCAGATCCGTCTGAATGAATAAATGAATTAGATGTTAGATATTTTATCTTTATCCTTGCACTTACTTAATGAACTTACTTAATTAAACGCACAAGCGAAGTTTAAATATGAAATTCTTCTCGGCTTTGCCCAAAGTTGATTCCCGCATAGTAAAAAATCGTAAACTCATAATTCGAGAAAAGAAGAACGTAGCAAGATCAAAATAACCACATTTATCTGGATAAGTCCTTCTTATATTTACCACATTCGCAGAGATTACGTTTGCTTAGGAAATAAACAGATATAGTTTTGTCGCCCGCTGTGGTCTAGTTGGTTAGAGCTTGCTCTACCGATCAGGTGGGTCTGGATTCGATTACCGGTAAGGTCAATGGCAAATTGGATTTTTTTCAATTTCAATTTGAGATCTAAGACAAGGGTGTTTGTGAAGTCAATTCTCCTTAAGTTAATCTCATGTGACTTTCAAAAATTCTCATCGAGTATATCTCGTATGATCTTTCAACTTCAAAATATTTGACGCATTGGCGTAAGCTGTAATGTCAAATTTTTTTTAAAAAATATATTAAAAAAAATAAAGTGTTAAAATTTCTGCTTTATATTATATAAATTCAATAATTTATTTGGCAAACGCTTTGTAGAAAAAATATTGCTGATTGTTTATAAACATTTGCATTTTTATAATTGGATTGGATTGTAAATGATTAGCAATATTTTTAACTGTGGTTTTGATTTGTTTTTAAATTTATCTCTTTACCGCAATAAAACACACCGGAAATATGATAGTGATATAATATATGACAATCAAATTGCGTTTACAAAAATGTGGAAAGCATAATTAATTAAATGCTTATGCGTTGAGTCTTTTCGTGCTGTTTCTTGTGCATGTGATATATTTTAAACATATCCGCGTGATTATATTTTAGGTATGTCCACTTTTTATCGAGCACCGAACTTAATGAAGTTGTCTCAAATGAACTGGTGGCCATCTCTAACCATTTCTCTTTAGTCAAGAGGTAGTGTTCTTGACCAGGGGTCAGCAGACCGCGGCTCTTCAGACATCAATTCTTGACCTTAACAAATTAATATATATACACATTACATATGTATGCCTATCTGATACCTTTGCTATCCTTTTTCTGACATCTTGTCTCTTCTTACTTGAAATTCTGTCGATCCTTGCTCTGGAAATACAGTGAGGAAGCTGCAATCTTAAGCCTGCATCAATGGAAAACATTAAGTGTCATTTTTATTTATGTCTTTTTGGTGAATGAAAATCACTCGTCATTCATTTAAAAAATGAGCCCACATAGTAAGTACCAAAGAATATATTTCGACACACTTTTGAATTAATTGTCGTACCAAATAAGTGTATAATAAATCCAGTGGGATTTTCTTTTTACACAGTTTCGAATATTATTAACATCATTGTTTTTTTTCTTTATCCACCATTATTTTTTATTTTAGTCAACATTTTTCAAGTCGTGGTTTGGAATGTATTCAATGTGTAAAAAGAGAGTCCAATGTAATGTCCACTATTTATCATTCGTAAAGGTGCATCAAGTTATTTTTTCATAAATTACATAACCAACCTTATGTGACCTTTGGGGTTAAAGGTTCCCACCCCTATTCTACAGTTTTTCTCCCACTCGGTTTCACTGCAAAACATTTATAAACAAATAGTAGAATATATGGATAAACTCATGCTTATTTATAATTGATGGAATTGGCATTTAGTTGGTACAACTCCATTGTAATACGGTAAAAAATAGCAATGTATTAAGTTCTTGATTTTTTTTAAAATTTCAGTTGGTAGCTATTTCAGCGTATAATTCTAATGAATGCATACGCCGAAATAGCTATTAACTGTTTTTTTTGTAGAACTAAATACTTTGCTGCTTTTTAATGCAATACTTATTTTTAATGTTTTCATTCTTTACTTAGTTAAGTTTTCTTCCAAACATTTCTTTCCATATATTTTTATTATTTATTTATTGCATAGTTGAGTAACAACCAGATTTCATCTTCATAGCTTTTAATTTTTTATTTGTTATGATTCTTTTATTATGAAACGCACATGCGTCTACTTAATATATATTATGAATCTGTACTTTAAAAAATCTCTTAAAAACTTAGTTCATATTACAAAAATATAACTTCTCCGTAATATAATATTATTATGTTCTGTAACGAGACGTCAAAAATGAATAGTGTTATATTGCACTATAGTTCTAGGGAGCTTAGAAAGTGCATGAGTGCTGTTGACACTTGAAATTAAATTTTCTTCTGTCAAGTTTATATTAAGCCCTTTTATGCTGAGCTCCATTCGCTTATCAACGAAAACAATTTGTATACAATTTTATTGCGAAAATCACCTAAACTGTATATAAATTTTCCTTCAACGTAAAGCTAATTCACAAATTGAAAGATGTGACAAGTTGAAGTATTTTTGAACTAAGGTGTATGACAGTAGTCGCAATTAAATAAATTACCGTCAGATTAACAACTTTTTATTTAGATATATAAATATGTTCGCAATTCATGTATGTAAAGTTTACATGTTTTTATGATGAGTCTCGTAATTAAATTGAGAAAACCATAACGTCATCAGGTAAATAAATCTAAACCAATTTAAACTTTCGCAATGGTACCTTATAAAATCATAGTTTATACTTATAAAAGCAATATGTTGTTACTAAATACATGTATAGTTATTAATTTTCACTTGCCCATCTCAGATTGCATGAGTAAAAATTCCAAGATTGATGAGGTACTGTTTTGTCCGCTCTAGTTCTATATTTCAAAAGCTTTACCTAAACTGCTGTATATAATAATATTATAATATGTATGTCAGAAATTGCATTGGTCTGAAAATAGTGTTTTTCCTGAATTTAACAAATGGCTCGCTGGCGTAAGTAAAATTTAACAAGTGCATTTCACGAGACCTTCTGATACACATAATATTAATTGATAGCATATTCCACTGAAGTACTCTAATAATAAATGGATCTAAATAAGTCTACAAACAAAGACAATAATAAATATTGATATGATTTTTGTATGAAAACATTTCCGCCAACAATCCTTTCAGAGTTTGAATGATTGCAAAAATCTAACCGAACCTATGGGCTGAGTAAAAAAAAATCTTGAACATTAGTGCCATAGTGAATACTATATTTTGATTTCGTCTAATCACGTCCTATTAAATTGCATTATTTTGTTTAAAAACAATATCCCTAACATTCCTATAACTGCTACGTGTTTTGTCGCAAAATAAAACACTAAGCGCATAAGATAGACTGGGCAGATTAATTTGTAATTATCAATCTCATTACAATAAACATTATTTTTATTTGTAAATTATTGTATATTGTAACCAGGGCTTATACAAAAACCGACATTAAAAAGGAACGGTTTTTGAATTACAATATTTTTTATAGCCCAGCAATACCCGGTTTTTGATGATTCACAAACAATGTATAATTTAATTAAAAAAGCCTTTTTTGTTTTTATTATTATAAATACATCAATAAAAAATACAAAAAAAATATTCGGTGAAACGACCAGTGTTTAATTTACTCCTACATATATTTTCTAACGATTTTTTTTGAAATAGAAAATACTACTTTGTGGTGTAATAAAGTATAGTTTACAGTCGTATAGTTTTAAGGCAATAATAGAAAATAAAATAAATTGAGCTTTCGTTTTTAAATTCGTTGATGTCAAACTTGACCCTCGGTGTGTTTCGGTTACATATGAACACATGAACTGTATCCGAGTCAAAATGCACAACAAAAACATTTGCAAAATAAACTTATATATCACTTGTAGGGTGTTCACTGTCAATACTCGGTAAAAAGGCATTATATTCAAAAAAAATTGTACTAATTCTTATATTTACTTAATAAGATCAGAACCGGTTACGCTCATGACGAGCATTATCAACTGATGATTTTTGAAACTTTTAACCTTTTATTCATTGATGTAAACTGACTATTCAACTACATATATTTTATGTTTATTTTATTTGTAACTATTGTAGTTTTTTTTTAATCTAATCTCTTTTCAACATTTTCTAACAAATAAATAAATTTATATTAAAATACTAAAAACCGGGTTACCAAACTTGCTTACGAGTGTCACCTGATATTTTTCTAAAAAAACCGATTCCTTAAGCCCGGTTTTTTTAACCGACAAACCCTAACTGAAACGCTGACCATATGAAGTCTAGTGGCATGTTGATAGTTTTTTTATGTCTTTAGTTCGTATTGCAGTGGTGCAGTGCAGCATCTAACCGCGACTGACATTTGTCACGATGAAAAAAACGCGTCGACGCTTAAAGCCGGCATTATGCGGTGAACATAAATCTGGTGTACCTTTAATCTCGCTCACCTTTACTGCAGAACACGCGTTCAATTAGTATGCCAGGAACAGCAATAATTACCCCTGTGGTGTTTGTGTTCTCCCATAAGTCCAGTCTCCTAGGAAATATACATAATACTTGAAACCAGGGCTGTCCAGACTTCTATCTCAATAAAATATAAAAAATATATATTAGCCCCCATACGATAAATATCATATTTTTCTCCGTTGCCGTTTGACCCTGGTACAGAGGTTTAATTCAAACATTGATGTGTATATCGTATTTTTTTCATGAGTAACTCATTGTTTAGATATATGAAGAGATTAAAAAAACAATAAATCCAACTCTAGTCGCGCCAGACAAGCCATGCTATTTATTTTTTGAGTCCATGTCCCAATGTGTAGCACATAAACAAATCAACATATTTTTTTTGTTATCAAATAAAGATAGAAATAATAAACTTGAGACAGGACTTTTTTTACCATGTCCGCTCCTAATGTGGAGCATATGGATTCCTAATGGAGTTTATCTCAACACAAGTTTTTCTACGAGAACTACTTGTTACTCAGTTGCTCAACCTCTCTTTTTCCAAAGAGAGTGGGAAAAGAAGGAAAGGTCTAGAACAGGACTAGTGGTTAGCCTATCGCTCTCGATACGCCCCGTTCATAGGATAGGATGGGTGGGAGGGGGGAATTCAAGACATCACGTACACCCATGCCTTCGAACAGAAATCATAAATCGATTGAGAAATCAATTTATAAAACTGTACTGGGATTCGAACCTGTGACCTCTGTAGCGGTAGCCAACGAAGTTGACTACTCGACCACACAGGCGGCAAGACAGGACTAGTGGTTAACTAATCACTCTTTCTACGCCCCGTTATTTTATAATTCTTATGGTGGGATGGTATTTTTAGACATCACAAAATCCATGGCTTTAAACATGATTAATTATATTGAAATAATTCTGTTCGTACTTGAATTCGAACCTGCGAAATCTGTCACAGAACCCAACGACATTTTTTTGGAACACAGTTTTTTTGTTCAGTACATACTATGCTAAAAATATTTTGTTAAATAAGTCAGTATTTTATAAATATACAAATAAAATAACAAGTTACATTCGGAAGAAAACAGTACATAAATAATATTTTTTTTAATTGTAGTTGCCGGGGCCAATTGGAAAGTTTTATTTTTAAGGTAGAATAAATCACTGCTACCCCACTGTGTCTAGTATCAAATATATTTCTCGTATAACAGTAGACTGGGCAATTATGAAGAACTAGTTGGTAATTAAGCATTCCAAACAAAGCTTGACATATACATATTCAGCAAACAATAAGAAGTTACATTTCGCAAATAATATAACGGCATACGACTGTATACGAAAGCAAATTCCAGCAACGTTTGCATACACATTTAATTACACTTCGCGTTCAAACAAAACTAGGAATATTGCTATCGTCCGTTATCGTTATCAGTGTTCTACTAGAACAGAGTGGGTAATCATTTGGCTGAATTGTTATTATAACAGTGGAAATGATTTCACACTGAAATAATTTAACATTTGAGTGCTTTATTTATCAAGACAACGCTAAATAAAGCATCCCTAGCAATGTAGTCTCGTCAACGATAACGTTGAGTATGTTTTTTTTAAAAGGTCTGTTTTTAAGTTGTTTTTTTTTCTAACCTTATACTGAAACTATGTTATATGAATTCTAAGCGGACTTTTTTTATTTCTAGTATACATAGGTACACATTTACCGATTGGATATTTGTATCTCTTTTTTGTATTTATTCTAGGAACTGAACTAGCAACGTAGCACTGTCAGCTTAAAGTATTGCCCTTTATTATTACCCTTACGAATACTGATTATTTTTTGTATTTTTTTTATCCATTCCCGCTCCCAATGTGGATCATATGGCCTCTTTATGAAGGTTTGTTACCCGGTCACTCAACCACTGTTTCAGCCCAGTTTTTAAGGTATCCGAGGGTGGGAGGTAATTTTTAGACATCATAAACACCCATGTCTTTGTACAGGAATCGATTGAAAAATGCCGTTCGTATGAGACTGAGACTCAAACTCGTGAGATTCGGCTCTGACGACAACAACGCTAATCACTGCGCCATTGACAGAACAAGTATACGTTCAGTTAAACAAAAGATCATCAATTTAATAGTGTTTTATAAAACTTGATTTTAATTTGCGTACTCAATAACTATGTTTCGAGGGTAGTTTTTCCTTCATTTATGCTAGTTTAATACTGTATTGATAGCTAAGGGCTGAAGGTTTCCAACGGAAGAAATATTAAGAAAAGTCCCTTACGAATACTTATTAGTAGTGAGATAATAAACTTTTCTCCCATTTGCTTAAATATAACTAACTTTTGAGGGATGCTCAAAGGCGACCGCGTGGATCTTTTACTGGAAGGTTGCGTGCATGACATATGTATTTCTTAATTACCCTTAAGGCATTATCTAGAATATCAGTTTGCTATTCGTTATTTTAGAAAACTTTTTTGCTATGAATAAAATATTTTGAGTGTCAGGGAAGGAAGTGCAAATGAAACTTGAGTTTTTGACGACGCATTATTTTATTATCGTCGAAGTGGCAAAAATTTTGGCGTTTTTCCAGTCTGACCTAGTCTCAAGCGGTTAAAAACTTCCAATGACCTTCTTAAATAAATATATTTTAATAAAATAAGTAAAAATCATTATTGTCCATTACAGCACAACAATATGATTACCAGTCTCTTATCTTCAACTATACCAGAGTTTTTAAAAAAATATACACATGCAGGTTAAAAATTCGAGATAAGATGAAAAACTAATCATTGATTTAACATGTTTACCTTCAAGACCCAGCCTTAAGAGCCGAAATAAAGCTAAGCTTATGGACAGTGCTGTAGTCATAAACTTTGAAGGAGGGAGGCGGTAACAATATCGTATATTAACTCGCTCATTTATACACCCATATAGTAGTTCACCATAGATTAAAATAAGGAAAAGTAGTTTGCCTAATGAAAATTTAGTCGGATAAATAAATCAAATTACTGTATGAGAATACTGATCACGAACGAGTACGTGCACTTTAACATGAAATCCTATTATCCAAAAAACAGAACCTCCAAGTTTGATTGCACAATTGTCATCTCAATTGCTTTATTCGCCGGTTGCCCTGATGGTATAATATTTTGATTTAAACATGGTGTATAAGTGATTTTACTAATATGGTTTAAAGTGTTTACTCTCATTTAATCACCACTACAACTCTACTTACGAGTGCTTCGGTTCACAGGGGCCTTACTACAAAAATGTGTGTTTTGAGTTAAGCTCGGTTTTGGTCATGTAATAGTCATATTTATTAGTGAAACAAAGATGTATCTCGTACCTATTAGCGGTTAAAAGATACATTTGGGTGTATTCACACATCAAATTATAATGTTAGATGTATAATAGTAAATCATAGTGATCTTAAAACTATGTTTTGTAGGTAAGCTCTCACTTATAAGAAACGATTACATGAATCTAACACAGTGTCATCTAAATCATAATTAACCAACATTAGCTTTCAAAGATATACAAACATTAATAATGATAGTCCCATTGAGAAACAGCGTACTTTAAAAATTAGACATGATAAAAAACACTGAATTTCAAATTCCACTTTCTGTCGGACATGAAGAAAATGAGCAGTTATTAAGAAAGTTTTCAACTTTCAGATTACAAATTCAACGAGAAAGTTTCTTATTATGGCTGTCTTCAGAAATGTTTAATACTTTCGGACTTGCCTTGGACAAACTACTGAATGCTAGATTTTTAAAACCTTTTAATTCTTTACTAAGAATAATTGTCAACTAGCAACTTCAAATGTGGATTTTAG
This sequence comes from Himalopsyche tibetana, assembly GCA_030503985.1. NCBI lineage: Eukaryota > Metazoa > Arthropoda > Insecta > Trichoptera > Rhyacophilidae > Himalopsyche > Himalopsyche tibetana. Next base: position 19,585,705 of record JAPJYX010000009.1, on the reverse strand, counting down.
TAACTAATCTTTTGTCGTATATCTATTTTTATTTATTTTTTAAACCATGTCCGCTCCCAATGTGGAGCATATGGACTCCTAATGGAGTTTATCTCAACAGAAGTGTTTCTACGAGAACTGCTTGTTACTCAGTTGCTCAACCTCTCTTTTTCCAAAGAAAGTAGGGATAGAAGGATAGGGCTAGGACAGGATTAGTGGTAAGCTAATCGCTCTCGATACGCCCCGTTCATATGATATGATGGGTGAGAGGGGGGAATTCAAGACATCACATACATCCATGCCTTTGAACAGAAATTCATAAATCGATTGAAAAATCAATTTATAAAATTGTCCGTACCGAGATTTGAACCCGGGCCCTCCGTAGCCGAAGCCAACAACGTTGACCACTCGACCACACAGGCGGCAATTAAAATATTGCAATATGTAATTTAATTTATTAATTTCGAGGCTATTAATCAAATTTATATCACTAAACAGAGAAACTTTGATGTAAACCATTAAATATGTGTTTGTTTTAAGTAAAACATCAAAATCATGAAAAAGAAATTTTAATGAAAGCAACACTAGCCATCTGCATTATATCATTGGTAAATCAACATCAAATTTACATATTAAGATGTACAGCAGTGATGCACAAATGCGGCCCGAAATGGATATTTTTGCGGCCCAAAATAACAAATACTTCATCAAAAATTTTTTCATTAAATATGATAAAAAATAGTATTCGATATGTGAACAATTTATGCAGTAGCAACGATATATAAAAAAATCAACGTTATTTTTTATTATTTAATATGATTGTATTTACATGGATATAATATTAATATGTATATAAAAATCGTATACTGATTTATCGATTATCTTGACAGAAAAATACAGTTTGATTGTGAAACATTTTTTGTGTGCATGTGGAATAGTGCGCGTATAAAGTTCTTTATGAACTTTTATTTTTTTCTAACAAATTAATTGTGTCTGAACTAATTTTCTCCCTATTTATTTATAATGGCAGAAAACACTAAAAAACGAAGAAAAATCGAAGAAGAAAATAGAATTTTCCAAGAACAATGGACGGACAAGTACTGTTTTATTGAATATAAAAAAAATATATATGTTTGATTATTGGAGTACCGAAGGAATATAATCTAAATCGCCACTATCAAATGAAACATAAAGAATTTGACGAAAAGTTTAAGGGAGAACTTCGTAAACAAAAAATTGCATCTTTAATACAATCCTTATCGGCTCAGCAAACTTTTTTTATCAAATCAGTCGATACATCAAAAGCAGTAACTTAAGTGAGTTTAAATATTTCTCAGTTAATAGCGAAGACATCGAGACCTTTTACTGATGGAGACTTTGTGAAGAAGTGTTTAGTAACCGCATCTCAAAAACTTTGCTGTGCGAATTGCGTGAAGAATTTTGAGTCAGTGCATCTTACTCGAATGACTGTGCAACGTCGTATCATAGATATTGGAGACAACATTGCGTCGAAATTTTCAGAAATATCCAACAAATTCGTATATTTTTCACTGGCTGCAGATGAGTCCACTGACATTACTTCTACCGCTCAAATGAGCATATTTGCTCGAGGTGTGACGTCAGAATTCGAAATTTATGAAGAACTCGTCTCTCTGAATTCCATGAATGGACAGACCAGAGGTTCTGATCTGCTGCAGGGCATCCTTCAAAGCACGACTAAAATGAATTTGGATTTATCCAACCTTTGCGGAATAACGACAGATGGAGCACCGGCAATGATTGGGGCAAATAATGGGATGGTGTCCCTTCTCGAAAAACATTTGCGTGAGCTTGGCCACGAAAACTCACTAATTAAATATCACTTCATTTATACACCAACAAAATCTGGTTGGAAAAGATTTGGGATTTGAAAATATAATGGCCACTGTAGTGCACACAGTTAACTACATTAAATCTAACGGACTTAATCACCGACAGTTCAAAACCTTTCTTGATAAAATCGATGCTGAATATAAGGACTTGTTGTACTACTGCGAAGTTCGTTGGCTAAGCAGAGGCAAGGTTTTGATTAGATTTATGTTACTTTTAAATGAAATCAAAATGTTCCTTGTCAATAAAGGAAAGTCGATCGATGTCTTGGAAGATCCTCAATGGCTGTGTGACTTAGCATTGCTGACACATATTACAACACATCTTAATGATCTGAATCTTCGATTGCAGGGAAAAAATCATTATATTTCAGACATGGCAAACAATATATCAGCCTTCCAAGAAAAACTTAAATTGTTTCATTTACAGATGAATGAAAATAAATTGTGTCACTTTCCGCAATGCAAAGAAATGGTTTCTTTACATGGCATTGATTCCAGCCAGAAGTATGCTAGCCACATAATCCGAATTCAAGAATCTTTTCAAAGGAGATTTTGTGATTTTAATCGTGACCGATACTTGCTTAAGACATTTGCCAACCCCTTCTCAGTATTCATCAATGAGGCCGATTCATCATTGCAACTAGAGTTGATCGATTTGCAGAACAACGATCAATTGAGATCGAAATATCAGGAAGGGGATCTGCAAAGTTTTTATAAATATCTCCCCGAAGAGCAGTTTCCTACCCTACGTAAAAAGGCTGTGCTTTATGCAAGTCTTTTTGGAAGCACCTACATTTGCGAGCAAGCATTTTCCATATTAAAACTAAATAAGTCTCAACACAGAAACCGCTTGAACAATGATAATCTCAGTGCTGTACTAAGGATAGCAACCACAAACATTGAACCCGACATCAAAATGCTTGCTGCCAGTATGCAGTGTCAGAAATCTCTCTAAGTTCCATCGTGCAAATCTGCACGTAATGTGGAGCGGAAAAGGATCGAAGTTGCCGATAAAATTATGCAATTATTAAATTAAAAATAAAATATAAAATTTATATCACATCTAGTGTAATATATCAATATTTTTTTTTCACTTTTACCCTTTGCGGCCCGCGAAAATTTTTAAATGGATAAATTGGCCCTTCTCTCAAAAAGCTTGTGCACCACTGATGTACAGTGTTAACGTAGCCCACTAGTGGTGATGAGTCAGCCAACTTGTAGTTTTGTTTTACAACGCAGTTGAAGTCACATATGTACTGCTTCACCAAAAAAAGACATAGTTGATAACAAAATATACCTATTCAGCAAACCAAGTTTCAAGGTTAACAACGCACGCGGTTTTATTTTGCACAACTGATTATCAGATTTAAAATCATTTAATGAAATTATGTATTCAATTATTTTTGTATAATTATGTTACCCATCGTGCAGCCGAGTGGTTTTGTCTGATTCTTGACTCAAATCTTTAAGCGAACAATTAAGAAAAAAATATGTGTACATTTTTGTTCAAATAAATGAACATCTGAGACTTTGGCATTCTCACCAGTGCATCCAATCCCGCACCATTTTTGTAATCCTGAGATTTCGGGAATAACAATTTTTCCAATTCCCCGCATCCCGGAATTGAATAGTCACCATTGAATCTTGTAGAATTTCGGCATTGAGAAATATTTGCTCGGCGATTTTGAAATCCTGGGAATTTACGGACATTCTGAAATGAAAAAATGTGAGACTTTTAGTTGCTATAGGCAAACAAATTTTGGAGAGTTTCGCACTTCTGGGAATAGTGCTATCACAACCCGGGTATTTCGGAATCACAGTTGTTGAAAGAGATCCCGTTCGGGTGCTCTAATTCCCACCGATCATAAAAAAGTTATTTTCCATATAAATATATACTTCAAACCTTCTTTCGAAATAAAACTTTGAGCGAATGTTTTAAAAAAAACTACAGTTAACTTTTAAGATGTTTAATTTTAAGTGTGCACAGTTCTTTTTATGACCAATTCTCAATTATTTAGACATCAGTGCGTTTGCTTTGTATTTTATATATGACGTATTCTAAACTATAAACAAAACTTAACTATTGATTTTCAATTAAATATCGTGTAATACAACTAATCATTTTTTATAAACAGACCCAGTTTTGAAAATTAAGACCTCATCGATGATGATAATTTTTGTATTATTTATTTTGTTGAGGAGGTGGTTCAATATTAAGCATTCAATATATTCGTTTGTGTAAATCGCATGTTTAAAAACATAAGAGCTTATCTATTATTTCGCAGTTAAGAGATATCAAGAACGAGGATTGTTTAAAATATAAGTATAAATTTGCAAAAAAAAATCTACAATTCCAAAAGATGTATATTTCAGTAAAACGGCAATATACCATTACTACAAAAATCTAGATACGACCTATGTATGTTAGCATACGATGTATATAAATAATGGCAACACATAAGGCTTGAATTAACATATTATAATGGTCATAGGTAATAAATACTTAAATTGGTATTCATTTAACATTGTGTTTTATCACTTCCTAGATTTGTAATAATTAAGAGCCCTACTTTATAACCATTTATGTTGTATGATGACGGTTTTTTTATAACTCATCAATTGAATGAAATTTTAAACAATCAATCACAAAAAATATTATGCTAATTGAAATAAAAAATAAAAAAAGTAAAAAGATTAAGTAATAACTTAAAACCATAAAAAATCATTATAATTCTTACGTTATAATTTACAAAATAAAAGTCAGTGTTTGTCCTTTTCTACAAGACGCAAAGAAAGGGTAAGATACAAACTTTGATAGCACTAATTACAAACTAGTTACTAACATTAGGTACAGTAGATCCCAGTGAAAATAGATTTGATTCTTTTCAATCAATGACTTTCGTACTCCTAAAAATTTCAAGCTATTCATTCCTAACCTTTTGTTATATACTTTATGGAGTATTTCAACACTTTTATCAAAATTGTATCATTTTCTATAAAACGGTTCGCAAACTCTGAAAGTTATTACTTTTCAAAGATCTTACAATAATGTTTTTTTATGTCTGCCTACCATAATCGGCATGACACTAGACCGGTTAGGCGATAGATACTACTGTGATAAAATGAATTTTACTTGTCAATATAACGAACGAAAATGTTACACGAATGATTGATTATTTTATTAGATAAAAATAATTTGTTTTCGAAATAATTTTAAAATAGTTTTCCAGTTTTGTAAAACAGGATTTTTTTATATATCCATGCATTGAAGAGAAAGATTTTTCATCATTTTAGTATTTACTAAACAAGAAAAGAAGTTAAAAATTATGCGTAATAAGTTATCGTTTTATCTTGATCTACTCTCGCCGCTGCTGTTTTTGAGTTGTTATTACACGGACAATGATACCGTATTCTGACGAGAGTCTCTTGGTGGGAGTAGTACGTCATCGCTAGTTTTGAGCTCCCGCCGTGAGTGTTGGCCGGTCACAAGCCACCGCGCCGAGGAATTAGGATGTCTTCCAAAGCGACGGTGCTCTTGAAAAAACGTGATTTTAACCGTAAAATACTTGAAATGAGTGAAATAAGTGATCACGAAAGCCTTCATACAAGATTGCTTCGTCTCTACGGAGAGAAAACGTCGCGACTGGTGAGGAGATTCGACAAACTGAAACAAAGGAAAACCAAACAGCTAAGTACTATAGCATTTTTACAGCGTTGTCGAGATAAACAAGTCATCCCTCTTTCTCTAAAAATCAAACACCATCTAGAATCACCAGCGGTTGATAAAATCATCAAGGCAGCAAGCTTCAAGCTTTTAAAAGAAAACCTTCACCAATTGAGAAAACATCTGGATTTTACATCAACCGAATTATACAAACTTCACTTGAAATTATCAAGTGTATTAAATTGGTATGATTTCACAATCGTTGATGATATATCTACGATATCTTCCGATTATATAGCGTTGTCTACGAAAAAAAAATATTGTGAAGATTTTGATAAATTATTTTCTGTTCAACATCCAGCAAAGCTTGCTGAGGCTTGCAAAACCATACCTGTAATTAACAAATCCAGTAAAGTGTTAGATGAAATTACAGAATCTGTTCTTTCAAGGGGTCTAAATTTTGTTATTTCGCCTCGGAATGTACCTAAAGAAGAAATTGTGTGCGCTGTAGAAGTATCAGTGCAAAAACTACCAGAAATGCAGGCCAATATAATTCGTCAATTATCTGTTGGAATTTTAAAAAGTGCACGGAAACCAGATTCGAATATTCCAAATAGAGAACGCAAAGCACTATTTGATTTACGGTCGGACAAGTCTTTGATTGTTTTAGCTGCTTACAAAGAAAATGCAACTGTCGTTATGGATACCAAAGATTATAAAAGAAAAGTTTCTCGACTGTTACGTAGCAACGCTTACGAATTACTATCTAAAAGTCCGATATCGAAAACCGAAAAAAAGATAAATGATTTGATCAAAAATTCAGCACTCCCCAGAGAAGACAAGAATAAATTACAAAAAACGGACACGCGCTCACCAAGACTGTATGCATTACCAAAATTATCCGACGGTAATGTGGAACTTGTTCCAAAAATTGGTACTCTGGGATCTATTTTCCATCCAGTATCTAAGTATATAGCTGAAAAATTGATGCCATATTCTTGCGGAACATCTGCTTTGAGAAGTATCAGTAATTTTGTGGATGTTCTTAAACTCATTAAATTGAAAGAACCGTTTATAATGGGAACTTTTCAGTTGGTTTCTTCTTATAGTTGCTGTCCCATAGAAGACACTCTTTCCTGCATCGAAGAAATTATCTCATACAATGACTTTCCGGACGATTTTCACTGTTTCATCCAGAAATGTTTTGAATCTCTTTATTTGGTTTTTGACGAAAAATATTACGAGCAAAGAAACGGATTTGCCTTGGAAGATGACGTTTGTCTTGTTTTGTTTAACATTTACATGTCTGATTTTGAAACGAAATTGCTTCGGAAAATTCCCAAGCGTCCACAATACTGGTTACGTTATAACAGTACTATTTTCGTAGTTGTACCAGAAAAGGCAGATTTAGATGAAATTTTAGTTCGACTTAATTCTGGTAACAATGATCTCACATTTAAAATGACCATAGAAGAAAAGAATGCAGTCAAATTTATGGATTTACTTGTTAAGAAAGATTCAGAAGGAAAGTTTTCTTTTTCATTTTATGATACTACAAAAACTGCTGATATTCTTCCAAATCAGTCTTCCTACAAAGCACCATCAAATAAGCAAAGTATTTTAAAATCTCTTTTAAAAAACCACTGTGATATTCACGATAGGAGATCCGTTTTAACGTCTCAACTGCGCGATATAGTTATTTCTAAGGGCTATTCACAATCACTTTTTAACAGAACTTTGACACAAGTAATAAAAAATCGAAATAATTATCAACCATCCAGACTTTCAAACACCATTAAAAAATGTCACACTTTTACTACTCTCCCTTATATTAAAGGAGTCACTGATCGTTTGTATAAAATACTCTTAAAACATAATATATGTGCAAAATATCGATATGGTTTGAAAATAAGTAAATGCCTACAAAGCGGTAAAGATTATCTGGACCCGTTGTCATTGCCGGGAATATATAAGGTACCATGTAACTGTAATAAGGTATATATTGGACAAACAATAAGACAAATGAAAACTCGTCAACGCGAGCATATAAATAATATACGAAATAAAAATAAGAAAAAATCTCCTCTAGTAGCTCATTCATTGTCATGCTCTTCAAGTATAGATATGTCTGATTTTTCTGCAATTTGTAGTGAAACATGCGAAGATTTTCTTAATACTAGAGAGTCTATAGAAATTGTTAAACTTGGTCCAGATAAGTACATAAACCGAAATAAGGGTCCTATTCTTCATCAGTATTGGAGAGACCTTTTTTCACCACCAAACGATTGATGAATTATATTATTTTCACAACATCAAAAAATTGTAGATGAATTTTCAAGTACACCTCATCCTCCTTTTACGTGGGGGATACGTTAAATGCTAAGCAATAGTGCAAAAAAGGAACAGTGTAAAAAATAATGATACAAAATCAACGAACAGTTACGTATTGTTAAATGTTTTTTTCATATATATAGAATGAGAACATGTATAACCATACTTTCGGGAGCCTGTGTTGACTTGAGATGTAAGTTGTAGTCAATTCGTCTTAGAGTCAAGTAGTTCTGATTATAAATTATGAATGGGGGCTATCCGAGTTCCTTTACAGTTAGCTTCCAATTTTAGGATACCTGTTCCTAATACTTATGTTTCTTCTATTTGTCTTGATGGACAAATGATAGTTATTTTCATTTTTTTGGATTGAACAAATATCTATCTGGTATAAGATATCTCATGTCAAATGTTAAGTTTACCAAAAATTGTTTTTGTAGCGCAATCTGAAGGTATCTTAAAAGAAGTTTCTGTTAATATTTTTTTTTCACTAATACCAATGTCGATTATTGTAAATACGTCTTGTAATTTATAAATATTTTTTTTTTCGTTAATAACGCACATTTATAGAGGTCGCTAAATTTAATATACTGCATTTATGTTCTAGTAATTCAGATACATTTGAATTTGTTCTGAATGAAAGAAAATGCAGTTGGGTTGGCCGAATTATGATGTATTGACAATGTATTGATTGAAGCTAAACTTCTTGGGTGGTAGTTAACTGAAATAACATCAATGATTTTTGATTGGTAAAAATATCTTGTGATTTTACAACATCCATTATCAAATCAATATTTTTGTTTGTAAGGTTTATAGGTAATTTAATTTCCTCAGTTAACTATCCATTAAATTTGGTTAATTCTTGAAAAAGTTTTGCAGTGAAATTAATGAGTTTTGCAGTGAATGTTTTGTACTTTATTCTGTTATCAACATTATCTAGTCGTGTAACAGAATGATAGGTGCCATTACATTGGACCGTGCAATGCCTAAACCGTGTATATTTAATAATATCTGCGAAAAATGAGGATTAATTGTATAAAGTTAAAAATCAAGTGATCACGTGTAAATTTATTTTTTATGCGAAAATGTTATTTTTTTATTTGAATGGTTGTGTAATTAGTTATGACACAAAATAATTGACATGATTGCTGAATTTAATTTGTACAGTTGGTATAACATAAATGTCTTAAATACCAGATGTCATATTACTTCCATGAATATTGTTTAAATATCATTTGACCTTATGACTTTGTATATTATTTGATTGCTCTCGTGGAACATTATTTTATAGTCCATAGTATTTTCTGTGATATTTTTTTTTTTTAAATATAATATTGTGTTTTTGTGAAGTGATTCGATAATATTATTTTATATTTTTATTTAGTCATGAAATGGCATTTTAAAATTACTCGTAATAATAAATGACTGTACATCAACAAGTGCCAACTAGAAGCACTGCACACTAGATCAGCGGTCGGCAAATGGTGATCCGTGGAGTTGTTGCAGTAACATCATTGGAAGCTAAGAATCCATAAACTTTTTTTCAAATATGCAGCAATAAATATCATACTTTTAAATTTATTTTTCATAATTAAACAAACGTTTATCATAACAAATGATTTTTTAAATTATTTAAAAAAAAAAAGGAATGAACCTTTTTTATAAAATATGTTTACTAACACTTTTAGTGGTCCGTGAGATCCGAAAAATTGACGACCGCTGCACTAGATAAAATTTGTATAAAATATTTGTACCTTGTGTTGAAAGTATATGAACATAATTTTATTGTACAGATTTTATATGAAATGTGTTGAACATACATAAAAATTTTAGATCGTATTTATACCATTTTTTTGAATAACAACTTATTTAACATGACAAATTTAATGTGAATAATAAAATGATTGATCCAAATTGTGTCTTTAATTTAAAAATTTCCTTCAAGCATATTTTTTTATCTTTTTGTTATTACTTTTATTAAATAAGCAAGTTGTAATATTTAATAAAACATCATATCTAGAGATATCATATAATGTCTATTTGTTCAAAATATACAGCAAATCTGGCGAAAGAAGATTTTAAGAATTTTAATATAAAATATGTACACCGAAAACGCTTAAAATAATATCATAAAAAATAAAAAAAAAATAATGTAAACGTAGCTTTGTGAAGACACATTATATTGTTTGTAATTTTAATTTCGATTGACAAAAAATTCGGAAAATCGCGACGTAATTTTATTAAGTCGGCCGAAAATTTTATTATTTTCTTAATTCCAGGTATACTTTTTTCACTAAAAGCGTTGCAAAATATGCTTAACATCTCTCGTTGTAAAAAAGACTCACCTCTCCTTTTTATTGAAGACAAAGGGGAATCGAAATGTAATTTGAAATTCACTCGTTTCCTCCGAGGCAAAAGAAATTTCATCATACCGACCGTGAGCAATTACTCCCAGAGTCCCCTCTTAAACTGCCATTCTTTGAAATCAAATCCATTACAATATTTCATTTCCAAAACATTAACAAGAAATTGGTATATTACACCGTTGTCTTTTTTGTTTTACCAAAATGATTATTTTTATAGGCGCAACTTTTTTCAAAAAGAATTTCTTTTTTGTAATAATAGTAATACTTAATATAACATATATGTATGTTCAAAAAAAACACAATATTCTTTTGTACTATTACCAATTGAATTTAAAAGAATCAGGACCGGTTTTTCTCATGACGAACATTATCAACTGATAAGAAATAAATTTTTACAGTGCTATTTTCACAAAACAAAAATAAAATAAAAAGATGTAATAAGCAATTGGTATTGAAAAGAATAACTAAGCCGGTCCTGATCCTTTTAAATTGTGGAAATAGTACAAAGGAATATTGTATGCCTAATATTTCCAACAAGTATTGACAGTGAACACCCTAAAAGTAATATATACGTATACTACAACGAAAGTGAAACTATATTTTCAATAGTTTGAACAAATTCTCGCTAACTCTGGCAGTGAAAATGTTTCAAAAAAGTAATTCACAATTTCACAACTATTGAGTTGTGAAACATATGAGATTTGATTGTATAAAGAATACATATAATATATATGTAACTACGTTATGCTAAGGAATATCATTCTGAATGATGGATTAAGACCCTGTAAGAACGTCCGAAGAGATGATTTCACTAATGACGTCGAGAAGCACGGCCGTGCAGTAATGGTTATAAGAGAAGTAAAAAAACATCATATTCATATACCTAATAAAAAGTATCTAGTGCAATTTTTATAAACATTAAAGTTCTATGCATAATATTATAATATACATTTTAAAATAGATCGAATCGATAAAGGTTGATGGTGACAGTGTCGGCAAACCATTTTTCAATTAATTAATGGACTTGTGTTTGAACGAATGAATATTAATGGAATTTACAATCAACATGTAGTAAAAGTGATCAGTCTACCTCTAGCTATCTCACTAGCTGTATCACCAGTGGTGTAGTGGGGCCAGGTCGGCGACCTGGCACCTGAAAATGCGGATGGCGTCCTACTACCTTTTTGATTTGTAACTTAATTTCCATGTACACAAATATATTAAAAATCGTTTTTTATTGATTTAATCGTGAAAACTTGTGGGTTTTTTTTTAAATTTTGGACGGATATAAAAAAATCAAAAAAAAATAGGGAAGATATCAATAGACGACCTGGTACCTATTTATTTACCACTTCACCACTGTATCACAGTGGTTTTGCTGCCAAGGTTTATAATTATAAGACTTGGCCTGTTAGTGGATAGGCCAACATGTAAATGTGACTCTATAATGAAGGCTGCTGAATACATCCCAACAGAGTGTTGTCTAATGCAGTGCTTCCCAACCTTTTTCGTTCCACGTCCCCCTAAATCTAAAAAAAATAATCCGCGGCCCTCCTCAATAGTCTCCGTGACTCGTTTTTTTTAGCTCACCGAGGAATTTGAAAACTGATTTCGAATCTGACGATCGAAATAATTTTTTGTACTTTCTACTACATTTCGCGGCCCACAGGTTGGGAAGCACTGGTCTAATGTACGAGGAAAAGAGAGCACAGTGTAAGTTGACATAGCCGTCCATTGAACCGATCGGTCACTCCGATTTGGTGGCTAAAAAAACAATTTAACAGGCTTTTCAGAAATGTCTCGTAACATACGAAGAATGAACAGAACGTAATAGAAGCTTTTTGTTTATTTTGAACGAACAATTTTCTACAAATTTAAATGCACACCATCAAGTATGCTCCTAAGACACTCCCAATCAAGATAAAATATATAAATTTCTTAACGTTTGTCATGCCACTGGATACGGCCGTATAAAATTAACGATGGGAAAGAAGTGGAGGGCGGAAGAGACAAATATGCTAATTATTACAGTATCCGAAAAATGGCATTTGATGAAATGAACTAATAGAAGTCCACATGCTCCACATAAATCGTGTGTTGCATTATCCTACGTCAGTGTTTGAACTATTGTAATCAAACAACTTTTAAATGTTATTATAAATATAATATCACATTTAACGTGTTTACTGTCAATACTTGGTGGAATGGCATTATGATAAAAATAATAAAACATTTTAAGTACTTTTTCCACATCAAATTTATTGGATCAGGACCGGTTTCGCTCATGGTGAGCATGACATTGACAATGCTCACCATGAACAAAACCGGTCCTGATCCAATAAATTGTATGTGGAAAAAGTACTAAAAATGTTTTATTATAAATATAATATATCTTCACATTTTTTTAGCATTAGTAGTGTATGATTTATCATTCTACTGTTTTAATACTATGACATCATATTTTTAGTGTTACTAGTCAAGAAGTTCAACCTTCAGCCTAAAATTGTAATGTCTTTTTGTTATGTAAATATAACAGCAAACAACAATATTTCATTATAATTTCGATATCTACAATTGGGACTAAATATTTTGTATTCGGTTATTTTATCGTAAATTTGAATTTTCATCGTAAATATACAAGGATCAGTGCGGATACACAAAACGTATCTTAAAGGTTCGATCGTAACATAGGTAGGGAATTACCCATACAGTGAGGCTGCTGAGTGTTTATTCGCAGCCTTCCCTTGTATCGCTTTGAGATATCGTGGGATCCTAGACAATACACATATACAGAATAATTTAAGGCTTCACACGCAGACCCCACAAAGCATCTGCTAACTTTCAAAGGCTAAGTTAAATATTTGTAACTTCTCAAAGCGAAATCCATGTACCTACACACTCGCAAGTCAAACGCAACTTGTACGTGACGTTTACATTTATTTTTATCGTGTATGACATTTTATACTAAAACATAGACCTTAAATTTTTTTAGGCCAAGAAGAGTCACTTGAAGAATGAGTGAAAACTTTCAGATTCTTTTCTACTGAGAAAAAAGGTATTTTTTTCGTCATTTACAGAAATAAATGCAATTGATGAAATCTTGTAATTTGTAATTTTGAAAACTACTCAATCAATTAAGCTGATTCTAATAAGACTATTGAATTTACTGGTCACCTAATGCAGTGTTTCTCAGCCTTTTTGGGCCCGTGGCCTCCATACCAAAGAAAATCGAATTTTAAAAACCTAGGAATTTGCGGATTTCCCAAATTATCCAGCGTGGGACCTTAATTTTTATAGGTCTTCCAAGAATTTAAATCCGAAATCCCTGTAATTTTCAAATTTGCCCAAATAAACAGTATGGGACCTTTTTTGTTTAGGTGTTCCAAAAATTTCGAATCCAAAATCACAGAAATTGAGAGATTTCGGGAAAATTTGCCCGTGGCCTCATTGTAGAGGTCTGCACGGGCCGAAAATTTACAAAATTACCCGACCCGAGCCCGAAAGACTCTGACCCGACCCAGCCCGGGCCCGATTCTAATACCACAACTGAAGCCCGGATTTATTTTCAAAAGACCGAAAAAAAACGGTTTTTTTTACAAATTTACAACAATTTACGATTCTCTATAGCAGCGTTTCTCAACCGGGAGCCATGTGGCCCCCTGGGGGGCCACAGCATGTCCCAAGGGGGCCACAGAAGAAAATTTCAGTTTTGGGGAGCCACAGCAGACTTAAGGGGGGCCACGGCCACCCAAAATATAATGAACTAAAATTTATATTAAAATGAAATAGAATACAGTAGGACAATTATACATTGCAGCAGAAATAATGTATGTATTATACATACTTTTTCTATTATTTTCCAATGGTATTTAGGGATACCATAATAACTGCATCTAAAAGTAAGTGTCGACAATATTGTATTGACTATCTTGTCCACGGATTTCTTTCATCACCCCGTGACAATATGAAACTCAAGTGCTTAATATGTTTTGCTTCGCTAATACTAATATCCATTTTATACAAAACACATGGGAATGAAAGAAAAACCATTTGAATAATTTAAAAAGCTTTAAGAAGTTTCCACAGCAAAGAAAATACGACATATAGTATCCAGGCATTTCTTATATAAACACGAAACATTCATTTACTAAGCGTCAGTTCAAGTTCATCCGTGTACATGAACGCCTGAAGATGCCAAAAGGCGAAACCCGGGTCGTTAGTGACAAAATCTGTGAGAATGTACATAATTTGAACGATTCAAATTTATTGAAATTCCACCAAGCACCTTCAGTCGAAATCTTAAATTTTTAAATAATAATTTGTGTACAAAATTTTGTGTTGTATTTTTTTTTATTTTTCCCGAGCCCCGAGAATTTTATTACTATGGATAGGGGGGCCACGGAAAAATATGAGACTCAAAAGGGGGCCCACGGGCTTAAAAAGGTTGAGAAACTATGCTCTATAGAACTGGTAATAATTAAAATCATCATGGCTGACTAATGACACAAACATAGTCTAAAATATTTTTCTGAAGAATAAATTCCTTACCCTGGTCCGGCCCGAGCCCGAATCTCAATTGCGCTTACCCGCCCGAACCCGGCCTGCGTTCCGGGACGTTTCGCTCATGATGAGCATTGTTGTAATAGTTTTAGTTGTTTTTGTTGTAATAGTTTTCATTGCTAAGTGGTCTTCAATTTTTTATTTATAGTTTATTTTCCTTGTATTTTGCTTCAATTCTTTTGCTAGGTTGTAATACCAATTGTTTGTAATACCTTGTTTTTATCACTTAACTTTTGTATAAATATCACTGTTTTATTGTTTTTCTTATCAGTTGACAATGCTCATCATGAGCGAAACCGGTCCTGATCTAATAAATTTTATTGTAAAAAGTTTAGTTTAATTAATAACTTTAAAAGAATAATCTGTAATAATTTCCAGATATTGCGATTTGCTTGCGACAACACTACTTTGGCAACGTTGTCTAAAGGCAACGATGTATTTTTTTGACGCTCAACTGTCAGCAAAGG
The DNA here is from genome assembly GCA_030503985.1 of Himalopsyche tibetana. NCBI lineage: Eukaryota > Metazoa > Arthropoda > Insecta > Trichoptera > Rhyacophilidae > Himalopsyche > Himalopsyche tibetana. The sequence goes on along the minus strand of JAPJYX010000009.1, from coordinate 19,570,470 downwards.
AGTACTTGCAAATCGACAAGGATCTTCCTTCTTTTGTGAGCCGTCGATTTGAAAAGACGTATTTCGATGTAGTAATTAAATCGCAAGCCTGCGCGGGCGGCAGAATTTTGTTAAAAATAGTTTGTTTTTTTTTTGTAATGTCATTCTCGATTCATTCCGGCGATATTGATTGTTGTAATTTAAATCCCATTTATATAATTTTAAATAAAATGTTTGTGAATCCCTAAATAAACGCATAATTTCGTAAAGCTGAATTTCTTTTCCGATTCCTACCGTCGCTGGCATATGTATGGCAGTGTGTTTAATTTACTTATTTCACACAAATTGGTTAAGTGCACTCAGAAGAAAATTACGAGTCATGTCAATAGTTTTACAGTAAAAAATGTCACTTACTTTTTACATACTCATATTACTTATTTGAGATGAACTAGTTATTTCAAAAAGGAAAAGTAATTCAGTTTAAAGATACCGTTTGCACAATATTCACCTTTTACAATAAAGGTTTAGTAGAATATTAGGTAATATAGCGTGCAATAATCAACTGAGAATTATCCAAAATTTTAGTATGCTAGATGTATTGGTCGTGCTCGCTGTGCAGTGTACAAACAGCATTTTTCAGTCAATTAATCGAGTTTTGTTCGATGTTTGTGATTGGTGTGGGTTTTTTTGTTTCCTAGATTCTAATATAAGAATAACGTGGCGTAGCGAGAACGATTAACTAACCACTAATATTGTTATAGTCTTTTTTTATTATTTTAATTTTAAATAAAATATTTGACGTTACAGCTAATCTCAATGCGTCAAATATTTTGAATTTGAAAGATCATACGAGATAATCGATGAAAGTTTTCGAAAGTTACTCGAGATTAACTCAAGGAAAATTGACGCCACAGTCACCCATGTCCTAAGATCTCAAAGTTTTATTGAAAAAATCAAATTTGACATCGACCTTACCGGGAATCAAACCCAGCCCACCACTAACTAGAACACCGCGGGCGACAAGTTTTATCATTTCTATCCTAACTCTCATTGAAATGCAAAGATAATTTAAGCTACTTTTTTCACACAGAAAAAACTTCAAAGAAAAAACTTCTTTTGCGACTCTTCTATTAGGTAATATCCTCTACATTGGGAGCGCACGTAGATTAATTTAAGAAAAACCAATAAACATGACAATAGAAAACTTACACTACAAAAAATTGTTAATAAGAATCAAATAATTGTTCTCATTGAACACACACAAACACCATTAGCAAATGGTTTTTCTTACTTGTTTTTCACATGTAATGCCTTCACAGAATCTGTATGAATACAGTGCTTAACTAACATAAAAGCGATTAATGTATAAGACAAAGTCTCGGTCTGTACCCAGTCTAGAAATAAAATAGCCAGGAAACTGGTTTTCAAGCTTTCAGGGTCTTAATAGGTAGAAGAAAAAATCGATGAATGCACAAAAATGTTTAGTGGGTTGTAGTTTCTCATTATGGTTGCTAATATTTGTCTAGCGGCATGCTATATAATAAGTTTAAATCTAAACGTTTTCAATTCTTAGAAATAAAGATTTTCCATTCAACATTATTTTCTATGTTTCTGTAGAAAGCTGGAATATCTCGTTTTGTAATACACTCCACGATTTCGAAACATCTTGCGAAGACAATTCACTTGGTTTTTGTTTTCATGTACTACTTTTACTTGGACGTATGTGGCGTGCATAAGAATCTTTAATTATAGTAATATAAGAAAAAACTTTTTTTAAAAAAATGCTATTTTGAAGAACATTTTTTCTAATCCTAATGGAGATATCTCCCCAAATGTTTTTTTACGAGAAACTTTTGGTGCTCGGTCGCCTGAACTCTATTTTACCAATAGAATAGTATGTATAGAAATAAAAGGCAGGATAGGACTAGTGGTAAGCTAATCTTTCTCATTACGCCTCGTTATTAAATGATCGGAAAGGTGGGAGGTAATTTTTAGACATTACTATTACTAACACCCATGCCGTCGAACTGATGTCGATTGAAAAATGCTAATCTTACTAGGACTCAGACCCGTTTTCTAATTCAACGATGTTGATCAATCGAACACGCAGCATACTTAATCTAAAAAAGCATTTTTTTCGTTTAACAGATTTTTATTCAAATATTTACTACGAGTCTTTCTTGGCATAATACATAGTATCTTATGACACCATTTCCACTATTTTCATTATAGAAATGAAAATTAAAAAAGGCATTTTAGTTATTTAAATATATTATATTAAACTTAACAAATAATACTTTAAGCAATGCACTGCTAGTTGAAAACAAGAACAAATAATATATCAATAAATACCAAGAGAGGGTTTATAATTGCACTATACCAGTGAACACTCTTGTATAAGCCAATATAATAACGCATAATAACGCATAATGACAATTTAGTTTCGAAAAAGAATAAAATAAAGTTAGTAATAATATTAAAAATTTGAAAACCCCGTCCTGATTATATTGAATAAAATTTTAATAAATAAAAATAAGTATTTTAATTTTTTAATACTGTTTAAGAGGTACATGAGTGAAATTATTAACATAAAATGGTTTTAAATAAGGGCTAAATCTTTTTTTAACTTTCATACTAAAATATGTAACCATTTTTTTTTTGAAATTATAAATTATTCAATTCATAGTTTGCATGTTAAGAGATATACAATCAGGCACTTGACACGTTTGCGGTGTGGCATACTGTCTAAAAAGTACTACCCCAACGGCAAAGAAGCTTTCCCGGAAAGCTCAAAAGCATCACGCGATGAAAATGTTTAACATCGCCGACAAAAATACAAGCTCGGGATCTCAAAACCTGAAGAAGGGCTTGGTAATTAAATCCGTAACCGCAAATACTAACGAGCTTAAGCACAAGGGTTGCATCGGTACTTCAAAAGAACAAGTTTTCCTTCCTTATTCGGGGTAAACAGATTTTTTTGGTATACATATTTCATATTTTAGAAGATCGTGTAATTTTGCACATCTTAAAAAGATATAAAATAAATTCTCCGGTGCCTGTTTTTGCTATTTGTACAACAAAAAAATCAAACTTAAGAATCTCAAAATTTAACGAGATTAATGATTCAGATATTTTGTGGACAAAAGAAACCTGAAAAACTATGAAATAGAGTCTGATACAAGTCTGATCATTGGTTTGTATTTTCATAAAATAATCCCTTATTTATTATGTATTTTAATACTACAGTAGAACCTAGATATAAGTTTTCGTGAAAATCAGGTGTACCGAGCCAATTTTACACTATTTTTAGGATTAATTTTCGCATCTACACTACGTATTAAAGTAAATTTGTTTTTTTTCTCCTTGTTTTTAATATCCGATTAACACTTTGCTTTTTAAGCCATTTTGCTCGAATGTACGAGACACTCCAGATTTAAATTTTTCCGTTTTATCGAGGCTCTTTTTTTATCCATATCCGCACCCTAGTCGGAACGTATGGCCACCACATGATTCCTCTAAGATTCTCTGTCCTCGCCAAATTTCTTGCTTCCTTCCATGTCATTCCAGTGTCCCGTAGCTCCACCAAGTATATCATATAGAACATAGTTTCTCAACCTTTTTTATTCCGTGGCCCCCCTATTAAAATTCTCGGGGCTCAGGAAAATTGAAAAAATATACATTTATTTTTAAAAAATACAACACAATAAAATTTTGTACACAAATTATTTGTTAAAAAATAAATTATGTATAATTAAAGATTTCGAATAAAGATGCTTGGTGGAATTTCAATAAATTTGAATCGTTCAAATTATGTACATTCACACAGATTTAGTCACTAACGACCCGGGTTTCACCTTTCGGCATCTTCAGGCTTCCAAGTACACGGATGAACTTGAACTGACTCTTAGTAAATGAATGTTTCGTGTTTATATAAGAAATGCCTGGAAGTATCCAGAAGTAGTAATATGTCCTATTTTCTTTACTGTGGAAAATTTTTATAGCTTTTTAAATTATTCAAATGGTTTTTCTTCCATTTCCATGTGTTTTTCGTAAAAAAATGATATTAGTATTAGTGAAGCAAAATATATTAAGCACATGAGTTTCATATTATCACGGAGGGATGAAAGAAATCCGTGTACATGATAGACAATACAATATTGTGGACACTTACTTTTAGATGCAGTTATTATGGTATCCCTAAATATCATTGGAAAATAATAGAAAAAGTAAGTATAATACATACATTATTTCTGCTGCAGTGTATAATTGTCCTACTGTATTCTATTTGATTTTAATATACATTTTAGTTCGTTATATTTTGGGTGGCCGTGGCCCCCTTAAAGTCTGCTGTGGCTCCCCAAAACTGAATTTTTTTTTATGTGGCCCCCTTAGGACATGCTATGGCCCCCCAGAGGGCCACGTGGCTCTTGGTTGAGAAACGCTGCTATAGATGGTCATCAGTGGCCTTCCACGATGGCGGAATCCATCCGGTTGGTAGAAAAGACAAGCAGAATTCAGGCTTTCTTGAGGCATCCGCAGCACATGTCCAAGCCAGGGCCATCGTCACACTATCGAAGCTCTAATGTAAATTAAAAGGTTAACATTTATGCGACCCTCATATTGAATGGAGAATACAAAAAAATATGTATACTAAGTTGTGCATTTTTATTTTTCAAATATTATTAAATAAATCTACGGCTTCTACTGACATTCTCGCCTACATTAGTCTATTATATCAAATTTCTACTGTATAATTTGACGATTTTCAATAAAGATTGTTTTGTCTTTTGTTTAAAATAACGTGTTGAACTCTATGCGGGAAAAACTACTTGTATTCGTGCGATAATTGTATATGTCTATGTTTTTATTACATTAATTCTTAAAAAACAATTCTAGTGAGGGTTTTAAAACAAAAAACACAATAAACGTATTTTAATAATTTAAGTATTACAGTCTTTAAGTATTCCTGTTTAAAAAAAAATCGAAAATAGATAAGAAGATTAGTATATTCTAAAATGGCAGCATTAATAAAAATGGTGGCATCGCATATTCGATATTAAAACTGATAGCAGACGATTTTAATTAAATGCGATAATTCCCACCAATGAGGCTATAGCCTCATTAGGCAGAGGAAATATTTAATTTTAACGCCAATATCGCAGCAGTTTTACTCATTTGCTCTATTAACTGTAATTAACGACGCTTCGGCTTCATTAGAGACCGAGAAAATTCCGAGAAATTCCAATCACTTCCCGGTTCAATTTTAATGCAAAGAGAAGATAAATTTTGGATTGGTAGCTGCGATGAAAGTTTTATTAAAAATTGCGAAAAAGTCTGCGAATATTAAACTGTTTCGTAAAATTTTCATCTACTATTTTCTTTCAATTATAATCAAGCTACGCAACAAGGTAAAATAGAAACTATTTAGTGCAACCAGATTAATTTATTTTCATAATTCGAATTTAAAAATTCAAAAGAACGTAACCCACACATTGCAAATTTAACAAGAGGCACAAAAAATGTTTTTTGAATATTTTGGGCCAAAGGCAAAATATTAAATATACATGACCTTAAAGTGCACAAAAACTAATAAACTCGTGTTTGATTGAATCACTCTAATATATTTATTGAATAATCGAGTCTCGAGTTGCTTTCTTAAAATCTCTTGGGAACTGAGACTGGCAAAAGGCGTTGATTTTCCGGGAATTTATAATCGGGTTGTCTCGATACAGAATCCTCAGTTTTTTGCACGGTGACTAAACAAGAAGTTTCTCAAGACTGATTTGCAATATTGGCCATGGAGAAGTTTATTATTGTTTATTTCAATATGAGCTCTAAAATCTCAAAAACTGAAAATCTGTATCATTTTGTCTGCAAATCGATTATCGTCTTTATTACAGTTTTTACAGTTTTTTCCCCTACGAAAACAATCAGGTATGTTCTTTTTGCAAGTCTTATAGTGAAAAACTACAATTCATTTATTAAATATTAGAAGCACGTAATGTAGAGTAGATTGAAACTAGAGTACCTGGTATAAAGTTTTTTTAATCAAAAAATATAGTATTTAGTCTAAAATCACGTGAGATTATAATATCACAATCCTTCTGGAACAATTGGAATAACAATTCTATTGAATAGGTTGGGCATCACTGGTTTATAACCTATATTGCATAATTATTATGAAACTGCGCTGGAAATAAATGGGTTATTTCGTTTTACCTTACTGTAATAGGTATACCAAAATACAATATAATCAATCAATACTTAACGTAAATAATAAATTCATAAAATATTATTCTTTAAAATACACGAAGCAAATAAACTAGAAATTATGATGAATTTCCTGTCAGATTCATTTAATCAATTTATATGAAACTTCGTTATTTATCATTTATTCTCAGCTCATAGTGTACGGCTCTAGTTTGTCGACCCCTTTGAGTCAAATTGTCTCGAAACTTTTTATTTTCAGCGCATACAAATAATCTGTGTGGTATTGCTGACAATTAACTATACACAACGAATCATAATGGTTTTCATTACGACTAGATAATTATATTGATTGAATTGGCATATACTTGGTAGAACTCCATTGCAATAAGATAAAAAATATCAACGTATTTAGTTCTAATTTAGAATTATTTTAATTTTGATTTTGTACACTTCCATAAAATTCTTGGTCGAACACGACAAGAGTTTCGCCTCTCGGCATCTTCCGGTGCTGATCAGTGCGCGAATGCACTCGAACTAACAGGCAGCGGAAAGTTTGTATTGTCTATATAGAAACACACAAGTACATTCGCTCTATACGTATTGTTAACCTAATTGATAGCGAGAATTTATGATATGAATTATTGTAGTGAATTAAGTGGGTAGATTATAATATTGGGCATAATGAATTGCCAGACAATAAAATGTAAACGTGAAAAATAAATATTATACTAAAATAAAGCAAAATAAAATAAAATAGAATATTTTTTTTTGAGTTTATAAAACGACATATTATTAGAATTCATTGATATTAATTATTTCAAGGGGTATAACAATGGGGAATTTGGGAGGTTTAACTGTTCATTTAAGATTGGAAAACTGGAAAGCTGAGCCCTATTTATTTCCAATATTTCCTGGTAAAATAATTTATATTCGCATGTGTTCTTGTGTAACAATTTCACCCCTAAATCTCCATTGAACGAGTGATTCTCCAGTAATAGATGATTGGAAGTTAAAGTGTCCTTATTCAGTCTAAAAGCCGCCAAATGTTCAGCCACTCTTATATTCAAAGTTCAGGCTGTTTTATCGATGTAGAAATGTTGGCAGTCACTACACTGCAGTATATAAATGCCAGATTTTATTAGAAAACGCGCACTGATCAGCACAGGAAGATGCCGAGAGGCGAAACCCGGGTCGTGTTCGACCAAGAATTTTATGGAAGTGTACAAAATCAAAATTAAAATAATTCTTAATTATTATTAAATTTCCATCAATCACCTTCAGTCGAAATTTTAAATTGTATTTAGTTCAACATTTTTATAAGATCGCCATCAACAGAACTATGATTAAACTTGAATAGACTCAGCTATATTTATACTGATTTAAGTGCGACGCACGCCGAAAAAGCTATAAACTCATATTATAAAAAAATATAGAACTAAATACGTTGATATTTTTACTTTATCACTAGATTAGTCCGTAAAAGTGTGTTGACAGTTGGATATAAAAATACTTACAATATCTAATTAGAAAACTTTATGATAAGCAATATATTATAATATGCCCGCTATCAACATCGAAGATATGGAATTCTTATATATTATTCTAACACAAGTTGCTGAGAAAAGGGAGTTTTTTATCAACCGCTCAACATTTTCGTTTGCAAAGATTCCAAATGAATTCATTAATATACCGAGTTGTAAAGTATCACGAATCAAAATGGTAAAACATACTTTGAATCCTAATCTATGTATGTAGTATGTCAATTTAATCAATAATATTATTTTTCTATATAAAAATCATCAAAGAGTAATTAAGCCAAGTCACTAATAAATAACATTGTTATCATTCTAATAACAAAATTATCTACGAAATAACTGTATTGTTATAATAATAAGTTAATTATTTTCCAAATATTGTTTTTTTATGACGTATAATTGGGCGATTGCTTCAATACGGTTGAAACACGTCTTTAAATACGTTATATATTAATGTGGTTTTAATGTAATTGCCCACTCATAATAAAGCTCGCATAATTTATCCACTGACACCGTGTGAAAGTTTACGACGCTTCGAGAGGTAGCGTCAACGTCGGCATCGTCTTGATCAAGCGTCTCGATCAGCTGACGCCGAAGCTCGATGAAAAATTTCGAGAAGAATTTTTTGATTAATTGGTGCTCAAACGAAGTATGCTTTTCTCGGTAATGACTTCGTAATGATCATTAGTAAGGAATGCTCGTGTATCAAGTGGCCTCTGGCGAGAAATTCAAAGTAATTCCTAGCGCTTTGCAGAACTCATTTCTATCAGACTTACGTTTTACAAAAAATAAGCACAAGCAAAGCAAATGACGTTTATTAATTTAAAAGTAGCCAATACTCATGTAAGAATTTATTCCAACAAATTTACATCCTATTTCGTTATTCACTACTCTTATCTAATAATACCATTCCAAAAAAAGTAACTACTCGAAGAAAAAAATTAAATGACTTGCTCCATTAGAAGTCCATTCTCTTAGATTTGTTAAATTTGTGGAGAACCAGAAGAGAAATCAAAGAAAACCTGTTTTCCATGTGGTGTCGAAATGGAATTTCGAATATGAATAAATCAAGCGATACTACAAAATAGTGTATTTATTTTACACAATTAAAAAAACCGTCAATATTCTATCCAATTTCTCAAGACCGCTGAACAGAAAATATAGCCTGGAGATATTTGTATTACGGCATTAAGACTTCCTCTTCCGGAAAACAAGCTAATTTGAAAGTATGAATTACTTGCGGGTAATCGATTTCTCGAAGCATTCGTACAAATGATGTTTTTGTCTAGTTCTTTATATACGAGTACATTAATACCAAAGTGGGAAGGTTCAACAGAGATAAATAACGAACACCATACCTTTTATAAGAACAAAGAAAAGGATTCTTGTATTAAAATGTGTTATTGTTGGTAGGAATCTCAGCAAGTTTTTATCGGAAAATATAATAGATTGTCGATAAACTCTCGAAAGTCGTATAGGGACAAGAAAAATCAAAGGAAAGTCTTTAAGCTAAATTTTACATTACTAATAAAAGCAGATAAGAATTGAACACTTGTGTTTACTGGACACTCATAATCAATATATGTAGGAGGTATTCATTTGTTGTTTTTCCCATTAAAGCTGACAGAATTTATGCAGCACTTAACTAGAAAACATGTCAGAAAGGTTTAAAAACACTTATTTTTAAGAAAATTTATTTACTTGTTAGTCTGACAATGACAAACATATTCATATTTTTGATGGATTCGACGGTAACATGCTAATTTTCATTTTTAATATAAAGTAAATTTGATAACTTTGTTATTACACATGTTATGAGTTATGACTCGAGGATGCTTCTTATAGTCAAGTTTCAGTGTTTGTAATACAACCTGTGAAACAATAAAGTTTTCAAAATTATTGTTTTTTTAACCTACTTCTTAATCCAGTTTTGTAAGTATTTTGCTTTCATATCTATGTCTGCTCTCATTGTGGACCATATATGAATTACTTATGAAACATTTCGTGTCAAATACCAGTACGGACAGTTTCAATAAATTTATTTTAACTTGATTAATTGATTTTTCTCCGAAGGCATGGATGTATGTTATGTCAAAACTCCCTCGCGTACATACCATTTTCAAAACTGATATTGCGAGAGTAATTTGTTTATTCTATGCCGGCTTTCAATGTGGAACATTTCGTCTCTTAATGGAGGTATCTAAACAGGTGTTTTTTCCCTACGAGAATTGTTTGTTACTCCGTTACTCAACATTTCTTTTAAAAAAAATAGTTAATTATTTCAACGTTTGAATAAATGATTTATTGTATATGATATCACAACTGTACGGAAGCGGTATTTGGGGTTTCTGAAAATGATACCTCGTTGAATTATTTGGCACTGCAGAGTATTCAAAACGAGCGTGATACGAAACAGTTTGCCGACAGACTCGCAAGTAATAATTACTTCCTTTATAAGAGGGCGCTCTTGCCTTAATAAATGACCACATTACTTCAATTAAATGGAAATCGCATGCATTCTACTAACCTGCGCCATATTTTCAACGACTACGATAAACTTAGACAATATTGTAATGTGTCATTTTTTCCGGGACTTTGTTGGTTTCAGCTGCAATGATCACGAGCTCGAATCTCAATAAAATTATTTTTCAATCGACTTCTTATCGAAGACATGCATATCTGTGATTTCTTTATTACCTGCGACTCATCCTATTTAAAAAAAGACTCAGCAAGAACGTCTAGCTAGGCATTTACTTAGTAGAACTCCATTTTAATAAGATAAAAAAATGCAAGTATTTAGTTCTACAAAAACTTTAAAATCTTTTTATAGCTATTTTGGTGTTTGCCGTCGTCAGAACTATTTAACAATTTTAAAACATCTAAAAATATTTACATTTAGCTTTTTTGTGCTTTATGATAATAAAATATATTTTTATTTATATCTACTTATTTTACTAATGCTTTTAAGTTTTAGAGTAATATGAATAATAAACAGAAACTTTGCGATAGTAAGTCTGAAGATGCCTCTGAAAGAGGCGAAACACGTGTCACAGTTAGTAACACAATACGTGGAATTATCAAAGTTAATTTAAATTTTCTATTAGAGACATCTTGCTTTAAAATAAGCATTATTTTTTAGAATATATCAGTGTTAAATTATGTAAATATAGCTTTCAGCAATGGATTAGTATTATCAAAATCGACGCATTTTTTTATTATTTCACTGTTGCATTTGAGTAGCGATATATGGAAAACATTGTGTGAAACATTGTAAAGAAATGTAAATAGGTCGATATATATTTCAGTCATTTAAACGAATCGTAACCGTAATTGCATGTTGACAACATTATTAGTTGCTTGACATGGAGTATTCTGTTATGTGAATACACATGTTATCAAAGAAACTTTTCTTTGTTGTCACAATTTGCACTTTGCATAGAAATAATTAGTTATCGAACGTACATAAAAGTATAACTGCACAGAATGCAGTCGATGTCATTATATATTATATATTATATAATCAAATAACGATTACTTGCAAGTTTCACACATCTGAAATAAATATTAACTTCTTTATTTGCATGATGTATTATTTCTGCAACATTATATAAATCCAGAGATGTGTGTAAAATAATGAATAAATTCCCCAAAAAACAGCTGAATTTGTGTATAATAAGCGGTTTCTTAAACATATATATTTTTTTCACTTTCAGCGGGGTTTTTGCTGGTCAGACAATCATAGAAATTTATTTGGTATGACCAATAATATTACTCATCTTCTTATTAAATAATAGTTAAGAGCAAAATATCCACTTGCTTGCGCCGGCAACTTAAAACGGCCGTTAATTTAATCCAATCAAAGTCCACCATGTAGTTAATTGTCTAAACTTGTTCCATATATTGAGTCAAAATAAATTATTTTTAAATGTGTTTGATTGTAATCAATAATCAGTCAAATCTTTGTAGGTAATACTTAGATCTAAATTAGTTTAAAGCAGTGGTTCTTAACGGGGGCGAAACCGCCCCCCTGGTGGGCGTTTAAAAGTCGAGGGGGGCGTTTTTAATTGTTCAGAATTTGGTGGGCGATGCACTTAGTCAGGGGGGCCCACTGAGGTATTACAAGATTATATTATAATAATATGTTTTTTATTTGTAGTAGGAAATCCATTGCATGAAATAATAGTACATACATAGATAATTGTATAATTTCATAATTTCGTTTCTGGGGGGGGCGTTAGATAATTTTGGATAATTTATTTCTGCTTAAGGGGGCGATTCTTTCAATACGGTTAAGAAACACTGGTTTCAAGTGTCTAAGTCATTATCGAATAATAGATGTATGTAAAATACTGACTTATTGCGATGTCGATGGATCAACAAACTGTAGAATATTATATTTTGAAAAAATGTTATTAATTAATGCCTGAAAATATGTTATCTATTTGCCACATACAAAACTTCACAAAATTTCGTAATTATGCAGGTTGCATATCAAAGGTAAAACGAGAAGGAGCTGTGCACCTTTGGCGAGTAACTATTAAAACTAATTGCCAAGCTCCGTGAAGCTTTTTGCATTTGAAAAATTGCACATTAACACACAAACTTTTCACACCTGAAACTTACACCGGTAAAACCTTATTTGCAAAATAGAAAAAAGCTCTCGGTATTAATTAAGTAAACACACGTTTCTAGCAATGAACTCTTTTTCACTGTAGTAATTAAATTCATCCATTATTTTTAAGCTATGACTGATTTATTGACTTCATTTTTCATTTTGTATTCTTCTTAACTGTTTTTTTTTATCCTACAGTAACCACCTCGGAATCAGGGTTATGGAAAACACTCATTATGTCGGAAAGATGTTGAAACTAGCTGAGTGATATACAAGGGATGTCTCTCGTAAACTACTTTTTTTCTAACCGTTTAGATTCTGGCATCCTGGAGCATTAATACTATCCATAAGATGTAGTCGAAAGAGCTGAAGAATGCAGGCACATACATCATAGGAATAAAGATACAATTTTTCGACTAACGTAAATATTGGAAGAGGCGTTTGGTGGATATATTGAGTATCCAATTTTTATTTCATTCTATATCATGACCGGGAAGGAAAAATCACGAGAACTTGTTATGAAACAGACGCTCTTATTCCAGCATCTGAAATAAAGTAAAAGAAAAAATGGTTTAATTCAGCTCACTAAATTGTTTTTTACTTCTCAGTTATGTTAAAAATTGATTATTATTGTTAGTACTTTTTTTATTCAATGCGTATTTTCATCCATGTCCGATCCCAATTTGGAGCATATGTTTTTCTTAAAAAGGTATCTTATCTTTGGGAAAATCTACGAGTAATGCCTGTTACTCGGTTGCTCAACCTCTCTTTTTTAAGAGAGAAGGGATAAGAGAATAAGGGTAAGATAGAACCAGTGATTAGCTTATTGCTATGGCTACGCTCCGTTATTTTAGGATCGGAAAGGTGAGAGAAGATTTGTATACATCACAAACATTCTTCGAATAAAAAACGATACACCGATTGAAAAAAATGCTGTTCGTAATTGGACTTGAACCCATGAGATCCGTCACGTAAGACGATGACATTGACCGCTTAATTACTTTTACTATGTACATATCGATTGTAGAAATGAAAAAGGACGAAACCCACAGTTTTTTCAAATCAGCTTTTTTGCGATGATCACAATGTATCCAATTTGGTACACGATCTATCAAAAGGATGTAAGCTGCAAATGCCGAATTAGTATCTAAATTTAGCTTTTATGTCATAATTTGGATTTGACTCAAAATCATCAGAACACGTTTTTTGTGCCTCCTGTAAAATTTTATATGTGTGGGTTACGTCCTTTTTCCTTTCCACAGTCGATATGTATGTGTACAAAAATGGCTTATTTTGAAAATTCTATTACTTGGAAGTAAAATACTTCGCTAGTATTCAATTTTACGGTTAGAATCTTCATCACTTAAACTCGTAAATATCAGACGCTATTTAATTACATTTCTTTGTTTTTTTTCTTATAACACTAACATTATATATATATTATGTGAAAAAATCATTGCCAAAACGTTATTTCTTGAAATCATACAGTAAAACATTTTCCGATAGGATTTTCATAGAATCATGTTTAAATTATTAGCAGAGCCTTCTGTATAATGTGTTGTGATATTACATTACTAATTAACCTTCATCGTAATAATGAAATAATAATACTGGTTATTTTGATAACATTTCTACGTAACGTTAATATGCATGTAACGTTAACCCAATTAAGAAAATAAAACTGGGAAAATCGGTTGAATAAAATCCTTCACATGTCTAATTAACAAAGGCTCCGAAAAGCTTGATAAAGAAACAGCTACACGGCCTAGCTTCTAACTACGGCAACGCTCAAGAGATTTTAATTAACTCGAATCCCCAAAGAAATACAAAAGATTGTTTTTCTTTGATCCGATATTGATCAAGTGTATTTGTGATAATTTCCAAGTTTATTTTTCAAGTACGAATGTAACAAAATAGTGTTATTTTATCGTTTTCACAATCGAAAAGAAACACTATAAGGATATCGGCTAACTTGCTTGCACAGTAAAAGAGACTAATCTAGGAATGAAACATAACACTTTATAATGTTCTAATACATTTGCGAATATTTATTTAGAAGTTTGTAATATTTTCATCTTTTCCAACTTATTATTTACGATCCTAGAAATTGTGTTATAGAGAAATCAGTTATTCGCCTACCAGTTCTCGCGTTAACCGTCAGACACGTTTGCACTATGAAAAAAGTTTCTTAGTGACTCATACATTATTGGGTTCTCAGGTATTTTTTCACAAACTTACCAGGTACCCAGTTCGGGTCCGGTTAATTTTTGTCACCTTTCATTTACTGACAGAGTTAAAATTTAGATGTGCCGATTAAAATATTATATTATTGTATTTAATTACAATAGTGATTCAATTACTGATAAATACAAAACTGTTTAAAATAAAGAATGTATCATTTGTTAATATTTTCATAGAAACATGTATGTACATATGTCATTCAAATAAACAAAGAAAACAATACTGATATATATAAAAATCAAGAACGTTATACATTTGAATTTTACTACATGCATTGATTCACATACTTACGATAAGAGTTTTAATAATTTTAAGTAAAATGTTTCATTTAAAAGCTTATTTTTTTAATTACAAATTTCGATCAGTTTTACTCTGTTTTAATTTCCAAGCTTAACAGAGGGCGCTTTACAAGTGATGGTAATACCTAATACTATTATTTATATCTTCTCCTCCAGGTTAAGTAAAAGAATAAACTTCCAAATTAATTTTTCATTAATGTTCTTATCGAGGAAACAAAATCAATGAGTACATTATATTTAAAAATCTTTCAATAACATTAGTCTAAAGACATTTCGTAAAAAGGAAGCGAAACACATGTCATGGCTAGATACGAAACCAGTGGAACAGTAAAGTTATTAATTTTAATTTAATAATGCTGTTACCGACGTAAAACTTTTCACGAGAGTTACTTGACAGTTAGTTGGTTGACAGCTGAGTGTTTAATGCAGTATGCGATAACCACTGCAAATCACATAGACAATGTGGCGAGGCAAACACACAAATTCACTTGTCGCAGTGCTAATTTTTGCGGGAAATAATCAGCGCTTCTCAAACTCGCCTGGAGTTCAACTTGCCCTTACCCTCACTTATCTTGATTGCCGTATTCCGCAGATACTTACTCAGTTCATGCAAAACAAAGTTTAGTTCAGTCAACTGTTTCTATCAAACATTTATGCTAGTTGGGAACACATCTGCAAACTTCAGCGTGATGAATAGGACGTAATGAGAATGCTTCTGGCACGTTGTTTTACAAATTAGCGTACTTGTTTTCGGATAATAAATAAGTACAAAATTTTCGAAGTGTCGATTGGGGATTGCAATATCTGACGAAAACTAACGTTAAAATACAATTTTATTTGATAACCTTGTTATTCTGTTATGTTACAACATGTTACACGTGATTCGCGTCTTTGGGAAGCATCATCAGACGGAACATAACAAGGTTAACGATTAAACTAAAAATTGGTAGTTTAATCGTTACGATGTTCCTCTGATGATGCTTCTCAAAGAGGAAAAACACGAGTCACATTTTGCAACGCAACAAGTGGAATAACATAATATTTGTCAAATTTAATTCTTAATTAAAAATTAACTGAATTTACTTTTTTATTTGATATTTAATACCAGTATAACAACAAAAAACAAAAAAGCGACCAATTGGGATTGCAATACTGGATATGATAATTCAAATAAAATATCCCAATAAAAAAATAGTAAATAAATAAACTTTGATTTTCATAGATACCTTAAGGTTTGTTTTATCAATAATAAATTATTGAAAGCATCAACAATTCTTCAACCTGTCAATATAAATACAAATCTTAGTAAATTTTAAATGTCTTAATTCATGGGAAACAATTTTATTTAAATATTATTTATACGTTTTTGCTAATTTTTCACTATCGATTTCAGTAGATATTGAAAAAAAGTTAACTGCCGAGATCTCGGCTTCTAGTGACTACGACATCTATACGTAGCACTGACATATTAGTATTCAAATTCCACACTTATATTTTACTTAGTCAAAATATTATTTAAGAGTAACATAAAACTCACATTGTATATTAATCAAATAATTAATTATAAACAATGATATATAAACATTCAATATTATACGAAAATCATTTATGTTATGATACACTAATTTTAATTGTATTAAATTTACGATCGTGGTATAAATAACTTTTGTTAGTAATAACTATTAATTTAATACATCCTTACAGTCCGTCACGTGAATTTTGAAGCTTTTCAAACGACGGAAGGAAGTGACTTATTTATTTCAAACTTCTTATTTAAGATTTCAATTTTCATGACAATGTTTTCGTCATATGTATTTTGTATAAAAAATATATATTTTGATACCTGTCATTTAAAAAAACTTTTTTTGATCACAGAAATTTTGAATATCGATATATTTTCATTCGTAGTCAAATCCGCACTATTTATAGAAAAAAGGTCAAATTAAAAATTAAGTAAACTATAATCAAAACGATATATGTACAGATTAGGGCTTCCAATTCCGGGATTCGGGATCCCGTAATCCCGTGATCCTTTTCAATTTTCTGATCCCGAAATTCCGGGGTTGATACGGCTGCGATCCCGGGATTGAGAAATTTTGAGCAAATCCCGAAAATTGAAACGAAATTGGCAAATCGAGAATTTCATACATCTTAATGTCATACGAAGTTATGTGACAGTCGGGAAAAATGTATACCAAATCGAGGATTTTAATTTCCTCGGCGAGCTAAAAAAAAAAAAACGAGGTTTGGAGATAAACCGGGGGAAAAGTATAGCAAATTGAGGATTTCAAATTCCTCGGTGAGAAAATCCCAGTCCCGGGATTGAAAATTAACTAATTCCGAAATCCTGGGATTGGAAAAAGGCTTCGGGATTGGATACTCTAGTACAGATGAATACAAATAACAATAAATGATTTATTTTATTAGATATTATATTAAAAATAAAACACTATTTGTACTCATTTTACACTATCTATTTTAAATCGCGGGTTATCATCAACTGACAAGTCAGTTATAAATGTTTACAAAGTGATGAAAGTGAACTTAAATTTAAATTAAAAATAAAACTATAAATATGTTCTAAAATTTATACTAGAGAAGTTAGATTTTTTGTTTGGTATTTATCCGTTAAAATATTCGTGGATACAAGTTTTTCATTCCTATGTCAAAACCGCTTACCTGGGTTTTCTTGAGAGACAACGATTCTTTCCGCGGGAAGGTTAAAATGCTATTTTGCTCATTTTTTGGTTTGTCAAATTGTATAGAGTAAACACGATGACGGGTCAGTTAATGAAAAGCTTAGATCTCTATCACTACTGTGATATAATTTAATTTTGACCAATTATCACTGACGGCGTAATTATTGACTGGCCTAATAATGAAAACTTAAATTGTTTACTAACATTTATCATAAGATATACGTTTCCATTTTTTGTAATGAGAATTTTTTTATTCTTTTGTTTATTTTCGTGATGTAAGTAAGCAATCAAAACTTTATTAAGTCGAATACAATTATTTTATTTTGAATGTGTGCTCAAATCATGTTATTCTTTACGCTTCGATGAATATTAAATTGTAAATTGAATTACAAACCATAGAATAGGCAATAAAATATTTTTTTATGGTATTCAAAACTTTACCTAACACCACCTACTGTGACATTGAACCCTACACAGCCGGTGTACTTTGAAACGTAATAAAAATATTCGTGTTTCAAATTTGTGGCTGGAATGAACTTAGAAAATTGTTTCAAGACTTAGTTGCATGCACTATAGTGAACATAATTAAATAGGATACAAAAGGTTTTTTATCAGTTGAAATACATCTTTGAAGTCTTTGGTATGTTAATTAACATTGTTATCTACTTAATATGTAGAGTAAACAACCGCCATGAGGATACTTTGAGTTTTTTTTAATTTTATGCCATGACTCTATGATAGATTGTATTTATTAGGAAAATCGTAATATTAATTCCTTACTCAAGTATCAAGAATTTGAACACTTTTTCTGAAGGAGTCGTATCAACATAGAAGCTTCAGAGTTAGAATGTGCGGAGGCAGGGACGTCGCACGGGGGTAGGCAATTAGGCAGTTACCTAGGGGCGGCAAGTCCTAAGGAGCTAAAACATAAATTTTAAATGGTACTAATATTATGACCGATGGATATACAGTACAAAAACCTTCGTAAATTTTAACATTAACCGATGGCGGCACTATCAGCCGCAGCTTTTGCGTAAATTCATAAAGGCGAGCGGAAATCCCCTGGGTCATAAAAGCACTTAAGAGAATTCATAAGATACGTACGGATTTCTATATTTGTTTATGTATTACTAGAATAATGGGAAATAGTAATAACAAGTTCACTTACACGCGTTTGGCTTTAAAAGTTGCATATGTATGTATATATTTTTTAAATATCTACAAAAATTAAAAGTTTTACATTCCGCACATGGAAGACAAAACTAATGAAATACAAAAATAATCTAATAAAAATATAAATATTTTTTTTTCAAAATACATATTTATTTTATTTCATAGATATATAATTTCTTGGATGATTGACAGTTTTTTTGTTAAAATATGATAGCAATATACGGCCAGCACATCAATTTCAACCTTGTCTCGTACTGTAAAGTATTGAAATTGATTGATTTTATCTCCCGAGGGGCAACAACTCAACAAACAACGACGCGTATGCGTCACAGATAATACCCTCTTTCGCTAGGATCTGTTTGACAGGCGTTAACAGCTGATAATGAACGATGTTAACGAATGAATTAATGTACTGTATGCGATAAAATCTCGTAAAGATCTCAGCGTCATCTCGCGGGAAGGTTCGTGAGAAAGCTACACTCGTTGGAAATTATCGCCGATGTTTAAATAAACTTTTGTAATATCCGCATTTTGACATTAAATAATATTTGCGCACCCTTATCTACTTTTGCATATATTATTTTAAACATAAGTTCACAGAGCAAGCCCACCCTTTTCTTCCTTGTAAATATTATATTATATAGTTATGCAAATTGGAACAGAATGTATTTTTTACATCATTTAAAAACGTTATCACGAAAGCAAAAGTCAATTTATTCGTAATATTGCATGCTTAATCCTATTTAATTGAAAACGTAAAGTTAGAGCTTGTCAGTTTTCATTAACCGGTTTTGAAAACTCGGCTTTCAAGCGAAATTCGCGACTTTCGAAAGCCGATTTTTTTTTGACTCGGTAACCCGGTTTCAAATATTAAGCGTTAGTATTGTAACCTGAAACAACTTTGTTTATAATTAAAACTAAATGAAATATGCTGTTTAATATTGTCAATAAACTCTACTAGAAAGACATCAATTAATGCGTTGATCGACTATTGTGGTTTGAACACACATCATAAAATTAATAAAAACACAATATTCTTTTGTACTTTATTCCACTTTATTTAAAAGGTCAGGACCGGTTTCGCTCATTGCTCGCAATCAATCTATACCTACTACTTTCTTTGGAAAGGAGAGGTTGAGCGACTGACTAAAAACAGTTCTCGTAGAAAAATTCTTTTGAGATACTTCCATTAGGATTTTATATGCTACACATTGGGAGCGGACAAAGATAATATAAAAAATGCATATGTTTATTTATCTATGTTATGCTTAAATTATTTTTAATGGTATTCGTGTAAACGTCCAGCATTACAATCTCTTGTCGTAGGTGTCAAAACGCTGTTATGCACAAAAATATACGGATGGTTGGGCGCGCGATAAGGAAGAGCGATTCCGTAATTGACGTTATCTCTGGCAAAAGCGACATCAGGGGTCAATTGAATTTTTTTCTCATTCCGCAAACTGATTGAGTTGTACTTACCAGCCGATATCAGATTAAGAATCGAGTTTTGCGCAGCCAATCGAGGCGGCCGCTTGACACTCCAGCGCGAAACGCCCTTCAACTGATTTCTCCTCTGACAGGTGATAATAACGATCAGAGGTGAATTGCGGATTTTCGGCGATATGAAGGATTTTTTTACTTCACTGCCTAATAGGGATTATTAACTTCGTCCGATTACGTCATATTGAACATAAAATCGAATCTGTTCAATAATATTCAATCTAAGTATTTCATCATTTTTTTTCTGATTATTATGTGTAGAATTATCAGTAAAAGTCTCATTTTTAGTTGTAGTAAAATTTATGTGATAAAAAAATATATTAACTATTTCAATGGCTATCGAGTAAGTACACTACTACAACACATCATAATAAAAACACCAATATTGCAATATCTAAGGTTATTCCGAGTTTTTAGTAGCTTAATCAAAAACATTACATTTCACCAATATATATTAGAGATTATTTTTTAAAATACCGTATAAATAAAGAAAATGTTCATACTTATACTAATACTATTTAAAGTATGATTTGCGTTGAAACGGTGAATGGTTACAAAATAAAAATCATCATTTTTTTAGTATCAGTCCTTATTTATTTACAGGACAATTTGTAATTATTTTTTAGTAACTTTATGCAAACTTTTTTTTGGTATTTGTTTGACAGTTTAAAAATAATATTTAACTTAATTTTATCAATATGTTGTTGACTGTCAATTTTTGATGAAGAGTATACCTTTAAAATAAAACTGATGTTTTGCACAATTATTTATGATTTATTCGATGAAAATAGTCACAATGATCAACATCGGTACTGATTATTATTAAAAAATATGAAAACAGTACAAAAATATTTTTTATGTATAAAAATAAATATTTATCTGTATGTATATTATGTATTTCTTGCTTGAAATAAAAAAATACTGTTAACCTTGATATATTACCATAAAATTAAATAGATTTTTAAAAATGAAAAGAACAAAAAGTCTCGCAAATAATATTTTTTTCTTGTATTTTTATTACTTTTTAGAGTGGGCTTCAAATAATTATATCAGTTAGCTTAGAGGCCATGGGTATGTGTATATTATTTTTGTCATCATTTGTTGTATGTCCTTGTGATTAAGAAAAAAATATCATTTTTTTGTATATTCACAGTTTGTGAGCAAACCATTGTATACGGTAATATATTATTACCGAGCGACAGCGAAACTAGTCAACACTTTTCCAAATGACGTTTCGAAAACATTTTGAAATTGGAACACAAACAAAGTGTTGCTAGAGTGGAGAAATTTATATTATTCCCATAGATATTCTGTGTGCATTGGCTCTCTCAAGCCGTTGCGTTATTTACAATTTCCTTCCAGGACAGTCGACGCCATGATAAATCGGTTGCATCACAGGGCTTATTTATCGCTTATGCATTTATGCGAACCCTGCATTATCACCTGGATGGTAAATTTTCACAATTCGCCACAAACTAAGGGAAAGTAATAAGTAAATGAATTTGGATTCGGTTACTATAAAAATTTGCACACTTAAGCTGCATTATTACATAAATTAATTATTATGCTTTCATGATGGAAATTAATCATGTACGTTATGTTAGTGACTAAACAGATGACGCCTTCTTTTTTATTACGTTTCGAACAGATTCATTAAATGATAATATAAATGTTAATGATTAAAAATGAAATTTAAAACATTGAATAATTTATCAGGTTTTTTTTAATCAATTTTTTATCAGGTAATTTATAATCTTACAGTTATATTTAATATAAAATATCTACCAATTGTTCAGCATTTATATTAGTATATTTAGAGTATAGTTGCCCAACCTTTGAGCCCGTGGCCCTTTTTGAGTCCCAATTTTTTTTTGCACCCCCCGTACTCCGTGAACACCTTTTTTTATTTAGCTTGATGACCTGAAAAAGTCGGGAATTGACAGATTATTAAAAAATATGCGAGTTTTTTCATCATTCACCTATAGTTTTGTGAATTCAATGCCTTGTTCGAATACAAATTTATGTTGTATTTAGAGTGCAGGTGGCTCCACTAAACTGTACTGTACCTCTCCTAAAATTATTAATTAAATTTCTCTGTGACCCCATTGGATCATGCTGTAAGCCCCAAGAGAGCCTTGTGGACTCCGGTTGAGAAACAATGTTTTTGATAGGAAAAATAGGAAATAGGAAAAATATATACATAATACTAACAATATAACATGGTATCATAAAATAAATACGCCGCTGACGATGAGGTAGAAAATCTTTTAACGTCTTTTTGGGAAAAGCCAAGTAAAATGATCACAATATTTTTACTTTTAACACGAAACACGTTAGCTCTTTACTAGATGTCAACGATATTTTAGGTAAACATTTTTTAAATTTAAATATATTCTCGTGTCCTGATAATTGAAAATTGTAAAAAAATAAAAACAAAGTGTTACAGCTAAATTTAAAAAAAAAACGTTTGGTTCAAAAGTAATAGTCATATTTACCGATATGAATTGATAATGCTAAATATGTATTTGTAAACAGTTTAATAATGGTTGGGCAACAAAGCAAACGAGCGAGCGCAATGCAATGCAAATTGAATATCGCAATGAGCATTGAACATTCAATATTCATCTATCGAGAGATCACGTAACTTGTTTAGACTACGTGAACTCCGCCGAAGCTTTCTAATTAGTTCCACGTATTGCATTTGGATACCGCATATGTACTCACAATGAAAAACTCATCCACACTATTACGAAAGTTATGAAGCAACAACTTACTGCATGCCATGGAAATTTCTCTCATTCCAGTACAACAAACCCAAAAAACCTTTTAATGTAATAACTGTCAATTCTTGGTGGAAAGATATAATGTTAATAAAAATAGAACAGGATTTTTTAAAACTAATTTCATTAAATTATTATAAAATGTGTACATTAAAGGAAGCGAAAAAAATAGATTTATATATCGTCGGCTAATCGTAAGTATTTTTTATATAATTTCGAGTTTTGGTGATTTTGGTTAAAAAGCATACATATTTCATTCGCTTAGGTTTAGTATCTAAATTTGCAAGTGGAAAGGGTCAAAAAGCAAACAACACAATTTAATGTATCTCTTCTTATATTCAACTTTTCTTATATCACGTTATTCCTCTACATTCAGTATACTACTAATTATACTTTATAAAATAATGAATATATTTTTAAGTATATATATTCAACTATTTTTACTGTCTCCTGAAAACGTAGGGTAAACTGATTAAAGCTATGCTAGAAGTAAGACGACGATATTTGAAATAATAATTAATATTTTATTCAAAGTCTTCTCGTGTGTAGCCAAAAGTTCATCTTCTACATTTTAGCTTAGCATTAGCGAATTGAAACTATCGTGGGTGCTTAATTCAAAAGTGCGTTATTTGCATTTTTAAAAAAAATATATTAGGCTAGTGTATAATAAAGAATATCCTTTCTTTGTCGCTTTCCTTTTAAAATCTAACATAAACAAATCGATATCTGAACATATGTGTACCTAGTTTACTCAAACATTTATCATTTTATATTTTATAAAAAAAAATGTCATTTTTCAAGAGAAACGTATTAATAACAGCAAAAAAATCTATTTCAAGAAAAATAATTACAAACGTATTAACTATATAAACTGATAAAATTGTTTTTGAAGCTGGTGAACTTTGATTTTCTTAAATTATTGTCTAATTGTAACAACAATTACACCATTAATGCAAATAAAAATATTTTTACATTTTTTACTACGATCATTTTCAATATAGGATACGAACTCGGTAGGAGCTAACTGTCACTTAAATTTACTTTTCAGATATCAGATATAGCATGGATAGTGTAATGTTTTATCTCTCGTGAATAACAAGACTTAATTCTGAAACAAATAATGACAAAATCCCTGTGACGTTTCCAAGCTGTCACGGCAATGGGCAAAATGTTTAAATATTTTAAAAAAGGAACAATTGCCATCAAGTATCACTCTTTTCATATGAAATTACATCTGAAACTTTTGATTGATGTCTATTACATTGAATCGCATTCTAATTTCAAAATTAATTAAAGACTACAAAACATGCCAATCAAATTTCATTTGACGTTTGGCTTTTGATTATTGCAGTGTCAAAAAGAATGATAAAATATGATCACTTATTTGCGAGTCTTTTTTTAAGGCAAAGCGTATTTCAATCTAAAACACATTATTACAATCACACGAATAATCAATACTAAATTATAACGTGCCTGAGTAAATTGTATTCGACAAAACCGCCTGCATCGAAGATGCGGTAATGTATTATGGGAAATGGACAGGTGCGTATTTATAATGACATTTCAATCAAATTTACTATCCTCGTCGACATTTTTACCGTCGCATTTATTTAATGTAAAATATATTTTCCATGTTTAACTTACGTAAAATCACAATGGCAAACGCTTACGCAATAATTTTCGCACATAAAAACAAGTTAATGTCAGTCTCGTGTAGATGTATAGATTTTTTAAGAATGTTTATTATATCAACTAGCTAAATTTGGTTGTCTATTTTCCAGAGTTAATGGGACGTGCTTATTTTGCAAAATTAATTATGGAATATTCAGTCATATTTCAGAATAAGTAATGAAAATATAAAATTTCAACCTTATTGAGAACGTAACCCCCCCCCCCCACTAAATTTATTTTATTTTTCGCACCGCACCGTAACCAATAAATTATCTCAATGCATTTCCGTACTAAAAATCATAATGATACATTAAACACACTAAGGTTTTTTTTATTTTACATATTTATAATATTATTTCAAATTTTCATTCTGGCACCAAATTATTATGCTTAACTTTTAATTAATGCAAATGGAATTCGATACAATTACGTCAATAACTGATCAAGACTGTCTCCCTAGTATAATTGACATGACTGACTGCATATGTAATATTTATATCACCGTAATGTACAACCACTCACTCGGATATCAGCATCGACTTCCAATTTCAAACAAAAAGAAAAATGTTTTGTTAAATTATTTTTCATTTGCGTTTAATTTGTTAATAAAACCGTTTGTTTATAATTGCATAGTGTTTTAAATTGTATAAGGGTCTAAACATAATAACGAAAGGTTTGCGGTAATTTTTCAACCTTTTCTGTGACCACGAGATACATATGTGTATTTTATTTTTTCATTAGCTGTTTTCACTTTTTCATTTCTTTACGTTTTTTTTTCATTTCTTTAAATTGTTTTATTTTGTAAAACAATAATTATTTTAAGCGATTGTAAACGGCTCTGTTTTATGATTGATTTTTGTTGGTATTATGTTTTTACTTCAGCCAGTGAAATAATCAAGAGACGAAGACGAAGACAAAATATCCATTGTAACATTTTTTCCAGGATACTCTTTCTAAATGGAATGCACGACTCGTCTTATAATATAAATAGAACTATTTGTGATTAATTATTTGGTGTTGAATCCATAATGACGATACCAACACAGCGTCTCAATGGCATCGGTTCACTTTTTATTAGGTGTTCTGTGTTTTAAATACTAAGTAGACGGTTCGTTTTTTTCTGTCAGTATTTTGATTATTAAATATCGATATTTGTCTTAACAATACCATGTTTACAAAACAAAAATAATTCGTTTAATATCGCAATACCAAATCAAAAAGTCAATACTTTTAAAACAAATTGAAAACCGTTTATAAAAAATCTATACACGATAATATCGACCATAATCGGCAAAATGTTTTAAGCGACCGGGTTTTAAACCAACAATTGTTCAATATCGCCTACAACATTATCTCATTCGCCTGATATTTTTTAGGACCTGTGAATTTTAGCGTTTTGACTATTTATCGTTCAAAGTATGTACATCCACACAAGTTTTGTCACTAACTTTTGACAGAAATTCCACCAAGCACCTTCGGTCGAAATTTATCGTTTGATCCACGTGAACGAGAAATGCTGATCTAGAAAACTGAAAGTAATCAGTATAATATCAGAATAGGGATTGACTATATATTACTATTTACTAACCGCATTTAAGGATTTCCTTTATCGAACTTAGTACGATAATATATTCAAAAAAAAACCTTCTCCTGTAAAATTTATAAATATTCGGTTACAATTTTCAACCTGTTATGAGGTCGACATTATTATGGGCATACGAAACTTACACATAAAAAGAGCTTAAATTTAGAATTTCATTGATTAAAAATAAGCTTTTTAATATGCTTGTTCATAAATGTTGGAACCTGCCAACCGCTATCGGACGTTTTTGGAAATTAATCCGGTTGTAGAAAAGCCTGCACAGATCACAGAAGAACACTCTTTGACAAATCTTGAATCTTTAAATCTTGAATCATTGACAAATTGAATTAAACAAGTTGGACAAAGGTCATTAAATAATTTTACTTTTATATCATATTTTGATACTGTTATTTTTTTCATTTTTGAAATACAGTCGAAAGTTTTGGGTGTTTGGATGTTTTGGGCAATACCGATATTGCAATC
This sequence comes from Himalopsyche tibetana, assembly GCA_030503985.1. NCBI lineage: Eukaryota > Metazoa > Arthropoda > Insecta > Trichoptera > Rhyacophilidae > Himalopsyche > Himalopsyche tibetana. The sequence continues at coordinate 19,543,706 of JAPJYX010000009.1, read as the reverse complement.
AGATATAGCGACGACTCGCAAAACTCATGGATATCGTGATTTTTTTGCCGTATTTATGTTTACCCAATATATAATGATAATTAATGACGTATAAGACTCCTTGGTGCGGAGCTGTTAAAAAGGGTTGAGTTATGCAGACGACGCGTCATCAGTGTTGACAAAGGGCGGGTCGCAGGCCGTACGAGAGGCCACCACCGTCCGCCGCGGTGGCGGTTCATTACGTATGGTAATGACGATTGTCCGGTAGAGATCAACAAAGCATTAGGCGATGGCAGGGCTGCATAAGGTGGGCACCCGGCGATGAACGTCAATGGGCGACCGTTTGCCGAGGGCGGAAAATTACCTAACAGTGGCGTATCGGGCATAATATATACACGAAAAACAGGAATCCTATCAAATGGCACGGCTTTTATTTTACTCTTAAAACTTTTGAATGAAGTAGCTGCCGGATTGGGTAGAAGAATAGAACTCGTAGAAATATTCTCATTAACGCCAGAATTTAACATCCGACCTTTGATAACATTCAATAAACGAGGAAAACTTTTGTTGTAATAATATTGTATAGGCTGTACACTCTCGGGTATTTTTTTCACCTTTTTTAAGGAGGAGGATGCAAGGGACTCTTTTCTAAATATACACACTTTTTGAATTTCAGTAGGAAAATACCTTCCTATTTGTGTTAGTATATTATATTGGACACGGGTTGAAAAATTCAAAATCATGTCACTTCACCATTAAAAATTAGAATCAAATGTAATGTAAAGTACAAAAATAAATGAAAAAAGAACAAGTTGATCCCGTTCCCGACTTGATATTTTGTATCCTAACAATTTGACTGAAATATAAAACAACACAATTCAGTTTGATTGATATATGAATTTCATTGATGAGTGTTGATTTAAAAATTTAATGTTAAATTTGATGACTTTGTTAATCCACTTGTTGTGTTACAAAATTCGAAACGTGTATCGCTTCTTTAAGAAGCATCATCGGACTTAACGTTGGAAGATTTACAAATAAACTAAGGCTTTCGACGCTAAGTCTGATAATTCTTCTCAAAGAAGCGAAACAACACGGGGGAATAACAAAGTTGTTAAATCGAATTAAAAATTAAAAATTAACATTTACAAGGTTTTCGTCAAATCCATTGAGAGTTGATTTAATGATATATTTATTTGAATTTTCGTAATTTCGTATTGTCATTGATATAAACCATTGCTTTTTTGCTTAGCAGTCCAACCAGTTTTCTTAGCTTTTTGGCTGCTGAAGAAAAAAGTACATCTTTACCTAGCACACCGGCTATAATATGAAATTGTTATTTAATTAGTTATTGACATTGAGATAACTTGTCTCTGGCGTGTTGAGCACGAAAAATTTGACGAGATATCTCGTCTGTGGCAGCCATCGAGTTAAAGGTCAGAAGATGCTGAAAATCAAATGATAAAACATATAGTAACGAATACATTGTGATATTGAAGTTCCATCAAGAGCTTTCAGAAAAAAAATACTGAATCAGTTAATTATTATAATTTAAGATTTCGACTGAAGGTGCTTGGTGAAATTTCAATATTAAATTTGAATCGTTCAAACTATGTACATTCTCACAAACTTTCATTTGCTAAGCGTCAGTTCAGGTTCATCTGTGCACTTGAATGCCTGAAGATGCCGAAAGGCGAAACCCGGGTCGTTAGTGACAAAATCTGTGAGAATGTACATAGTTTGAACGATTCAAATTCAGTTAATTATTAGTTTAAGTGTACCCTCTCCAAATTTAAATACTTATTCTACTTCTCTACGCCATCGCCTACGTTATGTTACCTACAGAAATAATTAGGTACGGAGTATGGACTATTATGGGCCACCCTCGATAGCAAGGGAAATTTCCACCCCCTGTCGAAGCCGTGCTGCTACATTAATTCGGATTCATTTTGCATGATATATAGCTATTGATGTTATGAAGACTCGATGGTCATCTGGATTGAAGCTCCAGTCAAATAGAGATCATCGATGACTTGTCACGGGTAAAGTGCATTTCTAAATTCCATAATTCATTCGGTCACTGTTCAGTAGAAATTCATTTTCTCGAAGTTCTCACATCCTACGTATTGTAACAGCTTGTTATTATAATAACATATGTATTATTATCACAGCTTGCAGTGTCAACAATTGCAGATTATCTCATGTTTCCTCTATTATATTTGCAATAGTCAATCAATCAATCAACAATGTAGCACTGTAAAAAAAATATCGCCTAATACATAGTTATAACTAGGAAATTCAATCCCGAGCCAGTAATTTTTTTAAGAAATAAAAATTGATAGTATTGGTGAAAAAAAAATATTCTATATTAAATAACCAGCTGTAAGCTGCCGATATGTTACCAAAAAGCTCTCTTAATCTCAGTTATTTGCGATGTAGAGGTGAATGAGTGGATTTTTTAATAACTCGTAAAAAAATATGCGAAATAATTATTAAACTAACTTAATATGAATACATTATGTAAAAATACAAAATATAACTAAAAAATGATTAATTTCGATAGCTGAAAAAAGCAATTACCTACTTCAGACTGCAAGAATGAAGATTTCTAAAATTTTCGTCTATATACATACATTATTAATAATTTTATTGGAGTAAATAGAAGTAATTTAAATATTAAAATATTCCCAGAGTACCAGAGCATCGATTGTTTCGCCATTTAGTCAAAGGTTTCGGTTTACAGTACAAACACTGGCATTGATATCTGGTAACATTCATTGATGTAGAGAACAAACCGAAAAATAAATTTAAACAATATTGAAATGTGAAGCTTAATAATAACAAAAAATAAATATTGTCGACAAATGCATTCGAATACAGTACACGTGCGGACAATACATTGAATAAATGTAATATGATTGGCATCAAGTTACCTTTTCGGTTGCGACTCTCTCTTATCGCAAAGATAAAGTCTTAATAATAAAATTGTGCCTCGTTTATTGCATATGCTTGAACTGCTGACTTGAAAACCATCACGTTTCTGTTTTAAAACACAATCCCGAAAGATTCGGGATTATGTATTTTAATCCCGGGATTGAAATGTATCGAAAACTGTACAAGGGACCCCGGGATCCCAAATCCCGGGATTGGATTCCCTAGTTATAACGATATTTCTAATCAAAAGCAATCTAATCTTGATCAAATAAAATAATATATTTTCACAATTTACTTTCAGGACAGACGCAATGTCAGCTTAAAATGAAAAACAACTTGCTTCTAAAACACTGTACGGCACCTATTTTACTCGGTTTTTCGGCCAAGGATTTAAGCCATAAAAAGACATGTTTATAACGGCTGTGGTTGTTTCTAAGGTTTTCTTTAATCCACTACCGAAACTTATTTCTATTAAAATTGCCAAGTTACCGAGTTACAACCAGTGCACTTCCAACAAGTTTCTTCGATGCCTATCTTCGCTTGAAAAGAGACAGCAAACAATTGTCAGCATGTGTTCGTCAAATAACTTTATTTAAAACACTTATTATGGTATCCATGTGTTACAAAATGGGAACGGAAATGGTAAAAAAAGTTTTGACATTTGAATATTAATAACTAAGCTACATAATACACAGGGTGTTTGTTATATCATTAAATGCCAGCATATCATGCTAAATACATTTCGAAGATTATTTTAATATTTTTGGCACAGGAAGCATCAGAATTGTTTTATTGAGCGATTCATATGAGTTCATAGCTATAAACTCTGGTCCGTAAGTTCTTCTGGAGCGAAATATGTTTTTACTAAAACAGACAAATTTGCCAAAAATATATATGCAATGGAACCTATTAAAGAAAATTTATCTTGAACTACATCCGATTCGAAAAGGAAAAATGAAATGAATATATTCATGAAATACGTTAAAGTGGATTAAGAGCTTTTGTTTTTCTGTAATTTGTATTTAAGTATTGTAGAAATCTCTTACTTACGATTGAATAAACATATAAAGAAGTTATGATAATGTAACTAAGCGAGAGGAAAATTTGATGAGGTGCACAATTATCTTGTTGAAAAATAATGACAATTTTTTTAAAAGATTTTGTGAGAAAGCTGCGGTCTTTTAAAGGAATCCATTTATTTCCTTTCGTTGTTTTTATCTGCTTAGTTAACACGCCGTATGCCACTCAACGTTACACATTATTACAGGATGTATTGCGCAGCGTTACAACGTTAATCGTGTCAAAAATTTAGGTAATTCTTAATGACTTGGCTCCGTGCACTATAAGTTAGTTTGGATAAAATAGAAAGAAGACTATTGTAGTAAAAAAGCTCTGAAAAGATGGGCTCCACCCATTTTCCGCAGAACACCTTGAACTTGTTTTCATTCATTCATTTTTATCTAAAGGTTATTGAATATGTTCTTTAATTATACACTATATATAATTATAAGTACCACTTTAATTCTAATTAATTTACTTTGAATAATTATTCCATATTTGTTATCTTTTTAAGAAACACTAAAGTCATAATAAATGTAATACTATATGTAATTTGTAATATAAATTAGGATGTTAGAGCGAATAACATAATGTATTGTGTATCTCTTCTAAGCCAGTATAAATAGCTGAGTATATATGTTAAAAAAATGGTTCTGATGAAGGCATACGCCGGAAACTATATGAAAAAATATATTTGTTGAACTAAATACTATGTTATTTTTTACTTAATTACGATAAAGTTCTATCAATTAAATGTTGATTCAATCAATAATTAAGTTTTAGTTTATAGAACACTGAGCCTTCCTCTTTATATATATAACGCACAGCAAAGATATTTTGTTTTCAAACTCGCAAAACACCAGAACCACTCGATAACACGAAATTGCCCTCAAAATCATTTACCTGAAAATGTTTTCCTGGCTGAGCAATAGATAACCCCTGAAACAAAAGAACTGCGCAGTGTTGCGAAAATGCACGTTAATAAAAATAAATCTCTCTATCTGTTATCAATTGGTTTTCCGCTTCGAACCCATTTAGAAAGCTACGCTTGAAAATTATTTTGAGTATGCAGCCTCTCGGCGTAACAGAATATTACACAACTCCATTATCTATGCACCGAACAAATAAAACCAGTACTTGGAACGTACGTACTTTTGTAAGCATTCTTTCAAATTGTACAGCTTTTGTTTGGTATTGAATCCCAAATGTGTTGTTTACTTTAAAAGCTGCCTACTTACAAACTGTATATTAAAATCATAAGATGTATTTTGTGTGATATTTGGAAAATATACGATGGATTGTTTCAACGCATTCTTTTTAATACGTCTTTATAAGGTCACGACTATTGTCAAATTACTTTGATATGAATGGACTATTTTCCGAATTACCTCTTACGTTGACACCCTCATTAATTTGATACAAATGCAAACGACATTGAAGATTTTAGAATGATATTTCATTTTTGTGACTTTATATGCCTTTATTGTATTTTAGTAGCTTTGCAAACACAACTTTGTTGAAGTTTTTTGAATTGGCAGATGTCAAATTTTATGACTTTGGCGTGATACTTCAAACATTAATACAACTTTTTAATACTCCCACACGTTGGATCACTAATGACCTGAGTTTTACTTTTCGGCATCTTTGGGCTTTCAAGTGCATGGATGAAGTTGAAATTTCGCTTGTTACATAAATGTATCGTGTATTAAAAGTTATTAAGTTGATGAAGGGAAAATATTTTTGATTATTTTTCACAATTACAATTACAACAGAAGACAATTACGTTGGTCATTCGAATTCACGTTTGGCAATAATCAATATTGTATTCAATATATATGGCTAAAAACTGAAAATTGCATTTCATTTTGTAAAACAATATACATTTTAAAATTAGTTTTACATTACTTTGGAATGATATTTTGTATGTTATCAAACCAGGTTTGAGAATGATTTCTATTTATACTTTTGAAATGTATTTTTATTTACTAAATTACATTTATGGTTTATGTTTTAACATTTTTGGAATGGGCCGAGTTTGCTCAATATAACATTATATACCAACTTAATTCTTCAACTTAAGAAATTAAAAATCATAAATTGATTCCAATTAGTTTCCATTTAAAAAGATTTCCAAAAGTTAATTTAATCAATATAAAATTAAACTTTTATATAAGCGCTGTGCTTGACTTTGAAAAATGACTTCTTATATTTCATATTGCAAGGTTTTAATGAAATTAATAAAGTTCAAATGGCAAAATAAGGTGTTTCATATTGTCGCACTATTTTTTGTTTCATTAAAACGCAAATTACTGCCCGAGGACATATTTCAATTAAGTACGAAATTCTCATTTTGCACGCACCGCCTCGTTCAGAATATTTTAAAACAACTAATTAACATTTCCCAATTCGCACGGTACGTTTGCAAATTTAATTCATATCAAATTTATTATTAATTTAAGCATTTTTGCTCTGTGTTTGTCAGCGTTTTTTTTTGTTTTATAAAATATTTGAATTTTTAATGAACAAATGATTTTATTTGCATATTTTTTATTCATTAATATTTATGAGAATAAATTGATACAGTGGATACTAAAAACATTAATTTTGACACAAAATTTTGTTGGTATATTGTTCATCTTTTTCACAGCCAATCTGTCAGCGTTATTGGGCGTTCGTTCTATTAAGTTAGCGTGGCCATGGGTTTATATACCGTAACAGACTGTTTCTTTGCCGATCGACTGATTTCTTGTGAAGTCATAGATTTCCATCTATGCCCGCATTACATTCCTGCCCTCCCATTAAATCCTAAAACGATGCGATGGGACAGTGACTAGTTTACTACTAAACTAGTTTACTTCTAACATAGTTTTATTTATAATCCATACGTTATATTTTACTAAGCCCATCGAGTGCATCCAGTTCGTTCATTCAAAGGTAAACTTTCAGGATTATTATTGATTTCTAATATTACAATATTACTTACTGTGTCGCCATTTTTTTCCTTTCAGATGGCAATAGGTGGAATAACAACTGTCGGGCAATTAATTGCACGGAAACATGGATTTTGAGATAAAAATTGAGATAAAAATGTAAAAAATCAAAGCTTATTATTATGAAGTCTCACTGTTACATTTATTAATATTGCCCTGCATCTACAAGGGCGGGGTAAGTGAGATTACTTGATGATAATAAAAATAATACAGAAAAAAAATATTCGTGTCTATCATAAGCCGCAAAAGAAACTTTTATTAAATATTATATAAGTATGAAACAGACTAGTAGACTAGTAGACTAGATACTAGTATATACGGTTTTTCTCACTTTTGCTTTCAGGTAGCGATATACATAATATATAAAATTTGTATGGTGTTCACTATCAAAACATGATGGAAAAGCATTGTATTAAAGAAATAAAACACTCTTTTCTACTTATTCTACATTTATTTAATATGATCAGGACCGGTTTCGCTCATGACGAACATTTTCAACTTACTATATATTTAAGTCAGAATATATATTCTAAACTCCGACATCCCTCAGCAAAATATCGTTTTCAACTGAGATAATTGTAATACTCTCGATGAACGATAACTTTGTGGAAGTTTTGGTTATTTAATTCTGTAATGTATAACGTATTATGATTATTGTTGTCTGTTTCTATCTATCCCTGCTTGCTTCCCGTTTTTATAATATATCATGTTAGAATATTAAAATCATTCGTATTTCATTACTTAAACAACCTTTGTGATAAAAAGAGAGTCTGGAAATGTCTCTGAAAGAGTCGAAACACGTGTCATTATTAGTCACACAATACGTTTTTATATATTGAGTTAATTGTAGTTTGTTATAAAATATTTAATTAAAAATATTTCAGAATCAGTCACGATTATAAAATAATTTTATTGAATTTGTGCTAAAAATTGCGTTCGTTATTGCTTAATAATAAATCACAATCATTCAATACAATTGCAACTATTCTCTTGGTGAATAACAATGCGTACAAATAAATGCAACGTCACTTAAAACCCTTAAATATTTATATGTATCCCCGAATGAAATTCGTTTTACTCGGATGGTGGGTTATATTCGTGTCCTCCCCCCTTAACGTTCGCTGTTTTGGTCCGATAAGAAGACCTCCACGGGTCAGGTTTATTTCATCACAAAATGTTATGGTACTATTCGGTTTACCTACCGTAAAGAGGAACATGTATAATGGAGATTGGATGACCATAACGGGTATTTTTATAAAGCTGCCGCGCTACCTCCGTCTCTGGACTTATTCAGTCGGTATACGGCCCTCGTAAAATCCTCGAGAGAATAATGACAATCATTACGCTATGGTAAAGCGAAATTTTAACTGCATGTGAAATATCATTATCTGAAAGTAATTGAATATTGTTGTGCATAAAAGATGAAATATATATTTCATAACAATATGCCCGACCTCAATATAAACGCATACTGTGGGAGCTTAGTTATAAATAAAGGGATCTATCTATCTATCAACATAAACATAATTTTAAGAAAAAAAACAAACAGTAAATATTTTGGTGCGATGTTATTCGCGAAATAAATCCCATGATATTTCAATATCTTTTTTTACAGTACAAAAGGTACATGTTATTCCAAAAACACTATTTCAAACACGCATATTTCGATAATTATTAGTATAATTGTAATTTGAATTGGGATGTTAGAGTGAATAACAAGATGCATTGTGTATCTCTTCGAAGCCAGTAGCTGAGAAAAATGTAAGTTTGATCATAGTTCTGACGATGGCGAAAGCCGAAATAGCTATCAATTAATAAATATAAAAAACTGTAGAACTAAATACTCTACTATTTTTACCCAATTATAATAGAGTTTTACCAATTAAATGCCACGCCAATCAACACATATTTCTCATTATTAAATTGAAGAGCAATAACAGCAAGAGCAAGATTTTTTACGACTCCGACTTTTATTGGATTCTACGGTTACTTTTAGGGAATTAAAGCTAACATATGTCTTTACTATTTCACGATTTGTATACCTAGATGTGACACGGGTTTGATTTAGTTTTATACCGACTTCAACTCCACCGCTATGGAAGCTCATGGCGTTCTCAGACTGATAATGAGTAAATTTGACGATTTGATAATTAGATGACTGCTACTGACATGAAGTTTGTTAATTAATTAAAATTATCTACATTTCAGCCAAAAATATCCCCAACGTGTTGCCTTTATTTTATTTGTCAATTTTAATTACATAAGTACATCATGTAGAATTCTTTGTATGTAAAATGTAATTAGCTCACAAAATTGTACTGCATTAATTAACTGGTTGACATCGTACGTCCTCGTGTGTACGCTAATTTAAATTGAATAACAAAAGAAATATAAAATTAATTGAAATCATATCATAATAGGCTTTCAAATTATAAAATAATTTGTTATACAAACATCGGGTGCATTTGGACGTAATTGTACAATAAAATTTATTTTAGTAAAAAATAGAATGAAATAAAAAATAAAATGTATTGATAATACATTAGATATCAATAAAAACAATTACATTAACATTGTAAATACTTATTTTGTTTTAAAATTTATGAAGAACAAAAAACGGATTTTATTGTTTTATTTTCAAAACGACACTCATTTCCGAATAACGGATAACTTTTAAAATAACACAACAAACTGTTTATTTCCCAAGTATACAACAAAACCGTATTTTTTTATAATATTTACAATTTCGTCTTATTAAGCGATTCAGTAAGATTAATTAAACTTATATTTATGTTATTTTAACTAAAAAACAAGTAAGTTTTATAATAAGGTTATTTTTCCCGTAGAATGGTGACAAAGCCTTTTGATAAGAAATACCAAGATTTGGGTGATAAATTTTCTTTTTCATAAATTAAATTGAATAAAAGCTTCATGTGTTAAGTATTTTGTGCGGCGAAGTGCATTAAATAAAATAGGCTTTGTCATTTAACCGTCACCGTGCATTGCAAACCTTTGCTCCGTTCCGTAACACTTCCGGTAGGTTGTAACTTACTCCGGAAGTGGTATATTCAAAGCGGATCGCAATATTACGTCAGATAGAGAAAAGTTTCTTAGCAGAGCACTTTACAAAGGAATATAAAGAAAGTCGTCAGTCTGTACTGCTTAAATTTCTTGGTAGCATATCTGGTTGTTTCCTGCAAATAAACATTATCTTTCATATTGTAATATTACGGCAGTGCAAACTTTAAACGACGTTTGTATACTTTTAATTGCCATGTTAGGTAAATGGCGCGTGATAATCTTGAGAAATATTTAATTCAAAACAATATTTTTTGTCTGGTAAACACATTACGTTTTATTTTTCCGGAATTTTATCACTGAGAAATAATAAGTATAAAAAACTCTTTTTATATATAAAGCAAAAGATCTGGCAGTGTATATAACTTGATAAAACTTTAAAATAAAATCTTTTACGTGATTTTTATAATTGGAGTTACATTTTTTACAGCTTTAGAAATTAAATTTAATTTTTGTTATAGTTTGAAATACACGGTCATCCTAAATCAGAAACTTATTCAAAGAAATAACAACATTAAAATAACGCTTTATGTAAATATCTGCTATATATTATATACTGCGTGGTCGAGAGTCAACGTCGTTGGCTTAAAATACGCAGGTCACGGGTTCGAATCCCAGTAGAGACTAGAGATTTATCGATTTCTGCTCGTAGCCCTGGATGTATGTGATGTCTTGAGTTCCCCCCTCCCAGTCATACTATCCTAAAAACGGGGCGTAGCAAGAGAGATTAACTAATCATTCATCTTTTTTTAGCTTTATCCTTCTGTGTACCAAGCAATTGTGTAACAAGCAATTTTTATAGAAACTCTTCTGTTAAGAAAAACTCTATTAGGAGTCCGTATGCCCGACATCGGGAGCGGGAGATAATCTTCATATAGATACTAACTCAATATAAAAAAATATGTGCGAATTTTCAATTCTAAATTTATGCCTTTGCACAATATATAAAAATTAACTGTTTTCTTTTACTAATTTTTTTAATACTTAATAAATACTCGATACAGATTTTCAGTATTACAAAGCTTCTTTCTTACCCGATCGAGATTAAAAATCACTTAAATTATCTTTTTTGAATTGTATTTATTGAAAAATCTAAATAAACTTTTATCTAAAAACTTGTAAACACCAAATTCCAGTCTAGATTACGTTATTTGCATGGTTTTTATAGCATTTTAAGTAATAAAATTGTGAATGATAAAAATATTGAATTAAAATATATATATGTATATGTTTTGGTAAGAAAATTTTACACTTATTTGTGACGATGTATTTATAATAATATAGAATCTAAAAAATGTATTTCTTCTAAATTTATACCTACTTCACTTAAGTATGTGGAAATCTTTGTTTTTTATTTAAATAACCTTTTATATATTAAAAAAAAACAGAATGATACTGCACAGTGTTTCACGTGTATACATCATTAAAGGAATTTTCAAATTTAAATATAAATGAAACAAAATGCATATTACATTTTTCCCCTCCTCTGAAAGCCAATATCCTTTGGCATGTCCAATGGGTCGTACAAGCTTCTACATTATTGCGTTTAAAAATCATAAAAAAGCCTTTTTTCCACGCTCGCGTTCTTTTGCACCGGAGAAAGATAATCGGATTTTCCGCTCCAACTGCTTTTAAAATATGGTTTAATAATAATATTTACAGCGATACTCTTGACTGAAAGGGTTCTTATTACTTCCGGGGTAACTTTTAAACTTTTTAATTGGATTTTTTCGAATTTCTTCCATTAGAATCTACACAATACCAATCTAATCATGAGAAAGTTAATCAGATGAAAGTATAATCCCAATTGCGAGCTTTTTAACGCAGTAGGTATTTATTTTGTCCCACTCGATATAAATAGACTATTGGGATTACGTTTTTTAATTAATTAGTTCAAGTGTTTGCCAAAATTAATTGGTTATCGTTTTATAACTTTTTAATTACTTTGATCGATGAATCTTATCTTTCAGTACGCTGATCCATTTTCCCAGTAAAATTATTGGCATTAAATATACGCCCAAGTAATACATTTAAACTATACACTCGTAACAGGTTCTTTATATTTATCCATATACTGTTTTTATTTACTTGGCCATCGTCATATCTAAATAAGTTTCCATTATTTTTTTATTTGTATTGTTTCATTTTTGTAAATGTTGTATTTTGAATTACACTAAAAATACAAAAGTTCTAGTAGAGTTATAGATCACCAAAATAATCATTCTCAAGGTTTGAGAAAAAATATATATTAAAACTAACGTTATACATTTGAAAGGAAAATAAAATTTTCTATTGACGATTTCCCTTATTCTTATCTAATGTATTATTTACAAAAGTTGAGCAAAGTATTAGTTCATTCGGACGAAAACGAGACATGATAGATTTCATACATAAAACAACGCATCTTACACTTTGTTCTCTAGCTTTTATGTAACACTAGTGGTTTTAGTTTAAATTTTATTTGTGCATAAAACCATTTGGCTGCAACTTAGAAAGAGCGCTTTTTCGTACACTTTTCATACAACTAACTGCCATCGACGTTGCGCCGTCGAAATCGACTATGTGCATATTTTTCACAAACAAAATTTTTTTCACCAAAAATCACACTACGAGCTGTCGGACGATATCAAATTAACAAAATATCGACACTATTTGAGATCCCGTGAAGTTTATTAGGCGTCAAATGAACGACAGTACAAAATTGAAAGTTTATACAAAATGACTAGTGTTGGAAAAATATTTGCTTTAAAAATCCCTTGTTTGGTATTACTTAAATGAAGGAAACTAAATAAGTTTTTAAAAATATATAATTTTAATTTAGTTGTTTATATTTTCCTTATTGGTTCTTATTAAATGATATATTTATCCTTATTAAAATACACTCAACTTTTTTTTTACAAGAAAGATACGTTTCATAAAAAACCATGAATTAAAATAATTGTTTCTTGATTTTTTTTTAAAAAAAGCCGTGTTCTTTGAAAAAAAGAACAACACTGTGTCACAAAAAAAATACACAAAATATTATTTAAAGCAAGTATTTTAATTATGAAAAAATAATACCAATTATCGCTTCTTGACTATAAAAGACTCTTATGAGGGAGGAACATAAATCGCTTTCATCGCTAGAAATGTATAATGTGCTAGAATCTAATGAAGCTTTTTGTTTTTGTTTGCTATTAATGTATTTTGTTATTAAATTCCTTTTTCTTTGGAATTCGGTTACCCGCTTCTGTGTCTGGGAATCATAAACTAGAATTAGAACTAATAATTCATGTAAAAATATAGCATTTGGTCTTTTTAGTCGACCGGGTAAAAAAAGTGTCGATTGTATTATAAATCATGTATATTTTTTAAATTGAAACGCGGAATCAATCTAAGAATATAAAATATTTTAAGCTATCTATTTCACAACCTCAGGAATAATTTTCTTCAATAAACAAAATACATAACAGTGAACTGAACTTTATTACTTGATCAGAGATAAGGACGTATTATCTCGCATACCAATATGCAAGCATAATGCAGTACATTAATTGTTAAATCTCCTCACTCACAACAGTTACTTTTTTATAAGCCGACTTCTTTATTTTAAAAATAGATTAACATTTTATACGATATTGAAAATTTATTTTAGATACGTATCACGTCTTGTCTGAAGATTTCAAACGTTGACACACAACCATTTTAACAGGAATTTGATATCTTTCATAGAACTCAATTGTGCCTCAAAACAAGCAGATTTTTTATATTATTTATAGAAATTTGTCATGTGTGCTCGTTACTTGTTTTTTTCTTCTTTAAAAATGGAATAGTTTATTCTTTAAAGCTTTCTAAGATGTTTTCTTTACGATTCTTAGTATTTAGAACAATAAGCAATATGAAGATAATATTGACTCAACTATTAAAGAAGTCTACTTATCGCTCGTTTTACTTTTCATTTTTTTTTTGCCGCGGTAAGACATAGATAAAACAGAATGAAAACATGTTTGTAAGCAAATCTATAAACTGATTATATAATCAATGTTTGAACTTTTCCATTCAGGAATCCGATAGGCGAAAGCCGTTTTCTTTATTATACTTGCAAAGCAATTGTTTTATATTACTTTCTTACTTTCAAAAATAGTTAAGTAAGAATACCCGTATTTGAATAGTCTTTTTAAAAGTTGAAAATGCTTGTTCGCGAAACAAAGTCCTGTGTAAATAAGATTAGTAAGATTTACTACGCGTGTGTTTTCCTCTCATCTTTTTGTGTCACTGAATCAGAGATTAACAGCCAACAATATTAAACTTTATTAATTTAATAACTGTGTGTTTTTTAATTATGGTGAAAAGATATTATTAGATATGGTGTAAAAAATGTATATAATATTCAATAACCTTATTTTTACTTAATTTGCAAAGTCAGCTAAGGCCAAATTCAATAAAAAAAATAACGATTCAGTAATTCTTCCGTAGACCAACTCTTCTTACAAGAATATCCCGCTCACTGATTATTCCCGTTAATATTCAACAATATTAAATAATGAAATATCTTGTGCCGTGTTTTCTTTTCTCATCAATTCATTATACCGTTGATGATACTACGTAAAATTTAATTTATTGAATATAAAATGAATAATCGATGGGCGGAGGTTTATTGTGTGGATAATTCGTGTATAAAAGAATCCGTTCTCCGAAAATAGTAAGTTTCTCTTTTCATGATGCCGAATTCTACCCATGAAATAAATTGCAGAACGACATGTTCTGCAATTAACGTTATGTTTAATTCTTCATGTATTTATAATGGAAAATTAAATATTTAAATTTCTTTTAAGAGCCAATTTTTTAAAATCTAAACTATGTGTGTAGATACTTTGTTTCTATATTGATTAGGGTACTCCTAGGCTGGCTTTTTCTCAAAACTTTCTCAATTTGATTGAGGTATGTTTGCTGAGATCGCTTTTTTTTTAGTTTTATTACCGAATACCGACTTCTGAGCGTGTGACACGTCAATCGAACTGTTTATGGTATTTTGTGGAAGGGCCAGGCCACACTCAAGAGGCCAAAGAGCCACATGTGGATTTAGAGACGCAGTTTGCCAACCACTGACCCAGACAATACCAACATTTTGCTTAAGGTTTTTAGGCATTAGCATTTATTTGATGACATTTTTAATTATTTAATATTCTTAATTGATCGGATTAACATTTGCTTGTTAGAACTCTTTTGTAATGGGGTGAAAAATATCAAAGTATTTTATTTGTTTTGCAGTCTATAAAGTCACCTTATCTGATATTTTAATAATTGGACATGATAGAGTGCATATTATCTTTACAATTAACTTTGATATCGATTTTCGCAGTTATTTGACTGATAAACTGGTCGATAGATATGGGGGAAAATGCGACACTTAAAGTACGATATAGGTCATTATTACAGCATACTTCGACCACAAGGAAAAGTGTTGTATAAAAAGAAAGACAAGTTAATCGAGTCAATATGATGCGAAGTCCAGCATAACATCGTCAGTATCATAAAAGCATTTTAGCGCTTCCCCGACCGTACTTGGAGTAATTTACCGTCGCCCTAGAAAGCATATTTTTTCAAGGCCCACAAACGGCCGGCCCTTAAATTAATGTGGAAAGATTTTTATACGGCCTCGTGAAAGGAGAGAAAAAAAAACACCCGTAAAATTATATCTGTAACAGAGAGAGACTATAACAACTTGGCAGTATCAACATAAACACTCTACGCTGTCATTATTTTTATGTACAGCAAACAAAGTACCGCAAGGTTGAGTGTAGTATATGACGATTAATTTTAATGAGTAGAAAAGTAGTTGATAGGATAATTTACTTTATACTACAGTGTCTGGCAGAATGATTGCTGACATCGTATTATTTAAATTATCATTACACCCTAGAGAAAAATTATTATCCTTGGCATACCATTAAGAAGTTTTGTTTTATTATGTCCGCTCTCAATGAAGTTTATCTCAACCGAAGTCTTTCTACGATAACTGCTTGTTACTCAGTTGCTCAACCTCTATTTTTCCAAAGAGAGTAGGAATAGAAGGATAGGGTAAGGGCAGGAATAGTGGTCAGCTTATCGCTCTCGATACGCCTTTTTCATAGGATAAGATGGGTGGGAGGGGGAATTCAAGACATCACATACATCCATGCCTTAGAACAGAAGTTCATAAATCGGTTAAAAATCTATTTATAAAACTGTCCGTTCTGGGATTCGAACCGAACGACGTTGACCACTCGAACACACAGGTGGCATCGCATTTTAATCGAACTTTATTATAAACTTCTTTAAAATTTATGAAATAAATTGGCATTTAATTAAAATAACTCCATTGTAATAAGATGTATAATAATATAATATTATATATATATGAGGAGGTCAAAAAATTTGAAAAATATATGTGTATTCAAACAAAAAAGTCCAAAGTGTTGACATTGCATGCTCGACTGACTTAATATGATCTGATGGAATACATATACATAAGTAAAAACGAAATTATTGAAAAAAAATCTCGGAGTCGTAGTCATTTTTCATTTTAAAGCTGGAGTCGAAGTTGGAGTCGGAGTCGTCTTTTTTTACACGACTCCACGGCCCTGCTTTACACAAAGCATTTTTCTTATCAAGGATATATAACTTTCACATCTTAATCAATAAATTATTTAAATTAATAAATAGGTATTTATATATGATAATTTTAAGTATATCTTCGATGTTTTGCTATATTTTTGATTGTTTTCTATATATTTGTTGTTTAATTTATTATAAGATATAAAAGATACAAAAAACTACAATATTTCCTGCAATATAGAGCGTTTTTATAGAAAAGGGAGAAAAAGATTAAACGGGGAGCGCTCGTTCGATAACTATTTCCTTTACACCCCCGCTTCTCTGGATTAGGATAAATGGAGGATAGGAAGACATACTTATGTTCCAGAGTCGAGTTCTCAATGCTCTTGGGAATTATAGACTCATTTGCAGAGCCTCGTGCTCAAATCCCATGGAAGACATGGATGACTATGATTTTCTTTCCTTTCCCGATCCTTAAAAACAGACTTTAAACTAAAATACTTAGAAGCCCTTTTCGTGTGTAAGAAAGAAAGTTTACCTACTTTTTCGAAGGAAGGATTTTAAGCAACCGATTCAAAATACTTATATAAAATGCTTAACAATTCCGCAAAGAAGTCCGTATGCTTCACACTTTATTAAATGGCCTTGTCAATAAGAAAGATATGAAAACATCACAAATATACATATATCACGATACCAATTCATATAAAGCGATTGAACGATTGATGTACAAAGCTTTCCATTCAGGTGTCTGAGCCTTTAACGTTGGTTTGGATATAAATACAGCAGTTTGAAACCTTCACTGATCTGCCGCGTGAATCATTCAGTTTTCCAAAAGCTTTAAATCTTTTTAAGCAAACGTTAAATAAATGTTTTCACACAATAGAATGGAAATGAATCCATATTTGCACAAAACTTATTTTATTTAATAATCACAAAATATTTTTTGATAAATAGAAATAGTAAAATTTCAAATGTTAAAAATACGTCCATATTGTCATTATAGTTTTATTTTATCTCCCTTTGAAATGACCTCATGATAAATTAATTATCATCCGCATTATTAATTACCCCAGGGGTGATGTTGTAAGTGTTTTTTTCTGTTCCGGCGAGATCGTCGCAACAGCCTTTATCACGGTCCCCAGCCCCTAATAGCCACATACCCACACAAACACACACTCGAGAATAATATTAAAATAATGAACAAAAAGAATGTATAAACATATTGAATACATATTTATATAAAATATATGTTATTCTCTTCGAAGTATGATTTAAACTTGTTTCTAATAATAGTAGTACTAGTTATCTTAATTATTGATGATCTTTTCATTATTCCTCATTTCACTGTGAAACACATGAATTCTTGTCAATGGGCTTGAATCCCAGTACGAAAAGCATTTTTTCACTATTGCTGTCTGAATGCATGGATGTTTATGATGTCCTAAAATTCCCTTCCACCTTTCCAATTCTAAAATAACGTGGCGTAGCGAGAAAGATTAGCTTACTGCTAGTCCTGACCTTATCCCATTATTTCTATCCCTAATCTTTACATAAAATAGAACTAAGTAACAAATATTTCTCGTAGAAAACTTCTGTTGAAACAATTCCATGAGATTTTAAAATGCTCCACATTGGGAGTGAGTATAGATTAAATAAATGTATTTTCTCTTTCTGTTTCATAAATTCCTGAAAGCTTTAAATAATAATTGAGCTTAGTTTTATTTTATTTATACAATCAAATGAATCTAATTTTAGTTGCAACTATTATATAATTGTATATTTGATATATTGTAAATATTCATTGTTGAAAATATAAAGCCGAGGTGTCAATTAGGTGCTGTGCGAAGCTAACCGGGTGTGCCGTGCCCCGGATAAAGTCTAAGGTTGATGGTGGTGATTATTTTAATTGTTTGTGGCACTTGTCACCCTATTGGCGATGACAGATCTACGCAAGCCATTTCAAGTCCTGTACTACAATGCACAGTGCATACTGTGCAATATAATGGAATCACTAAAGTTATAGTTTTATATAATACTGCTCGATATTCAAGACAGTCATTTACACATCACATAAAAACACTTACACTAGGAAATGATACTTATATTACGTGCAGAAAAAAATATCATACACCTTCTCGATTGTTTTTGCAATTATGTACAAAACCAAAAAATACTACTATTGCGTCACAATGGTAATGTTACACAGTCATAAATCAATACTATTTTTCATTAGTTATTCGAACTGATACGTTGAAACTTTTGACTGGATTGTAAATATTTAACCATCGTTCAACAAATGCATTTATATCTAAAAATAAAATGCTTAATCAAGCTAGAATGAGTTTTATTTCATAAATATCATGTCAATATTCAAAATGTATATTTTATTTTGAAGCCTTTTTTAAGCTGTAAAGAAAAAAATATAAATAAGCAAATATAATGAAACGCATCGCTTAAATTGTAAATATTATAAAACAAGTAATTCGTGAGCTGTTTACGCCACCACTTTGAGAGTTTTAAAACTATTTTAGATTTGTTTACGAGGAAAAGTTTTATTATAAATGCAAAGATAATAATAAATATTTCAACTGATTATTACTTTAGAAATTTGATAGCAACTTAAGCATCGTAAAAACAACAAATAAATATTGACTTTTTTATTACCATGCCTCTAAGCTTAATAAATTTTCATTGAATGCTTTTTCAACTAACTCTTCCAACATAATGTGTTTGTTTTAATCAATAAAAATAACTTGATTTATTTATTTTTCAAATATTAAAGTACGGTTGTGGTAGAGCTAATTTTTAATTTTCACTTTATTGGAGAATATACAATGGTCTGTTTTAAAATTCTTCCGGTGTTCGCAGAATATCCCAAGCTTTTCGGATTATCTCGAATACCTGCACCGGATGCTCAGACAAAATCTTCTTTTCAAATTGCTTTCGTTTGCAATTTTAATGAATATATAAATTATTTAAGATAAGGGATACACATTAGTCCAGCTTAACATCGGCAATGATTATAAGCATGAGAGTTGATAAAAGAAAAAAACAAATAAAATACCCATCCGGACAAATCAAAAACAAAACTCAAGACTATGGTATTTATCACATGTTCACTATATTATATTTAAATTTAAATGATTAAATTAAATTTATGAAACTTAATATACTAATCTTATATAACCTGTTTTAATATGGTCACTATGTAAATTATTTGCTCAGTAAGTTCAACAAGTTGTCAGAAATATAATTTATGGAAATAGTCAGTATTATCATGAATATATTAGAACATGGTTGATTATTTACATAATACGTTCAATAATATTTTTTTTATATAAATCCTTAAACTAACCATACATAAATACTAAACAATAAATAATTGTTTATTGACCGCACTTAACACAATTTTAACATTTTATTTTAACATTGTATTTAAAAAAAACGACGGTGAATCTGGCTCGGACATGTGCTGTGGATGTCCCAAAAGAGTCTGAACACTGTATGTCTTTTTTACCAACCGAATGATTTTTGTCGTCGAGGAAGGACATAGATGACTATACAAAAATGTATTCGGCAAATCTATGGGACGCTGGGATGACCTGATAGAAAGCAAAGAGACGTGGAGAGAAAATGTTTCTATAATTTTGAGAATTTTACTTTAAAAGTTTCAAGGCCTGATTGACCATTTAAAAACTATGAATAACCAATAAAATTGGTAGTAGATACTTACATCAATTTTCGGTGATATAAATGGATTACTTATTAAAACAAAATTGTGTTTACATGTAAGCTGATTTTTAAAAATAATAAAAAGGGATCGCTTTCATTGTAACGAGTTTATCACTTTACAATTCAACATTAATATAATATGAACCAACAAAATGCCATTCTGCAGATTTGAGGTAATCGCTTAGTAACGAGTTTTTTTTCCACTGATAAAAATTCGTATTTCCATTGAAAAATGTAAAAGTATGGAAACAAAACCAACCTCAATCCAATAAGCGATTCAACGGCAGACGCCTGAGTTCAAAGCGTATTTCGCTAAAGCGTCGCGACTACTCTTTTGTTAATACAGTGTTAAAAAAGCATTTTTCTATATCTTTAATGTCTCTTTCGCCAGTAATGATGCGAGATAAGGTGTGGGTGCGTTTGAAAACGGCGACGCGGCTGGCAAACAACCGTTCTCCAGAGCCAGATTAAGCCGTCAATAATAAAAATCTTGGCTGCGTCATAAAAATAATACAGCCTATAACGTTATGGCTGCTACACACAGCTTCGATCCGCGCAGTAAACATGTTTGATCATAGCTCTCTGATAACTTTTGCATTGATCGGTAAAACCTGATATAAAACTATCATTTGCTATACGTTTACAATTTTATCGAATGAATGATCTTGTCAGCTAAAATATTTTAATATACATCCATACCTCGATGTGTGTGTTAAATAGGTTCTGCGAAAATTCGCGCAAAGTGTATTCGCGTAAATCGACGCATAGAACTCATCTAAGAACCAAACATCGCGTAAAGTGAACTCATTTAGTATGTTTATTCAATTATTTCCGCTTCCAATGTTGAGCATATGGCCTGCTAATAGAGGTATCTCGACAGAAGTTTTTTCTCCAAAAACTGTTTGTCACTCATTCGCTCAGCCTATCTTTTTCAAATAAAGTAGTAGGTATAGAAGGAAATGACTAGGACAAGACTAGTGGTTAACTTATCGTTCTCACTACGCCCGGTTATTGAAGGATTGGAATTTTTACACATCACAAACACTCGTACCTTCGAACAGAAATCGATTTGCCTCTATCCTTCTATACTTACTGTCTACAAAAAGACAGGCTGAGCAACTGAGTAACAAACAGTTCTTGTTGATAAAAAAATATGTGGATATACCTCTATTAGGAGCCAATATTCTATTTGTAAGCGCAGACATGGATTAAAATAATTACAATAAGAAGAATGAAATGATAAATATTACAAAAGTACACACAAAAAACACGCGTTGAAATGTGAAAACAGTGTAAAATTGAATTGCTTACATTTTATTGTTGAAGCGTGAAAATGTTAAATAACATCAATAGAGTTAACTATGTATATGGTGAAAAAATAGCAAATTTTTGTATTATAGTTTTGCAAGTATTATTTTATATATAGTTGATAGCTATTTCAGAGTACATCCTACTCATAACTATATTTAAACTTACATTAACGCAGCTAACATACCGGCTTTTGTTAGGAAATTTGACAGTAGACGAAATTTGTTTATATTTTTTTTTCACCTTATTACAATGGGTTATATGAAGTAGATTCCAATTCAATCAACTAATGAGTTGTAGAATTTATACGATTTATCAATAAGTCCGTTTTACAATTAAAAAAATTGCAAGTTGTAAACTTAACCCATTTTCCCTCTGCGTTTCAAGCAAATCAGAAATATTTTTTAGGTTATACTTTTTATGACGTATTTAAAAGACTCAAGCGTGGTTCGCGATCTCTTTTCTATAATGAGATCATTTCTACACAAACAACTCACACTTTTGTATGATATACAATGAATAGAACCCATGGAAGCATCCCATGCTTGCAGAATTAATGATATCTGAAAAATATACAAGTAGGTACGTCTCTACTCTATACAGAACAGAAAGTAAAGTAAATCTTTATGTATATTATTATCATTATTTGAGTTAGAACATGTACTGACAAAAAAACGGAGTGAAAAAGAACGTATCATTAAAACAGTATTCATCCCATCTGCCTACTTGTAGATCTTTGCGGACTCTTTGTACAAGAGACTTGTAACTTTTTGGAAGAATTTTAATGAACATCCGAGTTTTGCGTGACTTATGCACAGTTGAGCTTGAATTAAATACAACTGCGGTAATGGCATTTCCGGTATTTTAATTACAAAATTTTCATAGCGCTTACTGTGCTTGGTATCATCAAATGTCGTCAAGCCACAGTTTTATGAAGGCATACACACATATGCACATTGCAAGATCATTGATTTAAATGTGTTATCTGTCAATCTGTGTACACTTTGTACCAATCCCATTAAGTATATACTGGAAACACGATTTACACTGTAAAAGTATACAAAAATAAAAAAAACAATGGAAGATAGACTTCCTTGCGTGAAAATCAATTCAGGATTTGAGAAAATAAACGTAAACATTTTAGAAATAGGAAATTCTAGAAATAAACAGCGCAATTGAACAGCTTTCCGATTTTAAATGAAATATTAAACATGCCTGGGTTGCTCCGTTTATACCCTATATAAATATAATCATAAAACTTTTTCCGACAAACAAAATAAAAATAATTCTTAAAACTACTCACTACTCAAATCTGTGGGCATTACCATGGGCTTATTCTTTTCGCCAACAATAGCTTTAAACTCAGTGAAGCATTTATGTCTTATATAAACATAAATCATTCATTTGCTATGCGTCAGTTCAAGTTCATCCGTGCACTTAAACGCCTGAAGATGCCGAAAGACAAAACTTGGGTCGTTATTGACAAAATCTGTGTGAATGTACATAATTTGAACGACTCAAATGTAAACATTTTGTATTATATCTTAATTTTATTTTAAAAAATCATAGCAAAAATTATTTACTTTTACTATCAAACATTGGACGAACCAGTTTTCACGCATTTGGAACGACATTGCTTTCATCACTTAATATAATTTATAAAGCTGTGCTAATTTTCGAGTTTACGCGAATAAAACTCTCGTAGTTCGAGTCATAAGTCCATGCAAGAGATTTAGCCCCGTGTTATTCCTAAGCTGTGTAAAAAGAGAGTTCATTGTTTATTAATAAGTATCGAGAAACGGATTTTGATCGTTTTTTTAAATACGAAAAATGACTAAAAAAACTGATTTAAGAAAAAATGTATTACTTTAACAATCCAATGGGTACTAGGTTTTTCCTGGTGCAAAAATGTTGATCCGGCGAAATTTACTAATACTTTATACATATATAACACGAAGTAATCAATATCCTTTTCTGTTTACAACTAACGATTGTATACTTACCTCTAAACAGTTGTTTTGCACCTACCTAGTACTGATTTTTCCAGCGATACTCTCTCCTTTATGCAATAATGTTTCAAGTTTATTATTAAATAAGGCATCATGGCAAACTTTCTAACGTCGCATTGTTTTGTAGAATTTACGTACTATGTTCAACATGCATACTTCTGATGTTCATTGGCTAATTTTGAGTTACTGAGCATTACCTACGATGATATAAATAGTATTTTTATCAAATTTTGATCTAAAATATTGCTTCTCACATTCATATTTTATGTTTTCACAAAAACAAACGCTCGAATGTCAAAATCAATCAAGAACTCTTTTTTATGTGGTGAAAACCTTTTGATTTGTCTTCATACAAATATTCTAGTATTCTCTTAGTATTTATTGGTCGATTGGTCTGAAGCCGAAAACAACCATGGAAGTAGGAAATATCGAGCTTTTTTATATTATATATTACATATCGCAGGACGACGCCACGTGACACATGATGTTTACCGCAAATTTGATTTATTTAATAAGTTTTTGATAGTAAGCATTTTGCGAAAAATATGTAGGTCTCGTAAAAGAAATCGATTGTTTGGTTTCTTCTTATAAACATAATATATTTCTTAACGTACCCTAATGTGACTCGTTCACTTAATTTTGTCAAGATATCGGCATTCTTTAATCTCTTACTTATTTAAGAAATTAAATGACTGAATACCGTCAGCAAAACGTGAAAAATACAAACACGAAAAAGAAAACTGTTATGTAAATATTTAATTTTAAAAAAACAGTAGGTTTTATATACAATAAATTTGATTACTATATTTCGTAATTGAATCGTTTTCAGAATGTTTTAGTTTTCTACATATTATCATATAATTAGTTATTTTGACCGACACATCTTTTTTAGTATGAAAAAATATTATTATATTATATATTTAATTCCAATATTTTTTAAAAAAATCGTTGTGTAATATGTATTTAATTTAGAAATAGATACGACAAAATTATTATAATTTTCTTTTTTTTTGTGCGGTTACTACTTTTGAAACGAATCAAACAAAATTAAATAATCGTCTGTTAATTGAAATAAATAAAGTTAGTAAAAAAACATCTTCTAAAGATTTTAAAATAAATTCTTTACATCTTTACTTAATAAAAAAAAACTCCAGTTCGGCAGATGAAACATCAATGGTCTTAGTTGTGAGGTTTTATTTGAAAAAAGTGTTCAAATTACATACAATTTAATAAATTGATTTATGGATTTTTATTAAAATGCGACATTTGAATTTTCTTTCACTCATCAGATCCTAAAAAAGTTGGGGCTAAGAGATTATTAGATACTTTTATTTTCCGTATTGTTTACATCTACAATTTACCTTATCTAAAAAGAGTTACTGAATAACGTTCTCGTAAAATGAAGATCTTCTATTCTGTACGATCGACTTTGGCTTAGAAGCGCAAAAGCGGTAAAATAGATTTCGTTGTATAGCTAAATATAGCATTAAACGCATCGGCATCTATACATTAAACGTCTTTATATAAAAATATATGGTTCCCATTAGCGATTTTACATACGATTATAATATTATGGTCTTTACACACGGCTTTGGCACGAATTCGAAATAAATGTCAGTCTTTCCGTTTGATTTACTACAATCAATTTCAGTACGACTCTTCAATTAACGACGTCGTAATCCAAAGAACTCCAAACGAATGGGTTCGTTTGACTTGAAAACATAAATGTCACTTTTCCCGATAAAATAATTTCAACGCTAATTGAAGGATTAAAATGTAGGACGCGGGATTTTTAATCCATTCCCAATGCCGCTCTTTCGCGACGTAAATTCATAAGCTTCGTTTGTTTAATTGGATCTGACATTTTGAAACGGATTTTATTTAGAATATAATACCGATGACGGTTTTATGCATTGTGTGGTTTGGATTTGTGCAACTTTTTTAACTTTTCAAGTTTTAGCAATTTATATTTTACCCATATTGAATTGATTGTATCTTTGTAATATATTTGAAGTGTCACTGTGCTGGATTTTAAATAGAAAGTTGTGAATATTCTCTATGAAATATTTTGTATTTTTGACAAAAAATATTATCCCGCAAAAATGAATGTCAACGGCGTTAAGATGGTTATAAACTGTTTTATTGGTTTAAGATTAAATTTGATGAGTATCTTATTTTATTCCACTTGTTGTCTTACAAAATGTGACACGTGTTTTGCCTTTAAGAGAAACATCATCAGACCATCGCAAAATTTACGAATAAACTAAAAATTGATTCTAATGCTTACGTTATAAATTATAAAATAAGTGTCGGGGCTTGTTCTTTTCTACTGGACGCTGAGAGGGGGTAAGATACAAAAATTGATAGCTTTTAATCCATTTCCGCTGGAGCATGTGGCCTCCTGGGAAATTTTTCTACGAGAACTGTTTGTTACTCAGTCGCACAACTTCTCTTTTTCAAAGAGAGTCGTAAGAATAGAAGGATACGGCTAGAACAGGAACTAGTGCTTAACTAATCCCTCTCGCTATGCCCAGTTATTAATGGATGGAAAAGTTAGGAAGGAAATTAAGACAATCACAAACACCCATGCATTTGAATATAAATTGACAAATCGATAAAAAAAAATGCTGTTCGTACTGAGACTCGAGCCCGTGAGATCCGGCATGAGAGCCCACAACGCTAACCGCTGCGCCATAGGCCCCGGCATAGATAAAAACTTCGATAGTATTAATTATTAACTAATAAATTACAATAACGGGTAGTACAAAACCAGTTTAATTATTAGTTTATTAAAAGGCAAACATTTGCAAAAATAACTGGATTATAATATTTACTCGAGTAAGGTTAAAACGAATGATTAGATTTAATTTTATATTAAAAATGAACTTCTACAAAGATAGCGCCAAATCCATCTAAGATACTCACTTAACTTAAAACATTTTTACAAAAAAGGACTTCTTAAGTTTCTTTCGATACTAATGATAGCCAACATTGTTAAAAGAACTAAAAAATCCTTTTGAGCTTTTCATGTAGGTCGCTTTTTACCATCGGTAAAAAGGTAACTAAAAAGAGGTGGCTTAGCATAATTTTAAACGTTACAAACGACAAAAATGGATCCAGAACAAATTTGTATGATGTGAAAAAAATGCATGTTTAAATAATAGTTTTTTTTTTTTTTTTTAATTCCCTAGGGTACTCAACGTTGTACCCACCACCACCCGCTACGGCTTCACACTCTTTTTATAGGGTGTATTCCGTAGCGTAACAACGTTAGTCGTGTTCAAAATTTTGCCAGAAATGTCCCGAGAAGAAATTCTTCAAGACTTGGTTGCATGCACTACAGTGTGCAGAAATTAAAAGTTAATTAATAATTAAGTGCAGTAGAAAATATGAGATTTTATCTATTTAACTCAACTTTTTTCCAAATGACGCGGAGAATTCTTTAAATGCCCTATAATTTGCCTTCGATGCAACCAAGTCGGCATGACCGACGGGGCCGACAGATCCGACAGATAGTCGTATCGTCTTGAGCAATTTTTCCCGTTCGTTATTTAAGTCTGGACATTCCCAAAGGATGTGATCAGCATCCTGAATCATATATCCGCATTTACATTCAGGGCTATTTACTAACCGGCCAAGCTGGAAGAGCTTGGCAGCGAAGTAACCGTGGCCAGTTATGAATTGGCTGGTCCAGAAATTAGGAGTCAGGACTTTGGTTATCTCCATTCGCCATTCGGTATAGAAACGACAGCAAAAGAGGCGCTTTCATCAATCCTAGCTTGGGGCGACGCCAACAAACTGTCTTTCGCTCCCAAAAAAACTGAAGCTATTTTTCTCAAGGGTGGTGTCAGTCTAAGCAGACAAAGACCTCCCACTATACGCATGGGATCTACGACGGTTAAAGTTTCCGAAAAGGTCACTTACCTTGGTATTATTCTAGACGACAGACTTTCTTTTTCATACCATGCCAAGACATCAGTGAGCAAGGCTACTTCTGCCTTCTACTCAATCTCACGCCTAGCAGGTAGAAATTGGGGCTTAAGATCTAGTGCCCTTAAAATCGCTTACGATGCCATATACATGGGGATTGCTGGCTACGCCGCTAGCACATGGTACAAAAGATGCACCGTTCAATCGATACAGAAAATCCTTCTAAGTGGACAACGCAGTGCGATGATAGCCCTAACCAAAGCATACAGATCCTCGTCTACGGATGCATTGCCGGTCTTGGCTGGTATACTTCCGTTGGACCTGCACATTCAAGTTAGAGGCGCAACAGTTATGCTGTACAAAGGTGTTGAGTCCCAGGTGGGAGAAATTCAGTTACTGCCTCCTCATCGACCAGACCCTTACAATTCTAAGGCTCATAGAATTGCAGCGCGCAGCGTGGCGATAGAAGCTGCAATGAAAGTTTGGCAGGCTCGATGGGAGAAATCTTCTAAGGGGAGGCAAACTTTTAAATTCTTTCCGAATGTTAAATAATAGTTGGCAAAAATGATGAAGTAGCAATGTCACATTGCCAGAAGAGAAACGATCTACAAACTATATTGACTGATAAATTTGCAAAGAATCGCCAAGATAAAATAAATAATCATGACTTATTATCAAACAATGAGAATGTCGTCATCCAACCACACTTTTTTTAAACTTTTAATTAACAAAATATTTATATGATATTGTGTTATAAGAGCAATAAGATTTATTTTTGATAATTATCAGTAATTGCTACGCGCATTTTTCTATACAAATAAATGTTTGTAAAACATTTTATCTTTATTTTTGGTGATTTATTTTAAAACGCTTTTGTCTTATTTTAGATTATTTAAATGTTTATTTTTACCAATATGTTGTTGTTTTAGTAGAAATAGATTTTCTCTTCATATTAAAAAAACAAATCGACAAAATTTCAGAAGGTTCATTTGAATAATTAATTATCGTTGGACAAATAAGTTTGTTTTAACAAGTGTTTTGAAACTTAAGCTTCAACTTTAGCCAAAAGTTTTGTTGGTTGATTTTTTTTAAACAATCAGTATGTTTTTGGTAGTTATGTAAGCGTCAAGGGAGAAAAAACAAATCATTTCTATTTTCGGAATATTTTCGATGGGATCAGCCATACAAATATTTTTGTTATTAAATTGAATGTAATTGATTTATTCGGCAGAAATGTAAATATATGAGGTATGTTTTATATATAATTGATCCTTGGTGGACTGGTACTATAACAGGTAAACTAAAAACACTAACGATTTAGCTAATCAAGAAAATTTGATAAAATATTCCTGCTAAGTAAAACTTTTAATATAAAATTATTATTTTTGATTGTTACATCGTTACATCGTTAGAAGATACCATGTTAAAAATTTTCAAATAAAAACTTTTTATTGAATCATCGCTCAGATGTACAGTTTTAGCAAAACAAAAGTGCCACTTTATCACTCAATTACATAATAAAAATAATGTTTTAACCATGGTGATACTTTAGATAAATTTAATCGTTTGTCTAACAAAAACACTAAGGATATTGATTCCCTTCAATTTTGAATCGACAATAGACAAATGAAAATTACTACACCCCCTTTGAGGAAACTTAAATATATTTTATTTTAATAAGAATCAATAGTCAGTTAAAAACTTTTTTTTTCATACTTTTTTAAGTCATGATGTAATCTCGTGGTAGAGCTTATATGAACAGAAATTTTAAAGCGGTTAAAAGATAGAGAAGACCAGTAGTTAGCTAATTGCTCTTGCTATGCCTTATTTTTATTATTGGATAAGAGAAAGGGAGTTTCTGACATTGCAAACATACATGGCATCGAAAATAAAACCATAAATCAATTTTTATTAAATAGAATTTATAAAAACTTTTCGCACTAGAATTCAAACTCGTGAGCATCGTTACCGTAGTCATCGAGTTTGACCACTCGACCGATGACCCAAAAAACTTGTTATTTGAAACAAAATTTTACCATATTCATTTAAATCAATATTGGGTGACCAGTGAATCCAGCTTCTAAGCGGACAACAAAATAATAATGCGTGCATTAATAGTCATAATTGTAAACATATTAAAACATCAGTCGCGTTTTGTATTCAAATGAATTTTTAGTGCACTTTCTCGGTAGCTTTGTTGAACCGAAAAATTGATAAGGCACGTTTGCTATGTGACGCAGGCAGGTACATTTACAATCCCCGGGAGCTATCCAGAGAGACGTAGCGTGCAAATAGATTCTAAATATTTAGCAACTGTATTAAAATTATCACTTTTAATTTTAACAACCTGTGCTACAGCATATTAACAATATATTCACGGAGGTGTTTATAAACATTCTATTGAATCAGAATTAGGATTACTATATACTTCTATGTTCCATAATAGAAAATAATGGATATGGATAACTTCACTACTTTAAAAAAATAGTTATTTCGTATGAATTTATGGCACCTGACGAAGACTCAGAAAAACCATTTACTGCGCATCGAGAACACATGCTTGCGTCGGATAATTGGGGTGAGGTGGTTTGATTTCGAGAGGAATTCGGAAATAAGGGAACGTACAAGACAGAGCCGTCAGTGGTTATGGATAGACGTTGGAACTGGCTGAGTCACGTGCTGCGGATGCCTCCGAAAAGCCTTTATCTTGCCTGGCTCTTCTTCCGACCGGTGGGATTCCGGCGTTCTCGACGACCGTCGGGTACTATCCATAAGATATCCTCGGCGGAACTGAAGAATGCTGTCATGTCGCGGGAAGAAGCAAAGTAATTGACGGAAAACAGGGAAACATGGAGGTGCCTCGTGGCGGCCATATGCTTCACTTAAAGAGCGAACATGGTAAAAGAAGAAGTAAGAATGTTTGCTTGAAAATGCGTTCTCTAATACGATTTTATCATAATTTGATCGAGTATTAAATCTTTTGTCGCTTAAGACTCAGTGAAAGAAATTTATTAGATGCAACTCTCATTTCCCGCCTCTGCGTCATTTTTAACCATAGATACATATTTTGCAAGTGAAGTAGACAGCAAAAGAGGAGATTTAAATTAACTTTACGACACTCCCATGGATCGGCCTAATTGTAACAATGGTCGTTGCCTTTTTATTAGCCGACCAAGTCATGTACGGGGACATTACCCTTTTTTCACTCGGCTCCTATGTTTTTTTAACTCCGACTCTCGAATCATTCCACCCTTTTTCCAAAGCGACTGAAACGGTGCTCTGCGTTAACTTTTTTGGGCTTATACATTTTAATCTGAATACATAAAAGTTGAACCGCTCGTGATCCTACACAACTACTGTATTAATCGAATGACATCCATTTATAGAAATATTGCATCAGCTATATGTCACCTAAATAGAACTGTATTGATTAAGTTAGTTTTTAACATAAATACATTACAAGTTATTAAATAAATTAACCATTTTTAAGGTGTTCACCGTCAATACTTGGTGGAATGGCATTATAATAAAAATAATTAAAGATTTTTAGTACTTTTTCCACATACAATTTATTTGATCGGGAGCATTATCAACTGAAATGCTCGCGATGAGCGAATCTGGTCCTGATCAAATCAATTTTATGTGGAAAAGGTACTAATTTTTTTTTATTAAAAAAAATTAACAGTTAAATAATCCTACTGAGAGAAATAAGTCTATATGAGTGAGTCAACTAGTTAAAATATATCATAGTATACGAGTTTAATCCGGTTTTAGTAATGCCATAATCATATTTATAAATGACAAAAGAAATATGGTTTGACATATGAGCCCTCTAGAGGTGAACTGAGCCAACTGTTAAAATGGTAAATATTTTTTCTTTGACTTTTTAGTACCATCACGTCTTATTTGTTATTTTGGTGGATTTCATATTTTTATTTTACGCAGATAACACATTTTTGGCTGAGGTGACTTCACTTTTACGATACTTTAAGACGTGTAGAATATTACAACGCATCTAGCTTGTTTTTTTCCTAAAATACCACTTGGCCCACTTCACCTCTAATGGACCTTTATAAGAATATATAATGTAAAAACTCGATGTATGTCGATATAAAAAATATTTTTTCAATTTAGATGGATAGCCTAACAATTTTGGTCGAACAATTTTGATATGAGCAAAACAGTAACATAAACCAAATATTGATCCCTTTATCTAAATCAGTTTCAAATTACAGAGCTCATTACCGAACATTAAAAGCACTCAAATAATAAAAACTTTTAGAAATGGTTATCGCTAAATGTCGCTACGCCGTCGTAGCGGTTTCGTTCTACCAGATAACTTTAGTTCTACGGCGCGAAAACCGCTCTACGTCAAGCAGTCGAAAAGTGAAACACGTAAATCCCTTTATTTGTTCCGCTTTCTGCAGCTCTGTGGCTAGATACAACCACCGCTGAATTTTATAACGGAAGGAATACCGTGCTACGGTGGGCTGCGAAATAATAATTAATGATTCCAACCATCTGAAATGTCGTTTGTGGACAGGCTGACGAAATTATTTTAATGATATACAGTTTAAAGAATAATTGATTATATTTTAGCGAGTGGGTCACCTTTTAATGAAATGGGTTTTTAGTGTTCTAAACGTAGCATGGCATTTTAGACATGTTTACATCGAAAATTAACTAAAATATTAAATTCTATTTATTTACAATGAATAAAGACTTAATTGATAACAATTTTTTAATCATTTTATGACTTTTGCAAAGCAAAAAAAAATCGTCAAAAAATTCAAAATTTACAGTATAAATTGGTCTTGATGTATCCGGTCGTAACGCATAGCACAACACTGCATTGACATACACACACGCGATCTTTCTATATATACTCATAATCCGTATGATTTTTTTAAAGTGAAAGTTGTCTAATTTAAGATTTCGACTGAAGGTGAATTTCAATATTAAATTTGAATCGTTCAAACTATGTACATTCTCACATATTTTGTCACTAACGACCCGGTCGTTAGTGACAAAATCTGTGAGAATGTACATAGTTTGAACGATTCAAATTTAATATTGAAAGTTGTCTGATGGCACTACCCAATTGTTTAGTAACGTAATATTGTAATAGTTATATATATTATATTATAGTATGTACAGGATTATTAACGGAATATATCATTTTAATTATGATGTTGGTTTGTGTAAATATAAAAAAAGCATAATTTTCATTTTTATAATATTCTACTTTGTACTTAAAAAAGCAAACATTGAAAATTAAGGCAACTTTAATAATAAATCTGTTTTTATAAAAAGATTGGCTATTTTTGAAAAATGCATATTTAAGAAGAAGAAAACTTGGCACTGTTAAACAAAAAAGCAAGCAACTTAAATCCGGAGATTAGATGACACTTTTCTCTTTATCACATACTATCCATTTTTATCAGCTTCTGTAAAATCATAAAATGTTCCGAATAGCGTTATTCGGGTGACGTCTTCGATTGTTTATCAATTCATTTTTTTTGAATTTAGAATTGCTTTAAACACTCATTTGCTTTAAAACAATGATAACATCAAAGCTTAGTATATTGGCTCGCTTCTCTTGCTGCTAATATCATTTTTAAAAAGATTCACAGCTAGTAGGCAATAGCAGGAAGCAAACAGCGAGCAGAAAGTACCAAGTAGCAAGCAACGGCAGCCTGTAGAACGACAACGCTACGATTACTAAATCGCTCGTGTAATTTGCATTCATCAGACAGTCAGCGGGATTTTTTGCAGTCCTGTGTCTCTAAAATGTTTTATTTGACATAAACGTAATTCTTCATTTACAACCTTTACAAACGTTCTTTTTACCATATCCACTTCTAACGTGGAGGGCTTTTTATTTTAATTACTAAGCGTGACTATGACATATGACGTATTAAATATTTAACTCGTTCTCGATAGGCGTCGCTTTTGAGTATAATGGTCCATAAATCGATTGAAAAAATAATTAATGGAATCTTACGGGCATAGATGCGAGCTTATGGTCACGATAACAAATTAGTTCGAACAGCTAACAGCGTTCACTAAGTGGTAAAATGTATTTTTTTTGATTGGGTAAATACTTTTAGAGGATTAATGATTCATTGTATCGTTTTTTATAGAATATTTTATTGAAGTTATCAATTCAATCAACAAGCTTATCACACCTTTCATGTCAACTATGACCTTTAGAATAAATTTAAATAT
Source organism: Himalopsyche tibetana (assembly GCA_030503985.1). Lineage (NCBI taxonomy): Eukaryota > Metazoa > Arthropoda > Insecta > Trichoptera > Rhyacophilidae > Himalopsyche > Himalopsyche tibetana. The sequence continues at coordinate 19,509,880 of JAPJYX010000009.1, read as the reverse complement.
TTTATTAAATTGCTACTATTAAGAAAACTCAACTTTGTAGAATCATAAAAACTGCAATTTTAAATAACCAATTGAAAATACTTCAACCTTTTTTGCGCTATCGAAGGCATAGCGAGGTCAGTTTTTTCTTAAGTCAGTTAGCCTAAAAGTTGAAAAGAAAAAGTAGCCCCGTAGGTCTCATATTATATAACACCAACAAAATATTTTTTACTACATGAATAAAATGCTGACCATTAAAACACACATATTTGTAAAACAAGGTGGCAGTATCATTGGGCCAGATTTGATATACAGGCACGATACGCCAACACATAGCGAGACTATGTATGTGTGTACTCCGTTAAAATTAATTTGTTAGCTGCCGTAGATAATTAATAGTAATAACCTAGCATGCCGGCTATAATTTTCAACTATTTATATTATTAGTGACAAGATAGCCCGTCTTTGGCCTGTTGAGCACGAAAAAATTTACGAGATATCTCGTCTGTGGCAGCGATCGAGTTAAATCAATACAAAAATAGTATAGTATATCGTTATTTCTTATTCAGAACGTAGTTTTGAATTTAAAAAAAATATCAATTTTCGATTGAAAAATTATAATAAAAAAATCGTTGAACGCGAAAAAACTATTTTATGATAGAAAATAATGATGAAAGTGTTTATAATTGCCATACCACTCTTCAATCTGAACCGCTTAAATTTTAATATCTAAGGCCTAGAGCTTTACTGTATAATTTGTTACCAGCTATAAAGACTCTGATATTTCCATTATCACTTCTCGAGTTGGCACAGATTCATGGCCCCAATATATTTCGCTAACTGCATCTAACGATATTAAAACCATATTTTTACTCGCAATCTGTTTTTTAATGCTTAGCATAAACTTTTAAATTCTTTAGTATTGTTACATCAAATTTGATGACGCTTGGTTTAATTTCTTGCAAATAATTAATTAGCTTTTATATTAGTGTTTCATATTTCAATAAGTTAAGGTTAAAAGTGTATTTTTTAAAACGCAATTTAAATCTTATAACAAATCAACATTCAATTATAATTGACAACTTCACTGGGTAGATATGTATGACACATGTATTTATTCTTAAAAAAACATTCTCTGAATCATGTACCTCCTCATACCGAACGGATGCGGAAAAATATTAATTTTATACCACTTCTAATTGGATTCTATCTAGAATATTTTTCATTCGTCTTCCCAATGTTTTTAAAGTAACCATCCAGCTCGTTTCTCGGAAACTTTTAGTGATCCCTGTTGCACTGTATTGCTTAATTATTAAGAAGTCTATCTATCATATAAGTTAAGGGTTAAATGGTCATTTTACCGATGGCGTAGCAAGGAGAGTGGAAAGACTCATTACTAGCATGTAGGGTATCCAATCCCGGAGCCTTTTTCCAATCCCGGGATTTCGGGATTGATTAATTTTCAATCCCGGGATTGGGATTTACTTACCGAGGAATTTGAAATCCTCATTCGCTATACTTTTTCCCCGGATTATCTCCAAACCTCGTTTTTTTTAGCTCACCGAAGAATTTGAAAACCTCGATTTGGTATACTTTTTCCCAGATTGTCACAGAACCTCGTTTTTTTTTTAGCTCACCGAGGAATCTGAAATCCTCGATTTGCCAATTTTGTGTCAATTTTCGGGATTTGCTCAAAATTTCTCAATCCCGAAATCCCGGGATCGCAGCCGTATCAATCCCGGAATTTTGAGATCAGAAAATTGAACGGGGTGCCGGGATTGGATGCCTGGAGAGCCGTTCGATTTAATTATAATATTATTTAATCAGATTCTTACTTACGCCTTTAATGACCTTATAAATTTTCATATTTTTTCTTTCTATTTCTAACCTTCTAACCTTTACTACTTAAAAGGTTTTTTACTATTTACAAATACGTATAAGTAAGTACATTTGAGCTTTTTGGTATTCGAAGACTCAATTTAAAGCCCCGGTTTTCAAGCAATATTCATGACATTCGAATGCTGGTTTTTTCAACTCGGTAACCCGGTTTCAACTATGAGAATTAATGTTCAATGTATATTATTATTCAAATAAAAACGTTTTTATTTTTACTTGTAACTGCTTTGATGAAACATATATATATGTCGTTCGAAAGTCAATAAAAATTATAGAAATGCTCTGATAATCTTATATTTAAGTTTATTTTGTAAAATTATCTTAATTTTGCATTTTGAATTGAGTACACACAAGTATTATTAGTCCGCTGCCAAATAGTAACACTGAATAACTAATTTGTAGTTCTTTTTTTTAAAGTTTACCATAAACTAAAAATGTTTTTTTTGTTATTTTAATAGAATTGTCCTTTGTGTGAAACTTCTAAAACCGGTTCAAACCGAGTTTTAAGATATATTGTAACTTGAAAACCGATTGTTTTTAAAATCATTTTTTTTGAAGCAGTAATATGGAGGTTAAGAAAAACAAAGTATTCCTCCTTACATAATTTCCACTTTAATTTGTCAAGATCAGGACCGGTTTCGCTTATGGTGACCATTGTCAACATTATTACTGTAAATTACTACTAAGTGCAAAAGAATATTGCGTTTTTTATTAATATAATGCCTCTCCACCAAGTATTGACAGTGAACACCCTAAACATATGGAGGTTAATGACCGATATATTACATGTAATATTACGACATATTAACTGATGCTACAAATATTATTGAATAATGATACCATCAGACATGAAATTGAGTATAAATTAAAAAGTGGAAATAATTAACAATTTTACTTAGACTAAAGGCATACGTATACCCGGGAAATGATTTCGCCAAAGTTTTGCTCGGAGGTCAATTTCCTGATCAAAATCAAAATATTAGGCTTCAGTATCAGATTTACTTTACGTATTCTCTTCTTACGGAACACGTTTCTAAAATGATTTGTATTTTGTATCTGTCTGTTTAAGAAAATTCAGAAAATTTAATAATGCCTCCGGGCCAAAATTGTTATTAAAATTTCGCTCCTTGTGCTTCATCATGTAATTTATAATTATTTTTCAGAGCTCCGGTTAACATGATATGCTTGTTTGAACAATTTTATGTAGCTTTTGCGTCTCAACTATGTGACAACAAAAAGGTAAGAAATATGTAAAATTAAATACCTTTTATAATTAATCAAAATAAAACTATTTGTTATGGTATCATTAAGAAAAAAAAATGATGACTGTCGTAGATGCGTTGTGTCACTGTTTGGTTTCAGTTCATATTGGAAAGAATGGAACTTACGAGCGAATGACCATCCATACTCTACTAAATGACTAAAATGTTCTAGCATTTGCGTTATGATTTACTTTAATTGACAAATAAATTAAATTACATTATTTGTCAAAATCTTATTTATCACATCACCATGACTCGGGCTTGACCTCCACTACTACAACACTTTTTCGCATAGTTTTTACAAGTAAAGTTGAGCTCCGATATATCTTTTTCATACATTTATCATTAGTTTTATAGTCCCGGATAAGTAATTTACACCTGTAACTTCCCTTCACTACATGAGATTCGTCTTTTTTTTATAATTTCATCTCGCTTAGAAGCATGTTCAATTTAGCTATCCTGTTCACACGATAACCGAAAATAAAAGTAAGTAAGTGCGGCCTTATTGTTATTATCACTGCATACTTTTGCTGCTGAATCATTTATAAAGAAGCCTAATAGTCGCATCACTAGCTAGTATCGTGAATTAATTGAACTCTAATTTAAAATGCCTTGCATGAAAAAAGTCAGGACTCTTGTTATGTAGTTTTCTGCAAAACGTACGTATAGACTTTGTCGAGCAAAGTAGCAACTGTTGGCGTTTGACAATACTCGACATTGAACCTGTGGTATAGCTATAAATTTGGAGCCGTCGTGCAATCATTTATAAGGTGGCTTTACCGCTGCAATAAACTAATCGTATAGAGATACAGAAAGAAAAAAATATTTAGCATAGACAATTATTTTTGGTGTTCAAAATATACGTGAAGGTAGAAACTTTTGGCAGCTGTTGACACAAATTTTATCTCGATTCACATTATTTTATTTATTTTATTTTATTTAGGTATTGTTAAAAATTAAAATTACAGTACATGACATAACAGCTGACGCCAATTCGCCATGCACTTGAAAAATATAATAAGACAAAATATAAAATAAAAATACACAGTACATCAAATTCAACATAAAAAATCAAGAAATACAATAGAAAAATTTATCAAACAATTCACAAATACCATCACTAAAAATGTCCACTTCTCTAGGCAATGCGTTGATTAATCGAACGGCCCTTGGAACTGGTGACTCATACCTCCTAAGCGAGGTATAAGTTTTTAGAAATAAAAGTTTTTTGCTCATTGTTTCACCCACGTAAGAATAAATTGGGAGCATGTAAATTAATAGTCATGAAAATTTCAGGATTATTAACTCGGCCCCGAAGAAGAAGAGAAAAATGCTTTAAGCTTGAAAATACATATAAAATTTTATAGATACACAGAGTCGTTCAGGATAAATGATGTTAAACATAATATCTAGCTAATAATTATTCAGCCACCTGTGTGGTCGAGTGGTCAACGGTGTTGGCTTCGGCTACGGAGGGCCCGGGTTCAAATCCCGGTATGGACAGTTTTATAAATTGATTTTTCAATCAATTTATGAATTTCTGTTCAAAGGCATGGATATATGTGATGTCTTGAATTCCCCCCTCTCACCCATCCTATCTTATGAACGGGGCGTATCGAGAGCGATTAGCTTACCACTAATCCTGTCATAGCCCTATCCTTCTATCCCTACTCTCTTTGTAAAAAGAGAGGTTGAGCAACTGAGTAACAAACAGTTCTCGTAGAAAACACTTCTGTTGAGATAAACTCCATTAGGAGTCCATATGCTCCACATTGAGAGCGGACATGGTTTAAAAAAAAATATTCTTTTATAGAAAATCATCTTAGGTGTACCAAATATGCTAATAGACTTTTTTAACTAAAATTACAACAAAAAAAACTTACTTACTAACACTCAGTAACACTCACCTTGTGATATTTATTTATATTTTAATCATTTTTATTGAGAAGTAGAAAGTCACCGTGTTCAGGAATTATAATTTTAAACATGTATTGTACTAACGGCAGCTATTTTTAAGTAAATAAGAAAATCTTCTTCGCAAAAATTTTCCGCGTTAGTAATCTTATAATATTTTTTACAGTTAGATAAACATTTCTTTTGAGGATTTTCATTAACGGTAAAAGTTTTGTGAGAAGTTTTACTGGTTAAAACTCATTATTTTTTTATCAAAACCAAGCCAGATTAATTAAAAATAGTTTTAAGAATAAGATTGCCCTAGCATCACCCATAATATATGCCACTAGTTGTTTTCCAAAACGCAATAAAACCATTCAAAATAATGGCAGTTGATCCTATACAAATCTACACCTTTAAAGCATACATTACAGGAAATTTTAAAAAGTATATGTATTCTTACGTGGTCTTTCACTTAATTTAAATTATACTACCTATATAAGACCTACCGTGACTGTAGAATTCATCCACTCAATATTGAATCTAAAAATATACTTAGGATAGCTCGTCTCATCATATGTTGTATAATTTCTTAAAATTTGACAGACGTAGCAATCAATCAGCGTGAATCAATTGCTGCACTTAATATTGAGTGGATGACAACTTTCTAATAAAACTATCAATTCAAAGAACAAATCTGTTTATGTTGTCGGTCGTATTTTATGAATGATTCGCTTGCAGTTTTTTCTCACAACACAAAATCGATATATAAAAACCCGCACAAACTTTTAACGAAGTTATGCGATACATTTTTTTTTGCACAAAACGTCCAATAAAGATTCTATTATCGTGACTGCTATAAAATAGTTTCCCCCGCTTTTAACTCCATGACGGCGCTTTCGCCATATTATTTTTAACGGAAACCTCACGACTGCCTTTTTGTGTTCATCGACTTTTCAATTTCCACCGACAAATTGATGTACAAAAGAAAGTTATAAATATAGCAGTTTGAAAGTTTTACTTTGAACGAGCTGCCATTAAAACCCGATATCTGTTTTCGCTCAACTTTACACTTATCTTTCAGTTTAATAAACAGCTTTTAGTTATGTTTATTTTGCACCAATTCACATGAATATGTTTAGTGAGTATTTTTTTAAAGCAAATTTATTGATAGGGTATATCATTTAATTTAAAACTTGGTATGTTACTAACAATTCGTTGCCTTGTTTCATATTTTTATCTTCATCGACACCAAAAAAGAAAGACTTGATGAATTTAATCCAGTCGTCGTAAAAACAATATTTTTTAAAGATAATCCATTATATAAAATAAAATCTGAATATATTTTCACTTATATGTGTATACAATATACATCGCTAACATAAAGAAACAGTGAGATAAAATTAAAAATTGCTGAAAGGTAAACATTTATAATATTTTGATTTTTTTTAAATTCTCTGTTTAAAAGAAAAAAAATAATTTAACAATAATTGATTAATATAATAATTAATATTAATAATTGCCTGGGCCAAAGCCGCCATGACATTGTTGCCACCAAAAAATTTCTATGAAAGTACCGTCAATGCCGCCCGGATAAGCCCGCTCAAACAAAGTCGCCCGCACAAAATTTTGCTTTTTTGATTTTTCAAACTGCTTATCGGCTAATTTTTGAATGCTCTCGATAATCAGCGAAATCTGAAATGTAATCAGTCACAGCTGTTAATAGAAATATTTCTTAAAGTCAACAGCTTTTAATACTTAAAGCTAAAAAGAAAACATAAAGTGCACATAATACGTGCTTAATCCGATGCAACAACACGGATTTCTACCTGAGCACACAATATTAAAATTTAACTGTAAAGAAAGGAGTCAGAAGCACATGCGGTTTTGTTCCACGGCAATAAAAAGTTTTGAGAAAAATTGAAAAAAGCGTGAAAAAAATCATTACATATAAAAAAAAATGAACGTATTCCATATCTATAATTTAAAAAAATCTTTCACTACTAAATTGCCTTTGTGGCGGGCAACTTTGTCGTGGCGGCATTGGTCCATGAGGCATCGTCGGCAATCCATATAACATATTATATACTTAGAAAACTATAAGACACGTTTTTAAGTAACATTTTGCAATATAAATAAGGGCGTTATAATGGATGAGATGATGTATTGTGAATCTTATCTAAGCCTTTATAAGTATAAACATACATAGTTCTAATGAAAACATACTCCGATATCAACCATATATAGTACAATTATATTTGTAGAACATAAATACTTATTATTTTCTGCATAATGTTTTCTTTTTTTTATTTATGCTTAAATTTTACATTTATTGACTGTGTCATATTATATACCTACTGAATATTAAAAATTAATAAATAATAACAAAAAATAATTTAGCGTCGAGAGTCGCAGTCTAAAAATACTTTATTAATTCTCGTCTATCCAAATAAATTGGCAAACAAATTTTAATGAAGCTGAGAGATCTTCTATTTTCCATGAATATATTTTTAAAAAAATTCATCACAAGAAACATACAAATAAATAATTAGCTAATCAAATATTTATTTTGTATCATGTGCCTTTGAGATAAAATATAATATATATTATGACTAAAGCAAACAGTGTTGTTTTACAGTAGGAGCGCTAAAAAATGTCGGGTCGAATTTTCGTGAACGAGCTCATTACGTTTTCAAACACGTTATTAGAAAGTTTTGACGGAGAGGAAGATGAAAGTAGCGAAGTAGGAACCCGGCGTATCAACAAAGAAACAAAAGTCAACATTTTACGATTCGCAACAGAGCACCCCATATGATCTCATGTCGGAGGTATTCTTCATGGAAAGTAACGTCTAGAAGGTCGCGAGTTAAAAGTATAACAAAAAATGTTAATTAATTACAAATTCAAATCTTATTTATTTATTTGTGCACAATTTTCTTTTCTATCTTTATGCGGCCGCAATTCGAGTATTAAAAATAATTTCAAACCTTATTAATACTCAAATTTTTGTTCAAAAAACAGTTTGTAACGTTCAAATCTTTCATTCGTAAAAATACACTCTTCTTACTGAAACAAATAAGTATATATGAGCCTTCGAGAGGTGAAATGAAAAAGTATAATAGTGAAATGGATAGACTTTTTATTTGAATTTAAGTACAATCACGTCTTTACACTGTGATTTGATGGATTGCATATTTTTATTTTAGGGAGATAATATACTATTATTGTGCGAATTCTTAAAATTATTTATAAGCATTTTTTCCGAAATACCACTTGGCTCACTTCACCTCTTAGGTTATCATATTTAAACAAAAAAAAACCTAATATATTGCATTACAACTATTGTATTGATAGTTAACTTGTGGTCTGAGCTTTTTTAAATTAAAAATACCTTTTTGTTATTATTTTTTTACGATTATTAGCAGATAGATTCCACTCTCAACAATTTCAAACACGTACTCACCCCACAACCCTTCTGTAGCTTTCTTTTACTCACATATTTACAAAATATCTTATTTTCATTTAATTCAGTATTATAACACATTTTTTTTTCTTTTTTTTTCGAGTACTAATTTTTTTTTGTATCAGTATATATCAATCCATTTCATCGCATATGCGTTTTCTGGTAAAACAATAATAATAAGATTAAAATAGCATAGTAAATTCTAAAAAAATATATGAAACATTTCCATCAGCTTTCTCGGTTTCGCACCATTATCAAAACTACTTAAATCGATCATTTTTTAAATTGACTTTGTGAGTACATTTTTATAATGAATAATTGTTCCACTTACGAAAATCTTGTCACCTTCTGTAATTACCTTTTGGCTTACACCTGATGCCACGTTCTACGAGTCAAAAAGCAAGCCAGAAGTCGATAGTTGGACGAACAATTAATTGCGAAACTAATAACTCGATTTAACCCGAGTTTACTTAACTGCTGGAGCGGTAGCAGGATGCGTGGGATGAACCTTTCTCATTCTGTGAGACAAAAATTGAATTTGATCCTCGAGGGATAGTTATCCTTTACCGAGGCTTACAGTGCCAAACTTTGGTACGGTGTCAACAATCCCAACCCATAGGGGAGACGAATCAAATAAGGATCGAGCGCAAAAGTTTTCTTCTGTAAAGGCAAATTAAATAAAAAGATCACAAGACGGCAATTTGTTTCAAGAATGACTTTGTCGCTTTTTTAAAACGTGACAAAATGTTTGTTTTATGTTTCGAAAATCACTGACATTGCCTCTTACTTTAAGTTGTACTGCGCAAACGTAAGCTTAACATACATAGAGCGCAAACATGTTTTTATCTCGTATTTGATCTAAAACAGTGTATGATGTTAATTTTGATTTTGAATATTTGATCTTTTACATTGTAATGTGAATATTAGATTTATTTGACATTGGTTTCATGTATACAATTTCTTTTGAACTATTATATTATTTTTTAATAAAAGCGTTAAATGTTGTCTTAAATACTGCCACTATTGAATTGTATTATTTTTATATTGACTGATGTTACTGTTTTGTATGTAATATACTGATTTTGTAATATTTTTTATTTTCAATCGATTTCCGCTCCCAATGTGAAACAAGTGGCATCTTTATAAAGGAGGTACCTCAACAAAAGTGTTTCTACGATTACGGTTTTCCATTAAATTGCTAGATATTTATAACTTTAACAGGACTAGTAGCTAGCTAATCGCTTCAAGACATCACATACATCCATGTCATTGGACAGAAATCCGGTCAGGGATTCGAACCCGTCGCCTCCGTAACCAATGACATTGACCACTCGACCACGCAACGAGCTTTGAATGAATAATCTGAAATAATTGACATATTTTCGTCTTTGTGGATTGCTCATGCTTATTTTAAAAACTATATTAATTTGTGTCAAAGAATTTTAATTTTTCAGATGTTATTAGTGATAAATACAGAGCGTAGCGAGAGCGATCAGCCAACCACTAGTCATATCCTTGCCATATCACTACTCTCAAAAAAAACTATTGAGGTACCTCAATTAGGAGGCCATATACTCTACATTGGAATCAGACATGAATTAAATAAAAGCATACAATTTTTTGAATTATCAAATATGTACATAACACTATTAATATTCCTTCGAATCATCTGTACATTGAATTTATGAAACATAAACATTTCCGATGGGTTTATCAGCTTCTTTGTGGAAATTCTTATTTAAAATTGGTATTTTCCTTGGCTACAATGGTAATTATTATAGAATATAAATTAACAATTAAATATTTATATATAATTTAAAACGGTATTTTTTTAATCTATAAAATGTGTAATATGACGCGTCATTGTTTTCACGCGAATACAAAATCGTTTATAGAAAAAATCAGCAAAAATCCTAAAATTTGTGTACGAACAATTATTAAATATACTTACATATTAATAATTAATGTTACAGCAAACTCATATTGGTGATTCTTTTGTTATTTTTTTGAAAAAATATTAACGTTTCTACAACAACAACAAAAAAAGATAATAGAGGGATAAAAACATTTCATAAGTATGGCAATATTACCTAAATAAACCTACCTGACACACGGCGTGGATTTGAAAAGACGCTGGCAATTCATCACAGCCGTAATCCCAGCAATATCAAGTAAATTTTTCGAGAATATTTTATATTCCTAACATAGGCTGTCTTCTGGTTAGCCGTATAATTGAGGTTTTATATCCTATGTGAATCTTTCTGTATTATTCTCATCCGGCGTACTTTACTTTGCTTTTTTGTGTCGTTCCAGTAAGCCGTCCCACATATTGCTTTTCTTTCATAAATTTTCCTGTGTATTATACATAATAAAATATTCCTGACAAAAGGATTCATCCAGTGTGTATCGACCAACGTTAAAAGAACGTTGCTACATTAGCCGCGTGGGTTTACGCCTGGTTATTTTTTACAGTTTTGAAATAACACGGTCCAAGAAAATTGAGGAATATTATTTTGCTTTATGTTTTGAAACGTCTTTTAAAAAAATATTTATTTAATCGAAACGAAAATATATGTGTATTTATTTATCACGTTGGCATTTTTTTTTTTGGTATTGAAACAAATTCGTTTTATTTAGTTATTGTTATAAAAAAACACAGTCATATTTTGTACTAATCTCACATTCACTTTTAAGGTGTTCACTGTCAATACGTGATGGAAAGGTAATATATTAATAAAAATACTATATTCCTTTGTACTTTATTTCCACTTTATTTAAAAAGGACAAGACCGGTTTCGCTCATGGTGAGCATTGTCAAAGTCAGTTCAGCTCAGTATAGTGAAAGCAGTCCTGACCTTTTTAAATAAAGTGGAAATAAAGTGCAAATGAATATTATGTTTTTATGAATATAATCTCACATTATTTAGGATATTAAAATTAGAATGAAAATTTTCATATAATGCCTTGCACCAAGAATTTGAAGAAAACAAATTCTTTTTATGGTGTTATTTAATAGAATTGATCATATGAAGCGTGGAGGGGAACATACCGTCTTTTAAATTGATCAAAATATTTACTTAGATCAAAAAATTATAGACAAGCGCTTGGAAAAGGGGCGTAACCAACCCATTATATTTTCGAAAGTCGAAAAGGGGGGTGTTAACATTTTCTGCGGCCTTATGTTGAATCAGATAAATGAATGTGGCCTTTAGAATTTTAAAGGTTCTCCACCTCTGGTCTACATATAAAAGCTATATGAACACATATCAATATTTGCGGCAAAAAATGTTTTTATGTTTCAAGCTACATTTGTTGGTTTCAAGTTAAGATTGTTTTTTTTCCTTTGTATCATATCTACATAAAAAAAGATCCTTAGATGCGATAAATAATACATATTAACAATTATTTTTTTTTAACCATGTCCGCTCCCAATGTGAAGCATATGGACTCCTAATGGAGTTTATCTCAACAGAAGTGTTACTACGAGAACTGCTTGTTACTCAGTTGCTCTACCTCTCTTTTTCCAAAGAGAGTAGGGATAGAAGGATAGGGGCTAGGACAGGATTAGTGGTAAGCTAATCGCTCTCGATACGCCCCGTTCGTAGGATAGGATGGGTGAGAGGGGGGAATTCAAGAAATCACATACATCCATGCCTTTGAACAGAAATTCATAAATCGATTGAAAAATCAATTTATAAAAACTATCCGTACCGGGATTTGAACCCGGGCCCTCCGTAGCCGAAGCCAGCAACGTTGACCACTCGACCACACAGGCGGCATTATTAAAAAATTAAATAATACATACCAGATAGCAGAATCAACCAGATTTTAAATATTCTGATTCATAAATAGACACGGCTTATTAAGATAAAATAGTCTTTTAATGAGTTTTGGATCATGTAATTATTCTCACTTGAGGTAAAATTGGGCGTAAAATAAAGATTTTTAATTGATTTTCACAGAATGGTTATTTCGCTGTTTGTATGTTCCACCGCATGTATCTTACTAATAATATTTTGTTTATCTTTTGCCAAGATGTTCAGTATTGTGTTTCCAGAGCGTACTTTTTTGCAGTTAATGGTAACAGTTATATATTTTTGAAATTACCAATTAGCTACGAAAGAGATTATGGTTACGTTACTCCTCTAGCTGTATTCGTATATGTGACTCGTGTTTGGCTGGAAGGCGAAATATTCACTGACTTAAAGTATCGTTCGGCAAAAAGATCTGAAACTCTCACGGGTATACAAGCATGGATACCAGCCAATACTCTTTCAACCTCGTATTTCTATCTCCACTCTGAAAAAGATGGCTGCGTGATTAAATCTTCACTTCAAACTTACTACCAAATCCCTGTCTTTACAGCGTACTCAACATTTTAATATCCACAACGGACTTCCAACCCTCATTGAACAAATCGCGTAATATATCAGTCAGCATCAATCTCTCCAAGAAAATTGCTATGAGATTTTGCTAGATAAGTTTCCTGAAATAATATCAATTGATACTACCTGTTGAATCGATCCATAAGTAGGAAGTAGCGAGTCAAATAATTCAAAGAGATTATTTGTGAGTCTTTTTTTATCTAAATAGTGCGTTTTTTTAATCCATGTCCGCTACAAATGTGGAACATACAGCTTCCTAATGGAGGTATATCAACATATTTTTTCTACGAGAACTGTTAGTTACTCAGTCGGTCAATCTCTCTTTTCCAAAGAGAGTAGTATGGATCTTAGGATAAGGCTAGGACAGAACTAGTGATTAACTAACAGCTCTTGCTGAGCCCAGTTATTGGAGGATTGGAAGGGTGGGAGGTAATTTTTAGACATCACAAACACCCATGCCTTCGTTGAAGATAGTCATTGATCAAAAAAATGCTGTTCGTAAAGGGACTCAAATCCGTTTTTTTGTGAATATTGTTCACAGAGTATTTAATATTTACCTATAAATATCTATAGTTCAAGTGCTCGGGCTATTTTTTTATTTTTTCATTGTTTACAAAAAAATATAAAATGACTTGAGTAAGTAAATTTAATGAAACATTTATATGTATTTAATTGCTATTTAAAATAAAATATGAATGTTCGTATAGAGTATTTGACATGGGTAATAGAGAGTTAAAAACGGATTGATGTATGTTGTTAATTTGAGATAAACTTGTAGGTAAATCTCATTATCATTTATGTATGGTTATGTACTGTCATATACTATTAATATAATATAGATGACAAAATTTAAATTTATATATTGAATACATCCCAAATGTTTGGAATGCCTTAGCGTACCTAACGTTACCAATATTCAGTGGGTTACGTTGTATGTATATAATATTGACACTTTGTCATGTATTTATACATAACAGTGGTGAAGCTTGGTAGAAAACGATTACTTTTAATTGAAAAATAGCTACCATAAATAAATATGAATTTATGAATATATTTACCGTTTAAATTTTTAATTAAATTTGAAAATTTTGCTATACCACTTCCTGTGTTACAAAATGTGACTCGTTTTTTGCCAGTTTGTGAAGCATCATCAGAAGTGACATCACAAGGTTTACGAATAAACTTAAAATTGATACATATTTTTATGTTATAATTTACAAAATAATAGACGGGGTTTGCCTTTTTCTACTGGATTCAGGGAAGGGGTAATCATATTTCATAAAATGGTACGCAATTTTGATAAGAAATAAAAGTGTTGAAATTCAGCATAAAGTAATTAATAAAAGATTAATAATGAATAGCTTGAGTTTTTCGAAAGAAAACATTAGTAAATAACATTTTATATAAGATCAGGGGTTCACAACTGTTGAATTTATTTCCATTTAGATTTACCGTACTGTAAGTAATTATTTTATAATAAGTAATCAAAGTTTGTATCTTACTCTCTATCGCCTTGCGTTATCAAATTTAATTTTATATTAAAAATGAGCTTTCACAAGATTAGAAAAAAAAATGAAATATTCATATTGTTTCCATCAGTATGTACATGGGAAATTTACCCGATGATACCAACAAATAACCATGAGCATGATATTTTCAATTTCAAATCACTTAACAAAAAAAAATAACACAAGTCAATCGAGGTAAATTTGTTGAGAAAAGACAGCACAATCAGTTATCTACGTGGTATGCTTAACACTTCTTCTAACTTAACTAAGCTTAACACTTCCCCTACAGTGCTAAAAAAAATACTTCCGATATGTTGCTGGCCCTTTCGGAACCAAGTGAAAAACATTTTTTTTTAATATGCGTCCTGGGGCTTAACTGTCCATCAAAGAGCGCGGTAAGTCTTAAAACATGTTTTTTCACTTGGTTCTTGACGGGCCATCAACATATCAAACAAGTATTGTTTAGCACCGTAGGAAAATTGTTAAATGATAAATTGAAAAAAAAGAAGAATGAACGACTCATCCATAATTTGAAACTGGAACCTTCTTACCGTTAGACCCAACCCATGTGTTGAGAATAAAAAGGGTGGGAGGGAATTTTGTGATAACGTTCGATGGACATATTTGTCAGCGCTTTGGTTCAACTGTTTATATTGTCATTGTGTTATTAATATCAAGAAACCCTCCTGTGTCGACCCGTTTTGCATTATATTTTAACATTTATTAATGCTTAATAGGTGAGCGGAAATGCACCTAAAGTGAAATTTATATCTTATGAAAACAAACACCACGCTAGCGTGCATCGTCTGAAAGGCTTTTGCAGTACCAGGCCTTGGCTCTTTGGCATATTATAGCTTATAATCCACGGAAGTAAAATGGGCAAATGATGTTTGTTCGAACGTTAACTTTCATCCGTTTTTCCGAACATGTATTTGAAGAGAGTTTTAAGTTATACTCGATTTCTTTCAAAGCATTATTTAGCGGAATGATTTTTATTTAATAATAATTGTTACTTTAAGTTCTATAGTTTTACTAGTGGTACTAGAGTATAGAATATTTTTATTTTACGAAAGGCAGCATTCATTCGAATTAAATCTAATAATTTTTAATTAAATTTGATAACTTTTTCATTCCACTTGTTGTGTTACAAAATGTGACACGTGGTTCGCTTCTTTAAGAAGCATCATCAGACGTAAAATCGCAAGCCTTACGAATGTTACATCTGATAATGCTTCTCAGAGAGGCGAAACACTTGTCACATTTTGTTACACAACAAGTGTAAGAACAAAGTTATAATTTAATTTTATATTTAAAATTATCTTCCACAAAGCTACCGCTAAATCCATCAAAGATATTAAATCTGATAAGATCACACTCAAGAAACTTCAATAAGATAGACATTAAAATCGCCCGCTGTGGACTAGTTGGTTTGAACTTGTTCTACCGATTATGCGGGTCTGGGTTCGATTCCCGGAAAGATTAATGTCAAATTAATATGTTTTTAATTTAAATTTGTGAATTAAGACGTGTGTGTTTGTGATGTCAATTCTCCTCAAACTGATATCAAGTGACTACTAAAATATTCTCGTATGATCTTTCAAAATTACAATATTTGGCGCATTGGTATTCGCTGTAATGCCAAATATTGTTTAAATTGTCTTCATAAGCAAAATCAATCGCTTGATAAAAAATATTTAATAAATAGTCCTTAAAGTTTTTCTGCCTGCTCTAGGGCTATTAATTCCGAGCCTACTGTGAGCCAATCTCTTAACAGCGCAATGGATGCAGTATATTTAAATCACGTAGTTTCAAAACTCACTCAAATTGTTTTCACAGTTTTTAAATATTTGTACATGACGAGAGGTGTTTTTCCCTTTTATTAAATGGTCAATATTTTAATTTTTAAAAATGTCAAAAAATATTTTCGGTCGAAAATTAATGTTGAACCCGCCTTAAATAGTTGACGAGTGAATTTTAATTGGTTTTAAAATTAATCGATGCACGTTCGGACGAACAAGAAGAATACGAATGCTGATATATAATTGTATCATATCGCAATACACTTATTCGACAAATATGTTTTTTTACATTTTTTTTCGAAATTACCAAAATGTCCATTTTTTATTTCCGCTGCAATTTTTTCTTATAAGCTATTTTAATCAACTGAATCAACTATTTTAATGACAGAACGTGTTTGCAAAAGCATTTTTCGCTTGTTCGATGTAGCTAGCATATTTTTGTTTTTTTTAGTAAACTGATTTTGAAAAATGACTGCGTGCTTTAATGTTCTTTAATACAAAGAAAAACTAGTTAAAAATTATTTCGTTTGAAATTTGGCATTCTTAAATCATTTCACCTCAAAAATACCCCCCTCAAATGTAATATAAGGATTAAGAAACTAAGCGTTTCATTTCAACTTGTGTTGTCCATTAGCTCTGTACTTATCATAAAAGTTTATAATTAAATTCCATTAAATTTGAACAATTCCTACTTAATATTAATTAAAAAACACCTTCAATCTTAATTTGAAATTAAAATCCATTACAAATAATTTTTGTTTTAAATTTTACTACGACTTAATTATACAAACTTCTTTCTTCTAGCGAATTCCCTGTGTATACGTTACGAGATTTCAACTTTTGCCCTATGATAGTTTTCTTACGTTCTAGAGTATTCGACATAATACTATTACAAACAACCTTACAACTTTCATTTTCCCTACATTCACAAATTTTCTTAATAGCCGTAAATCGTTTTTAATAATATAATATACTTAGTTTTAAATACTATTCTTAATTAGCTTTAATAACTATGTAAAACGTAGGTATTTCACCTTCCTCACAACTGTCGTTCAAACGCTCCAGAGTATTTTAGACCGTAAAGTAAATTTAATTTAATTGTTTCAGTCGCGTGCGTCAGCAAAAGGTTTTCACAATTTATTTCAGCATTGTCGTTCTCAAGGATCCTTGTAAACAAGATTGTTTAAGTCAGAACTAATCTTAATTATTGAATCGGAATTTAATGACAAGGTATTATTACGAAAATTATTGCCTCGGTACGAATGTTACGACTTTCATCGATATTTGACATGATAATTTTTGTTCAAGGCTTTAATTATAAATTATTATTCAAAAACGAACAGTTTTGTTACTAATTCATGGTAAATTCTTTCCGTTCGCCGCCAATAAATAAATTTTGAACTCGATTAACGTTTTATTCTAATGTAATAGACACCCATCAAATGAATTTACGAAAACATAAACATTTATTTTGTTTATAACAATTATGTAATAACATGTAATTCTAAAGAACTACAGAATTTGTATTTGTAAAGAATTTTGTGTAAATATATTACAGGTTTTTATTAGATTAAATATGTATTTTTTAAAATGTGTAAATATATTATAGCTTTACGTGTCGGTAGATGTGAAATTTATTTTAATAAATTATTAAGTTCAATATATTATTGAGGAACATTTTTTTTTCATATTGCCATCAGTAAGTATACTTTCGAATCGTTCAATGATTTTATTCAGAATTTATCAACTAAAAATAGTTTAATTTACTGATGAAATATTTCCATAAATCAAAATAGAATATAAGGAAGCTTAGAGGATCAGTATAAGTATTGAATTCCGCAGCTCAAAGTTGAGGTATCGCTAATCACGCCACCACCCACTTGACAGTGAAAACCCATTCCCTTGCTTAAATAAACAACCTTTGAATTTATACTTAGTCAAACATTTTAATAGAGTTTGTCACGAATATTCGATATCCGATTAATATTTTCCGAAGTCTATTCACTATTATTTTTGTATTTATATAAATAATATGTGACGTAAACATGTTCACAAAACTATATTATTAATAAATTCGTAGAAACAGCTATTCAGAATTGAGGAAAATAGGTATATTTAGAAATGACTTTAATGAAAAATGACTTTAGAATTAAATAGAATTTTATGAGCATAGATTTTTTAAAATTAAAAAGTCAAATAAATAATTAATGAAAAAAATGTGCTTTCATTCTTTGTTTTGGAAAAAGTTTTTCATGGACAAAAATATCGAAAGCATGTTCAAAAATATATATATTTCACACGAAATTATTCTTTGAAAATTTTTAGTAAAATCCTAATACATTTTATGTTGCTGATGTTTGAACCCGTAAGATCCGTCACGGAAACTTGCGACGTTGACAACTTCGCCACAAACCCGTCAATATATACAATTATTGAAAAACATTATATAATTAAGTGCAGTGTTGGCCGGTCAATGTGGCATTGGATCAATGCACCCCTTGTATATGCAGGGCCGGCTATATTTCATGAAATAAAATAAATTAAAATAAAATGTTCTAAAATATTTATTATAGACAATAAATACATGAAGAATTTAAAATGAGTGAATGGTATAAATGTTATGTTTGAATACTATTTCATGAAATATTACCGCCCCTGCATATACAAGGAGTGCATTGATCCAATGCCACATTGACCGGCCGCCACTGCTTAAGTGACTATGTTTTATTTAATGCAAATCCATTGATTGATTTGACAAATTCACTAATAGAAGTTTTCTTTCGGAGACTTAAGTCGTAATCGTGGAGTATAAAATACGCTTAAAAGCGATTACCACATACGCTTTATGTATAAATAAATCGAACAGTATTATGTTCACTACAGTATAATACATTTTAAGTGTGATCTTAAATAATCTAATATCCAATTTCTCAGATTTTCCTAACAAAAGCTGACTGTTAAATTGCCCTATATACACGGATATTGCAGGGTTTATCAAAAAGATATAAATCATTTACTGTCAAATAACTATCAGAGGGATAATCCGTTTGTCGCACGGTCTTCCGCCACGAGGTCCAACCCTCATAATATATTGAGACGCCCTCGTCCCAGATCGTTAGACGAGAGACAGAGTTATCCATCTCTCCCCATAACAACCTGGTTTGGTATAATTCGGACTCTTTGTTATAGGTACAATTACATGGAAAAGGTATCAAAGCAATATTAATGAAACACGCGGTACAATCAAAGGAAGGGTGGGGTTCCACCGATTTATTTTACAAAAACATATATTTAAATTAACAACAATAAATTTAGAAGAGCCTAGCTAGCATACAGTTATATGCTACAGAGAAAAACAACAAACAAAATAGATCAATTAAACTACAGTGAAAATCGGCCATGCGACCCTATAAGAGATAGGGCCGCATGGACGAGTGCCCATGTGACCCGGTTTCGACGATCCTCGCAGAGAAAGTTCATTATGTTACATAGTTATATAAAAAGAACAAGCGAATGATTAGCTGAGTTTACATTTAGTTAAGTTAACAATTTGTGCGCCATTGCGCAACAACACAAAAGAAAGGTTGAAGAAACGAAATTAATTAGTATGCTTGGTACTTGAGTCCTGAGGGGAAGTGGAAATTTCTGTTAGCGTCGTGACGCGACGGACTAACAACTTGACCTTGAATAGGCTGGAACATGTATTTTATAATTTTTAATCGTGTCTTAGTGACACTTTCCCTTTGGCTGATAACATACGTTTAGTTAGCAGAAAGAAAAATATATTCAAATAAATCTTATATCGACTCGGACGCTTCTGCATGCGTCTGAGCCGCATTCTTACCCTACAATACACATAATCAATTTATTTTAATTTTTGCTACAGGGGTCGGCTGAAAATCTGGAAAGTAGATACACACAACGCATGTCAATAGTGAATATTTCTGTAAGATTATACTTATGGTTGGTGAGGTTCTCTGCTTTCCTTATAATCAGCCTTACTCCGATACATTCGGAGACACTTACCTCTATTTGGTTACGTGTAGGTATAAGAATAAACAAAACAATACAAAAATTACTATCAAGGCTTAATATAATGAATTTTTAATTCCGTTTATAATGTGCAGTGGGATTTCTTTCGTATGGCAAACGAGACAAGTATTGTTAATAAAAAAAACAAACAGGAACACGTATGATTTCGACAGTGGTTTAATTACTATTTTTCTTAACCTAGATTCTTATCCCTACCTACACCTAAGTTTCGGGAAGGCATGTTCGTAAAGATTAGTACCGGTTTCTCTAAACCGGTTTCGTGGCGTTACTAAAAAAAAATAGTGCTCGGTCTCGAAACCCGAGCGATATGAGAATATCTTCGGCCGCACTCGTTGAATTGAGTCCTCCTTCTCCTCCACTTAAGTGTATCTTATAGTTAGGAAGCTAAGGCAGGCGATCGCAGACCGACGTCCGCTTATTTGAAACCTACGCGGCGGCTTTTACAGGCCTTACCTGTGGTCCAGCGTCCGCTGGGACCGGCCGCAGCGTTGCAGATCATCCGATCTGACAGACTTATTTTGTCAGGCGTATACTCGCGTATTGGGGTCAGGGGTCGAACCTGACTTCCTTTCGGCGGGACGCCGCGATCATGGACCTGCTGAAAACAACTATTGAGCCGTGCTCTATTTCACCTAGACAAACGGATGGCCGGGGTGGAAAACGGTCTTCTGCCAGAAGGCCGTTTCCGATATGGCAGCCCACCTCAGAAGTGCATGATATATCGATATCATTATCCATTTGGCCGATGGATTTGGGTTATTGTATTAATTAAGGCGGTCGTCTATTGACCGGGGAAAGTCGCACTGGCAGGATGACGTCTGCAAGTGCGAGGCGTCGTAACGCAGAGGAATTTACACGTCTGCCATACCTCAGCCTCCGACCACGCATGCGGCCGCGAGACGTTGTGCCATTCGCTTGTCTTTGGTGAGGAGCACCTAATCGTCGACGTCCTGATTACACTAGGATGGGACACCAGACCTCGAGCAGTCACGTTCGACTCTCTACGCCACTGTCTGACCGGCGATTATTCCTAATCTGGTGCCTTCATCTCGCAAGCCCGCCCGCGAGAGATGACAGTTTTTAGTGCGGCGAGGTGGATCATACCTTCGTCCGCCAGCCTTGGCTTATACATAATTTGATTTAGACCAACGATCCCTTCTCCGCCCTGTAGGCAGTGCGGAGAATATTTACTAGGTTTACTTCCTTTCAAACAAACATCTTCGGTTACCGTTATCTTACTGAAGTTAATTTTCTCTCGCGGGCGTCTCGCCCTTAATTTTAACAATGAAATCTTAGCCCCAGCACTAGCAAGACGATGATTAATGATCGACTTTTAATTATAATAAATGCAATACAATCCTTAACTATGCACCTGTGTCGTGTCTAGTCTTACCACCGGCAATCTGTTACTAATACAAGGTTATGGGAGTTTGTTAATTTAGCGCGAGATAAATAACAACAGAACAAAATTAGGAACGATGATGCGAATTCCGCGCTGGCGACTCCCCTACCGACGATACGGTGTTGTATAAGATAATCAGAAAACATCCGTTATAGTTGTTTATCGACTTCGTTTAGAACGGGAACCCAAAGTGAGCGATACGGGAATGCGGCCCAATTTCGTTATTGAGAAAAACATTCTCAGCTAGCTATTCCGAAACTAGTACTCAAGTCTGATTATTAAGAGAGAATATTCAAATAGAAGAGAAATATTCTAATTCACTTATTGCGAAAAGAAGCGTCCAAGTTTAGTTGTTAAAAGAAAGTATGCGAATTAGTTGTTGACAAAACATTCCGATTTAGCTATAAGCAGAACCGCATTCGAATTTGGTTATTGAGAAAATATTCTAATGTTTTACCGCGAAAAGGAGTGCTTAGTTTCGTTATTAAAAGAAAGTATCCGAATAGTTATTGTAAAGAAATATTCTAATGTGGCTATCAAAAGAAAGGTATTTGTTTTAGTTATTGCGAAAAATTCCTAATGTGGTCATCACGAAAAGGAATGCTCAGTTCAGTTATTAAAGTAAATATTCAAATAGTTATTGAAATAAGAAAAATATTCAAGTTAGCTATAAAAGGACCGGTATTCGTTTGTAGTTCTAAAAAAATTATTCTACTTTAGTGATTGCGAAAAGAAGTGCTCGAGTGTAGTTATTAAAAGAAAATATTCGAATAGTTATTAAAAGAATCTTCCAATGTAGCTATCGAAGAAAGGTATTCGCTTTTGTTATTGAGCAAAATTCCTAATATAGTTATCGCGAAAAGAAGTGTTCAAGTTTAGTTATATAAAACTTATTCAAATTGAAAGGAGAGAATATGTTAATTTAGCTATAAAAAGAGAGGTATTCGTTTGTAGTTAGAAAAAAAATTATTCTACTTTAGTTACCGCGAAAAGAAGTGCTCGAGTGTAGTTATTAAAAGAAAATATTCAAATAGGTATAAAGAAAAATCTTCTGATGTAGCTATCGAAGAAAGGTATTCGCTGTAGTTATTGAGAGAAATTCCTAATGTAGTTATCGCGAAAAGAAGTGCTCGAGTTCAATTATCAAAAGAAGATATTCAAATAGTCATTGAAAGAAAGGTCTACGAATTTAGCTATACAAGGAGGTATTCGTTTTAGTTATTGAGAAAAATTCCTAATGTAGTTATCACGAAAAGAAGTGCTCGAGTTCAATTATTAAAGAAAATATTCGAATAGTGATTAAAAAAAACATTCGAAGTTAGCTATAAAAGGAGAGGTATTCGTTTGTAGTTTTAAATAAAAAAAAATTATTCTACTTTAGTTATCGCGAAAAGAAGTGCTCGAGAGTAGTTATTAAAAGAACATATTCAAATAGTTATAAAAAAAAATCTTCTAGTATAGCTATCGAAGAAAGGTATTCGCTTTAGTTATTTGAGCAAAACTCCGAATATAGTTATCGCGAAAAGAAGTGCTCAAGTTCAGTTATATAAAACTTATTCAAATTGAAAAGGGAGAATATTTTAATTTAGTTATAAAAAGAAAGTATTCGTTTGTAGTTCAAAAAAAACATTATTCTAATTTTGTTATCGCGAAAAGAAGTGCTCGAGTGTAGTTAGTAACAGAAAGATATTCAAATAGTGATGAAAAGAAATTATTCCGATTTAGCTATATAACGAGAAGTATTTGAATCTAGTTATTGAGAAGAAAAAAATTAGGAATTATCGGCCGGACTGAAATTAATTTATTATGATTATTAACGAACACTGAACACTATGCATTGGCTGAATTGAAAGTGAGTTAGTATGATTATGGCTTTAACTAGTGACGCTCCCGGTGGCTAAGTTAGTTAATTAGTTTCAGCACGCTTTATCTGGGGAAAAATCACCTCACGCGGCATCGGTGTCCGCGCGCAAACACACGTTTATTCTTAAATGAGAGCGATTGCGCAGTATGTAGCTCTAGACACTCCACTTACATTAGACTTTCTTGGGGGGGCCAGACTTCCGTCTGTCCGTGCAGTCCCATAGCCGACATATAGATAGTTATCAGATAAACAATTACAGTAGATAGCAAGAAGAAATAAACACAGGACAAATTATATGAGTAACACTAGAGCTGGTTAGACCTTCCGTTACCCGCGCCGCAGATCTACTTCTCCGACCGCTGAAACGAACTGGTGATTTGAAAAAAAAATGATGTGAATTCTTTATCAATCTTGCTTGGAAAAGCATTACATTTATGCACGATTTTATCGCAAAAAGGCCGCAAAGATACAGCCTTCTGCGTGAATGAGGTGAAAACGCGAAATCTCGCGGGTTTTAAGAGGCGGCTACACACATAGCTCGCTTTCAAGCATCTAGACCTGGTTCCTCCCTAATATCTAAGTACACTGGTTCAGAGATAAGGGAGAAACATATTTAAATCAACGTATTAGTTTTTCACAAACCTTGGAGATGACCTCGGAGTACTGGGTGGCGGCGCGGCAACGGAAACTTAATACACTCACATCACATTTATTCAGAGTCTAGTGGATAACCATAATATATATATATAACCACAATATTAACCATAACCATAATAACCCATCTGAGTTACACAGCGTAAATCGTTACCGATCTAAGAGTTTGTTTACACGTGGCAGCGTGGCGACTGCCACGCCGCCATCTTTTTAAAAAATACGTCTGCACTCTGCAAGCGATAGTCAAAGAAGAGAGAGTTTTTACCACTGCATCGCTGCACGCTGTCCTTTTCTTCCGGTATTTCGGTGTTGCCAATCCACAAAGCGCGTTTGGCCTACCTATATTCTGTTTTCCCCACTTTCTCGAAGATTAACTACACTTTAAACTGATTATTATTAGCTTCTATCTCTTCTACTAGAGTTTTTAATTTATACGACAGTTGTAACTTTGCGATTCTGGTATGAAAACGTTGAAAGATGTCGTAGCCCGATTAACTGAACTGTGACAAACCACTCCGCTTCCTATGGCACGACTTCCACTCAACGTTTTCAATCGCTAAATTGATAGAAAAAAAAATTAGGTTTCGGCGCCCCCTTCAAGACCGAGTGCCGGCGGCCAACTCAATCCGCCCCTGTGGCAAATAACGGCGCGTGCGTCCCTCGGCGTCGTGACGCCCCCCAGCGTTGCGGTTGTTGTTGATCCATGGGAGCGTCGCGTTGAATTTGCTGTTCGGACACTGTGCACACGCACCCCCAGAATTGTTCGTGAAGCGTTAGTTACCAACGTTTGTTGATTTTCGTATTTTATAATGTTCGTTGCAACATTTGTGATTATAATTTCTTTGCACTGATTACTATATTTATTAATTTAAATTATCGCTTCGGACACTATTATCTCTTCTTTGAATTATACTTCGTTGATTTGATTTCACTTATTTGGTCAGCTTGAATGCTTAATTACTTTTAAATTAGTTTACCTATTTACTCAGGTATTATTTGTTTCTCGGCGCTAAGTTTCCTCGTATTTTATCTTTAATTCAGCATTTATTTTATTTTAAATGGCGGTTTGTTTTTGCTATTTATTTGGTACACAGAGTTATTAGTTAATTGTTTCGTTTCCGTAAATGTTTACTAGACACACCGAGTAATGTTTTAATTTGCGGTCCCTAATCGACTAATTAATATAATCGATTACGCATTTTATCTATTGTTCTTGGACATTTTTATAGAAAGCTTTTTTCCACTAAAAAAATTTTTTTTTTTTTTTTTTTATTATTTTTATTTTTATTTCTCTTATCGTCAATCGCACGTTACTTATTTCTGGTGTTATTACACCTTCGTTAAGGATTAGTCATCATTCGTCTCTACACCGGTGTATTTGTCTTATACCCTTCGCACTTAATTAACAATCGTTGTTCACGTTATTTTTGTAACAAAAAATAATAACCTAATTATTACTATTAATAATTTTCACTTTCCGTATTATTATGAACACTTGTTTTTCACACGCACTTCCCGTCGCTCTTCAGTATTTCGATAGCGGTGCGTGTTACGAGATCTCGTTATCTCGGTGCGGCGATCCCCGCCTATTCCCTCTTGGACATCCCTCAGCTTTTCGCCGTGGCTGAGTTGCTCACTCCCGTCCAGGTTGGCCCTCCAGTGAGCGTCTCTTAGAGGTTTGGTCATCGGGAGACTTGGTTTGGTGGATTCGGAAGGAGGTGTGATACTTCGTGTTCAAGGATATGAAATATGGTTAAGGAAAAGGTCCCCCACCTTGGCATTGGTGTGGGCCCGGCAGTTTTTCTTCAGAGTCTGGAGTGGGAGTGCTCTCCCACTGACTAAACTGCGGCTCCGCATGTGGCTGTCTCGATTAGCTAATCGAGAGGTTTCCACCGGCGTTGATCTTGAGGATGTTTCTTCGTCCATGACCACCTCCTTATATTATTACAATGCCAAGTTGTCACTTGGTGATTATTATAAGTTGCATAACAAAAAAAATTAAAATTTCATAACATATTTTTTTTTTTTTTTATACTTTCTGGCCGATCTCAACACGAGATTGGCGATTCCGTAATCCGAACCCGGGCCGCATGTTAAAGAGGGCGCCACTCATGATAACGTCCATGAGAACGGATTGTGACCGCGTGATTCTATCGGTCATTCTTCCTCTCTTTGTCTGAAAGAGGGAATTTATTATTAGCTACTCGGAGACATGAGATTCTTAATCATCAGGGCATGAGTCCGTGATAAGAATCACTCATTCGTTCTCTATTCATTTACTTTACTGATTTTACTTTGTCAAGAATCTACTTCGACTATCCTCCAACCGACTCTCCGTGGAGCGCTGGTGATCAGTCAGCGTCCCTCGTATAGCGCGGTTAGCGAAATTCAAACGGTCCGCGTTTGGTCGATATCAATTTTTGCTCGTTAACGAGCCGATCTCTCGGCCCGTTAATCCGCTGATGTGTGATTCTATTGAAGTTACATTTACAGTTAGCATACTAGAGTTACTTTATCGGTTCACATCTTAACCGTCGAAAACATGATTCTATCAAGGCCCCACGTTTCTGGGCAGCCAGTTGAGACGCCCTCGTCCCAGATCGTTAGACGAGAGACAGAGTTATCCATCTCTCCCCATAACAACCTGGTTTGGTATAATTCGGACTCTTTGTTATAGGTACAATTACATGGAAAAGGTATCAAAGCAATATTAATGAAACACGCGGTACAATCAAAGGAAGGGTGGGGTTCCACCGATTTATTTTACAAAAACATATATTTAAATTAACAACAATAAATTTAGAAGAGCCTAGCTAGCATACAGTTATATGCTACAGAGAAAAACAACAAACAAAATAGATCAATTAAACTACAGTGAAAATCGGCCATGCGACCCTATAAGAGATAGGGCCGCATGGACGAGTGCCCATGTGACCCGGTTTCGACGATCCTCGCAGAGAAAGTTCATTATGTTACATAGTTATATAAAAAGAACAAGCGAATGATTAGCTGAGTTTACATTTAGTTAAGTTAACAATTTGTGCGCCATTGCGCAACAACACAAAAGAAAGGTTGAAGAAACGAAATTAATTAGTATGCTTGGTACTTGAGTCCTGAGGGGAAGTGGAAATTTCTGTTAGCGTCGTGACGCGACGGACTAACAACTTGACCTTGAATAGGCTGGAACATGTATTTTATAATTTTTAATCGTGTCTTAGTGAC